>OX422211.1:629041716-630241716 GCA_949130495.1 Sambucus nigra | reverse complement strand
CAAGTGGGGGACCAAGTTTTACTCAGAGTATCTCCTATGAAGCGGATTATGCGATTTGGGAAGAAGGGGTAGTTGGCACCGAGATATGTGGGGCCATTTCCTATCATCGAGCGGATTGGGTCTATAGCATATAGACTTGGGTTACCGGAGCATTTGCATCGGATTCATGACGTGTTTCATATTTCCTCGCTAAGGAAATATCTTTGGGACGATTTGTCTCATTCTCACATTGCTTTGGAGGACATCGATCTCCAGCCTGATAGCTCCTACCAGGAGGGGCCGATTGCTATTTTAGACCGAAGTGAGCGGAAACTGCGGTCAAAGATAGTTCCGTTAGTGCGTGTTTAGCGGCGACATCATAATGTCGAGGAGTCCACATGGGAGCGCGAGGATGAGATGCGCGAACGTTATCCAGAGTTATTTTTACCAGGTACTTTCTAGTTCCAAATTTCGGGACGAAATTCTGTTATTAGGGGGGAAGTATGTAATACCCCGTATTTTTGTGATATTTATTTATGGGATTGATTGAATTAAATGTGTATTAATTGAGAATTAATCCGGATAAAATACTAACAAGATTTGAGTTGGTATTTGATTATAATGAGTATATATGGCTATATATGAATATTGAGAATATTAAAATTTGTCGTGAGACTGAAAAATGGCAAAATTGGAAATGTTGTTGGGACGCGCGTGACAGTCGCGTCAGGAATATAATAATTGTAATTAAAAAGTGAATTTTATTTCTATCAACCGTATGATCATTTTGAGTGCGCCAACGTGTCCGGAAGGGTCGAAATAGTCAGAAAACACTAGCCGGGGGTTTAGTTTGGGTCCCGGGGCATTTTTAGGCCATACCGGCAACTTAAAAGGGTATTTTTGTAATTTTGGAATTTTGGGATTTTTGACTAACGAATTTTAGGAGTTTAAAATCGAAAATTTAATGACCCACTAACCCATTACCAGCAATTAACTGATTAGAGGGCTACGGGGGTTTCAAGAGAAGTTAGGAGAAGTTCCCAAAGAGAGAACCCTAACCCCATCTTCAACCTTGGGAGAAAAGGAGAGAGCAATCTACATCCAAGAGTCAACACCAAATTCAGAGAAAGATCAGAGGCAAGTGGTTTAATTACGTTATTTGCAATGAATGTTTCTTCCATGCTTAGAAATTTATGAAAATTGCATTGTTTTGGGAGATTGATAAAAAAACCCATTGAATTGGAATTAGAAATTCACATTTTGATAAGGAGATTGCATGTAGAATTGTGTTTGGGTGATTACTCTAATAGAAATACATCTTTTATATCACAAAAACGGATTTAATTAGGTCTATTGATGAGTTTAAATTTTTAGGGTTCATGTTCATGAGATTTGGGGAAAATTGGGGAGATTTGATGATTAAATGTGGTTTATGATGATTTGACCCCATATAAATGTCATAATATGACCTAAGTATGTTTAGGAATGATTAGAAACCTTGAACTACTGTTGGAATGATGTTTATATGAGATTAGAGGTGAAGAGAATTTGGAAAAACGAAATAGGAGAATTCTGGGCTCGAAACTGTCACTTTGTTAGAAGGCCTGCCCAGGTCGTTCGAGCGATCTTCTAACGAGCTGACCGTTTGACCTCTAACGAGTTGAATGTTCGTTCGATGCCTTTCGTTCGAACGAGATCTCGTTAGATGCCCACTTCGTTCGAACGAACTCTCGTTCGAACGAGATTTCTAACGGGTTGACAGATTGGCCTTTTTGGCCTGATTTGATTTCTAGTGTCCCGTAACCATATTTAATTGTAGAGATAACCTTTCCTTGTTAACTATTTGGTAAATTGGGAGATTTGGGATATATTGAGGAGTGAATCAAATGATATTTGTGGATTAGGACGCTAGTGACTATATACGATGTGAGGATTATTGACGACTTATATATTTGTATTAACCGGGGATATGTGAATGGTGTAACATTATAAGTTGGTATGAGAATGAGAAGTATACCACTAATTATTATGGTAATTACTTAGATGTGTGTATGCTTAGTGTATGTATATGATTTTATGTGTATGACATACCTACCATACTTGCTATCACGGGAGGTTTGCGTTCGCTTAGGGCCATCTATTCTTTGTGTGCCTACGGAGGGGGAAATAGATTGGTACCTCGAGGACATAGGTCAGAGAAGGACTTATTGGGAAGTTAATAAGTCTGCTGATCATGGGAGCGTAGGTATGTGCGTGACCCATGTGATGTGACTGTGTTCCCTTCCATTGTTTGTGATTTGCTATTATCTGAGAACGATTCCTGAGAGATTCGGAATGCGTGATCCTTATGTACGTGATGTATCGGGATGGATAACAGAGTATGTGTGCACCGCAACTTAGTCTCGGGGTGCTTGTATTGTATATTAATGATGTGAATAATATATGGTTAAATGAAAAGGAATTGTTATGTTTAATTGTGAGAATAATTTATAGTAACTCCTTGAGAAGATAAATAAGGGGATAACCTCCAGTAAACGGTAATGCTAATAATTGAGAATCCGAGTTTAAGCAAAGCTATCTATTCAAGTGATAACTTTGGGAATTCATATTGTGAATCGAGTAGATGGGTTAGAACTTATGTCGGTTTAGTTAGATATAAATACCACTTAGATGGGTACTGTACGTTAGGAGTGCACAAGTAGTCGAGAGGTGGGTATTTCATGTGAGAGCACGTCCTAACATGTATTTTGCATTCTTTGTTTTAATGTTATTAAAGCACTTGCTGTTTTTAAAATACTCTCCACTTTCGGGCTCTGACCCGTTTGCTTTCAAATCTATTTCTGTAAAAATCTTTTAGGTGCCCAGCCACAAGGACACCTCGCACAGGATTTCCATTCAGGTGACGAGCTGTAGCTGTTTGTGGAAGTTACAGGGCCTTGATAGTAGACGCTTCTTTTGTCTTGACTCTATTCAGTTTTCATCGTTTGTAGGGCATGTCTCCCATTTCTATTAGAGACATTTCATATTTCAGTTATTCAGATTGTTGGCATGTAATTAATTCAGGATATACTGTTTATTTATTTCAGTGGTGGGATTGTTGTGCTAGTTTTCCTCCGGACTTATCATTATTTGTTGGTTATTTTATTGAGAGTTTATGGTGTATGGTTATGATATTCTTTCATAATTCTTTTACTGCATGTTAATCAGATTTAATTTAAAATTTGACAACTTACTTTTTAAATACTAGGTGGTTAGTAACTATTAAAATGTTTTTGACAGTGATGCTATTAACTGAACCAACTTGACATTTTGATTTAATTTAATAAAGGAGTAGCTACCCGGTATTTAATTAGTCGGGGTGTCACAGTAGATACGATTTTTGTAGTCCATTCCTATTCCGAAATGGAAGTCACAAAAGGGTAATGATTCTATTTGGGTGATTGTACATCGATTGACAAAGTTAACTCATTTTCTTTCAGTCAAAATCGCCTACACTACTGACAAGTATGCTCGCATGTACGTTGATGAGAGTAATCATTTACATAGATCACCGGTGCCAATTGTATCAGATAGATATCCAACGTTCACTTCTAAATTTTGGCCTCATTTACAGAATTCTATGGGCACTAGTTTGAAGTTCAGTACTGCATTCCATCCACAAACAGATGGACAATCTGAAAGGACGATTCAAATATTAGAAGATATGTTACGAGCTTGTGTATTTGATTTCAAGGGTAGTTGGGATGATCATTTGACATTGATGGAAATCTCTTATAATAAAAATTATTAGTCCACTATTGGTATGGTTCCTTATGAATATTTATATAGGAAGAGATGTAGAACGCCTTTGTGTTGGGATGAAGCAAGTCAAATAAAAATTTAGGGTCCTGATTGATAGATATGACAACTGAAAAGATTAAAATGATTCAAGAACGGATAAAGATAGTGCAAAGTAGGCATAAATTTTATATAGATAAGAGAAAGTATCCATTGGAATTTTAAAATGGAGATTTTGTATTCCTACGTATTTCACCGTGGAAAGGCATCATAAGATTCGGGAAAAAGGAAAAGTTAAGTCCAAGATACACTGGACCATATGAAATGCTGGAAAGAATTGAGACCCTGGCATATAGATTAGCACTACCTCCAGAGTTATCCCATTTACATGATGTGTTTCATGTATCGATGCTTCATAAGTATTTGCCAGATCCACCTCATCAATTAAAAACTCAAGCTATTGAACAGAAAGAAGACTTATCGTACATCGAGCAACCGATTAAAATTCTTGATCGTAAGGAGAAAGTATTAAGGAAAAAAGTTTTTCCACTAGTTAAAGTGATGTGGATGAGCCATGGAATTAAAAAATTAACTTTTGAAAGGGAGGTTAGCATGAAGAAACAATATTCCCATTTGTTTGGTAAGTGACATTCATACTAAATTTGGGTGACGAAATTTACAAATGTGGGAAAGTTGTGATAACTCGGATATAATTATGATAAATTATGTTATAATCATTCTTACCGTATGTGATACGAATAATGTGTTATTAATATATATATATATATAATTTTAGGTCATTATATTTGTCAAATTCTACGTTCAAAAATCATAAATATCGAGTTAGTTACACACATAAAATTTTGAAGTTTTCCGTAGGAATGTTCATGTTAGAGACTAGTTTTGACACTTATAATATAACAACTGACTCAATGTAAAAACTATTTAGTTGTAAATATATGATCTAGGTTTGTAACACAACAAACGACATATCAAACGGAGTTTCGAGTAAGAAGTTATACCGAAATTATGAACCAAGGGAAAATTTGTCTATCCTTTTAAGTGATATTTTGTCCTTTAGTACACTAAATGTTCTAATTTGATGAGTTGGAGAGGGAGGCTGGTTTTACCGACTTAAACATATTGAAATAACCTCCTTCTTCATCAAATTCAGTCCTTGGTTCATTTTTAAGAATATTTGGCTTAATGAGAGAGAAGGGAGGAGCCTAAGGAAGGAAAGGTTGTAAGAATAGCTAGGAAAAATTCCAAGAAAATTATTAAGGTGTTTCCAAGGTATAATTATGTGTTAATAATGTTTTTATCTTGGACTATACTTATTTATAAGTATATAAATCATAAATTATCTATTCATATGTAAGATTGGTGGTATATGTAAGTCGTATTGCTTTGTATACAACTCCCTTGTATTCAAACTTGTATATATTTTTGTATACTTACTGGAATTGAAAATTTCTAATTGGAAATGAAACTAGACTCACATATTCATATTTTATCCAAAAATTGGAATTAAACTCCTTCTGGTTAGGACTTAGGGATGGTTGTAATTTGATACGTAGTTGTTGTTTGCATAAATGCTTTTAGATATACCTTAAGTTTGATAAAACTTTTCACATAGCAAATGAACTCTAAAAATTATGAAACTTTAATTTTGTATTATTCAGTATGTTTATGGGAAATGGGTATAAAATCATATAAAGTTATGATGTAAAAAAATTATTGAAATTCTTGAAAAGTTGACTGCACAATCGAGGAGCTTGTAGGACAAATTTAATATGTTATAAAGAAATGGTCATATCTTGCTCTAGGAAGCTTAAAAAATTACACCGTCACTTGTAATTGAAAGTATATTCAAATATATTTTCATATTGATAATTTTGGACACCTATATTTGTAAAATTTATGAATATAGGATGGTTAAGTATAGAGGACAATAATTTGATGCCATACTAGATACCCTATGGAAGAATGTTCTTATCTCCTCCTTCCAAAGGGTATTTTGAGTACATGTTCCATGTATATATATATTGATAATTATACTTTTATGTTTACTTGGTTTGAGTTATAAATTCCTTACGTGGTATTTCTAGTGTTGAATGTTCATAACTTTATCAACATAGATACCATTGCATCGTCTTTACTCATGTTTTATGGAATTATACTTTAGCAGAATTATATTATGGTTGTATAGTCATTTAAAGTTACATAAATATATTAAGATAATACTTATGATTGGAATTTAGGGATGTTTTAGTTAGATTGACAGGTATATGGTCTAATCCACCCAGTTCTGCTCCACCCGAAGGAAACGTAAATATATAGTTCAGCACTCAAGGTGAGTTTACTCACTGGAAAGATGTATTTGTATATTTATATGGATATTATCAGAGAATTATGAATATGAAATTATTCATCTTGATTTATCGAAATGGGAGGTTACTTCCCGACCCAGAATGGGAGAGGATTGTCTATTACAGACAAGAGGTTACTCCTCGACCAGGAATGGGGAAGAATTGTCTATTACAAACAGGATATGTGAATCATAATTCAGTAATTTGGTTCAATAATTATGAATGGACCGGATAAGTTAATACATTATTGTATGTATATGATTTATTGCATTTAATTTTATGTAATAGTGTAGTAGTGATGCATTCACTGACCTATTTTATTCACAGTTCCTATGTTTATGTTTTTCAGGTAACGTGATGTCACTGTCAAATCTAGGAGGTTGGGTTGGGTTAACAAGAAATGGGTAAATAATGATTTGGTTCAAATATAAATGATGTAATTAAATCAACTTATCCTTCAAGCTAGTTTGTATAAGCATAAGTACTTTAATATTGTGAAAAGTTTTTAGTTTTTATGGATCTTCGTTGATGACTCTAAAATTGAGACTCTTGTTTATGGTTTGGTTAATTTAATTATGTTTTGAATCACTTTGACTTTCAAACATAACTATAAGTAACTGGGTTAGGGTGTGTCATGAATCTAATATAAATTGCACTACAAAACAATACGAGCATGAAGCCTAAACTAAATGTCATAATTAATTGTGTCAACTCCATATTCATACAAATAAAACTTAAAATTAAAAGTTTACAATCATCCGAATTCGTTTCTTGTAATGTCGAATTAAAACAACACCTTGAAAACTAAACTAGAAATAACACGCAACTCGTAAATTGTTTTGATCAATCATTTTCACTTTATTATTCTCTTTTCCCTCCAATTTTCCCTATAAATCAATACAAAAGAAAGAAACAATATTAAAAAACTTGTAAAACAATCCTAAAAATTGTATAAAATGGCACAAAAACAACACTAAAAGTCACAAAAGGACTTAAAATATCACTAAAAGCATTAAAATCGCCTCCAAAATACCACTAAAACAGTAAAAAAAAAGCACCAAAACAGCCCTAAGACAGTCTTTAAAACCTAAAAAAATATCATCCAAATGGCAAAAAAAATGACCTCCGAACAACAAAAAAAATAGCCAAATTTGGTGTGGGGAAAATTTGGGAAGTCTTAGGTTTATTTATTTATGGTTCTCATTATGATGAGATATAACAACATCTCAACCATACAAACAACAAATGATATGGATTAAGCCATACATAATTTTTGGACTAATAAAAAAAATTTGGTCGTTGAATCACTGATATGGATCAAGCCACACCCGCACACAAAATGCACACAAAAATGAAAAAGTCATATCTGTGATTCTACCATCTAAACATACACATCCATATGGACCAAGAGCACACAAAAAGATCAAAATTCATATATGTGACAAAACGCAAACTTAACATACAATTGTGTTGGCTAGCACTGAAACTAGTTTGTTGAAATAAGTTTAGTGATTCTACAAACTAAAGTTTAGTGATTAAAAGCTCTAATATTACACATCCTTCAATGATTCAAGAAACTAAGTATAGTGATAGCAAAATCTGTGATAGGTGCCATGTGTGTGCATGTTACTTGTGGGTGTGGGTGTGGGTGGGTGTGGTGTGGGTCATGTGTACTATGTATGCGTGTGTTTGTCGTTTGGTGGAAGATTGTAGAGGTATGGGAAGACTGGAGGGGGAGATAAGAATGAGAGGGGAAGATCGAAAGGGGGTACCTTTTGTGCCATGTGTGTTTGCTCTCTTTCCTCTTTGTGCTACTAATTTGGGAGAATAGAAAAGTGAGAAATGTTTACGGTTTTAAATTTTATATCAAGAACAATGAATGGTTGAGATTGGTTTAAAACGAAGGGTTTTGATTATTTGATATATATATATATATATATATATTAAGCGCGTTTTTTATTCGGTATTTCTGGTTTTTAACTCGGTAAATTGGTACGGTAATATGTGAAAATTTCGATACGATATTTTTATATGGTAAATTCGATACAGTAAATCGGTATGGTATATTGGGTAAATCAATTTTTTTCCTATAAATAAAAACCTACCAAATTTTTTTCGGTAATTTTGGTTTCAGAAAATTTGGTTTTTGGAATTAGAAAATATAAAACCAAAACCATTTTTTTACCACAATTGTACTGTCCCATACCGCTTCAACCCCTAAACAGAATAGACAACAGTAAAGTGAGAGTGGGTAGTCTTAGCCTATTATATGCTATTTTTGCAAATTTAAGGGTCACATCAGTTCAAATTATCCCAAGTTAAAGGGAACTGAATGTTATCAGTGTCATGAAATTGTTCATACCAAAAAGAATTATCATATGCTAATAGAAGGGACTCAACAACTACTGCTAGTAAAGGGTCATCATCTAGAGGCATAAGGAGAGGAGGAGGTAGAGGACAAGATAGTAGTTCTAGGGCTCTAGGAAGAGTATTTTCTATGAGTCTATAAGATGCCCAGGTTAATCTAGACGTGGTGACAGGTACATTTTCTGTCATGGATAAACATGCTTATGTACTTATTAATCCTGATTCTACTCATTCATTTGTAGCACTATCATTTACCATGTATTTGGGTACACCATATTTAGATTGTGGTTTATATATTGCTACACCTACGGGGGATGTGATGTTACTGGAGCTTGTATATAAAAATTATGTATTGTATGCAAGGGAGAGAGAGTTGACCATTGATTGAATTACACTAAATATTCGAGATTTCGATATTATCTTGGTTATGGACTAGTTATCTTCCTAGATGCATCGATTGACTATTATCTCAAGGAAGTTACATTTAACATGCTAGGGGAGGCAGAATTCAGATTTATTGGGGTGAGGAATATGGTACAAAATTTCTTTATTTCTTCCCTTCGAGATAGAAAATTATTGAATAAGGGTTATCAAGGTTGTTTAGAATATATTGTTAATACAAATAGGGAATTTCCAAAATTAGAAGATATTCCAGTAGTTAATGATTTTTCGAATGTGTTCCCAAATGAATTACCAAAGTTGCCACTGATTCGGCACGAATATTGTATTTTTCACCTCTTATACTTATTCATTTTAGCCCCCTTGGGCACCTTAATTCCTATATCTATGCTCGTTAACCAGACAACCTCCGTTTTATATGTTAAAATTCTATATGAGGCATAATTGAGCTTTTGTAGGTATTTCGGTGCTTAGTGTGAAGTTCGGTAACTTTTCGAAAAAGTTTCATTGATTGTTACAACTTTGGGGGCATTTTAGTAATTTTATCATTTGTATTCTGATCCCAAACTCTTCACGAAATTGAATACCTTTTATTTCTCTTCGTGTGGCCACCGACGGTGCATGATTCCGATGTATAATGAGGGAGTTATGGCATTTTTAGGATGGTTTTGTCTTCAAAATCACACTCAAGGTCACATTGAAGGGCATTTTAGTCATTTCATAATTTAGTTTTTTGGCCTAATGTCTTCTTGGATACTATATCCCTCTTATTTATCTTCCCTTATCCTCCGATCGTGCCTAATTATGAGTTGTAACGAAGAAGTTACGGCATTTTCCGTAAAGTTAGACAAAGCTAAGAATTCAGCACTCTCAAGTGCGAATCGATTCGCAAGTTTGCGAATCGATTCGGGTGAAAGTTGGCAAATTTCATTTTTTAAGTTGGTTTTTTGTGGGGTATATGTATGTAGACATTGTATTAAGTTCGAGAACTCATTTTTTCATCATTTTAGATTAGTTAGGTTAGAAAATCAGATTTTTGGGAATTTTTGTGGAGCTTCCCTCTCCTCCATTTCTCTTTGGGTGTATACCCATTAATGTAAGTTTTTACTATTCATTATGTTCTTTTCTTAATATATATGCTTTGTTTCTTTGTTTTCTTGTTTGTTAGTTACTTTCCATGCTTAGTTAATTAGTTGTTTGTAGTGTAATTTGTTATTTCACTTGTTAATTAGTTGTTTAATTAGAATAATCATGTTGTGTGAGTAGTTAAATAGGGTTTGGGTTGTGTGTCTGCCATTGATGGGCGTCGAGCTCCAAAAATTAGGTTTTCTATAAAATTTCATTTAATTAAAACCGCGTGTATTAAAATTGGAATATTATGCGTTTAACTTTCTTTGTCATGCAAGGTTAGTGTTTAAAGCAATATTCCGAATTTAATCCGCGTGTGATTATTTTTGGTTAAATGTTTTATCTCCTAACTTTGAGTTAAATTTCTTCTTGCGTGATGTTTATAATTGAATAAAAATGCTCGGTTAAATGTTTTCGAACCGAAATTCTAATTCCGTGTGTTTAGCCCATGCTAGGTATGCGATCCCGACTCTTGTTTCATTAATATTGTTTAGACTTAACTTCTCTCTTTTTTATTTTTTTTCACCATTTTCACCCTATAACCTTTTACACTTTTATTCTTGAAATAATAAATCAATTAAAATCTATATGACATTCCCTGTGGATTCTCGATACCAGACTTACCGCTATACTTGTATCGCAAGTGGAGTCGTAATTTAGGTTTTCGTATTGAGTATGCGAAATTAAAACAACGATTAGAGTTTTAACACGACGCTACCTTTCACGCTCTATCAGCCACCTGATAGAGAGGTAGATTTACTATTGATTTAGTGTCGGGTACGACTCCGGTTTCTATTTCTCCATACAGAATGACATGTGTAGAAATGAAGGAGTTAAAGATTCAACTTTAATATTTATTAAATATATATTTTATTCGACACATTATATCACAATGGGGTGCTCCGGTATTATTTATGAAGAAGAAAGAAAGTACCATGCGACTTTGCATTGATTATCCAAAGTTGAACTGGGTAACCATTAGAAATAAAAATTTATTTCCTCATATTGATGATTTGTTTGATCAGTTACAGGGTGCCAAAGTGTTTCCCAAAATTTACTTTAGATTGGGTTATCATCAATTAAGGGTGAGAGATTATGACAATTCAAAGACATCTTTTCATTCCCGCTTTGGTCATTATGAATTTTTGGTGATGCTATTTGGGTTAACAAATGCTCCTGCAGTGTTTATAAATCTGGTGAATTGAGTATTCCATCCTTTCATAGATTCATTTGTGATTGTCTTTATTGATGATGTTTTGATATACTCACATAGCCAAGAGGAACATGAGAAGCACCTAAGAGTTATATTGTAAGTCTTGTGAGATAGTCAATCGTTCGCTAAGTTTAGCAAATGTGAATTTTGGTTAAATCATGTAGTATTTCTGGGGCATGTTATTTCAGGAAAGGGAATTTATGTTGATCATAAGAAGGTAGAGGAAATTGTGCAATGGGAAAGATCAAGTAATATAACAGAGATAAGAAGTTTCCTAAGGTTGGTTGGATATTATAGAAGAATAATAAAGGTGTTTTCATCTATAGCTTTATCATTGACTAAATTAACCCAAGAGGAGGTGAAATTTGTGTGGAGTGAGGAATGTCAGTGCATCTTGGAAGAGTTAAAAGGGAGGTTAGTATCAGCTTCAGTTCTTACTATTCCATCCAGTGGTGAAGGTTTTATGATTTATATTGGCGCTTCACATAAGGGATTGGGTTGTATTTTTATGAAACATAGAAAGGTAATTTTATATGCATCTAGACAGTTAAAGACGCATAAACGTAGCTATATTATACATGATTTAGAACTTGCTGCTATTATTTTTGGCTTGAAATTATAGAGACATCATTTATACGGAGAGACTTGTAAAATTTTTACTGACCATCAAAGTTTGAAGTATTTATTTACACAGAAAGAATTGAATTTGAGACAAAGACGTTGGATGGAGATAATTAAAGACTATGATTGTACCATTCACCATCATCCTGGGAAACAAATGTTGTTGCAAATGCTCTAAGTAAAAAATTATCGGGGAGATTCTCTTATATTCAATGTTCAAGGGTTGGCAACATTATGGAATTAAAACTGATGGGACTAGAGTTGAACTTGATCAAAGTGGGGCATTATTTGCACACATTACAGTGAGACCTTTATTGGCAGAATGCATACGAGAATTACAAGACCAAGATATGTTTTTAAAAAAGATATGACTGGAAATCCCATGAAGTAAGACAACTCATTTATTATTGTTAATGGTGGGATTATCTATTATAAGAACAAAATATGTGTTCCTAACGATTCAGCTTTAAAGAGAGATATTCTTGATGAGGCGCATAGTTTTGTTTATGCTACGCACCCAAAGAGAACTAAACTGTATAGATATTTGAAAGAAATTTTCTGGTTTAATAATATAGATCGTGAGAGTACAAATTTTGTTTCCAAGAGTTTGGCATGCCAACGGTTTAAGGAGGAACAACAAAAACTAGCAGGGTTACTGCATGCATTGCCTATTCCATAGTGGAAATGGGAGCATATTACAATGCATTTTATGAAGGGACTTGCCTACTCTTAGAAGGGGAATGATTCTATTTGGGTGGTAGTTGATATATTAGCAAAGTCATCATATTTTCTTCCAGTCAAAACGACTTACACGGTTGACAGCTATGTACATATATTTGTTGATGAGATTATATGCTTACATGGATCATCAGTGTCTATTATTTCTGATAGAGATACTACATTTACTTTAATATTTTGGCCTAGCTTGCAACATGATATGGGAACTAGTTGAAAATATAGTACTGCATTTCATCCATAAAAATATGGGCAATAAGAGACAACTATCCAAATACTTAAAGATATGTTATGTGCGTGTATACTTGACTTTAAAGGCAGTTAGGATGATTATTTGATATTGATAGAATTTTCTTATAATAAGACTTTCTAGTCTTCTATTAGTATGGATCCGTATAAAAGCATTGTATGGTAGAAAGAGTAAAACTATGTTGTGTTGGAGTGAGGTGGGAGAAAGGAAGTTATTGGGTCCAAAATTAGTGAAGATGACTATTGAAAAGATAAAAGTAATTTAACAATGTGCAAAAATCGCCCAACTTGGATAGAAACGTTATACAGAAAAGGGTAAGAAGGACTTAAATTTTAGGTTAGAGATTTTGTATTCATGCATGATTCACCTTAGAGAAGGATTATGAGGTTTGAAGGGAAATGGACATTAAGTCCTAGGTATATCGGACCTTATGAAATCAAAGAAAGAGTGGAACTTGCATTTTAGTGTTACCTCCAGAATTATTTCGATACATGATGTATTTCATATATCTACTCTTTGAAAATACATTTCAAATTTTATCACGTGTTGATAGCCCAATCTATAGAATTGCAGGATGACTTGTCATATATTGAAGAACAAATGAAAATTTTAGACCGTAAGGAATAAGTGTTGAGAAATAGAGTTATTTCTTTTGTTAAAGTGATATGGAGAAGCCACACGATTAAGGAAGCAACTTGGGAAGGAGAAGAAAATGCAAAGAAGAAATATCCTCATCTTTTCAGTAAGTAAACATGAATAGTTCATTTCAGGGACGAAATTTTCTAAAGGGGGAGAGTTGTGAAATTTCAAAATTAGTATGCCATTTGAAAACTATTTAATTATTCATAATAGTTAAATTATGTGAATTATTGCATAATTAGGGAATTTAGTACTTAATAGTTTTATATATTTTATTTAATAGTATTATGGTTGATTATATAATTTTAGTTCCTTAATTATATATATGTGAGAGGTGAATTAAAAAAATATTGAAATAATTAATTTTGATATGTTATTAATAATAACATAAAGTGGGGGTGGTGATGTGTATTTATGCACAAGTTAAAGAAAATGGTGAAAACTGTAATTTGGCCTAAGTTAAAATGTATTTATGTTAAGCCTTACGGTTAGTATTCTTTAAAAGGAAGGAAAGGAAAGCTTTGAGAGGAAAGAAAATAAAAAGGAGAGAGAGCTAAAAAAAAAGTTAGGTTTTACACATGAGAAAAATTCTACAAAATCTAGATTAATTTAAAAGGTAGTTCTTCCTTAATAAAAGTTATTTATTGAGTTGTGTAGATCATTTCTACTGATTTAGATTATTCTTTTGGGTTTATTTATGTTAGTTCATTTTAGGGGCCCTATTAAATTGTGTATGCTTTATAGAACTATCTAAGTAACGCTAAATATGACTTCTAAAATAAAATTAGTGTTATTATACGATAGAGACACGATTATGTGATTTAATGTTTTTTTTATTCTTTTTGATATATCACTCGCTAAGTCCCATATTAACAAAATATTAATTTCTAACGGGTTATTTATTTAAAGTTTGATATGTTGACAAGAACTAAAGTTCTTGTACTCAATTTATAGAGTATGTTGGTATGACTTTCTCTATTAATTTCATTCATTATTATTTAATCATGATTAGTGTAAGATTTAAATTAGTTAGTGACATATTAACCTCTTGTTAGCACATATTAGTATTATTGTAGAATTTATGGTGTTATTAACTAATAATTCTTAAATGAAATGATTGTGAGCATATAGTTGACTATAAATGTGGTGAAATATATGAATGGGTGATATATTTTAGTTAAATTAGTAAGTTTATGAAATTTGATCATATTTTGTAGGATACTAATTATATTGGATTGTTTAGTTCCGACGCACCGTCGGTGACTACTACTCAGGCTGATAAGGGAACGAATAAGTAAATACCCATCTGAGGTGAGTGTACTTACTGAGTTGATTATTGATGTGATATGTGTGTATTATATGGAGATGTTATATCTTATTAAAAATCAAGGGATGTTGGGTTGTTATAGCTTATTAAAAGTCAAGAGATGTGAGATTCATTAAAATCCGGATATGTGTATGCCTAATTTAAAACATAGATGGAGAAGTTTATATATCAGAGATGTTAATATAGTATTTTTACTACATATAGTTTTAGTAAATTAACTGAGTTTTTAAACTCACTGTTTTATATGTTTATATTCCAAATTTTGGGGTTGTCACTGTCAGGTCAAAGGTGTTGGGTGAATAGTAGCAGGGTTTCATCAATTTTTGAATAATGTAATAGTTGTAATTAAGTTATTTTATTTTTTAGTTTTGTTTAAACTATGTCTCTTTAAAATTATTGGTTTTTTAGTATTCCGCACTTAAATCTTGAAGTTATCTTAATTTGTGTTAGTTTGAATTTGAGAAAAAAATTTGGATGTGTTATGTGAACTACTTAGTTATCTTATGCTAATGGGGAAGGGGTATGACAATATAATTCTGATAATTAACGGTAAATAATAAAACTAAAGCCATCCATAATAGTAAATTAAATGATGATAATAAAAGATATAATGGATATAAGTTTGAACTAACTGAATAATCTCTACAGGATAAATATCTCAATTTCTCAAAATCAATACGAAATAAAACAATTTGGAACCCACCATGGGTCTATAATAAAGAATCTCTGTATAACTACATGTAAATCTCAACTAAAATCAAATACTGAAATAAATGAACTCATAAATTGAAGTCTGGATAACTAGAAACATCGAACATTGTAAGTGTGCTCACTTAGCCCTAATACTTGGCTTTAGAAAACCAGAAAAGATTTTAAAAAATCACATAGGTCAGACCCCACAGCATCTTCAAGAAATATTTATATTTAAATGAACAACATTAAATGCTAATCATTTATTTCTCATATTGTCCCTTCTTTTACTCATTCCTAAGATACCTCACCTCTAACTAAGGTATATGCTAGATAAATGTCAATTTATACTAGACATAGCTACAACATAGGTACCTTAGCCCGCATGACTATTAGGTAAGATACATGATCTCTATCGAGAGCTACATCATATTATAATAATCACTAACTATATACTAAGTTGCGTACGCTTACGTAGTACACCCATATACTACACCATATTCCATAAAGCAAGTATATCAAAGTAATCATAATAGCATTGTATAAATATGTCCATATTTGGACCAACTACATATATATAAGCATAACATGAATGCTCAATCCTTCGGCGACCCTTCTTTCCTCTATCGGGTCAATCCATAAGAGGCCCCACTCCTAGCGAATCGTAAATAAACACACATAAATGGGGAAATCACTATGATGACATACCACCATGCAATCTCATACCAAGATTACACAATAGATCAAGCCTCTTATGTCTCCCTTTTGCGAGAGTGTTGATCCACTAACACTTAGGATTAAGATATAGACCGATACATAAATTACATCATAGGATAGGGGCGTTGTACTCGATTCCTTGAACAATCTCATAAAATTCCTACTGATAGACTCCTAATGAATAACTCACACACATGTGTTATGTCTACATGTAGCATAATGTGTATACAATATCAATATGTGTATATAACTAAGGTATAAAATCCTAAGTATTTAACTTGGGTTATTAGTCCCCCTAACTATCCCTAAATCCTCGTAGTAATATCCATAAGTATTCACTTATAAAAATATCCATACTTTGTTTTATAGAAATCTTATTAGTCCTCTTTATGACCCCGTAAATGATACTTATCAAAAATATCTCTAAAGACCCCTTAAAAAGGAGGCTATTGGGCTGTGTAAAATAACCCGGATTGATCCGACCTAGACCCATATCTATTTAGCCCCTTTAAAATGGAAATTCTTAATCCAAAATTGGATCTAGACTAAGGTCGGTATTGATCTGACCCCTCTAAAATTACATAGTTTTACAAATTTTAGCCCATAATTCAAATCCTTTAATTTTCTTCACCCTAGATGACCATATAAGGTTTTCTTAACCTCTAACAATTCCCCTGACATGGTTTTTTAGGGCAAATATTCATATTTTAACCTTATAGATTTATTAACATGAGTAAATTTAACATTTACCATGCTTATGCTTCAATATAATCATGTTCTTCACATTGGTTCACTATAAATCCAAATTCCAATCATTAAATCAGCAAATTCATATCATAATACTTATTCTAAGCATGTGAATCATCAAATCATTATATTGCTCCAATGAATTAACAGATCTAAATAGAAATCAATGTGTAAAACTATCTATTCATTAACTACAATATAATTTGGCCCTATTATGTGATTAACCTAACTTTATATCATAAGTAATATTGAATCATAAACAAGTTACAGTTTTTAATCAAGAAAATCTAGGTGTTTCTTTCTTAAATTCTGGTTATTTTTTTGTTTAATATCTTGCTCCCAAATCCTCCTCCGCATCTAGGGTTTAGTTATCTATTGAATTACGTTAAACTTAAGAGATAAAATACTTATTTAAATTCTCTAATTTTTGCAGGTCCCCTAGGGACTTAACTTAAAGCCCCCAAATAAGCCCAAATTCCTAACCACATGCTCCCAAAACTTAGCCCAAAGTGTTACCCAACCCTCGGGCCCAATCCAATATATCAAAAATATTACTTCGGATTATGGTAGACACTCATAATACAAAATAATTAACAAAACTATTATTAATATATGAGTGCTAATTATAATATGCATCCAATATCATAATATATCACACAATTACCATGCACACACAATTACCGTGCACACAAGAAATATCAATTAATGTTAAATATTTAAAAAAAATATGAGGTATTACAATAATCCAAATATGGATACCTCCGATACACTTCAGCCAAGCCCAATTGGTTACCAAGATCTAATGGGTACCAGACTGCTAAGATAATCAAATAAAAAAAATCACATATGAAACTTTTGCTAACCACAAATATGTTAATATATCCACAGATAAGTTACACTAATCCACACCTTGTTTGTTAGAGAGTTAAACCATAACTCCCTATTATAACTAAATATTAATGATCTCACACATACCACGTACCCAAACCCACTAAAAATATAAAACATATACTATGGTTCATTATGGTTCATACATCGCTTACTTTATACTTCTAAACCATGGATACATACATAGTCTAGGAGCACGAGAAATAAGTCCATAAACAAATAGGACATAACTCTACCCATTACAAATCATAGCACACCATCATGACATCCCACCACAAAGTACCATAAGACAATAAAAAAAACACATAAAAAACACAATAGTGCATACACATGACCCATTATATTAGATATGTCCCACGAAGTCCCAGGGATCTTTTGTACCTCCATAAGTCTCGACTAAAGGATTCCTCACCTCTTAAATTCCCAAAACTCACACAAGATGGCAACATTACCATACCTACACACGAACATAATGTATGTACTCGCACATAATGCCCATACAATTAAAAATTTAATATGACAATGCTTATCATCCCAAGAATATATTGACCCTCAATACAACCCAATTACACCCCTACTGCGTCCAACAAAATTAAAATACTAAAACGATAACGATCCACCTCGAATGTATCCCATCTATAGTGTGTGACACCCCACCCAATTAAATATAAGGTGATCAATCCTTTATTAAATTAAAACATAATATTCAGTTGGTTCATTCTCAGCATCACTGTCGAAAAACGTTAACTACTAATCACCTATTAGTTAATTAAGTCGGTATCAAATTTTTAATCTTTTAATTAACAAACAACAACAAAATAATTGGATAACCACTATCACCATTCCATCAACCAACATAATAAATAGTGAAATGACTGAATATAATAAATAGTACTGGAATGAACACTCCACTCCAAAACTCCAATACAATAATCCAAAATGAAAATTAGTCCAACAGCTAAAAAGTAATAATACGAATCCACCGTGTCTCAAATAATGTCTGAATAAGAGTGGGAGACATGCCCGACTGAAATAGATAACTCATAAGTAAGAAATGATAATTATGGAGGCGTCTACTACCGATGTCCTACAACCCCCACGGCATCTGCAGCACGTAGAATGATATGAACTCCTAAGTTGGGTGTCCTTTTGGCTGGGCACCTAAAATATTTTTATAAAAAGGAATAGATTTGTAAAAACGGTTCAGAGCCTAATTAAAACATCTAAAATTTAGCAAGTATTTAAAATGCATAATTAGCAGATATTATATACATGTTCTCTCACTTGAGATCCTCACCTGTCATTTAATGTGCACGCCTAACGCATACTACTAACATGTCCTAGTTACACTACCCCGCCTAACTAGTTCAATCCAAATATTTTACTACACATACTAACTCATTGTATGCTCCCGTATTACCCAAACAATACGTTACCTAATTACCACATCTTTTAAGTTATCATAATTTCCCTTTAGGTATTAAGTTTCCACACACTTAGGTTATATTGGATATCACTATCTTCCATTACAACTATTAAGTATAGAAGAAATAGATCACACGTATATATATATATATATATATATATATATATATATATATATATATATATATATATATATATATATATATATATATATATATATGCCATCCCTAGGCTGAGACCTACGATGTGGCATACTCTGCTATCAAGTCTTGGTACATCACGTACATAATAAAGGACTATCGGTTCTGAATCTCTTGGTACATCACGTATATAATAAAGGACTATCAAGTCTTGGTACAAAATTCACAAAGTTTAGAGGTGGACATAGTTCTAAGGCTTTGGTCTCCGCACACACCTAATGCACCTATTAACTAGTCACACCCTCATTCACACAAGTGGTGCTCAATCCCTAAGTTCTATGTTCTGCCTCAATGGGCTCACCACGATAAGACCGTCCACAACGCGAAACCTTCCATGATAGCAAGTAGCATAGATATGTTCATTACACATAATAAACCACACATTAGGTATTCACACAACCTATGTATATAAATTCAATATATTTATATATCTAACCTATATCATATCCCGTACGCAGTCTATATGACTCTCGAATAGTCTACGCATTATTAATATACATTTATCCCTCATATCGTGTATACTCGAGTGTCTCTCACTACTGGAAAGGTTGCCAATTACCCTTTAAGTAATTTTAGTAGCTATATCACTTATACCCTACTGGTCCAAGTCACCTTTCCCCCTCACCATCCCCCCGAATTCTCGTGACACGATATTATTCTTCAACTTAGGTCTTTATTTCTCAATTAAGCCTAATTAATCTTTAAAGGCCTTATACTTGTATAAGTGTTCATCTAGTTTGGAAATTGTGACAAAATTATGTCTATCCTAGAAACCAAAGAACCTCAGAGATTGGTTAGCTATTTCATTCATCTATCTTGTAGTGATCTAGCCTAAATTACCAACACTCACACACAGTAGAATGCATCATATACATGTCATATTGTATATTTATGTGTGTACATATGTTGAGTATGTTTAAATCCCTAAATTTTACTTTTAAATATTTTTTGGGATTTTATAAACATTTTTTAATAAAGGTTTTATTAATTAAAACTTAGTTTTAAAAGTTTGTGGGTTCAATCTACAATTATGGTTTAATGGGTTTATTGGCCTAAAGTTGCTTTGGGTAGAAACCAAAAGCGGCAGAGAATTCAGGGTCTGGTTGTAATTATTTTATGATGCGCGTTTTATATCGCCTAATTGATCAACACCTGTTGCTCGCTGATTGGTGCATTTTGTGTTTCTTTATTGAGTATATAATCGTGTATGCTTACATCCTTTGGATCAATCCTTATCAACGATCTGCATGCTTTCTTTGGTAATCCTTGTGTATCTCTCTTGAACCAATCAGGTGAATTTTAATCACCGCGTTCTGTGAGACCTTGGATCGAAGTCAATCCAGCTTGACTTAATCCTGACCCTTGTTTTTGAACCATCTTCTCGATCCTTCTTTTCGTCCTATAAAAGGAACCCTCCTCTCAATTGTCTAAGACTTTTGGCCATTTCCTTTTTGAGAGAAAATAAAAGAGAGAGTAAAGAGAGAGAAGAGAGAGAAGAGAGAACCATAAAAGAAAGAGAGAGAGTTAGAATCCCTAACCCTAATCCTTGTTCGTCAAGCCTCTTTCAAACTAAACACTCCTCAAAAAATTCCTACATATCCAAAACACTACCCTGAGTGTTCTTGAGCTTTTGAGAGATATTTTTTGTTGTTGTAACCTCTTGTTCGTTAGATCTTGTTCCCAACTTAAACTGTTTACTTAGATATATTTTCTTCTTCATAGAAATTTCAAATCTATGTTCTGCATGTTACATCACACTTAGATCTGCATGGTTTATTTCTCATCTTGAGAAATATATTGTTGATTCTTTTCTGAAAATGATTTTTAACTTTGAAATCAACAATAAATGTTTTCTGTTTCTAGTTCTCTTAAAACTAAACGTTTGACCTAGTTTGGAATCACACTTGGAGGTTTTCAATGTCAAAAATCTTTTCAAAACTCTGAGATTGATTAAGATCTTGATACGTCTTATAAGCAAGATATCCATGGATTTTGGGATTGATTTAAAGGTCAAAAAGGGTTAAAGTTTTATGAGAAGAAAGAAAAAGAAAAATCACTGCATATAGCCTTATATGTAATTTGTTAGGACTGTTTGTACTTAATAAGCGTGAGTGTGTGCATGCATGTGTTAGAGAGCACCTCCACAAATACTTTCACCCTACCACACGAAAAGTGTTGGTAATAAGATCTTGTGAACAAGAGTCGACGTAAAGTGCTAGAATAAATCAGAAGTTAACAAACTAGGAGAACAACATCAATAATCAGAACTGCAAAGAAGTTAGAAGGATACGATACCAGAGGGTACATTCCTAAACTTATATAGGTCTGAGTTGTATGCATGTTAGTTATATAGTTTGTAACTGGTAAATTTGTTTTAGTGGATTTTTTATTTCACTCCGTAGAGGGAGTCGTGGATGTTTCCTCAGTTGGTGAGGTTTTACCACATAAAAAATCGTGAACTTAATCTTCCTACATCTTATGATCTCATTCTTGGTTGTGCTGAGTTTAATGTTTGTTTAAACTGTTTTATAAACCTGTTAGTCAAATCTTGAATAGATCTCGTACATACTGTTTTGTTAAACACATCTTGTGTTCAAATAGTTTTGGTTTTTAATAAAAGAGTTTCTTCAAAAAACTGTTCGGAGTTACTTAAATAGTTTATTTTTAATAAACGGATTTAGTAACAGATTTTCAATTGGTATCAGAGCTTTGGTAACTTCTTTTAAAGAGATCCTGTGTTTCTGAAATTATTTTCTGAAAATCAAACATGGACGAGATAAATGAAAGATTTGGTAACTTGACCAGACCTCCTATCTCTGATGGAACCAATTTTGCTTATTGGAAAGTAAGAATGATTGCTTTCATTCAAGGAACTCTGGGAGATGATGTCTGGGACATTGTTGAAAATGGTTACACTTTTCCTACTAAACCAGCCACTGAAGGAAGTAATGAGAGGGTTAAGAAAGTATTAAGTGAGTTCACTTAAGAAGAGAAACAAGTTTCTCGAAATAATATCAAAGGAAAGAATGCCATATTTATGTTCATAAATGAACATGAGTTCAAAAGAATCTCATCTTGTACCACTTCTAAGGAAGCTTGGGACACTTTGGTTACTGCTCATGAAGGTGACACTAGAGTTAAGGCTGCTAAAACTCAAATCATCATTAAGCAGTATAATTCCTTAATTATGTCTGAGACTGAGTCATTTGATGACTTCTATATGAACCTGACTGATATTGTGATAAAACTGCATGCTAATGGGATAACTTAAGACATACACGAATTTGTATCTAAAATTCTGAGATCATTTCCACAGAAATTTGATAACAAAAGATATGCTATTGAGGAAATGTGTGATATTAATCTCACTCCTGAACTACTCAGTAGTAAATTAAGAACTGTGGAAATGGAACTGGAATTTAAGAAACAATTGACCCAGTCCCATAGGAAACAGACTAGTTCCAATCTAAGCTTCTTTTCTAAATTGATTAAGCCTGAGTTTAATACTTCCAATGATGACTCTGATGAGGAATGCAATATAGAGAGCTTGGACAATCAGATTACCTTAATGTCAAAATAGTTTAAGAAAATCATTAAGTTTAGAAACAATATGGCAAACAAACAAGGCAAGTCAAATTATCCAACTCATTCTAATCATAAACCTCATGAGAAAAGTCATGACAAATACCATAAGGAACCTGAAAATGAGACCTTAAGAAGACTGAATGCTATAGATGTGGTAAACTAGGACACATTTCACAAGACTGTAGAGTTAACTTGAACACTCAAAACAAACACACTAGAGCCAACATTTACAAGACATGGGATGATTCAAGTGACTCTGAAAATGAGGAACCTGAGTCATCTGATGTTTTTGACCCTTGCATGTCTTTCTTTGCCAAGATTATCTATAATGATGATATACATGTGCTTGTTAGTGAGGATGAATCAAGTAATTCTATGACTGATGTTTTGAATATTGATGTTACTGGTTTAGATGCTTTGATTACTGAGAATATTGCTATCTCTTCCTCGGGGTGTGTGAGTCAAAGGGAAAGCGATAATGACGATGTCAATGGGTGTGTGAGTTCAAAGAATGAAGCACTAGGGGTCACTTCACACACTACACTTAGTGACTTGGATAATGAAGACTTCCCAGATATTCACACTCTATATGTAAAAACTCTCAAGAAAAGCACAAGACTAGAAAAGATTGTGAAAGATCTCACTAAGAAGTTAGAAGATTTAAGCCTGATGGTCAAACTAAATGCTAAAGAGTATACTACCCAATGTTTAACTCATGAAAGTGAAATAAAAATGTTTGATGAAAAACTCAGAAATTTGACTGAAACAAATGAAACTCTGGAGAAAAAATATAAAGGAACATTGTTAGAATTGGAACAAACCAAAGAAAAGACAGCAACTGTTTTCAAAAAATTTACAAAATTTGAAAATAATTCAAACTATTTTGATGAATTTGTTGCTGATTCTAAAACTAATTCTGATGATCGAACTGGAATAGGATTTTGCCCCAATTTGAAGACACAAACAAAATTGTTTGAACCTATCAAGTTTGTGTCAGGAGGTAAAAGACCTATTGAAATATGCCCAAATTTTCATTGACTAAAAACTGAGTTTGATTCAAAACATCAAAATTTTAACATTGGGGAATCAAGTTGATCTAAACATGTAAGTTCACCTAAGGCTAAATACGTCTGCCCCTCTATTAGGAAGAGTGAATCTACATTCAAACCTGTACTACCTAGGAATAGAGTTCAACCTCATAATTCCTCAAAACCTTTGTTTAGAGACTTTCCTAAGGAGACCCCAATCCTGAGCAATCTTTATTGTTCCTACTGCGATATATACGATCACTCTTTTGATGGTTGCTATGCTAGGAGACTAGTTAAACTAGTCTGTTATCCTCCTATCTATCAGAACTTTAACTATTCTAGGATAAGCCGCAACAATTATGTACTTCCTAGACAACCAGACAAAAACTCTAATTATAGAAAGAGAAAGACCAAAACTAAAAGAACATTTCCTAGAAGGATCCCTAAGCACTTTCCTAAACCAGATGCTCATGTTTTTCATAAAATTCAAAATCATGCGCAAAACATTTTTCAACAAAAATCCAATGCTCGCAAATTTTATCAATTAAGAGCTAATAAGCGCAAAATGAAAACTAGAGCAATTTGGGTTAGAAAAGATGATCTATTACCCCAGATGAAGTGTAACATTGTTGTTACTGCCTTAAAAGCTGATCACACATCATCTGGTTAGTATTTAGACTCTGGATGTTCTAAGCACATGACTGGGGATGATACTAAACTTTTGAACAAAACCAGCTTTGCTGGTGGAAAAGTCATTTTTGGTGATGAAGTATCATCTCAAATCATAGGCAGAGGAACTCTCTAAGAAGATGGACTTCCTGTTCTTGAAAATGTCCTTCTAGTTAAAGGTCTTAAGGCCAATCTACTCAGTATCTCACAATTTTGTGACTCAGATCATACTGTTACCTTTTCAAAGAACAATTGCAAAATTTTAAATGAAAAAGGTGAATGCATAATTATAGGATTCAGGACTCCTGACAATTGCTATACTGTCATGAACAATTCTAAAACCTGTAATGTTGACAGAATGGATGACAACAAGAATGGCATAACATAATGGGTCATATAAATTACTATAATCTTAGTAGACTGACCTCTCAGGAAATAGTTAGAGGAGTTCCTAAAATCAAACCCATTCCTAACATTGTCTGTGGTTCCTGTCAGGAAGGTAAAATTGCTAAGGCACCTTATAAGAAAGTTAATAATATTCTTACCTCTAATCCCTTGGAGCTCATCCACATGGACCTAATGGGTCCCTCCCAAACTGTTAGTCTCTGTGGACACAGTTATATTTTAGTTATGGTTGATGACTTCCCCAGATTTACTTGGGTAGCCTTTTTAAAACAAAAATCTGACACTTTTCAAACTTTCCTAAAAATACTTCTTCGGATTGAAAATTAAAAGGACAATCAAGTAAATAGAATTCGTAGTGACAGAGGAGGAGAATTCAAAGATACTGGTATAATAGAGTATTGTGACTATAATGGTTACAAACACGAGTTTAGTGCTCCTAAGACCCCTCAATAAAATGGAATTGCCGAGAGAAAGAATCGTACCCTTCAAGAGATGGCACGTGTTATGTTACATGCCAAAAATTTGCCTAAATACTTTTGGGTAGAATCTATTCGTACTGCGTGTCACATCATAAATAAGGTCTATCTTAGAAAGAATTCCAAACAGACTCCTTACGAACTTTGGTATAATAAAAAGCTTAATCTTAAGTACCTTATAACCTTTGGTAGAACTTGTTATGTTTGCAAAGATAGGGAACACTTGTCCAAATTTGAGAGCAGGGGAGATAAAGATATTTTTCTAGGATACTCCCGTAACAGTAGAGCCTATCTAGTGTATAATCTTCGCACTAAAACCTTGATGGAATCCATAAATGTAATTGTGAGTGACACTATTGTAGAGAACAAGACTAGTGAATCAACTATTGAGTAAGAGCCTACAAACACTTTAGAAAATGACTCTTCTGAAATAGATAATTCATTACTAATTGAGATACCTGAAGTACCTAACTGGGTTTCTAAAGATCATCCCATAAATAACGTAGTTGGTAACCCTAGTGAGCCAGTGCGTACAAGATCCCAACTTAGAAATTATGCACATTATGCATGTTTCATTTCCCTAGTGGAACCAAAGAATGTAAATGAGGCATTGAATGACTCTCACTGGATTTCTGCTATGCAGGAAGAACTTCTTCAATTTGTCATTCATGATGTTTGGTATCTTGTTCCTCGTCCTGATCACAAAAAGGTTATTGGCACACGTAGGATTTTTAAAAATAAGTCTGATGAAAGTGGGATAATAATTAGAAATAAAGCTAGATTAGTTGCTCAAGGATACTCTCAAATTGAAAGAATAGTCTGCTATAGCTTGCCACATGCATTTTACACTTTACCAAATGGATGTCCAATCTGCATTCCTTAATGGAATATTAACTGAAGAGACCTATGTAGAACAACCTAAAGGGTTCGTTGACACTCAATATCCAAATCATGTATTTCATCTAAAAAGGCTTTGTATGGCCTTAAACAAGCTCCTAGAGCTTGGTATGAGCGTCTTTCCAGTTTCCTCTTAGATAAAGGTTTCAAAAGAGGCGGAAATGATCACACCCTTTTTGTCAAACATTTTGACAAACACACCAGTATTGCTCAATTTTATGTTGACGATATTATCTTTGGATCAACTTCTCCCTCATAAGTAAAATCCTTCTCTGAAATTATGCGTAAGGAATTTCAAATGTCTCTTATGGGGGAGTTGCAATTTTTCTTAGGTCTCCAGATCAAACAAAATTCAGAAGGATTATTTGTCTCGCAATCTAAGTACGCTTTAGAGATAGTAAAGAAATTTGGCCTTGAGAGTGCTAAAGATGCTAAAACACCCATGAGTACTACGATAAAACTTTCTAAAGACGAAATTGGAAAATCCGTAGATCCTACTCTATATCGTAGTATGCTAGGAGCCTTACTATATCTTACTGCCTCACGTCCTGATATTATGTATGCTGCGTGTATTTTTTCTCGATATCAAAATAACCCTAAAGAGAGCCATCTGAATTGTGTTAAATGTATCATTAAATATGTAAAAGGCACTCTGAATCTAGGACTTTGGTACACTAATGACACACCAAGCACTATAATTGGGTACACTGATGCTGACTGGGCTGGGTATACTGATGATAGTAAAAGCACATCAGGAGCATGTTATTATATAGGTAATAACTTGGTAGGATGGAGTAGTAAGAAACAAAACTGCACATCACTCTCAACAGCTGAATCTGAATACATAGCCGCTGGTAGCTGTTGTGCTCAATTACTGTGGCTTAAAAAATGCTAAGTGATTATGGTATTCAAGAAAACCAATTGCATCTCTATTGTGATAATCAAAGTGCGATTAATAATACTAAAAACCTTGTTCAACACTCGCAAACAAAGCACATAAAAATGAGACATCACTTTATACGCGAATTGGTTGAAACTAAGGAATTAGAAATCAATTATCTTCCTACTGATTTGCAACTCGCAGATATATTTACCAAACCTATAGATTATAATAGATTCATTTCCTTGCATAAATCTATTGGTATGATTTGTTGTGAGTAATATCTTTGCTGTTTATCCAAGTTTTTTTCCCTTTGTCCATTTGAGACAAAATGGGGGAGAAATTTGAGTCTCTATAAATATTTGTATATATGCTAAACAGCTTGATCTTAGTGATTCATTGCAGGTTTTTGTACAGTTATTCTCAACTGATGTAATAGGGTATTCAATTGAATATAGTTGAGTTATGTACTTTTGTTTTCTAGGATTTGGGTAGATAGAATCTTTATAGGAATAGGTTTTTCTTATTTTTGTTACCCTACGAGTTTTAGACGACTCAAAGGAGATTTTGTCTCATATTTACAAAGGGGGAGATTGAAGCCCTTATACTCTTGACTCACTTGAGTCTATATTGTATAAGTGTTCATCTAGTTTGGAAATTGTGACAAAACTATGTCTATCCTAGAAACCAAAGAACCTCAGAGATTTGTTAGCTATTTCATTAATCTATCTTGTAGTGATCTAGACTAAATTACCAACACTCACACATAGTAGAATGCATCATATACATGTCATATTGCATATTTATGTGTGTACATATGTTGAGTATGTTTAAATCCCTAAATTTGATTTTCAAATATTTTTTGGGATTTTATAAACATTTTTTAATAAAGGTTTTATCAATTAAAACTTAGTTTTAAAAGTTTGTGGGTTCAATCTACAATTATGGTTTAATGGGTTTATTGGCTTAAAGTTGCTTTGGGTAAAAACCAAAAGCGGCAAAGAATTCAGGGTATGGTTGTAATTATTTTATGACGCGTGTTTTATATCGCCTAATTGATCAACACATGTTGCTCGGTGATTGGTGCATTTTGTGTTTCTTTACTGAGTATATAATCGCGTATGCTTACATCCGTTGGATCAATCCTTATCAACGATCTGCATGCTTTCTTTGGTAATCCCTGTGTATCTCTCTTGAACCAATCAGGTGAATTTAAATCACCGCGTTCTGTGAGCCCTTGGATCGAAGTCAATCCAGCTTGACTCCTGACCCTTGTTTTTGAACCATCTTCTCGATCCTTCTCTTCATCCTATAAAGGGAACCCTCCTCTCAATCGTCTAAGACTTTTGGCCATTTCCTTTTTGAGAGAAAATAAAAGAGAGAGTAAAGAGAGAGAAGAGAGAACCAGAAAAGAAAGAGAGAGAGTTAGAAACCCTAACCCTAATCCTTATTCGTCAAGCCTCTTTCAAACTAAACACTCCTCAAAAAACTCCTACATATCCAAAACACTACCCTGAGTGTTCTTGAGTTTTTGAGAGATATTTTTTGTTGTTGTAACCTCTTGTTCGTTAGATCTTGTTCCCAACTTAAACTGTTTACTTAGATCTATTTTCTTCTCCACAGAAATTTCAAATCTATGTTCTGCATGTTACATCACACTTAGATCTGCATGGTTTATTTCTCATCTTGAGAAATATATTGTTGATTCTTTTCGGAAAATCATTTTTAACTTTGAAATCAACAATAAATGTTTTCTGTTTCTAGTTCTCTTAAAACTAAACCTTTGACCTAGTTTGGAATCACACATGGAGGTTTTCCATCTCAAAAATCTTTTCAAAACTCTGAGATTGATTAAGATCTTGACACGTCTTCTGAGCAAGATATCCGTGGATTCTGGGATTGATTTAAAGGTAAAAAAGGATTAAAGTTTTGTGAGAAGAGAGAAAAAGAAAAATCATTGCATATAGCCTTATATGTAATTTGTTAGGACTGTTTCTACTTAATAAGTGTGAGTGTGTGCATGCATGTGTTAGAGAGCACCTCCACAAACACTTTCACCCTACCACACGAAAAGTGTTGGTAATAAGATCTTGTGAACAAGAGTCGACGTAAAGTGATGGAACAAATCAGAAGTTAACAAACTGGGAGAACAACATCAACAATTAGAACTTTAAAGAAGTTATAAGGATACGATACCAGAGGGTACATTCCTAAACTTATATAGGTCTGAGTTTTATGCATGTTAGTTATATAGTTTGTAACTGATAAATTTGTTTTAGTGGATTTTTTATTTTACTCCGTAGAGGGATTCGTGGATGTTTCCTCAGTTGGTGAGGTTTTACCACGTAAAAAATCGTGAACTTAATCTTCCTACATCTTCTCATCTCATTTTTGGTTGTGCTGAGTTTAAAGTTAGTTTAAACTGTTTTACAAATCTGTTAGTCAAATCTTGAATAGATCTCGTACATACTGTTTTGTTAAACACATCTTGTGTTCAAATAGTTTTGGTTTTTAAGAAAAGAGTTTCTTCAAAAAACTATTTTGGAGTTACTTAAATAGTTTATTTTTAATAAACGCCTTTAGTAACAAATTTTCAATCTTAGCCCTCAAATTTCTCTCATGTGACTAAGTCTCAAACCCAACATTGGCCTACTGGCATTTTATAATAACCCTATATATATCTAAAAATTATTTTAAAAGTTAACCCCTTTGTTTCCTACGAGTTCTAACTAAAAAGGGGAAAAATTGGCCAATTCTGGGAAATCAAATTGATTCGGCCTTGGTCAAAATCGATTCATATAAGGAGCCTAATCGATTCGCTTGAACATGTCTTCGTCTTCTCCAATTAAAATAGTTACGGGATTACCATTTTTTTACCTCAAAACCTCCATGATCTCATGCCAATCTCCCAACCAAACAAACTACACATTAAACTAACATACATAGATGAATTCTAATGTGGTAGAATCATTAAATCATCAAAGATTACTTCTAAAATCGAATTAATTCAAGATTAACTCATAAAAAACCTAACTTATCATATTTATTCAATAACTCCATTAAAATTCAGATTTATTCACATCATGATATCACAAATTCATAAATTTCATTCTACATGCATTAAGAGAGTTAAACCTATCATGGTTCTTACACCGGGCATGAATTATACTCTTCCAATTAACATCAAATCTGTACATAATCATGAATTTATTCATCCTACACTAACTTGGATGTTATATATGCTCAATTTTAGCAAGATAAATACTTTCCTCTAAATGTAGGTTTGAATCTCTGTGAATTGATGGTGTGGTTGTGTTCCTCTTCCCCCTATCTACGCTCCGGTGGTGTTGGTGGTGCAAAAGGTGCAATAATGGTGGTTTTAGACTTGTGGAGTACCTCTTCTTCCTCCTCTAATGGCCTCTATAAGTTTTGTAGATTCTAAACTTAATGGCCTAAACCTAACATTGATATATACTTAGCAATTTTCATAGGTTTAATTCCCTCAAAATTTTAAAGGACTAAAATACCCCTCTGAGGTGTCGGTTTGGCTTTAATGTGCCTCGAAATCCAAACTAAACCCTCGGGTAGAATTTTCTGACTATCTCGACCCTTCCAGACACATTGGTGAATTTTAAATGAACATCTGGATGACTTTAAAATAATTTACTTTTTATTTCATTAAATCGAATCCCAACACGACTGACACGCGCGTCCCGACTAAAATTACTGTAACTGTCGTATTTCTCACTCACGACATTCATAATACTTTCTTATCAGTTTTATTAGTCATTCACTAAGTCATATTCAATATAATAAATATTAACCCTTATTTCGCTAATTAATATTTTATTTACCAGATTAATTCTCCCATTAAAATTTAATTAATCCCAAATGATTCCTAATATAAAATCAATAAAAATTCGAGGTGTTGCATACTTCCCCCTAATAACGAAATTTCATCCCGAAATTCGGGAAAAGGAAATACATGGTATTAATAACTCTGGATATTTTTCGCACATCTCATCCTCGTACACCCAAGTAGACTCATCAGCAGTATGATGTTGTAACACCCGGTACTTTTATATCATATTTAATTTGATTAATTCGGATTTTTTTGGAACAAAATAAAATTTTGAATTAAATTATTTTTGAGGATTATAATTTTATTTTTAATATTGAAAGGTTGGATTTTAATCGAAATTCAAATCGGAGTCAAAATGAAGAAAAAAAACATTTGTCACGATCCTAGACCGTGACTAACGGGGAGAATTTTTTTTGTGTCTGTGTAAATAGAATTCTGTTAGCATTAGGACTCCTAATCGTTATAAATTAAAATTAATCCGTGGTTGGGTCTTTCAAATCACTTTTTTCACAATTCTTCCTCAAGAAGACTTCTCCAAAATATTTCTCTTCCATCTACAAACCTTTGCCCTAATTTTCTTCATTTGTCAAGATTAACTGGATTTTCTCAATACGCGTGAAGGACGGATCTTTATCAACTTTTTGAGAAAAATACATCTTCAAGATCATATTTCTTAATCAAATTATATTCAGGCATGAATACTCCATTCCTTTCCTTTAGTATTATGTGTTTTAAGTGTGGCCTAAACCCTTAATCATATGTTTTTTATTAAAATCGATTAGAAACTTAATTAGAGAAAGTGGACACTAATTTTAGGACTATTTTTATAAAACTTTTTAATATTATTTAATATTTGAAACCCTTGGTAGCGTAGGTGAGATTAATAAGTTTTTATGGTTTTTGGGTGTAGGACATATGTAGATTTTTTATTTGGGGTTATTTATAGGTTATTTGGTATGCGTACACTTATAAAATAACGTGGCCTATAAAAAAAGATGTCGATTTTGCCATTTGGAATATTATTGCATGTTATTTAATTTAACATTTTGGGACGAGATTTATTATGTTGGAAATCAACAACGTCGTCATTAATTGAATTGAGACTTTATGATTAAATGGTTATGTTGTACATACTGAATTGTGTTTTGTGTGATTTATTTTATTCACGGTTGCCATCACGGGGATGAGAGGCTTTTGGGATAGTATATTGATCAACCCTATTTTAGGATGCTTACTAGGTATGTGAGTAGTGGGTAGGACTTGGTTAAAATTTATACATGCTAGGTATGGGACTAGATAGTTTAAATTCGTGGGGATTTTATATTTTGGGGTGGGGCAGATTTTTATGTCAACATGAGACTAGGACGTATTTTCTCTTGGTGATTTATCCTATATGTAGAATAGGACGTACGTATACTTTGGGGACCCTTAGGTATGGGACTAAGGGGTATTTTGAGGATCTCACATCGATAAAAAGGGGGGTGGGGTGATTTGATAATTGTGAAATTATAAATTGAGAATTAATGCCTAAGATAAAAACGGGTATTAAAATATATTGGTGGCATAAATAGCGAGGGCCGACAGTTTAAACGGGTCAGCAGACGTTTTATGTCATGTCGTGTGTGGAACCTTGTCAAATTGTGGGATCGACAGTTTAAACGGATCAGCGGTCATTTTGACAAGGGGAAGTATATTTTGGTGGAGAAATCACCTGTGGCGGGAGGACCGCTATAATAATATATTTTGGTGGTAGAACCACCCGAGGCGGGAGAACCGACATACCTAATAATAAAGTTAGAAGAATCTTACATGTGGTTAATTTAATTAAATTAACATCGTGAGACTTGGGAATTTAAAATCATATTGGTGTTCTTTTTGGAATGGAAATTTGTGAGGGTAGTTAGTGATTTATATTTATCGTATTTAATTATCTCGTTTAATTAAAATATTTTACTGTGATATTTATGGCGTATAATGCTACTGTCTGGGTTCACGAACCCTATTTGAGGGGAGTAGTATGCATTCATGCTCGAGGCTCTCACCTCGTGCGTTGACTAACTTTTTCATGTATTAGCGTTGAGGTGCAGTTGGAGTTATTTTGGTTATGCTTAGTAGTTTGATTAGTTTTCCATTCCTTTGCTTTTGTATTGAGACTCATTTTATGGTTTTGGTGGGCCATTCGGTTCCATATTTGTACGATTTTATTCAGATATTCTGAGTTGGATTTTATTCAGTTTTAAATTATTGGAGATTGGGTTATCATTTGAGTTTAGAATGGCGATGGATCTTTTATCGTAAAGTTGGTCATTATCTTTTGGGATTGATTAAAATATTTATCTTTTGGATTGATTTTATAATGTTTCATATCGGTCACATGCTAAGAATGGTATTTATTTACTCGCGCTCGACTTAGTGTTTATGCCAATCGACGTCAGAATTAGGCGAGGTGTGACAGATGCCCCCACTGAACCCATATGAGTGGAAACACCTTCGAACTCAGTATCCTCTTGTTATGGTCTAAGATAGCACCCGACCTCTCGAAACAGCTTGATCTTAGTGAATCATTGCAGGTTTTTGTACAGTTATTCTCAACTGATGTAATAGGGTATTCAATTGTAAAAAGTTGAGTTATGTACTTTTATTTACTAGTATTTGGGTAGATATAATCTTTATAGCAATAGGTTTTTCTTATTTTTGTCACCCTACAAGTTTTAGACGACTCAAAGGAGATTTTGTCCCATATTTCCAAAGGGGGAGATTGAAGCCCTTATACTCTTGACTCACTTGAGTGTATATTGTATAAGTGTTCATCTAGTTTGGAAATTGTGACAAAATTATGTCTATCCTAGAAAACAAAGAACCTCAGAGATTGGTTAGCTATTTCATTCATCTATCTTGTAGTGATCTAGACTAAATTACCAACACTCACACATAGTAGAATGCATCATATACATGTCATATTGCATATTTATGTGTGTACATATGTTGGGTATGTTTAAATCCCTAAATTTGATTTTTAAATATTTTTTGGGATTTTATAAACATTTTTTAATAAAGGTTTTATTAATTAAAACTTAGTTTTAAAAGTTTGTGGGTTCAATCTACAATTATGGTTTAATGAGTTTATTGGCCTAAAGTTGCTTTGGATAGAAACCAAAAGCGGCAGAGAATCCAGGGTATGGTTGTAATTATTTTATGACGCGCGTTTTATATCGCCTAATTGATCAACACCTGTTGCTCGCTGATTGGTGCATTTTGTGTTTCTTTACTGAGTATATAATCGTGTATGCTTACATCCGTTGGATCAATCCTTATCAACGATCTGCATGCTTTCTTTGGTAATCCCTGTGTATCTCTCTTGAACCAATCAGGTGAATTTTAATCACCGCATTCTGTGAGCCCTTGGATCGAAGTCAATCCAGCTTGACTTAATCCTGACCCTTATTTTTTGAACCATCTTCTCGATCCTTCTCTTCGTCCTATAAAAGGAACCCTCCTCTCAATCGTCTAAGACTTTTGGCCATTTCCTTTTTGAGAGAAAATAAAAGAGAGAGTAAAGAGAGAGAAGAGAGAACCAGAAAAGAAAGACAGAGAGTTAGAAACCCTAACCCTAATCCTTATTCGTCAAGCCTCTTTCAAACTAAACACTCCTAAAAAAATTCCTATATATCCAAAACACTACCCTGAGTTTGAGTTTTTGAGAGATATTTTTTGTTGCTGTAACCTCTTGTTCGTTAGATCTTGTTCCCAACTTAAACTGTTTACTTAGATCTATTTTCTTCTTCATAGAAATTTTAAATCTATGTTCTTCATGTTACATCACACTTAGATCTGCATGGTTTATTTCTCATCTTGAGAAATATATTGTTGATTCTTTTCTAAAAATCGTTTTTAACTTTGAAATCAACAATAAATGTTTTTTGTTTCTAGTTCTCTTAAAACTAAACCTTTGACCTAGTTTGGAATCACACCTGGAGGTTTTCCATCTCAAAAATCTTTTCAAAACTCTGAGATTGATTAAGATCTTGATACGTCTTCTGAGCAAGATATCCGTGGATTTTGGGATTGATTTAAAGGTCAAAAAGGGTTAAAGTTTTGTGAGAAGAGAGAAAAAGAAAAATCATTGCATATAGCCTTATATGTAATTTGTTAGGACTATTTGTACTTAATAAGTGTGAGTGTGTGCATGCATGTGTTAGAGAGCACCTCCATAAACACTTTCACCGTACCACACGAAAAGTGTTGGTAATAAGATCTTGTGAACAAGAGTCGACGTAAAGTGATGGAACAAATCAGAAGTTAACAAAATGGGAGAACAACATCAACAATCAGAACTGCAAAGAAGTTAGAAGGATACGATACCAGAGGGTACATTCCTAAACTTATATAGGTCTGAGTTTTATGCATGTTAGTTATATAGTTTGTAACTGGTAAATTTGTTTTCGTGGATTTTTTATTTTAGTCCGTAGAGGGAGTCGTGGATGTTTCCTCAGTTGGTGAGGTTTTACCACGTAAAAAATCGTGAACTTAATCTTCCTACATCTTCTCATCTCATTCTTGGTTGTGCTGAGTTTAAAGTTTGTTTAAACTTTTTTATAAACCTGTTAGTCAAATCTTGAATAGATCTCGTACAAACTGTTTTGTTAAACACATCTGGTGTTCAAATAGTTTTGGTTTTTAAGAAAAGAGTTTCTTCAAAAAACAGTTCGGAGTTACTTAAATAGTTTATTTTTATTAAAGGACTTTAGTAACAGATTTTCAATCTTACCTTGAAATTTCTCTCATGTGACTAAGTCTCAAACCCAACATTGGCCTACTGGCATTTTATAATAACCCTCTATATATCTAAAAATTATTTTAAAAGTTAACCCCATTGTTTCCTACGAGTTCCATCTAAAAAGGGGAAAAATTGGCCAATTCTGGGAAATCAAATTAATTCGGCCTTGGTCCAAATCGATTCATATAAGGAGCCTAATCGATTCGCTTGAACATGTCTTCGTCTTCTCCAATTAAAATAGTTACGGGATTCCCATTTTTTTACCTCAAAACCTCCATGATCTCATCCCAATCTCCCAACCGAACAAACTACACATTAAACTAACATACATAGATGAATTCTAACGTGGTAGAATCATTAAATCATCAAAAATTACTCCTAAAATTGAATTAATTCAAGATTAGCTCATAAAAAACCTAACTTATCATATTTATTCAATAACTACATTAAAATCCAGATTTCTTCACATGATGATATCACAAATGCATAAATTTTATTCTACATGCATCAAGAGAGTTAACCTATCATGGTTCCTACACCGGGCATGAATTAAACTCTTCCAATTAACATCAGATCTGTACATAAGCATGAATTTATTCATCCTACACTAACTTGGATGTTATATATGCTCAATTTTAGCAAGATAAATACTTGCCTCTAAATGTAGGTTTGAATCTCTGTGAATTGATGGTGTGGTTGTGTTCCTCCTCCCCCTATCTACGCTCCGGTGGTGTTGGTGGTGCAAAAGGTGCAATAATGGTGGTTCTAGACTTGTGAAGAACCTTTGCTTCCTCCTCTAATGGCCTCTATAAGTTTTGTAAATTCTAAACTTAATGGCCTTAACCTAACATTGATATATACTTAGCAATTTTCATAGATTTAATTCCCTCAAAATTTCAAAGGACTAAAATACCCCTCTGAGGTGTCGGTTTGACTTTAATGTGCCTCGAAATCCAAACTAAACCCTCGGGTAGAATTTTTTGACTATCTCGACCCTTCCGGACACATTGGTGAATTTTAAATGACCATGTGGATGACTTTAAAATAATTTACTTTTTATTTCATTAAATCGAATCCCAACACGACTGACACACGCGTCCCGACTAAAATTACTGTAACTGTCGTATTTCTCACTTACGACATTCATAATACTTTCTTATCAGTTTTATTACTCATTCACTAAGTAATATTCAATATAATAAATAATAACCCTTATTTCACTAATTAATATTGTATTTTCCAGATTAATTCTCCCATTAAAATTTAATTAATCCCAAATGATTCCTAATATAAAATAAAAAAAAAATCGGGGTGTTGCATACTTCCCCCTAATAACGGAATTTCATCCTGAAATTCGGGAAAAGGAAATACCTGGTATGAATAACTCTGGATATTTTTTGCACATCTCATCCTCGTACTCCCAAGTAGACTCATCAGCAGTATGATGTTGTAACACCCGGTAGTTTTATATCATATTTAATTTGATTAATTCGGATTTTTTTGGAATAAAATAAAATTTTGAATTTAATTATTTTTGAGGACTTAAAATGTGAGTTTTAATATTGAAAGGTTGGATTTTAATCGAAATTCAAATCGGAGTCAAAATGAAGAAAAAAACATTTGTCACGATCCTAGACCGTGACTAACGGGGAGAATTTTTTTTTTGTGTCTGTGTAAATAGAATTTTGTTAGCATTAGGACTCCTAATCGTTATAAATTAAAATTAATCCGTGGCTGGGTCTTTCAAATCACTTTTTTCACAATTCTTCCTCAAGAAGACTTCTCCAAAATATTTCTCTTCCATCTACAAACCTTTGCCCTAATTTTCTTCATTTGTCAAGATTAACTGGATTTTCTCAATACGCGTGAAGAACGGATCTTTATCATTTTTTTGAGAAAAATACATCTTCAAGATCATATTTCTTAATCAAATTTTATTCAGGCATGAATACTTTATTCCTTTCCTTTAGTATTATGTGTTTTAAGTGTGGCCTAAACCCTTAATCATATGTTTTTTTATTAAAATCGATTAGAAACTTAATTAGAGAAAGTGGACACTAATTTTAGGACTATTTTTATAAAACTTTTTAATATTATTTAATATTTGAAACCCTTGGTAGCGTAGGTGAGATTAATAAGTTTTTATGGTTTTTGGGTGTAGGACATATGTATATTTTTTATTTGGGGTTATTTATAGGTTATTTGGTATGCGTACACTTATAAAATAACGTGGCCTATAAAAAAAGATGTCGATTTTTCCATTTGGAATATTATTGCATGTTATTTAATTTAACATTTTGGGACGAGATTTATTATGTTGGAAATCAACAACGTCGTCATTAATTGAATTGAGACTTTATGATTAAATGGTTATATTGTGCATACTGAATTGTGTTTTGTCTGATTTATTTTATTCACGGTTGCCATCACAGGGATGAGAGGCTTTTGGGATAGTATATTGATCAACCCTATTTTAGGATGCTTACTCGGTATGTGAGTAGTGGGTAGGACTTGGTTAAAATTTATTCATGCTAGGTATGGGACTAGATAGTTTAAAATCGTGGGGATTTTATATTTCGGGGTGGGGCAGATTTTTATGTCGACATGAGACTAGGACGTATTTTCTCTTGGTGATTTATCCTATATGTAGAATAGGACGTATGTATACTTTGGGGATCCTTAGGTATGGTACTAAGGGGTATTTTGAGGATCTCACATTGATAAAAAGGGGGGTGGGGTGATTTGATAATTGTGAAATTGTAAATTGAGAATTAATGCCTAAGATAAAATCGGGTATTAAAATATATTGGTGGCATAAATAGCGAGGGCCGACAGTTTAAACGGGCCAGCAGACGTTTTATGTCGTGTCATGTGTGGAACCTTGTCAAATTGTGGGATCGACAGTTTAAACGGATCAACGGTCGTTTTGACAAGGGGAAGTATATTTTGGTGGAGAAATCACCTGTGGTGGGAGGACCGCTATAATAATATATTTTGGTGGTAGAACCACCTGAGGCGGGAGAACCGCCATACCTAATAATAAAGTTAGAAGAATCTTACATGTGGTTAATTTAAGTAAATTAACATCGTGAGACTTGGGAATTTAAAATCATATTGGTGTTCTTTTTGGAATGGAAATTTGTGAGGGTAGTTAGTGATTTATATTTATCGTATTTAATTATCTCGTTTAATTAAAATATTTTATTGTGATATTTATTCCATATAATGCTACTGTCTGGGTTCACGGACCCTATTTGAGGGGAGTAGTATGTATTCATGCTCGAGGCTCTCACCTCGTACGTTGACTAACTTTTTCATGTATTAGCGCTGAGGTGCAGTTGGAGTTATTTTGGTTATGCTTAGTAGTTTGATTAGTTTTCCATTCCTTTGCTTTTGTATTGAGACTCATTTTATGGTTTTGGTGGGCCATTAGGTTCCATATTTGTACAATTTTATTCAGATATTCTAAGTTGGATTTTATTCAGTTTTAAATTATTGGAGATTGGGTTATCATTTGAGTTTAGCATGGCGATGGATCTTTTATCGCAAAGTTGGTTATTATCTTTTGGGATTGATTAAAATATTTATCTTTTGGATTGATTTTATAATGTTTCATATCTGTCACATGCTAAGAATGGTATTTATTTACTCGCGCCCGACTTAGTTTTTATGGCGATCGACGTCAGAATTAGGAGAGGTGTGACAAATGCCCCCACTGAACCCATATGAGTGGAAACACCTTCGAACTCAGTATCCTCTCATTATGGTCTAAGATAGAACCTGACCTCTCCTCATATGAAATATCATGCTGCAAATCAATCTCCTCCAAGGAGATGTGAGTGTGAGCTAACTAATCCCGTAGATATCGCCTCAGCAAAGAAATATGAAAGACATCCTGAATCCCATGTAAGTGTTCCAGCAACCGAAGTCTGTATGAAACTAGCCCAATCCGCTCAATGATAGGGAATGGCCCCACGTATCTCGGTACCAAATTCCATTTCTTCCTGAAGCTCATTATCCCCTTTATAGGAGATACACTTATCATCACCTAGTCCCCCACAGTAAATTCCTGAAAGAATCGCTTGGCATCGGCGTAACTCTTTTGCCAGTCCTGAGCTACCTATATACGACTCTGAATCATCTCGATCCTGGATGAAGTATCCTCAATTAACTCTGACCCAAGAAGATTGTTATCCCCCACCTTTATACAACAAGCGGGATAACGACAAGGTCTATCATACAACGTCTCAAATGGAGCCATGCTAATAGTAAACTAATAAGAGTTATTATAAGCAAACTCTACCCGTGGAAGATATTGTTCTTAACCTCCCACAAAGTTAAGGATACACATCTGTAACACATCTTCCAACATCTAATTTGTCCTCTCAGTCTGCCCGTCCGTTTATGGGTGATGGGTCGTACTCAATCACAACTCTGTACCCATAGCCTCCTAAAAACTCTGCCAAAATTGAGACACGAATATCTTATCCCCGTTGAACACGATATCAAGAAGCACCACATGCAATCTCACTATCTCTGCAATGAAGATATGGGGATACTATCCCGTTTTGTTATCCATCCGAACTGGTAGGAAGTGAGTTGCCTTGGTCGACCGATCCACTATCACCCATATAGAATCGTGATCCCTTTAAGAAGTAGCAACATAATAATAAAATCCATGGAAATTCTCTCCCATTTCCATATAGGGTTATCTAACGACTATAGAAATCCTATTGGTTTCTTATGGTCCACCTTTACTAGCTGACATGTGGCACACTTTGAGACAAATTTGGTAATATCTCTCTTCATCCTACTCCACTAATATTGTCGCCTCACATCCTGGTACATCTTATCTCTACCAGGATGTACCAAAATCGAGATCCGCGTGACTCTGACATCACCGCGTGTCGCAAGTCCTTCCCTTCTAGAATAATCAGTCTCCTATTAAAGCACAATCCTCCCTCAGAACTCATTGAGTAAGACTCTGCTCCCCCGGCTAAAAGATGTTGAACCCTCTCCTGACAAAACGAATCCGTTGCCTGGGCCTATACCACCCTCTTGACAATCTGGGGTGTAACGGTTACAACTGACATAAATGATCTGGAAACTGAATCCTGGTATCCCAGCTCCTTCCATTTTGTCTTCCACACCTCGGCAACCTCACCTACTCGCTTACGACTCAATGCGTCCGCCACTACGTTAGCCTTCCCCGGGTGATACTGGATATCAAACTGATAGTCTTTCACAAATTCAAGCCACCTGAGCAGATGCATATTTAGATCTTTTTGAGTGAACAAGTATTATACTGACTTATGATCTGTGAATAAGCAAAACTTGTCCCCTAACAGATAATGTCTCCAAATCAGTAGTGCAAACACGATTGCCACTAACTCCAAGTCGTGAGTGGGGTAATTCCTCTCATGAGGTTTAAGCTTGCGAGAAGCATAAGGTATATATTGATCATCTTGCTGAAGCACACCCCCAAGTCCCTGTAGGGATGCATCAGTACAGATAAGGTACTCTAATCCCATCCTGGGCTGTGTGAGAACTGGTGCTAAAGTTAACTTGTCCTTCATCTCATCAAAATCCAACTGACATGCATCATCCCGAATAAATGGTACACCTTTGTGAGTCAGGTTGGTCAACGGACCCGTAATCTTTAAAAATCCCCGAATAAACGTCTATAATACCCTGCTAGCCCCAAGAAATTTCGTATCTCTAGCGGTTTCATCGGATGTCCCTATTCCCTCACCACTGTCACATTGCTAGGATCCATCGATATCCCCCTGTCTGTTACTATATGCCCAAAAAACTGTACCTCACACAGCCAGAATCCACACTTCTCATACTTAGCATACAACTGGTGCTCAAGCAGTGTCTGCAAAACTCTATGCAAATGCTCAACATGCTCCTCCTCAGTATACGAATATATTAGGATGTCATCTATGAAGATAATGACAAAATGATCTAAGAACTCTTTAAACACCCTATTCATCAAGTACATGAACACAGATGGTGCATTGGTTAGCTCGAATGGCATAACCTGAAACTCGTATGACCCATATCTCATCAGAAAGGTATTCTTAGACACATCTTGCCCCCTGATATGCAACTGGTGGTACCCTGACCTTAAGTCTATTTGAGGGAAGTAGGCATCTCCTCTCAACTGGTCAAATAAGTCATCGATTCGGGGTAACGGATATTTATTCTGTATCGTGACTTTATTCAAATCCCAGTAGTCAACACATAGCCGTAAAAACCCATATCTCTTCTTTACAAATAGTACCAGAGCACCCCAAGGCGAGGTACTCCTACGGATGAAACCTTACCCTAAAAGCTACTCGTTCTGATCTCGTAGCTCCCTCATCTCCATAGGAGCCATACGGTAAGGTGCACGTGCTATTGACCGAGTGCCCAGCGCTAAGTCTATCACAAACTCTATCTCTCTTTCAGGTGCTAATCCCGGAACACATCGATGAACTCACAAATAACTGGGATCGAATCTAGGGGAATCACCACCCCCTTAGAGGTCTCCTCCTCTATATAGTATAAGTGGGTGGACGAGCCTCCCTGAGGATGAGGCATCACCACTAAAAACATCTCCTGGCCCGGTATAGCAAACATAATACTCCTACTATAACAGTCAATCATGGCCATAGAAGTGGCTAACCAATCCATGCCTATAATAGCATCATACTCTATCATGTCCAATATAAGCATGTCGACGAGCAAAATCAGTCTCCCAATATCTATACTCACTCCCCGATATATAAAGAATATAAGCGTTCCATTCCCCAATAGTGAGTCTACACATGTAACTGTACTATCGTCCGTGTCTAACAACCCTGTAACCCATGAAATCTAGTGGCTATGAACGAGTTTGAATCCCCCGTGTCAAATAGAATACGCCCCAAAGTCCCATGTATATAAAACATACCCACGACTGTGGGTGGTGCCTGAAGAATTGTTGCCTGGTGGACGTTATACACACGCCCATAATGTAGTTGCCCCTATTGAGGTGGGGATGCGGGAACAACTGGTATAGAAGGCAAGGCTGGCATTTGTGCTGGTGATGAAAGGGCGACAGGAAAGATAGGCCCATGTGGCTCCTGGCGAGCACCCTGCTGCTACTGTGGGGAATTTCCCTTATCGGGGAAATCCTAATGCTTGTGGACATTCTTTCCATATATGAAACACCCTCCAGTAAAGTTTCCTCCCCTCTTAACCTACTTTCCTCGGCCCTGCTGTCCATTACCACCCCTCAATTGGCCCAGTTGGCCCTGATGAAAGCGTTGTTGGCCCTGCCTGAAAGCTCCCTTCCCCTACCTAAAGTCTCCAGATATGAATCGCTTAATAGATCCCCCTAGTGGGAACTCTGCTCACCCTGTCTAGACTGCATCTGAGCTAATTGTGCCCTACTGGCACTGCCACCCCCTTTCCTACCCTCCTAACTAGACTCCCCTATTCGTTTGCTTCCTTTTACATGCAAATGGTTGTCCTGGAAATGTAGTAGAGCAACGTTCAACACCTCAGTATATGTTTTCATATAAGGATTACCCAACATATGTTGTTGGATTCTCCAAGTAAGACCATCCATAAATAATTGTACTCATTTTTCCTCCGTAGGTACCTCTCCTGGCACGAAGTTATCTAACCTCATGAATTCTTCCTTATACTCAGCCACTGTCTTCCCCTCCTGAGGGAGATCTAATCATTTATGCCTCATCTCTGCTTGGATGGCGGATGGGAAGAATTTTTGGTCAAATCGTCCCAGAACCCCTGTATCAACATATTGTCTCTCTCTTCTGTGGTGGGAACAGACTCCCACCACTGTAATGCCTCCCCAACTAGCTTAAATTTATCTATAATCTGCCTTTGAACATTCGTGCACTCATACATCCTCAAATACCTCCGAATATCTTTCTTCCATTGGCTAGTAACCACAACATTTGGACTCCCCTAGAACTCGGGAGGGTGTGCTTTCTGAAAGACATCCCTAACTCTCTCCCAAGCAGAAGGGAGCATATGTTCCTGTGTTGGTGCCACAACATGTGCCTGGGGTGGTGCCTGTTGTGCAACTTTAGTTAATGTTGTGTCAACTACCTATGTAACTATAGCGGCAACCTCTGCAGCCTTCATGGTACCCTGGGTCGGAGATGGCTGAGGCTCTGGCTGTGCATCTCTTGGGACTCGTTGTGCACGTCTGGGAGGCATCTTAATTGAGAAAGAATTTCCATAAGTAGTCGATTTCATATATCACAAAATAACCGAAGAAGTAAATGCTCAAGTAAGAGTAAAACAGTCCTAATAATAGGGCTCTACGTCAAAGAACATTACACTAGAAACATAATAAGCCATACAGATTCTAATGAAACTAGATCCTAATCCTCTGATACCATCTTCAACACCCCGCCCAAATTAAATATCGGGTGATCAGTCATTTATTAAATTAAAATAGAATATCCAGTTGGTTCATTCTTAGCATCACTATCAAAAAATGTTAATTACTAATCACCTATTAGTTAATTAAGCCGGTGTCAAATTTTTAATATTTTAATTAACAAACAACAACAAAATAATTGGATAACCACCATCACGATTCAATCAACCAACATAATAAATAGTGAAATGACTGAATATAATAAATAGTACTGGAATTAACACTCCAGTCTAAAACTCCAATACAATAATCCAAATTGAAAATTAGTCCAACAACTGAAAAGTAATAATAGGAATCCGCTGTCTCTGAATAATGTCTGAATCAGAGTGGCCGACATGCCCGACTAAAAAAGATAACTCATAAGGAAGAAATTAATACGTAGGCGTCTACTACGAAGGTCCTGCAACCCTCACAGCATCTGTATCACGTCAAATGATATAAACTCCTAAGTTGGGTGCCCCTTTGGCTGGGCACCTAAAATGTTTTTACAAAAAGGAATAGATTTTTAAAAACAGGTCAGAGCCCAAGTAAAACATCTAAAAATTTAGCAAGTATTTATAGGGCATAATCAATAGATATTATATACATTTTTGTTCCACGTGCTCTCACTTTAGATCCTCACCTCTCATATAATGCCTAACACATACTACTAACCCGTCCTAGTTACGCTACCCCGCCTAACTATTTCAATACAAATATTTTACTACACATACTAACTCATGGTATCCGCCTGTATTACCCATACAATATGTTACCTAATTACCACACCTTTTAACTTATCAGAATTTCCCTTTAGGTATTAAGTTTCCACACACTTAGGTTATATGGGATATCACTATCTTCCATTACGGCTATTAAGTATAAAAACAATAAATATATACACCAATACGGTATATATATATACACTAATACGGTATCCCTAGGATGAGACCTGCGATGCGACATACTCTGATATCAAGTCCAGGTACATCACGTAATGAATAAAGGACTATCAGTTCAGAATCTCTCTCGAACCACAATTTAAATTCAAAAAGTTTGGAGGCGAACATAGTTCTAAGCCTTTGGGATACGCACACAGCTAACTCACCCAAATGACCGGTCACACCCTCATTCACACAAGTGGTGCTCAATCCCTAATTTCTATGTTCTGAGGTACAAGTCAATATCCCCTAAATAAGCTCATTGGTATAAGACCCTCCACAACGCGGAACCTCCCGTGATATCAAATAGCGTAGGTACGTTCATTACATATAATAAACCACACATTAGGTATTCACACAACTTATGTATAAAAATTCAATATATGTATATAGCAAACCTATAGCATATCCCGTACGTAGTCTATATGACTCTCGAATAGTCTATGCATTATTAATATACTATTATCCCTCGTATCATGAATACCCAAGTGTCTCTCACTACTTGAAAGGTTGTCAATTTCCCTTTATGTAATTTCAGTAGTTATATCACTCATACCCTACTAGTCTAAGTCACCTTTCCCCCTCCCCCCCACCCCGAATTCCCATGACACGATATTATTCTTCAACTTAGGTCTTTATTTCTCAATTAAGCCTAATTAATCTGAGCTCTTGAATTTCTCTCATGTGACTAAGTCTCAAACCCAACATTGGACTAATGGTATTTTATAATAACCCTCTTTATATTTAAAAATTATTTAAAAAATTAACCCCTTCATTTCCCACTAGTTCTAAGCAAAAATCGAAAACATTGGCCAATTCTGGCCTTGGTCCGAATCGATTCAGCCAAGGAGCCAAATCGAATCGCTCGAATAGGTCTTCGTCTTCTGCAATTCAAACAGTTACGGGATTCCTCATTTTTCACCTCAAAACCTCCATGATCTCATCCCAATCTCCCAACAAAGCATACCACACATTAAATTAACACACATAGATGAGTTCTAACATTGTAGAATCATTAAATCGTCAAAGATTACTCCTAAAATCGAATTAATTCAAGATTAACTCATAAAAATTCTAGCTCATCATATTTATTTAATAACTCCATTAAAATCCAAATTTCGTCGCATCATGATATCACAAATTCATATATTTCATTCTACATGCATCAAGAGATTAACCTATCATGGTTCCTACCCCAAGCATGAATTAAACTCTCCTAATTAACATCAAATCTTTACATAATCATGAATTTGTTCACCATACTCTAACATGGATGTTATACATGCTCCAACTTAGAAAGATAAATACTTGCCTCTAAATGTAGGTCTTATTCTCTGTGAATTGATGGTGTGATTGTGTACTTCCCTCGATCTACGCTTCGGTGGTGTTGGTGGTGCAAAAGGTGCAACAATTGTGGTTCTAGCCTTGGGGAGTAACTCTACTTCCTCCTCCAATGGCCTATGTAAGTTTTGAAAATTCTAAACCTAATGGCCTTAACCTAACACTGATATGCACTTAGCAATTTTCATAGGTTTAATTTCCTCAAAATTTCAAAGAACTAAAATACCCCTCTGGGGTGCCGGTTTGGCCTAAAAGTGCCTCGGGATCCAAACTAAAACCCCATGTAGACTTTTCTGTCTATCTCGACCCTTCCGGACACATTGTCACATTCAAAATGACCATTTGGATGACTTAAAAATAATTTATGTTCTATTTCATTAAAGTCCCTACACTATTGACATGCGCGTTCCGACTAAAATTACTATAACTGTCGTATTTCTCACTCACGACTTTCATAATATTTTCTTTATCATTATTATTCCTCATTCACTAAGTACTATTCAATATAATAAATATTAACCCTTATTTCGCTAATTAATATTTATTTTACCGGATTAATTCTCCTATTAAAATTTAATTAATCCCAATTAATTGCCAATATGAAATCAATAAAAATTCGGGGTGTTACATATAGATACAACATGTAGTACCTCCATTATGATAACATTATATCCATAATTATAATCCATTGCATCCACCACCCCAAATGAATCATGACTCTCCGTAACTAATATGTAGTGCCGCTACTGCAATGTAATTCATTATATTAGCATCATCCTCTTGAAAAATCCCAAAGTATTCTAGGATTGACCCTATAAATGTAGCCTATCCTTACTCGAATACCATCTCACCAACACTAAAACATTAACCTACCACTAGGATTTAGGATAACAATTATAACTTATGAACAATACAACTATAAGGTTTACAACCTATATCTATTACTCACCATAGTGGCTACTATCAAAACTACCCAATATACTTTGGGTTGGTTTAACACTCATAAACCCTACATATAGCCCCTATTATGTGTAATATTGATAGGTAGGTTCCTAAAGATTCTAGGTTCACCCACAAACCAAAAATAATGCAAACAACCCTCAAAATCCATAAATTGGGTAAACCATCCTGACCGAATTGATTCCTAGTCCCGAATTGATTTAGGCACCTACAGATAATCCTCGAAACTCATTTCACAAAAAATGGTAATTTCTAACTCAAAAATGAGTAATGCTGAACTTAATTTACCTAGATAATTTGCAAACCATCTCAAATATGTTAAGGATTCATAAATCCACATAAGCATAGTTATAACATTATTTTGAACGAATCTATAATTATAATCTCAACCTAATTTATATCCTTCTCTATCAAAGGCCTACATTTAACATTCATGGATTTTATATGTATTACTTAACAATTAGATTTCAATTGATATAAATAGATGTTATATTTGATTATTCGAAGATGATTTAATCGGCTAAGATTCAATGAATCACTTCCCAATAACTAACTCAATCCATTGTATTCATAAGAACCATAATTCTAATATCATAAATTCAATATCTACAATCTTCAAAAATTTAAAGGTTAATCTTAAGATATAAATTAGGTATCTCTATATTAATATTGATCTCCTCAATGTCTAACTAATTGCGTGACTTTAAACATAGTTAATTCAAATTAAAGAAGAAAAGTTGAAAGCATTTTTATGTTTTGATGGGTTATGGATGTTGTCTTCTCTCTCTAACAATATTCTTCAAGTATATTCCAAAAATTAGATCTACCAAAGTAATGCTAAGGTTATGATAATAAAGTTTGAGGTTAACAAATGAGGTTTAAAAATACAAACATGTAGGCCTTCACGGGGCTCGGTTAGAACCCCATAAAAGGTCCCAAAACACTGTCAAATCAACTCCAAACATAGACCAATGGATCACCTAACCCCAGAGTCAAATCCCAATTTTACTTATACTAATTAGAAACTCTAAACTCATCATAAATTTGAACCAACACCAAACATAAATTCTAAACTAAATCAAACGTCGACCCATTAGCCCAAATACTCACTAAGGACTATGATTCTCACGAATATAATAGCTCAAATCAACCCGTATAAGTATTATTTAAAACCAATAAATAATTTCCAAAATTATAGTGTGTTATAACATCCTCACTTATTTTCATGCCAACTCTCTTTAGAGATCCATTTGAAATGGATATAAATCTAGAAATATGAGAGAAGACTTCAGGGGTGTTATTTAAAGCATTATGGTTTCTATATGGATTTAATTTATCTTCCAAACATTCTATAAATTCTCTTAAATATGTGATACCAATATCATTCAAAAAATCTAGTTTTCCAATCTAAATAACTTTTTTTATTGATTCGGCGATGTTACTAGTAGATCGGGTTAAAACTTCATGGTCCCGGTGAGGCCTTAAATATTATATTTCCTAGATAGAGTTGATATCTCATTACGAAGCTAGAATATTTTACATAACTCTTATTATCTTTAACTAATACCTCCCATGACCATGTTTTACTAAAGGAATAAAACCTCGATCTTACAACTACCCTTCAAGACCTGCCTCAATCCTCTCAAATCTAACACTTAAAAAATCAATTCTCTAGTTTTGAGTCTTACATGTAAAAACTTTTATGTTAATATCTTTAGACAATTTAAACCCATACAATGTATTAATTTCCATGTTCACATTTTGACTAATGTAAAATCAAGATATCCCATTGAAATCGATGTTTCCACAAATGTAATATCCAACAAATCCACATTGTTATACCTGAAATATGGTAAAACACGTGTAAACCCAAAGAGTGACATGTGTACTAAAATGTCCAATAACGAAGATAATCTCTTTCCTGGTGGACAATGGGGCTAAACCCTGAAGGGATTAGCCTCGACCTCATCCAAGCCAAACCCACGTAATCAAGAGATCACTCTATGAGAATGAAAGTTAATATTTTCAGTTACCCCACGTGACTCAGTGACATAAATAAATAAAAGTTATGGAAGATAAAGTGAAGATACAACGATATTTCCACCCATGTGAAATAATTAATTCATGATTACTCTCCCCCCCCCCCCCCCCCCCGGTTCATGTAAAGTATGATCTCATCTCTCCAAGTAAGATGGAGACATGTATCTATTAAGATAACATCCTCTTACCTCATTCAACTCATACACTTGAAAATACAGATAATAAGAACCTTAAAAGGTATGTAATGTCGAACTCCTCAATATGATTGAGTAATTAGTGAGAGATAAGTTTTAATTGAGCTCCCATGGAGTATGTGATCTGAATTATTAAAGAAGACAACAATTGTGGATGTAGAGAACCGAGTTGAGGCCAAACCACATTAAATATAGGTCTTATATCGCATATTGTCTTCGTTTCAATTTGATTTTGTAAGAGCATAGTATACTCATGTTCCCCTACGACATTTGAATTGTCTTATTCCATTATTTAAAACACGAGTCTAGTCCAAAAGGACATTGAAAAAACTTCATCAAATTCATATCGGATCATTTATCACATTGCCCTGACTTAATCACTTAGGATAAAGGTATACTGTTTAGAGGACTTAGATTCACTCTTGGCTAAATTACTTTTCATAATTGAAAAATGTTAAGTTTTAACCCTATGGTCCTTTTGAGATTGCCAAATACAAGATTTTAAATTCTTTCCATATAAAACATATGCTTTTAAAATGCATCTTTTGTGTTTATAATTTTTCTTGTCCTTGGTTGAACAAGAGAAGATTTTATGTTTTTTGAATGTTGCAAAACAGGGGAATTTATATTTCCTTTCACGACTAGGTTCACTGGAAGTTCACTGCAGCAAAAGGACTCTGCGTCAGTGAAAACTCTGGTCCGTTGATCGCAACTTTGGAAACTGTGCCGATGTAAATATTTGGTCACTTACGCAACCACATTCGTTAGGCATCACCTCTGTGAAATAGGACTTAGGTTCAACGAAGCGTCTATGTTCTTGGTTTTGGATCATGGTAACCCATATAAAAAAATATATGGATACAAGTGCGACCTTGGTCACTCACGCTTCGCTTCAACGAACAATGTCGTCACTGCAGCAATCTTTGTTAAGACCTTTTAGAGATCTTTATATTTTGATCTTATTGAAAATTGTCCCTAGACACAATCTTTATATGACACCCTGCCTAATTAAATTCCGGGTGATCAGTCCTTTATTAAATTAAATCCCGATGAACAGTTGGTTCACTCTTAGCATAACTGTCACAAAATAAAATTTTCCAATTTAAACACCCTAAATAATTAAGCTAAGTGTCAAAATACTTTATAATTTTATTTATTTATTAAATTTCATATCGAAAACCTTTTTGGAATATAACCCAACATGAATAATACAATAGGTAATTTAAAACAACCATGCATAAAATGTCAACTAGATTAGTCAAACCAAGCAAATATCCACATCGTAAGTCCACATGACAAAAGAAATAAATCCCACATAAGTACCGAATACTGGAATCATAAATGAATACTAAATCTCTAATAAGTCTAAACAGGAAAGTAGGAAATGGGCGACACATGCCCTGTCTACTGAGGAACTAAAACATGAACGGAATCAGAGGTGAGTTTCTTTATTGCAAAGACCTACAACTCCCACATAAGCTACGGAACGTCCAGTTCAAGTAACCTACACATGGCGCCTCTATGGCTGGGCACCTATAATATATACATATATATACAAGAGAGAGAAGATGACAAGAAATGGGTTAGATCCCGAGTGTAAAAATAGCTTTAAAAAGTGTTTTAGCAAGTAATTAAATGATCAGTAATTGATAAGATATCCATGTTAGCACATGACACTCTTTTGAGAATTCTCACCTCTCATCTAGTGTGAACACCTAACATTCTACCAAAATATCTTAAGACTAGCCCATTTCTCCTTCCTTAAGTCTAATTCACGAGACCAGGTGATTTGACTCTATAAAAATTGATACTTTATTAGGAATTTACAAACCAATTATATTTATTTCAATATTATAATCAGATCTCAAACACTATTTAGGATTTGGAGCATCTATTCACTATTACTACTCATACGCATAATAGAGTAAATTCCAGTTATATGAATACATATATTAATAGCGCATAATATATATATATATATATATTAATTGGTACCCCACATAAAATCTATGGTGCTGGCATTCTCTGCTATTATGTCCCCGTATCTCTCATACAAAGGGAAATACTAGTTTGGAATCTCTCTGAAACAGTATTAACACAAAACACACAAAATGGAGGCAAAGCACAGTTCCAAGTCACTAAGAGGTCAGCACATACCCCTCGCGTCTCTTAGGACCGCCTGACTATCATTCTCAGATAGCCTGTACCAAGGAATCCTATGTTAAAAGGTACAGTCAATATCCCCCATAAAGGTCCCATCGAGAAAAGACTGTCCCAGCGCGGTAACCCCCTAGATGACAAGTAGCGCGGGTATGATTATACACAAAATATAATATATATCTATACACATGCACTATGTTATATATATATATATATATATATACCCCACAATCACTACACCCAAAGGCCCATTTTGTAACGGATTTTTTCCATTACAAAATTTCAACGTTAAAATATCGTTATAAATTAATTAAAACCATTGCACATAATAATAAATCGTTGTATTTCATATATTTATGAAAAAAGAAGATATAAACCTCAAATGTTGAGAAAGCGGAAGTTTTACCCCCAATCGTGGTTCATCTGTGCTCTCTCTCTCTCCCATTGTTAGGTCTCCTCAACGACACTTTATAATCTCATCCAAACTTATCACCGACACCCCACGGTACAACTTAGAGTGTGTACCCCTACCTCTCTTTCTCTTATCTTCCTCTTATTCTTCATAATTTTCTACTCTTGTACATGTAGGGTTTTTCCGTGAGAAAGCATAACTCGTAGAATTCTTGTTTAAATTTGAAGATTCAAGTATGAATTGTGGTTTTTTTATTCCATTTTAGAGGTTTGTCTAGGTTGGGTGTATTTACGTACATTAATTTTCTATATGTATTCTAATGGTCAATGCTCTGATTTTGTTTTACATTTTTTCAGCACTTTGATATTGCAGGTTAGTCCAACGGTCCAACCCTCTCTCTGTTTCCATCGGCGCTGATACATAGTTGAGCTCATTTAGTGTATATTTAATTGTGTATATATATATATATTGGCCATGCTATTATTTGTTTATCTCAAATTGCCCTATTATATTGAACTCTCCCAACCCTGTTTTGTTTTTGTTATAGAAAAGTAAAATATGAAGTTCCTAGATTGGTACATGAAGACAAGTATCATGTCGACCGTGATTGGGGTTATATGGAGTTCTTCATGATCAAAACCGATTTCTGTGTGTGAACTCTCCTTTCTAAAGTTTCCTTCACGATACTCTCTCTACATGGTTGGTTGTAAATTATTTAAGTGGTTTAAAATTGTGTGAAATTATGTAATCAACTTATGCCTATATTTATTCAAGTTGTCTTTACTTAAAAAATAAATAAACTTTATTTTTACCACAGTAGATCTTTAGGATGGGTTGATTTTTAGTTGGTTGGGTACAACTGATCTTATCCCTAACTTGACTCTTTTCCTTATTTTTGATAAATGATGGCATATTGGAATTGGGTTAGAAGATACACTTATGTCCAATGATATGGGGGTAATGTTCATCCAACCCAATTTGATATTTGGTTGGATTCAATATCAGGAAATATGGATTAGGGGTTTGTTATTGTGAATTAAAGAGTAAAATAGTTTAACAAAAAGTTTAGTATTGATTCGGTTATTCAACTCGGTGAACTATTTAGTCAATAACCCTTTATTATATAATTTATCATTTTCACTAAGATTATTTAATGAGTTTAAAGTCAAGCTCCATGGCTGAAATTTTAAACCATTTTGTCTTTAAGGTGAAAATCATGTCATAAAAGGAATAAGTTGTATACTGTTGAACACACCTAGCAGAGAGAACGAGGAAGATTTCTAATTTTAGCATGTAACACTATTAGCAAACATACCTAAAAAACACTCTATTATGATACAAGGTTTTTGGAATGAGCCTAAACACTCTATTAGTATACGCTTCTTTTTAGGGCTAAAAATGGACGTTTGGGGGGGGGGGGGGGATCTTAAAACAACAACCTAACGACCTACATTTATGTACAAACACATCAAACGATACCAAAGTAACTATGGTAATTTGTTGTGTATCGATTATTCCCCAATAAAATTACATGTGTGTCAATGGCATGAAAATGTACTAGTTTTTTGTGTTATTTACTCATTTATGATTACACATTTAGTAAGGTTGATTTTGTTCAACATGTTCTTATTGGAAAATATGAAGATTATTTTTGGGAGAATGAGGTCTACTTTTGCAAGGAATATAATGAAGACTACTTTTGGGAGAATAATATGTGTAGAACTTTAATGATGTTAGACTTCTTTTCAATTTTGTGGTTAAAAGATAGATGGTTTATCTTGTACTACATTTTGTTTTGGGAATTTTAGTGGTTACGAATGCCATATAGTTTTAGATTGGTTTAGTATTATCTAATGTAGTGTCATTCATTTTGTCATGTGTGTTTTAAGTGAAATTTTTAGGCATTGGTTCTGCATTACCATTGGTTGAGAACACGAGTTATTACTAGTGAATTTATATCTATTTGGTTAATGAGAAACTAATATTTTTTTTAAAACTATAATGATATTGTTAAAGGACTTTAACCGTTACAAATAAAAACATCCGTTAGAAATATATGACATTCCCAATCCTTTACAATTTATTTTATAACGGTTTTATTTGTTACAAATTCTATATTTGTAACGGGTCAAAACCGTTATAGTTTCGTAAATCCGTTACTAATATATGTGATGTGTACCAATGTCAAATCCGTTACAAAATAAATTGCAACAGTTTTAATCTGTTATAAATACTAAATTTGTAACGGATTTCATCCGTTGCAAATTTCGTTAGCAAAATAAATAACGCCAATTTTCTAACAGATTTAATCCATTACTGAAAATGTGGATATCCGGGTTCTTAATTTTCTCGATTAAAATCAAATTTATAATTTCCTTTTATAAAACACGAGATGCGGAAGCGTAAAATGTGATGGTTCAATAAAACAAAGAACACATAAGTATTAATTTTCACTTAAACAAAATTAATTCAATTCAAGCCCTGGAATTTGCCTAAATCATAATTTTCAATATTTCGAAGTTAGGCCAAACCAATTTTAGCAAATGACTTGAATTAACTAATTTTACCCAATATTTAATTTAAGTCCAAATTAAATTAAGTGTGATAATTTAAACCAAATTTTATCTTGAATTATCCTAAGCATGCGTTCTAAATTATTATGCAAGATAAAATAAATCAATCACACTACGCCACGATGTACGAAGAAAAACCCAAGACGGGAAACAACCTCGGACGGCCCTAGCCACAAATTCACTAGATACGGAATTACAAGTACAAGACAAAAGACTTACAACACATGACTCGATCCCTCTCAAGTCTCGACGCTTCTTCTTGTAGACACCTCTTCCTAGCGAATAACCTTGGAACACCACCGCGGTCTCGGAATCCACCGATAGGACTATATATGGTCACCATCACCCGTACATGAAGCCTTTCTTCAAGCGGGTAAATTAATGCAAACTTTTCTTCAATTCGGTGTAGAGAAAACCGGTGCCAAACTCCAAGCAATTGATATGTATATAAGAACTTGGAATAAACTCATTTGGGTGTAAACAAGAGTGATGTATATTTTTCTCTTAAAAATCTCTCTCAAAACATGATCTTTTTCCCTCTTTGATTTTTCTCTCAAAACACTCTCTAGGAGTTAGAAGGTTGTGAAAAAGATAGATTATCAAAAGTGATTCCCGCACATATTAAAGTCTTAAAAAGTTGGTTAAAAACTAAGTGGGGAAGTGGGTGAAAAACTGCCAAAAACTGTTCCCGCCTGGCATCTCGTTCGAACGACATTTCGTTCGAACGAGTCTTCTAACGTAGCTCCCGTATGGACTCGTTAGAAACTCGTTGGAAATCTCGTTAGAATGACAATCTCGTTCGAACGACATTTCTAACGAAGGTCCAGTATGCCTTAGTGGGAAGTCGTTGGCAAAACTCGTTCGAACGACATCTGGTTCGAACGACAATCTCGTTCGAACGACATATCGAACGAACTTCCAGAAATTTGGAAAATTCGATTTTAGCCCAAAAAACTTTATAAACTTATTTTAAAGTTTTATTTAATTCTTTTTGAAAATAAAACACAGTTTTTATAAGACCTAACACCCAATAAACCTTGTTCCAAGATCCTATATATATAATATTTCATTCGTACCTTGGGAGCATGGAACCATAGTTGATGACGTAGAAACGAGGCACTCAAACCGACATGATGATGAAGCTTTATACTCTTTGCCGCTACGTCTTCAACAAACACTTCATAGGCTTGAGAATATTACAATTAAATACTATCCTATGAATAAATGTTTTTGTCCGGAATTGAGCCAAAACTATATATGGACTCAATTGAAAATTTGTGTCCTTACAAATCTCCCCCTTTGGCTATTCCGGGACAAAAACCAAACAAAAATCCTAAAGGGCCGTCAAGCTCTACTAGACTTAAAACATAACCCACCCAAACTTGACTCAACCCAAGGATCAAACGCTTTGCTATTGAAAGTTGAACGATACCGCTTTAGAAGAGTTCCTGCACACTTAAGCAAACTATTAAATGCATAGGGAATATCAAAATATTAAATGCAATTAATTAAGTACTCCCCCTAAATTAATTCTCCCCTTTATCAAACAAATAACATACTTAGAAAGACGTCTCCCCCTAAGATAAATCTCCCCTAAGATACGATAATAATAGGATTAGATACCATTTCTCCCCCTATCATTATTCTCCCCCTTTTTTGTTCAGGAATAGACAAAGGATAAAGAATCAAAATAGTAACTTATCTCCCCCAAATAAAGCATATAAGCCCTCTAGACTAAGCAAGGGATAAAAGAACGGGACAACAAGCTAAAACATGTAAGTGTGCATATAGTGATGGGAACGTTAAAGCATATGGGCAACAAAAGTTCAACTAATCCAAACAATAACATCGGATACCAACTAGGATGCAATAAAATGATATAAATATGATATATAAATTATTAAGGATGTGATATCAACAAAGAATGCAATAAGATGGATACCAAGTATGAATTCAAGCATAAATGGATTAGAAATCGAAGCAAAGACTAAACAAAAATATCAAATATATGTATACATAAAATATATCAAAGAGACTCAAGTACACATATATAGATATACTCAAATGACTCTCACAACATATAATAGGAGTCTTTCACACTCGTATGGCAAAAATGTGTCATATGGAAACAGAAGTGTTGGGGTGTGAACTAGTAACAATTAAATTTAGACCCTATCACTTAAAGCATGTTCACGGAGTTCTCAATTGATTGCAAACTTCATCATATTTGAATATAACCTCTTGTGACAATATAGATTGAACTCAATGAACAAGCATACACAATGCAAACAAGCATAGCATATTGATGATTCTACAAACCAATAGAGTCATGACATGAAATACGTAACTAGGATAAACGAACATTGTGCAAACCGTTGATATACCATCCAATCTCCCTCAATAAGCATTTATATTAGTTTTGAATGAATATATCAATCAAACATAGGCCTTGGCAAATTATTTTCTTTTTAATGCCATATATTCTGTTTTTAGGCATTTGGACCACGTATTTCTTTTAGGTCCATTCAAAACGGTGGCTTACAATCGCAAAGGATCACTTAGTCCTTTAGGAGCCCTTCCCCGTGCACATTTAAATTTATCATGTTTTCATTTTTCACACACATCTCACGTGCAACGGATTATGACATGCACTAGTCCTCCTAAGTCACAAATATGTAGATGACAAGATTGGAAGGAGAACACCTCACAAAGCTCAAATATACATAGGAAGTTCAAATTACAAAAGAGCTCGTGCATGTGTGAATAGAGGCATATAAAAATAGAATCCATTTAAACAATACAAAATCCAACTTCTCCATAAAGTATATGGTAAAGAACATTTTAAGGATTGACAATCTAAACCAAAAGTTCTAGCCACATGGGAGCGTTAGAGGAGGGATTCAAACACAAGTGTATGCCACATAAACTGTGTCAAACTAAACTACACACAAAATAAAAACTTTTGAGTTTTTTGAAATTTTTAACCAAAAATAAATAATATATACTCAAAAGTCAAACAAAAATCATTTGAATTTTTCATTAAGCTTAAATTACCAAGAGATAAAATCCAAATGATAAACAAAAATCTTTTTGTATTGTTCATTTAATGCAAACAAAATGACGGAAAGATAATACAAAAGATAATCAAAAATCATAATTCTAGCACGTGATAAGCATGGAGCATAAACTAGAAAATGATTAAACAAGCATACATTTATCATGTGAATATAGCATGAAGTACAAACGCTAAAGTATGCAAAACACTAACACATTCATCCTTTAGATTTAGCAAGGGAGGAAGCATGTGAAAGTAAATGAGAATCAAAAACCCTATTTTGCAAGGCAACCAAGTCGGATTTCCTAACCCAAATTAATGAAGAATGATTATCTTGGGGTGTTGGAACTTTAACTACCGTGGTTACATTACTATGGGATTTTCTAGGAATTCGTTTAAGATCAAAACAAAATTTCCTAAGATGAACTTTTCGACCACAATAAGTACAAGTAAAAACATGTCGAAAAGATTTACCCAAGGAGTGATCTCTAAATGTTTTCCTAGAAGATTCTCCCAAAACGTTGGTTTTGGCATTATGAGTAAGTTCATTACAAGTATTGAAGCCTAAACCACATGTGTCATTTTTAATTTGGACCGTTCCTAATATTTTATCTAGTTTTTTCGAACGACACTCCAAATCAAATTTGACTTTACTAGAGTCTTTTAATTTATTTTGCAATTCTAAAATGTTAGACTCTAATAAAACATTTCGCTCTTCAAAAGCAAGAAGCTCCTTTTTCAAGGATTCCATTAAACCTCTAAGGCTATCTCTTTCGCCTTCTACATATTCAAGCTTCTCTTGAAGAGTCCTCTCACGAGTCCTAAGGTCTTCTATTAAAGTATTTTCATCAATGACCTTGACACTCTCTCTTAAACTAGATTCTAACTTCAAATTAGCTCTTTTCAATTTAATAGATTCTTTATAAAGTTCTTGAAAAGCATTTTGAAGTTCACTCACATTAACCTCTTCTTCATTTTCACTCTCTCTTTCTTCTCCACTCTCATTATCATCAAAAACAAGTGAATCATAAACAATGACCTTGGAAGTGTCATGTGTTAAAGTTTCATCAATCGATGAGTTCTCACTATCACTCACATGACTAGCCATAAAAGCCACAAAATTTTTCTTAGTGGGGGAATCGGGTCCCTCTTCCTTATCACTATCACTAAGGGTCGCATTATATGCAATGGGTCGTTTACCCTCTTTCCTTAGTTTAGTGGGGCACTCGTAAGCCCTATGGCCATAACCTTCACAACCAAAACACTTATTAGACTCGTCCCTATCTAAATTTTCATTACTAGGTTTAGGGATCTTTTCGGCTTTAGGGATCTTCTCGCTTTTATCATGTTTAGAAGTATCATATTTCTTAAAATCATTTTAAGTTTATCTTTGTTAATTTTAAGAAATTTTCTAAATTTACGAGCAAACAAAGCCATGTCTTCCGAGTCACTATCACTCTCGCTCTCTACTACTTGTTTGACCTCTTTTCGGGCTTTTAAAGCAACGCCCTTTTCGATTTTCTTTTCAGTTTTAGAGGGAAACATATCTAGTTCATAGGTTTGTAAATCACCTACAAGCTCTTCTAATTTCGTAGAGGCTAAAGTTGGTAAAGAATTTAAAACGGTCACTTTTGGAATAAATCTATCGGGTAGGGACCTTAAAATTTTCTTTACAACACGGTTGTCAGGTATTTTCTCTCCCAAGTTAAAAGATGAATTAACAATATCAGAAAGTCTAGCATAAAATTCATCAAAAGTTTCTTTTTCATTCATTTTGATAGTTTCAAATTGAGTGGTGAGGTTTTGGAGTTTTGAAGCTTTAACGACACTAGTTCCTTCATGAGTTAATTGTAAAATATCCCAACCTTCTTTAGCGATTTCACACGTCATAATACGTCGGAATTCATCCGGTGTGACAACGCTAAAAAAGGCATTCAAACCAAGGGAATTGAAATTAGAAAGTTTAAACTCATTTTCAGTCCATCTATCGGCGGGTTTGGGAACACATTCATTTTCAACTAAATAAGTTGGCGGGGACCACCCGTTAACAACAGACATCCAAACTCTCTCGTCGATAGATTTTAGTGCCGATTTCATTTGCGCTTTCCAATACGCGTAGTTAGAACCATCGAAAATAGGAAATTTTGAAAATGGGGAAAATTCCATTTTAGCCAAAAATTATTTAAAGGATCATTAACAAAATAATTTATCGCTTTGGCTCTGATACCAATTTGAAAATGTGGATCCCCGAGTTCTTAATTTTCTCGATTAAAATCAAATTTATAATTTCCTTTTATAAAACACGAGATGCGGAAGCGTAAAATGTGATGGTTCAATAAAACAAAGAACACACAAGTATTAATTTTCACTTAAACAAAATTAATTCAATTCAAGCCCTAGAATTTGCCTAAATCCTAATTTTAAATATTTCGATGTTAGGCCAAACCAATTTTAGCAAATGACTTGAATTAACTAATTTTACCCAATATTTAATTTAAGTCCAAATTAAATTAAGTGTGATAATTTAAACCAAATTTTATCTTGAATTATCCTTAGCATGCGTTATAAATTATTATGCAAGATAAAATATATCAATCACACTACGCCGCGATGTACGAGAAAAAACCCAAGATGGGAAACAACCTCGGACGGCCCTAGCCACAAATTCACTAGATACGGAATTACAAGTACAAGACAAAAGACTTACAACACATGACTCGATCCCTCTCAAGTCTCGACGCTTCTTCTTGTAGACACCTCTTCCTAGCAATTAACCTTGGAACACCACCGCGGTCTCGGAATCCACCGATAGGACTATATATGGTCACCGTCACCCGTACATGAAGCCTTTCTTCAAGCGGGTAAATTAATGCAAACTTCTCTTCAATTAGGTGTAGAGAAAACCGGTGCCAAACTCCAAGCAATTAATATGTATATAAGAACTTGGAATAAAATCATTTGGGTGTAAACAAGAGTGATGTATATTTTTCTCTTAAAAATCTCTCTCAAAACATGATCTTTTTCCCTCTTTGATTTTTCTCTCAAAACACTCTCTAGGAGTTAGAAGGTTGTGAAAAAGATAGATTATCAAAAGTGATTCCCGCACATATTAAATTCTAAAACAGTTGGTTAAAAACTAAGTGGGGAAGTGGGTGAAAAACTGCCAAAAACTGTTCCCGCCTGGCATCTCGTTCGAACGACATTTCGTTCGAACGGCATTCTCGTTTGAACGAGTCTTCTAACGTAGCTCCAGTATGGACTCGTTAGAAACTCGTTGGAAATCTCGTTAGAACGACAATCTCGTTCGAACGACATTTCTAATGAAGGTCCAGTATGCCTTAGAGGGAATTCATTGGCAAAACTCGTTCGAACGACATATCGAATGAACTTCCAGAAATTTGGAAAATTCGATTTTAGCCCAGAAAACTTTATAAACTTATTTTAAAGTTTTATTTAATTCTTTCTGAAAATAAAACATAGTTTTTATAAAACCTAACACCCAATAAACCTTGTTCCAAACTCCTATATATATAATATTTCATTCATACCTTGGGAGCATGGAACCATAGTTGATGACGTAGAAACGAGGCACTCAAACCGGCATGATGATGAAGCTTTATACTCTTTGCCGCTACGTCTTCAACAAACACTTCATAGGCTTGAGAATATTACAATTAAATACTATCCTATGATTAAATGTTTTTGTCCGGAATTGAGCCAAAACTATATATGGACTCAATTGGAAATTTGTGTCCTTACAGTTACAAATATTTTTTGTAACGGTTTTTGCCCGTTACAATTTACCAGTTTTTGTGTAGTGAATTATAACTAAGGTTTACTCGTCACCCATAATCAATATTCTTATCTATGTGGTACGTATCACTCAAATACTACGTATACTTAAACCCCTTTATTTTAGTCTCGTACATCGCCCTTTATAATTTCTTCTCGTCCCTAGAAGTGATTATCTCGTTCTATATATGAATTCAGTAGGTGTACCCTCACTACCATCCTGGTCTAAGTCCTTCAAGAGTCTCCAAATAGATCGTTTTACCTATATGTGATTTCTATTTAAATTCCGCACCCTAGTTATTCCATGAATGTAACTCTTTATAGGATTCCAATTATTTACACCCTACTGGTCCTTCCCATGACCCCTTATCATTTGTAATCAATCTCCAAAGATCCTATGTACCCTACTCAAATTAAATCAAAAGAGGGAAAGTAATGAAAATTCCAGGAGGGATTGGTCGATCGATGAAAGTGGTCGATCGATGGAACCATCGATCGATTGACATTCTTGAGTCGATCGATCGATCGAACAGATATTCTGAGTTCTACCATTGTTAATTATGGGTTTCCTTCATCAAACTCAACCAAAACTCCAAAATTGAGCCCCAAACTCCCAACTAATTAAACTAATAGTTATATTAACCTACCTACATGATTTCCTACATAAAGCCTCTATGAAATTCATCAAAAGTATAGGATTAAAGGCCCAATTCATAATATTTAGCAAGAACCCTAGTTTCATTATAATTTCCAACCTTCTTGTTCTTTTTCCATATTTCTCTCTTCTAAGACATTAGAATTTCGTGGGTAATCCTCTACATACGTATCATCTCGAAGATACCTCCTCAGCGACGAGATGTGGAATACATCATGAATACGGTGTAAATGCTTTGGCAACCCCAATCTATATGCCACCGGACCTATCCTCTCGATGATGGTAAATGGTCCTACGTACCTCGGAGCCAACCTTCCCTTCTTCCCGAATCTCATTACTCCTTTCATATAAGATACATGCAATAATACTTGGTCCCCCGCGCTAAACTCTCGGAAGAATCATTTTGCCTCGACGTAGCTTTTCTGCCTGTTCTGGCTACCCGAATGCGATTCCTGATTAGCTCAATTCTAGATGAAGTTTTCTGAATCACCTCCGGACCGAACAACTTATTGTCCCCCACCTCTAGCCAACATGTGGGAAAATGACAAGGTCGACCCGACAAAGCCTCAAATGGGGCCATTTCGATCGTAAACTAATAGGAGTTATTATAAACAAACTCCACCAGTGGAAGATACGGCTCGCAACCCCTCCAAAATCAAGGATGCACATACGTAGCATATCCTTCAGCATCTGATTAGTATGCTTTGTCTGTCCATATGCCTGCGGGTGGTAAGTTGAACTCAATCTCAACTCTGTACCCATAGCCTCCTGAAAGCTCTCCGAGAAGCGCGACACAAAAATCTTGCCTCTATGAGACACGATATCCAGGGGTACCCTATGTAGCCTAACTATCTCGGTAATAAATAACTGTGCATCTAGACCATGGTGTAGCCTGTCCGCACTGGCAGAAAATGAGCTACCTTAGTCAATCGATCCACTATAACCCACATGGAATCGTGACCCCACTGTGATGTAGGCAACCCATTAATGAAATCCATGGAAATTCATTCCAATTTCCACATAGGTATCTCCAACGACTGAAGTAACTCGGGCGGTCTCTGGTGGTCCACCTTTACCATCTGATAGGTAGAACATTTGGACACGAACTCTGTATTGTCCTTCTTCATCCCACTCCACCAGTACTGCCGCTTCATATCCTGGTACATCTTATCCCCTCCGGAATGTACCATAAATCTAGACCCGTGCGACTGTGTCATCACTGCATGACGTAAATTATCTCCCTTCGGGACCACCAATCTCCCATTAAACCTCAAAACCCCATCAGAAATCACAGAGTAGGACTCAACACCCTCAACTAAGAGTCGTACAATCTGATCCTGACAAAATGTATCCGCTACTGTGCCTGTATCACCCTCGTAACAATCTTAGGTGTGACTGATATAACGAATATAAAGGGATGGGCAACTGCATCCTGGTGTCCCAATTCTTTCCACTTCGCTTTCCATACTTCCGATACCTCACCTACCGGCCTACGGCTTAACGCATCAGAAACCATGCTAGCCTTCTCCAGATGATACTATATCTCGAACTAGTAGTCTTTCATAAACTCCATCCACCTGCGCGGGGGCATGTTCAATTTTCGCTGAGTGAACAAGCATTGTAGTGACTTGTGGTCTGTGAATAAGCAAAACTTCTCCCCCAACAAGTAAGGCCTCCAATTCGCAATGCAAACACGATCGCTGCTAGCTACAGGTCATGGGTGGGGTAATTCCTTTTATGAGGCTTACGCTTGCGGGAGGCATAAGCTATAGCCTGCTCCTCCTGCTGAAGTACTCCACCAAGTCCCTATAAAGAGGCGTTAGTATACACCAGGTACTCCACTCTCGGCCTGGGTAAAGCAAGAACTGGCACCGAAGTCAACTTATCATTTAGCTCGTCAAAAGCCAATTGACAAGCGTTATCCCATACATAAGGTACTCCTTTGCAAATCAGATTCGTCAATGGACCTGATATCTTTAAAAACCCTTGGATAAAACGCCTATAGTATCCGGCCACCCTAATAAGATGTGCACATCTATCGTTATCATGGGCTATCCCCACTCCCTCACCGCTGATACTTTACTCGGTTCCACTGATATTTTCGATTTTGACACAACGTGCCCCAGAAATTGTACTTCCTGTAACTAGAACCTGCATTTCTCATACTTGTCATACAATTGATGCTCCCGTAGACTCTGAAGAACCCGCCTTAAGTGCTCAGCATGCTCATCCTCAATCTGTGAATAAATCAGGATGTCATATATGAAGACGATGATAAACTGATCCAAGAACTCTATGAACACTCAGTTCATCATGTCCATGAATACGACTGGAGAATTTATTAGCCCAAATAGCATGACTCTGAACTCATGGGACCCATATCTCGTCAAGAAATAGTCTTCGACACCTCCTACTCCCTGATACAGAGCTTATGGTATCCCGATCCCAAGTCAATCTTTGAGGAGAAGGTAGATCTCCTCAATTAATCGAATAAGTTATCGATTCAGGACAATGAATACTTATTCCGTATCGTGACTTTATCATCTTCCCTTATTACACCAATTTATTCCCGATGTAAAACATTCGATATCACTTCTTATGTCACATCTTACGATTCTACTGACCATGAATATGAATAAAATTAAAGTTACATTTATGGTTTCCCTTACGAATGAAAACCAGGGTACCAAACTCGTGTACTAAAGACCAACCATCCCCAGCTCCCGATGTTCGCTAGGTTTCATGCATGGGATGTATCGTAAAGCGAAATCCAAATAAGGAACCCCCCGATACACTACTAACTAACATTGTCGGTCAACGAAAGTTGTGGTCCTCAGTATTTGACTCGTACCCCACATCCCTGTTTCTTGCGAACATTAGCGCATCTATTCTCATGTTACGAAAGAAATATTCAACACATTACTCCTTCTAACTTGGCGTTAGGCTCTTCAATTCACCACAAAATTATTTCATGCCCAAAAATATTTCATTCTATCCTGAATCACTTTAGTAAACATCCCTACCCACGGGGATTTGGTAAAGCCCGATGACATACTCCACAAGTCTCTATAGGATTCAATACCTATATATATGCAAGTGGATCCGTTTCCTCTCGGATGACATTTAGCACAAATTATTTTATAACCTGGACTAATGAACACCTAATATTACTCTAATGGTCTATTATCACTCAAACTTTAATTATCCAATTCGAAATTGGGGTAATAATACGTTCTACGCTCATGTTTCTCAAGTAGACAAGTAGGCTGTAACGCACACAGGTTATTCGAGATTTTCCTTATATCTAAAAAGAAAACACTATAAACGATAAAGTATCATACCTCCAAACGTGGGTGGTAGTTGCGGTATCAGTGTCATAACTTCATATCGAGCATTATAGATACATCCATACTGTACTACATGCTGCTGCTGTGAAGTATGTGTTACTGGGATGAATATCCCTATTTCCCCAAGTTGGGTATAATGTGGTGTCGGGTGGACATCCAATGACTGTTGCGGGGTCTTGCTCTTCCTATGGAAATTTCGACAGTAGTAGCCCTGTTCGCCGCATATAAAACACTTACGAACAAAGTTCCTGCTCTGTCGGCCCTCCTGAGCACTCTGTTGGCCCTGATGGTCTCGCTGACCTTGCTGAATTGGCCGAGGCTGTCCTTCATCTCTTTGCGAGAAAACTTGGCATTTTTGGCCATTTCTTCCACATTTAAAACACCTCTTTGTGATAACTTTCTGTCCTCGGCCTTGTTGGCCCTGGCGGATTTGGCTCTTCCCACGATTCTCATAGTCTTCTTGGTCTTGATGACTCTGAGGAACTTATCGCTGATGCGAAGGTGTTTTTCCATTGTTATTATTCCTCAAAATGTCATATTGATAAACCTCTCTTGTTCTTTTGCCCCTGTAAGCTGCAGGCTGCGTTTTTGGTACTGCAATATTGAGGTAGTCACTGCTTGTGCCACGATGTTATCTATCTTAGTGAATTCCTCTCTTTCCTAGTGTACCTAAGGTATTTGTTGGTCTTGTCCCGCATTTTCTTCTTCAGCAGTGTTAGTTTGTCTCTCCTTCATGAGCGACATCTGAAATTCAAAAGAATTTTATAAGACCACCGACTATACATAACATTGTAGCTGGAGTACGTAATCTCAACACGAAATAAGAATGCAATGGTCCTAATAGTAGGGCTCTATATCAAAGACTCTAAGCATAAAATGCAATAAGCCGTACAGATTCTAAAGGACACTAGAGTGTCAAAATAAATTTATAATTTTATTTATTTATTAAATTTCATATTGAAAACCTTTTTGGAATATATCTATACACATGCACTCTTAGCATCACTGTCGCAAAATAAATTGTTTCAATTTAAACACCCTAAATAATTAAGCTAAGTGTCAAAATAATTTATAATTTTCTTTATTTATTAAATTTCATATCGAAAACCTTTTTGGAATATAACCCAACATGAATAATACAGTAGGGAATTTAAAACAACCATGCATAAAATGTCAACTAGATTAGTCAAACCAAGCAAATATCCACATCCTGAGTCCACATGACAAAAGAAATAAATCCCACATAAGTACCGAATACTAGAATCATAAATGAATACTGAATCTCTAATAAGTCTAAACAAGAAAGTAGGAAATGGGTGACACATGCCCTGTCTACTGAGGAACAAAAACATGAACGGAATCAAAGGTGAGGTCATCTACTACAAAAACCTGCAACTCCCACATAAGCTGTAGCACGTCCAGTCCAAGTAACCTACGCCTGGCGCCTCAGTACCTGGGCACCTGTAATATATACATATATATACAAGAGAGAGAAGATGCCAGGAAATGGGTCAGATCCCGAGTGTAAAAATATCTTTAAAAATTGTTTTAGCAAGTAATTAAATACTCACTAATTGATAAGACATCCATGTTAGCACACGACATTCTCTTGAGAACTCTCACCTCTCATCTAGTGTGCATGCCTAACGTTTTACCAAAATATCTTAAGACTACTCCATTTCTCCTCCCTTAAGTCTAATTCATGAGACGAGGTTATTTTACTTTATAAAAATTGATACTTTATTAGGAATTTACAAACCAATTATATTTATTTCAATATTTCAATCAGATCTCAAACACTATTTAGGATTTGTATCATCTATTCACTATTACTACTCATACGCATAATAGAATAAATTCCAGTTATATGAATACATATATTAATAGCTCATATATATATATATATATATTAATCGGCACCCCACATAAAATCTATGGTGCTGGCATTCTCTGCTATCATGTCCCCGTATCTCTCATACAAAGGGAAATACTAGTTCGGAATCTCTCTTGAACAGTATTAACCCAAAACATATAAAATGGAGGCGAAACATAGTTCAAAGTCACTAAGAGGTCAACACATACCCTTCACGTCTCTTAGGACCGTCTGACTATCATTCTTAGATAGCCTATACCAAGGAATCCTATATTCTAGGGTATAGTCAATATTCCCCATAAAGGTCCCATCGAGGTAAGACAGTCCCAGCGCGGTCCCGAGATAGCAAGTAGCACAGGTATGATTATACACAGAAATATCATATATATATATATATACACATGCACTCTGTTATATATACATACCCCACAATTATAACTAAGATTTACTCGTCACCCATAATCAATATTCTTATCTACATGGTATGTATCACTCAAATACTACGTATACTTAAACCCCTTTATTTTAGACTCGTACGTCGCCCTTTTATAATTTCTCCTCGTCCCTATAAATGATTAGCTCGTTCTGTATATGAATTCAGTAGGCGTACCCTCACTACCATCCTGGTCTAAGTCCTTCACGAGTCTCCAAATTCATCGTTTTACGTATATGTGATTTCTATTTAAATTCCGCACCCTAGTTATTCCATGAACGTGACTCATTATAGGATTACAATTAATGAAACTTATTTACACCCTACTAGTCCTTACCATGAACCCTTATCATTTATAATCAATCTCCAAAGATCCTACGCACCCTACTCGAATTAAATCAAAAGAGGAAAAATAATGCAAATTTCAGGAGGGATCGATCGATCGATGAAAGTGTTCGATCGATCGAATCATCGATCGATCGACATTCTTGAGTCGATCGATCGATCGAACAGGTATTCTGAATTCTGCCATTGTTAACTACGGGTTTCCTTCATCAAACTCAACCAAAACTTCCCAATTGAGTCCCAAACTCCCAACCAATTAAACTAATAGTTATATTAACCTACCTACATGATTTCCTACGTAAATCATGTACGAATTTCATCAAAAGTATAGGATTAAAGGCCTAATTCATAACATTTATCAAGAACCCTAGTTTCATTATAATTTCCAATCTTCTAATTCTTTTTCCAGATTTCTCTCTTCTAAACCATTACAATTTCATGGGTAATCCTCTACATATGACAATATTTTCCAGAATATACTTATTTGTTCTAAAGCATGTGATTTAAATTCCCTAAATCATCAAATTCTTCGAATAAATATATATTATTTAATCCTATTCTAACATGGTTGAATTAACCACTAGAAATCGGTAAGAAATTTACTTGCTTTAAGATAGTAGGTCTGATTCCACGAGTTTGACAGTTATAGGCTTGATCCCCTCGCTCCGATCTACGTTTTAGTGGTGGTGGTGCATTGGGGTTGATTCTTGGCCTTGGATTCTTGGAAGACTTTTCTCCTTTCTTCCTCTCACTGTCGTTCTAGACTTTTGAGAATGTTAACCCTAGAGGACTCTCCTAACATATGATATTAAATCTTAATTTTCGTCATTAACCAAGGTTGAAAAATGGAAAATGATCAAATTTCCCTCCCGGGATACCGGTTAGGCCTAAAAATGCCTCGAGACCCAAACTAAATCCCCGAGTACACTTTTCTGACTATCTCGACTCTTTGGGACACGTTGGCACACTCAAAATAACCATACGGGTGACTTATAAATTATTCACATTTTATCATAATAATTTAGTCCCGACACGATACAGGCGCGTCCTGACTTAATTTCCATAATTGTCATTTTATTCACTCGTCACAATGTTTTTATAAAATCAAATGAATATATTACTTTACTCATTAAGTAATATTCAACAAATTTCCAATAATTACTAACTCTCGTCACGCTAGTAAATATTTACATAAATATCCGGATTAATATTAATTAAATTCTATCCAATTTAATTTAATAAAAAATTCCATAATAAATAATTAAAAATCATAAAATTATGGGGTATTACACTTTGTTGGCAACCAATAAAGATTTTTTCTAAGTCAGGTCGGTTTCTTCATTCGAGTGTTGTTCCACTTAGCTTCACACATAAGTGTTATATGTATTGTTGCTTGACTCCTTCTTCCATGTTGATTTTGGAGTAAAGTTTTATAAGAAAAGAAGAGAGAAAATATTGAGCTTTTCAAATAACAATTTTCTTACTTCATCTCTTGTGTGTATTCCAAATGTTGTGATTAATTCTTGAATCCTCGAAATTAAGACTATAGTACTCGGGCTAGTTTTGACAAATCATTTTTCAAATATAATTGTTCTTGAGTATGGACTTCTTTCAAGATTAAAAACACAATTATGAGTTTTTAGAGAAACCAAATCATTTACTACGTCTTTTCAGTCATGGAATATCCTCACACATCCTAGTTGTAGTCAATGGATACCGGGTGGTTTCATTGCCTCAGAACAAAGTGTTCTTCCACTTTAAACGAAGATTTGTTGGCGTAAGCCTTGAAAACCTTGGAGAAGTTCAAAATCGGTCGCGGTTTTATAGCGTTCTCTAGTTGTTGGCACTCTCTTCGGGGGATATGGTGGGATAGAGTTGATAGTAGTTCAGTGCGTTGTTTGATTGTAAGTCATTGTCTTCTATTTGTTATACTCAATCATAGCACATTTGTCGTTTATTTCGGCCCGAGGTTATTTCTCGTTAGTGAGTTTTTCCTCGTACATCCAGTGTCGTGTGAATATTTTTATCTTACTGCATGTTAGAATCTCTCGTCTTAATTTGAAGATAAAATTGATTAAATTCTAATATTGATAAAATATTTTTATCACATATACTTTTAGAATGCTTTTAACCCATTAATTAATTTTAAAGTGAAATTATCCCTCGGCCGGTAATTTAATTATAGTTGGGTAGCTACCATCAAGAGCTCGCTTTCTCATATTTGAATATATGGCATCCATACCTATTTGATTGATTGTTAGATAATTTATAGTTTATACGCTAGATCAGCCTTGTATTAAGTTACAGGGTCAACACATATTTCATAGATCTAAAGTTGTACAGATCTCAAATCCAAAGTTTAAAAGCTCCACAATGCAAAGTTGCAAATCCAAGCTTTAGAAATATATAAAAGAAAAAAAATCCCCAAGAGTTCCATCAAATTGCTATCATTGCCAATCCTGTACATTTTAGCTTTGGCAAGTTCACATATAATTATGAATTCAAATGTATTCTCTCCTTTTGTAACTACAATGGACCCAACATTTTGAATCTTTGACAAATGGAAATGGAATGTGAACTTTCTGACTTGGCATAACAAACCATATTCGGGTTAAGGTATAAAATAGACTAGAGTGCTTAAAAACACCTTGAATTTTCAATTAAAACAAATCCAAACTAAATTATATTTTATGCAAAAAACTTGTACTATACATTTTAACACATTTGAAGTATAGTTCTGGTATTTGCAATCTTTACTAAGGGTGTTGCTAAGATCACCCCAAATTTAACTCTCAAACATCACATAAAAACTCAAATGATTTTTAATCCAAAACACCAAAAGTAAGATACTTTGTATGGAGGCCATTTTACTAAAATACCCTCTAAATAAAAGATAAAAAAATAAAATACCTAAACTAACATTTTCTCCATAAAAACAAAAAAAATCAACATTAAAACACTTACGAACTAACCACCACCACTCAGTGTCACCACCACCTACTGCCACCACTACTAAACATTCATCTTCTTTCAAAATCCAAAACCACCAAAAAAAATCAAACCAACAGTAAAATACGTCAAACCACTACAAAAAAAAAATATAAATCTAAAGCCTCAATATACCCAAATAACTACCAAAAGTTATAAATCCGTCAAAAATCGCTGACTTTGCACATTCAGTGGGTCATCACCGGATGTATCCACCTATATTCGGTGGCTTCTCGTCGAATGAGTTCAAAAAGGAAAAAAATGGATTTGCACTCTCATTGTGACTTTCCGTCGTTTCAACCCCTTTCCCACGGTGACTTTTCATCGTGCCAAGCCCATTTTCACGATAGGAAGTCACCGTGTCAAGACCCTTTCCATGGTGGGAAGTCACTATGCCAAGTCCATTTCCATGATGATCTTTCACCGTGTCAAGCCCATTTGCACGGTAGAAAGTCATCGTGTCAAGCCCCTTTCCACTGTGGGAAGTCACTGTTTGAAGCCCATTTCCACGGTGACTTCCCGCCGTGGAAAGGGGATTGACACGAATACTTTGGATCGTGTGTGTATAAATTTCATTTTGTTTAAATATGTTCATATACAATAAGAAGTTGTCGTGGAAATGAGTTGCCCGCAATAACAGGCCACCAGATGTGCAGATGCGGCCATTTTTTGACATGTTTACTTTTTTTGGTGTTTATTAGGGTATATTAAGGTTTTAGTTTTTCATTTTTGGTTATTTCAAGCCTAAAAACTTATTTAATATCATTTATGATGATTTTTCTTTTTAAAAATAAAGTTAGGGTTAAAACGGTGATGGTGGGGTGGATGTATTATTTTCCTGAGTTAAAAAGAGAAGAAGAAACGTTGTAGGTGGAGGTGGAGGTGGAGAGGTGGAGTTAGGAGTATGTGGTAGCAGTTGTGGGGGGAGGTGTGGGGGGGGAGGTAATAAGGTAGAGTGTCTTTGGTTTAGAGAGAGTGTTTATAGTTTAGAGAGAGAATGAAGAGGGAAAAATGAGAAATTCAGCCAAATTTAACTTGTATATACTTCGACTCTTGGGATGCATTTAACAACACTCCTTTATTAATCTATTTTATTCCATTTAAGGCACATGGGGGGCTCCCAATATTGGAAGGCTCATTACTTCAATTGAAATTTTAGAGTGAAAAATCATTTCCCGCGAAGGGATCTTAGAGAATTCCAAATCTTGTCGGGATACAACCTTGGATAAAGGATGGGGCGTGACTTTACTTTGTTTGTAATGCAAAGGAAGGAGAAGGTATTTGGACATTTTATCCAGTTCATGGGGACTTTCTTGATCGCCACATTCTTCATCAATGGGTTCAATCATCTATAAAAAGTTGTAAGTTAGGAGATATCTTTTAGGGATGAGTCAAGATTAATTTACCTCTATGATTGAATTAACTCAAGCCATGCTCGAGCTGGTAGACTTTGAGGGGTCTAATCAAGCTCTAAACAAACTAAATGAGTCGAGCTCAATTATTCATACGAGCTTGGTTCTTTTTCTTAACAAACGAATGAAGCTCAAGCTATTCAGCTGATAGGGGGTACACGGGTTTATTTACTCTATAAACTACCATATTACCGTGGTTGTGAGGAGAATTTAAAATTGGCACCCAGATTTTTGGGCCAGCTTAGATAAAATCCAAATGAGGATTAATGGTTTGCCAATTTTTCCAGGCTTTATTTATTTCGATAAATAGCACAGTAATATTGCAGTGCCATTTAGTTCAATGGCAAGAAAGAAAAATAAACTAAAAAAGGTGGAAAGATAACTACACATACATAACACATTTAAATAGTGTTAGCTAAATATTACACCTTGATCATTGTCATCAGTGTATGTTAAGAGAGTTTCTTAGCTGAAGTGCAACAAAAAAAATGAACTTTTAATTTTTTGCAAATAACTGCCGAATGTTGTAAACTAGGCACTTTTTACAGATACCCCCTTCTACGGACTTCTTCGACATTTTTCATAGGGTTTCTTGGATTTTTTGCAAAAATTTAGAAGTATTTTGCAATCTAGGCCTGTTTTCTGTGAAAATAAAAAATGATAAAAGTTGGACAATATTATGTCGTATAATGTTATGCATAAATGACAATCAACCATTCAAATTAACAACCCCAACTTCTGATTTTTCCGTGTTTCCATTATCTGGGGCATTGGAATCTGAATCAGCATTGTCTTTCGCCTCTTCCATTTCAACATCATCTGAATTTCCAATTTCATTTATCAAACGATGTAAATCTTCTCTCTTCTCTGTCTCTATATCATCCCCCTGAGATTCCGATTCTGTTTTCAGAATATTCGCCTCGTTTTTAAAAGTGGGTCCCTTCTCAGTTTTCGGAGTTTCCACATCATCACTGGGATTCGAGTTGTCTTCTTTAGAAGTGGGTCTCGCAAAATGTGATTGGTTATTTGGTTCTGATATTGGATTTTGCTGAACGGGAGAGAGAATTTGGCTTATGTTTTTATTAGAATAGTAAATTGAGTTAGTTGGATTAGTTTGTTAGTTAGTTGGATTAGTTTGTTAGTTTGTTCATGTTCAGGGTCCTATATAAAGGATGCCATTGTACTTGTAATCATCAAGAAGTCTCATTCTATAATACAACTCAATTCTCTTTTCTCTCTCTACTTTTCTTTTCTCTCAAACTCTTTTATTTTGTAATATGGTATCAGAGCAATAGTAAAGATTCCGCTCCTAATCTCTATTATTTGATTTAATTCATTTCTTTCGATCTATAATTGATGAAGGCTCCTTTTTCTCATGGAGGTAGAAATTTCAATCGGATATTTTTCTCTGTTTTCAAAAATAAAATCTCATCATGGGTCCTCTACCAAATGGGTTGAGAGATTCTCTTTCTAGGGTTACTTGAGACCCCTCTTTCTTAGCCGCCATATCCCTCCAACCCCTTCCTCCGATTACCTCCCCCATAGATTGTTATTCGTCCACTCCAAATCTGCTCTGTTTTGCATTTACTCTGGATCTCTATTCTTAATGTTGATTGATGTTCGTGTCAGATCTGGGAGCCAATGTTTCGTCCGGACCTATGTAGTTGTTTTTCGGAATTTGAATGGAGTTTTTTTGGTGGTCGGTAGAGATGGTTATCAGTGATGTTTGTTAGTTTGATTGGCTTTGAAGATGTGTGATTACTGTAAACCCTTGTCATGTATGGCTTTAGCTCTCATGGAGACATCGTCGGAATTGGCTTCGTCTTTTTGATGAAACCGTTGAGGTTTCATCTTTTCTTGCCATGATTCAGAGCCCTTCCTCCAAGTGTTTGGGTGCTCTGCAATTTTTCTATTGTCCAGCTTGCTTCTTGATTCTGGTGTGTTCTTCCCAGAGTTTTGTCGGTATTTCAACGGGGGATGGCATTCTTCTAGGTTTCTCTCTGATATTGCTTCGTTTGATCTCGGTTGGGTTTCTCCTAAGATCGTTGGTAGTTGATAGTTATCAGTGATGTTTTGTTCCAGTTTTGTGCCTGGATTGTTTCATTTCGATGCTCGATTAGACCGGTGATGGTCTCTACATTTTTTTTTCCCGACGTTGCTTCCAATGGTCGGCCAAGCATTTTTCTGCACTACGTGGTTTGGGCTATATGACCGGAGTTTGTTGGTTGATGGGTCTATCATTGCTTGGGCCTGGATTATCCACAATTGGTATGTCCCAGTCTGCTTTGTTGGGCTGCGTTTGGTTGCCCCCTGTTGGGACCTTGTTTGTTCTTCATCGGATATTTTTTCTCGCCCTTGGTTGGATGTTTTTGCTGTTAGCACAATGCTACAGCCTCTCTTATAGACTATGGATGATTGAGCCTGCAGATTCTTGGTGTATTGCCCTGCAGATTTCCTCAACATATAGTTCTTTTTTTGTATGCCCATGAGTGGCTTTCTCAGCTTGTTATGGCTGATTTTGTTGGTAGCTTGTCGCTCCAGTTCATCTCTTTATGCTATTAGCATATTGTCATCTGGTTTAATGGTGTTCAACCACCAGATTTTAGGCAGTTGTGGTATTCAGCCCCTGCCATTCATCTTCCGTTCCGGAAGTTCATTGGTGTTTGTACCCTGAGGCGATTCAGCTTAAGGGGGAGCAAATGCAGATTTACATTTCATTTTTTTTACTCTTCTTGTTGTATTTCCAAGTTGAAATTATATTGCATATAACTTTCAACTTGAGGGGGAGTATTAGAATAGTAAATTGAGTTAGTTGGATTAGTTTGTTAGTTAGTTGGATTAGTTTGTTAGTTTGTTCATGTTCAGGGTCCTATATAAAGGATGCCATTGTACTTGTAATCATCAAGAAGTCTCATTCTATAATACAACTCAATTCTCTTTTCTCTCTCTACTTTTCTTTTCTCTCAAACTCTTTTATTTTGTAATACGCTTCAACCGAATTCTACCAAATTCAAGCTTGCCGACTTGTTTGCCAAATACGCTTCAACCGAATTGCCGACATTGTCTACTAGTACCTTACATGTCTACAAAATAATGTGGCAAAAACATAAAATTATCGATTAGTGTTAAAACTCTCATTTATTTACAATATGGAGTTTGACCCCCATTATTTTTACTTTTTTGACTTTAATCCCCAAAAACGTCATGAAAACATTTTTTTGACACTCACTATTTACCGAATTCTAGGAAGTGAAAATAATGGTAGGCCGAATTCAATATAGGGTAATTTTGGTTTACACACCCACTTTTGTGTCTACTTTTGAGTTACCCCCTAGATTTTCCAAAAACAATTGAGTTTTAATCCCGAAAAGCGTCACAAGTGCCTCAAAAATTCGCTAAAAATTACCACAAAAAAACGATGAATGGGGGGGGGGGGGGGGTGTAACTCAATTATTTTGAAAATTTTGAGGGCAACTCCAAAGTAAGCTAATTAAGAAAAAACTAAATATAAATAAATAAATGTGGTTCAAAGGATTAATAACTTGTAGTACTTTTAGGGGGATATAATTCATCTGGTAGTATGTCAATAGCCCTCAATGTGATTTGACTCTGGAAATTTGAGTTACCTCGTTATAAAGTCGAGCAATACTTAAACGATACGCTCTTCTATCACAAGGGGAAAAAGAGAATATTGGTCACACCCTTGCAAATATTAACTGATTAGTATTGGAAATTTGCTACTAACAAATCCAAAAGGTCATCTAATCTGATAAAAATAAACCACTAGACTCCACTAATCCACTGCCCATAGAATAAAAGCAAAAGAAAGTAAGAATATAATAAATAAGATGAATATATATTTCCACATTTTTATAAGGAAAACAAATGACATGGACCAATACAATATGACTGATACGGCTAAGATACAGTGCTACTTGTGATACAACCATACAATATGTATCTTTTTAGCGTTGTATCGTACAGATCACGTATTGTATGATACTACCAACCATGCCACCTCCCTAATGCAATTTTGTTTTCCACCCCCATGCAATAATTAATTATCTTTGGCAAAGTCCTTGAACTGTCTTCAAATGTAAATAACTACTTCAAGTAATTATTTATTATATTGATTGCATCAAAACCCTAATATATCAAAGATTAATAATGTCATAAGGCTTCCTGTTACATACAATATTTCAACAAATTACAAAAATCTATCTCTACTTTTTATATAAAAAAAATCTAATACTTTATTGTGATATAAATATTCTTCTACTATTACACACGCATCAAGTGCGTCATGATTTCTAGTACTAATAATGTTTAAATTTCAAGAAACCCGGCAGATAAACTTATTTCAATTTCTCCCCCACCTGTTACCAACAACCTGCCTTAAAAGAAGGAAAAGAGAAAATTAATTTTAGGGCATACACTCTTGCATGCTCAAGTTTCTCCCCCGACTTTGCATATTTTCTCTTTAGTATAGCTTTTGTTTTGATTTTTTTGAATTTTTGTCATGTAAACCAGAACAATGAGCATGTGGGGGACCTGTTAGTATATACTTCAAAATATGCTTTCAAAAGTACAGGAAATATCAAAGGAACTTTCAATAAACTCTTGCAAACTTTGGGGAAATTACAAGAAACACAAATTACTTATATAAACTTTTAAAATAGTTTTCAAACAATAACATTGTAATTTCCAGTTTCGCTTAGTTTGTTGAAAGTTCTAAGTTTCTTAATATGCTTTCAATTTGATTAGATACACTTATATCTAAAATACTACTAAAAGAGGATTGATTACTCCACATAGGGAAACAATCATATATTCCTTCCCTTTTTTTAGTATAAGAAACAAAGAATTTCTTATGTGAATAAGTGTCTTCTCGTCATTTTTAGTCCTTTTTAGTATTTCTTTTATTTTTAGTATTCATTGTATTTTCCCTTTTATTTTGTATTTAGAGGAAGGAAGGTTATTTGGCTTTAAGGGCACAATTGTAATTAGGTACTTAGCTTAGTGGTCAAGCAACCTTCCCCCTTTAAATATCCCTTTTGTAGACTCATTTGAGTCATTCCTTAATTTTGAGAGATTGTGAATAGAGACAAAAACATCTTTTCTTTCTCTCATTTGGCGTTATTTACGTCAATTGGCATCAGAGCCTAGTCGCTCCACCCAGTTGTTGTTGTTTTTATAAGAAAAAAGCGCATAGACAACGTCACGGTCGGTTCAAGAAAGGATGAACTCTTCCGACACAAACCCTTTCAATCAAATTTTGGAGGTCATCAACCGATTGACGGCCTAAGTAGATGCGATGGACGCTCGAAGTTCTTCACCGGAAACCACCACGGGTTGCCCCCACACTACCCCGGTAACATCTCAAAACCCTAACCCTAATTCTTCGAGATTAACCCATTTTATACCTCTACCCCCAAAAAAACCTAGCTCATCAAACCCTAACCCCATGTTCATCAAAACAGACACCACCACCCATGAAATCACTGCACCACCACAACCCACCGGTCGGAACATAAAAAAAAAATCAAGAAGCACACATATAGATCCAAAACAGTCCCTTTTACCTTCGACAATCCCTACCGAAGCCTCCGACAATATGAATCCATCCACCGCTGCTCCAGAATTGATACAATCCACCTCCAAAATCATCGCCCCTGACTTGAGAGCCCACCCCAACCTTCGTCCAACCCGAAATGACCCAAACCCGATCCTAGAGCAGATTGAAACACGGAAGCTGCCTTATCAACTACCAGAACAACCCCCTAACCAATTCTGACCTCAAACCCAGCCCGATTCAACCCTAAACCAACCCCAACAGACTGGGAATCAAGTTTCGGCCACCGGGTACTCTTTACGAAGAAGAACGACCCAGATCCAGAGCCAAGCGGCCCAAATCCAGTCACCGGCGGCCCTAATAGCTTATTCCGCTCTATTCCGTTCGAGGGTTCGACGCACCTACTGATGGTCGTTCGATATCTCCGGGCCAAGCTGACGCTCTTCCAGTAAATCTTACCCATTTATGTGTTCAAACGGTACCACTCATGATTGGAACCTACTCTCCCACAATCACCAAAATTATCCATGATATTCGGCACACAAAAAAATCAAATCCGCCTCACATATATACAAATGTAACAAACCCTATGCCTTTTATCCCCAATCTTACACCCCAAACCCTAGATTTTTCATCTTCCCACATTCTCAATAATTTCGACCACCAAAATTCACCACCACCCCCTATACCTCCACCTCCAGCACCAAACATATCAATACACCACCATTTGCCCTCTCCACACCTTCCCCCACCCCGAATTCTTTTTCCCTCCCACTCTCCACCACCACATCCATCCAATTACCCCACTCAATCCCCACATAATTAACCCTTTCCCCTATCTCCATTTACCCTCTCCATCACCCATAAAAACATCTTGAAAAACCCACATTCCATCCATACCCCCCGCTCCATCTCTTTCCACGCACTTTCACCCGCCCCAATCCACTTTTCCCACGCTTCTGCCCCCACCTATTTTACATACCACTCCCCCACCCGATCATCCCCTTCACGTCCCACATCAGTCACCCCCATGGGATACCCATTCCTTTCACTCCGTGCCCGTTGATTCCCATGAGCAGGTATGGGAGTGGATTACCCTACCTCCCCATGCTGATCCTCCTTCACCCCGCCTCCACTTCGCTCCAGAATTTGAGACATCCCTTCCTATTGAGTGGTGCACTGATGTTTCCCCCTTTGACTCTCTTGGCTCAAGGTTACCCCCTATGTCCCCATCTCCGAGCGCCATTGCTTTGTTTGCTATTAAAAAGGGCACCAGATGAATCAGTGCCCCTATCGCCAGCCATTGGTTCCAGCACCACCTCCTTCCCCACCCTGAGAGACTCTTCCCCCTCATACCGCTCCTCCTGTCGACCCTCAGACCCCACCAGCTCCTGACCCTCCTCATCCACCGCCTCGAAGGCACCCACAACGCGCCTTACTTACCAAGCCTCCGTCGGGCGATGATGATCTCGATGAGGATGCCCTGGCCCTTCAGAGTGGAGATGCCATCACACAGTTGACACTTCAGTTACTCTCACGGAGTATGCAGGGTGATATCAGAGTGGATGTCCCGATTTTTTACGGCCACCTACAGCCCGATGCCGTTGTTGATTAGCTTGCCGCCATGGAGCGAAGTTTTTAGTATAAAAGGGCTTAAGGGTGGTCGATGTGTTCTCTTAGCGGCAACCAAGTTTCAGTGCTATGCCAGTGTCTGGTGGAATGACTTGGAGCAGCGACATGCCATTGAGGGCCTTCCCCCTATCCAGTCCTGGACTGAGCTCCATGTGCAGTTGATGTCCGCTTTTGTCCCCGCCACTTTTAAGCGAGACTTATTTTTACGAGTTCAATCCCTTGACCCCGTTTTGGACTACACTGAGAGGTTTCAGCTTTTATGTACGCGAACCCACCTCGGCGAGAGTGAGGAGCAATGCATTAGCCGTTATATTCATAGTCTTCAGGGCTACATTCAGCGCGATCTTGCTTTACTAGAGGTCACCTCCTTTGCTAAGGCAGTGGAGTACGCCACTAAGGTTAAGTCCTTCCACCAGACTGCTCCTCCACCACGTAGTCTCTCCGTGGCAGCCCTCCAGCACCAGTGACCTTTGCACCTACCCGGATTCCCTCCACTGCTGCTACTTCTCCTACCACGATTCCTCCTTCTACACTAGCTCACTCGTTCACCTTCAAATGCTACAACTGCAGTGTGATGGGCCATCGAGACTCATATTGTACCTCCCTCGCCGACGAGCTCTCTTAGCTTCTGGGGACCCTGAGTACATTGATGAGACTCCGGAGATCCCACGCCATCCAGCTCTCATTATGATCCTCGATGGTAACATGGAAGACCTTCCCCTCTGAGTTCGAGGAAGAACTCTTTTCAAGGGGGGAGAGTGATGTTAATAAGGGTCTTTTCGTCATTTTTAGTCCTTTTTAGCATTTCTTTTATTTTTAGCACTCATTGTATTTTTCCTTTTATTTTGTATTTAGAGGAAGGAAGGTTATTTGGCTTTAAGGGCACAATTGTAATTAGGTACTTAGCTTAGTGGCCAAGCAACCTTACCCCTTTAAATACCCATTTTGTAGACTCATTTGAGTCATTCCTTAATTTTGAGAGATTGTGAATAGAGAGAGAAATATCTTTTCTTGCTCCAATTTGGCATTATTTAAGTCAATTTCATTAAGCAATAATAAACAGGGTAAATATATTAAACCTCCTGAACTATAACGTTTTTGCAGATTTTCCCCTTATCTAAAAAATCTGACAAAATTCCCCTAAACAATTGAACCATGACAACTAACACATTTTAATTAAAAAAATGTTGATAAAAACTTGACTTTGTGCATAAAAATTGTTACGTTTTAGAACGGAAACGTGTTATATGTCATAGTTAAATAGTTTTTTTTTTTGGGGGGGGGGATAAGTGAGTGGTCTGTAAAACCATAATAATTAAGGGGGAGTTTACTATAATTTACTCTAATAAATAAAGTTACAATTGGTAGTGGACAACCAGTCCACAAATTTCAAAATGCCAATTTAAAAGGCATGGGAACAATCCTATACTGTTGCCATTGACTACGAGTTAGTTTTTACCTCACGTTGGCAATTAAGGTCAGACCCAGTGTTTTAAAGGGTAATATACCAAATAGTCCCTCGAACAGTTTTTAATACACATTTAGTCCAAGCCTTTTTATTTATTCCAAAAAGTCCCTCGAACATTTTTTAATACACATTTAGTCGAAGCCTTTTTATTTATTCCAAAAAGCCCCTCAACATGCCGCTAGCGCGGACTTCAAAAAATAAGAAAATATTCCTTAAATAGATGTTTGAGGGACTATTTGGAACAAAAAAAAAAAAGCGTGGACTAAACGTGTATTAAAAAAATATGTTTGGGACTTTGTGGTATTTGATCCTTTTTTAAAAGGGTAATAATTTTAGTACAATTTCTTTTCAAAATTAAATGCATTAAAGGTCCATATGGGAGCCCAATTCCAAACCTTAGAAAAGCCCATGGATTTAGAATTCATATCAGACGCACACTAAAACACTCAAAAACTCTCCTACCAACCTTAAAAACTAGCGCACACCAGTTCCGCCTGAGTGGTGCCGGCAGCTTCTAGGCGACAAATGTAATTTGGCTCTCTCTCTCTCTCTCTCTCTCACACACACACACACACACACGCACGCACACATGCACGTACATATATATATATATATATATATATATATATATATATATATATATATATATATATATATATATATATATATATATGGAGAGGTTCAAAAGCAAACATAAAAGATGAACATTTTAATGAACTTTAACAAAAAAACACTTAACACCCAATCAATTTTAATTCCTATATTGTAATTGGTCCGCACCAGCGGCAACGAACATGCGTGTGACACGCGCCAGCAGCAACGGACACGTGTGTGACACGCGTGTATTAAAAAAGGCGCGTGCCACACGCGTATCCGTTGCCGCTAGCGCGGACCAATTACAACATATGAATTAAAATTGAATGGGTGTTAGGTGTTTTTTTGTTAAGGTTCATTAAAATGTTTATCTTTTATGTTCACTTTTGAACATCTCCCTATATATATGTATATACATCTCATTTCTTTTTAAACCTCAGATGCCTTGGAGCGATGGCTAGTCCCCTCACCCAAGCTACGGTTGTTCTCAGGTTCGAGATTTGGGAGCGGTCTCTTCATATTATAAAACAATATGGGGTAAGACCAGCCAACATCTACCTCTCTCAGACCCTACAGTGAAGCGGGGGCCTTGTGCACTGGGTACGACCTTTATCGACTTTTTTTAGAAATTTGTTTCTTAATCCGTTTCTCTTTCCTGCCCATGATTGCATAATTTCGTGATTGAACCCCAATAGTGTGTCCTGTTTGCTAACTTGATGCTATGAGTTTCCATAATTGTAAAGTATTAATGCTTTTGTTGCTCACCATTTATTTTTCTATTGCTTCTATTGTAAATATTAATGCCATTTACAGGCATGGGTTATTTTACATGTGTATTTGTTTAGAGATTATATGCAATAAAATAAATTGATTTGTTGTCCAAGTTGACACTGTTAAATGATGCCAAACCTTTTTGTTACTATGTTGTGATTTTTATGTTGTTACTGTGTTGTGATTTTTATGGCTAATTGAGTGAATATCCAGTTGTTTAGGATTTTGTTTTGAGACCTATTTCTTTTGAATTATTTATGCTGTTTAGCTGTTGTTATTTTTGTTCATTTTCTCTCTGAGTAACTTAAAGAATTTAAAAATACCATCAAATTATTGTTGCCTGGTTCATTTATATTTATTTGACCTCGTTATTGTGAGATTCATCTAAACAACAGAAATGTGAATTACCTTTCTCTCCTTTTCTGAATTAGTTGAATCTCACTGGCTAGAATGGAATTATATAGATGATTAGTTATTAAATTAAGATGTTATTTCGTTTCTAAATTGTAACACTGTTTTTCTCTCCCTTTCTGAATTAGTTAAATCTCACTTGACATGTATTTTGGGGACAAAGTTGTGCACTTAAAAAAAATAACAAATAAAGTAAAAATATAATATTACAAAGCCACCAAAGGGGGCAGCGCATATATACAGAAGGAATACTAAAAATACAAATACAAAGAACCAACAGGCTTAAAGTTTACAAAGCAGCAAAGGACGCCAACACCACCCAAGACTACGATAGTCCAAAATTCGTCCCTAAAGCCTTACACTTCCCAAAAACACAGAGAGGGAACTAAATTTTTTGGGTAACTCTCTAAACGATCGATACAACATGAATAACATAGAGGATTGAATATTACACAATCATAATTCTGAATTCCCGAAGCATCTACTATTGCACTCTCTCCAAATAGACCGCATAAGGCACAACCGAACAGCCTCCCACACTTCACACTTATATGTTCTCCTTATGAACCAGGAAGCCCTACAAATACCTCATCATCGCCTCCAACGATTGAAGCATCACCCACTGAACACCAAAGAGAGTAAAAGATCAAGATCCAAAGACTTCGCGAAACCTCACAAAGCAGTATAATGTGTTCTACCGATTCTCCCTCCTTGCATATAGGCCACCAATTCACTAAAACCCTTCCAAGGAGATTTATCTCCATGTCCTTAGTGTGGAATGTTTGGTTGGAAACGAATTGGAATTTATTTTTAAGATAAGTCTGTGGATGAAGATCAGCTTGTCGCATCTTTTTGGGTATCTTCATCTTTGGTTTTCAACAGGGTTTGTGTATCCTCCATTCAAGGAAATTGGGCTACGATGTCATTATAAGATGTCTTCGGAAGGCTAGAGATGTCCTTGAGAGAAAGAGGTCCGGTGTCTTTTGAGGAGGGGCTGATTTTTTGATTTTTCCTTTTTGTTTCTCTTTTTCATCTTTATTAAGGCAATCCACTGGATCACCGAACTTGCATTAAGATTGTCGTTAATTTAATAAAATTTGTTTTGTTTCTGCTAAAAAAATTACTAAAAACCTTCGTCACCGAATCAAAAAGCCAATTGTTAAAGGAACTAGCTACCGACCAAGAAAAAAAGAGTCACTCTCAAAGGCGCTTTGGTGCACGAAATAGCCCTCTGCGATAATGTTACAGGGCAGGAACCACGACCTAACTGAGAAGTAACCCTTATTGTTGCACTTCCACTATAGTGAATCCCTTCCTTCACCTGGCCTCCCCATCTCGTCTAGGGCCACCCAAAGCTCCCCCACCTCCTCCATCTCCCAATCTCGGAAAGATCATCAAAACATAGGGTTCCACACATCTCTACCACACACAATCCATATACAATCCAACACAACAACCTCCTTCTAATAAGAACAAACAAGAAACCTATCCATGACACGAAACTCCCCACATCACTCATACAACCAAAACCTCACTCTACGCCCGTCCCCCACATTAAAAAACAGACATTCAAGACTCTAACGAACCCTTAACTACATTCTTCCAAAGTCCCACCCCATACGGTAGTTTATTATGCCCAGAGCAACACCCATGCAGTTTCTCCCAAAATCTGGCTTATACCACCTGTAGGAGGTCAATCCTCATTGATTGTGCTAGGAATTTACTCAAGAGATGAGATGTAACCCGTCTTGGAGAACGTACGCCAGAATGTCATATATGGTCTGAGAGTTAGATCTAATGGGAAGGCGAGAGCGCAGGCACTTTGATCACAATATATCCAAGTTAGGAGGCAGCCTAAACACAATCGAACAAAGTTGTTCTTTGATAATAACCGGTGATAGTAATGGTGAGAGTCCAGGCTATGGGAATGTTCTTTTAAGGAATATTGATGGTGATCTTTTCAGAAGTATATTCTCGGCCCCCTACAAAATGAGGACAAGAGTGATATTTATAGTGTTGAGAGTTTGATCCTGGCCATATATCTAGGTGAGAGAAAAGTGAACAATGTCGTGCATTTAATGCAAGTCGGTGCATTAAATGGGAGGTGATACGTTATTTGATAAGTACTCGAGGGAAGGATGATGTGTGGGCTGATGTGACAGAAAGTTGACAAAGGAGTTGTAGGTTTGTCGATAGTATTACATGGACTAATGATGACTCTGGGAAAGGTATATCGGTTACAAAGAGGGGTGGGTCGGTTTAAAAGGGTGTTTCGATTAGGGTGTGTTGATTGGTTTTGATTGTGCCTTATATCTTCTGATTATCGATCTCAATTCGATTCTCAATTCACAAAGGGAAATGGAAGTAAGAAGGAAAAAGGATATATCTCACTAATAGATCAAACTTTAGACACTTACTTTATATTTTTGAAATTTTTTATTCTTTCTCCAATCTTCTGAAGACATAGATTATAAACATTTATCTTTTTATTATGCACCAACTTGTTTTGTTATTTGGTGGACTATTTTCATTACAATGATGATGCTTAGAAACTACTTAAAGATTTACGGACTCTGAAACTCAGATTAATAAAAATCTCCTCTATTTTTACTAATGCTACTTTAATTATATGTTGTGAAAGATGTTAAGTTGCATCTTTACTTAATTATAAATTGTTTATAATTCATAAAACTGTTTCTATACACACACAAAAAAAAGGATCCAAGAAATGGATTTGCAATTCTTATAGAATTCATCTGAACCAAACAGTTGAATTATAGCGCCCTGGAATTTCAATTAATTAAATTGTAACTCCATAAGATTAGAATTCTAATTGAGAACAATTGTGTGCATCCAAATGGACCTTAAACTTCATTCACATATATATATTTTTTTTATTTCAAAAGGTAGTTTAATCCCAGATAGTACTTTCCCTAAAATTAAAGAGGGGTTAAATTAGGGGTGGCAATTTTAGAAACGACACGGAATTGACCCAAAATTGACACGATATGTCGTGTTCCTATCGTGTTTTTTTTTACACGAAGTCGTGTCGTGTCGTGTTTGTGTCTGAATTTTGAATCGTGTCGTGTCGTGTCGTGTTATCGTGTTTTTTAGGCGTGAAATTTAAGAAATTCTGGTATTCGTGTCGTGTCGTGCCGTGTTCTTTTTTATTCGGGTCGTGTTCGTGTCAACTAAAAAAATACGAATTCGTGTCGTGTCGTGTTCGTGTCTGAAAAAACCTTGCCGTGTCGTGTCGGCCCGAAACACGACTTGTTGACCCGAATTGCCACCCCTAGGTTAAATAATCAAATTTGCAATTCTTGGGATCAAGTTAGTACTAATATAATATATTTTTTATAAAATTTAAAGAAAAAAACTTGATTAATATACATAGTTTTATAATTTTGGGATCAGTGTATTACTAATATTAAAAACATTGCAAGGGATATGTTAGATTGTTAGTGCATTAATACAATTGCTGAATTTATAATTTTTTTAATTTAATCTGCATATTTGTATACCAATTATGCATTGTTAGGATAATATTTCTATGTTGTCTCATAAAGCCTTTAATCTTCATTTGTTCCTCTAAAACAAAAGCAGGTAAAAGGGAATAAAACAAGGTACAATTCCAATATGTAGGTGATGTAGTAATTTAAAGATAATAATTTACTATTATCAATCTACCACAACAACGATTAGAAAAAAGTGAGTATTATTACAAATAACTTCTATTTGAGGGAAATGATCAATCACTTGGGCATAAATCTCAACCGAGCTGGGTACTCGTGTATCTACAACCTTGGCTTCAGTCTCCATCTCATGCGGAATCTCATCTTTTTTTTTCATCACCTTGAAGACAGAAAACCGAAAAAAGAGTCAATATGGGCTAAGAGGAAGCAATTTGCAAACTTCAAAACATAATTTAAACATGTGAATATGATAGGACTTACAAAGAACTCTTTTTGGTATTCTGCATTGAGAGCTCCAAAAGAAGTAGCCGTTTCTTGACAAACTCAACCTGTCTTCTTTGCATCTCTCTAAAACTTTGAACCAAAGAAATATCATTGTTTAACTGTTCATTCCCACCAACGATTTCCTTCATCGGATTGACAGTTGTTTGGGCACTAGCAACACTTGCACCATTTCGGGGAGGAAAATGTATTACGGGGATATTAATCTCCTGACAAATGAGCTCTTGAACCTTCAAGTCCTTGTCGTTAACAATAGCTTGCCATCTTCCATAACCATGCCTTAAAAGCAAAGAAAAATAATTTAATGAGATGTATAACAATATCTTTACAAGTTGAAGCTCCCACTTAAAATATATACAACATGCTTTAAATTGTTAACGGATAATAACATAGCATTAGCAATCTTCGACCAACTTCCCAGGCACTAATGTGTATCAATAGGGAACAAAGTTTAAATTGATCAGGCTCAAACACGTGAATTCAAAGTCAATAACTCACTATTTTGTTGCTCAGATGCTTAGTGGGGGTACCCGGTTAGGCTTATTTGCCTTTTTGAAGATTTGACATTTCAGTGCAGGTCAAACCTACGGAGAGTTCACTGGTTCAATTAGGGCAAGCAAAAGAAGAATAATTAAAAATAAAAATAAACAGTTACCGAATTCTAATTCGCATGTTTGAGCATGAGCAATGCTAAGACTAGTGATCAATTCCATTGGTTCATTAGCATACTTTTTTTGTTCGAATTGTTAAGTTTATGCTAATAATAGATTAATTATAATATCATACTTTAAAATTAAAAAATTAAAAAATAAAAACAATGTGTTGAGTGGCCTCCTGTCACCCGCCTACTGCCTCTTTGAACCCTGACCCTCTCAAATGGATATAAGAAAAAAAATGTATATTTTACTTTTTTCCCCTCTAAGATTTTATTATTCCTTTCTTTTTTTGGTTCTTCTCAAGCCCATCCCAATTTTTCCCTAATTAAACCCGTCACAAAATTGATTGAAAAAGAATGAGGGACTTCTTTTGGGATGTGCTTGAGAAGAACCAACACATTCATATTGTTGAGGTATATGGTAACAACCGATACAAAAATATGGTGATGATGCTGAAATCTAGCACCACCAGATAAGTGATGATGAGCTCAAACAGTAATAACCATGGCAGCCATAGAGATGTATGTGTGTATAAGTGTATAAAAGGGGATGAGTATGAGAGGGATAAGACCATGATGTATAGTGGTTCAGCCAATTAGGCCTACATCCACTGTGAGTGTGTGATCCACTAAGTATGGGCACTAATGGCCTTAGATACAATGCACATAAGCTCCCTCTCTCTCTACTGTATGTACAAGCAGAATTTTAGCTAGGGTTACCATTCTCAATCCCTTTGCAGAGTTGTAGGTGACAAGTATATATAGGTCTTGGGGAGTGTAGTGTACCCCAAAGCATGCATGGTGCATGTGAATGATGATCTAGCCAATCCCCTGCTGACACCTGTAGGTGCCACCTGTAATTAATGATGACATAATATTCCCTCACGTGAGGGGGAGATATTGTTATAACGGTCTTCCACGTGCCATATGAGCCCCACGCGCATTGTTCCACGCATTTCCCAAATCACGCGCTGTGATGATGTCACCCTCGGCCGATGATACGAGGCCGAGGGAAAAGTTCCTGATGACAACGAGTTAGGACTGGTTTGGGCCTCGTACTGTCGGACCCTCGTAGGGTCGTCCTGACCCTGATGTGGGGTCGGCCCCTTTAAGGGTCATGTGGGCCTGATGAGAGGTCGGCTCCTTGAAGGGTCGTCTGAGCCATGATGAGGGGTCGGCCTCTTGAAGGGTCCTCTGAGCCATGATGAGGGGTCGGCCCCTTGAAGGGTCGTCTGATAGTTTTTGAGAGATCATCCTGGCCTCGTCCAGGTGGAGGACGCCCTCGGCCTGGCTGAGGGTATATATGGGTATATCAATCGCCCCCCAGTCCTTAGCCATCGATGTTGTTGAGATGACTGAGGGATAGTGTTTCTTTTAGGATGAGTGTATGATCAGTTTGGTGAGTGACACCTGTCAAGTCGATGTGACACCTAGGCAGATATCCACTGTCGTTCCAGTTTCCAAGGCATGGCGGCTGCATACTGTGCTTAGGACTTTGTGCCCTAATGATTCCCTCCTCGTGGGTTGTGTCGTGCCTTGGTTAGCGGGCCCACTCATTAGCAAGGTATTTAAATGATTTTTCGAAGTTTATTCCCTTTCTTCTTCTTCACGCCTGAACTCTCTCTCTCTCTAGCCTCTCACCAACTCTATTGCCATTTCTGCAACTTCATCGTTTCGAGCTTTGGCCGTCTCACTTGTCCTTTATCAAGTAATCCCTCTGCCCTAATTCCCTCTTTATATTCCATTTCTTTTTACACTTCGACTGTTTTAGTCCTGTAGGGCTGGATTTTTCTTTGGTTGCTTCATAACTTTCTGGTGTTCTTCTCCGGCGACTAGTTCTTGAGTGTTCTTGATTAAAACCCTTGCTTCCTTAGTTTCAATCCAAAAGTCCAGCTTGGTCGATTGCAAACTTGTTTGTAATTATCTTAGCCAATTTCTTTTAAGTGTTAGGTCTTCCCCCTTAATGCTTAGGAGGCTTTATGACTTAGCTGAGGAGTTCCCCTCCCTAAGAGAAAAGTTCTTCGTGGAGATTAAACGAATAGAGGATAAGGAGGAGAGAAGACGAGGGGCCGACCCTAATTGGGTACGACCCATTTTTCCCATTCCATTATCCACTATCGTACCCCCTGAGTCCTGCGGGTCATCTGGTCGTCCAGCCGAGAGTCAATCGTGTGAGGGAGAAATGGATCAGAGAGCATCGTCGTCGTCAGGTGCTGGCCCTTCTGGGAGGGGGGAGACATCCAGTCTCAGCTCAGGCCGATAGCCGAGGGCACATCACCTTCTGAGGCTGTCCCTGTAACAGCGTTGTCCCCACTTGCATTTCAAGTAGCCTTTCCCGATGGTCCCCCAGTGGTTGGGGGATCTGGGGGCGAGAGAGATGAGGACGACATTGAGGGTTCTTCTGATGGTGATGATAGTCAAGTTGACACTTCGTCAAAGACCATGATCTCTTAGTATGGAGGCATCTCTTTGGCATTCAACCCAACATAAATATGAGGGTTCCCTCTGAATCTGAGAAAGTCTTCGAGGGTGATGAGGGAGAGATCGCAGTCTATGAGAAAATGTTAAGGGTCGGTGTTAGGTTCCCTCTGCACTCGTCCACAGTCAATATCTTATCTGCCCTTGGGGTTGCCCCTTCTCAACTTCCTCCCAACTCATGGAGGACTATCCTCGGTTATGTCTCCTTATGGAAAAATTCATTTACCGACGAGCCCTCGGCCGATGTATTCCTTGCCTGTTACAACATCAACTCATCGTCTAAACATCCTGGGTACTTCCATTTAGGGGCCAGAAAGTCTGACAAAAAACTTCTCCACGTGGCTTGGACTTCCAATCACGACTGGAAGAAGAGGTTTTTCTTTATCTCAGGGGATTGGGAGTTCCCCGCCGAGGCAGAGCCCGTGGAAGATGGTCCAAGGGTACTTAGGTTATGGTCCAATCCCTCAATGAAAGCGCGCTCAGACCCTGGACTTAGCTTAAAGGAGAGGGTCATTGTTGACTATCTGAGAGAGCGAGGGAGAGAGGGTGGACTTGCAAAATTTAAAGATTTGATAACCCCTCGCCTCCTCAAAGAAGCTGGTCTGAGGGTCGACCCCTTGACAGAAATATGTGAGTAGTTGTTCGCTCAATCTTTGATTTTTTCCAAGTGTTTCATCTTTGCCTCTGTATCTTTCTAATGTGTCGTCTCCTTTTCAGGTCGTCCTGCAGGTGTCTCTGACCAACTTTGGGAAATGACTGCCCCAAGCTTACTATCTGGTTTGGGCAAGAAGAAAGGCAAAGAGCCTCAGCAGGCTCCGAGGAAGACGAAGGCCATGGGGCTGACACCTGTTGAACCATCTGCCGACAGCCACAAAAGAAAGGGCCCCGAAGTTCCCACTGACCCTCAACCGGATTCTAGGACGAGGGAGAGGGTGGAAGCGTCTGAGGGAACTGGATCCTCCTCCAGCATGGGGGAATTTTGGTCCCAGAACTTAACATTTTTGAAGGCTGAACCATCTTCCCTCATAGACAATCTGAGGGCGGCCAAGGCTTCTATGTTCTCTGCCCCCTCGGCCGCTAACTATGAATTCTTGTCAAAGATGCCCCCGATAAAGGTGTATGATTATGGTCTGCACACTCTGGCCCATGTATTTATTTTTACTTCATTTCCTCATTTGAACTTTTCACCAACTGTTCCCTCAGCCCCTTAACATGTGCCTTCTTCTGTGCAGTCTGTTTGTGCCTTCACGTCAGCTACCAAGAGGATGGCCGAGAACCAACAAAAATTTCATGAAGCCGAGAGGGCCATTCAGCATGAGGCTGACTTGCAGACCGAGCTCGAGACTGCAAGGGCCGAGTTGGAGAGCACGAGGACCGAACATGCAAGGGTCCTGGACGAGCTGACGAAGCAGCATGATGCAGATCTGAAGGCCAAGGACTTGCTTATTAAAGAGAAGGATGAGACCTTGATCAACCTGGGGGCCCAATCCAAGACTCAGCTTGAGGGGGCAGTGAGGAAAGGCGAGGCCGATGCTGTGGAGGCCTACAAACTCTCAGACGAGTTTAAGGCTTTGGTCTTGAATACTTAGAGAGGGGGATCAGGACGGCCAGTCGGTGGGTCGTCCTCAATTTTGCTGATGATGTCTCCTCAGTTCGCCCCTCTCTTGAGGCGGTTCATCTGGATGACCCCCTGATTGCCGAGGCCTTAGCTCATGTCGAATCTCAAGTGCTTGTCGAAGGTACTGGCAGGTCTGAGGCTCGGCCTGTCTTGGTCATAGAAGAAACTCCTATAGATGTTGAGGCCTTTCCCTCTGATGCCGCTCAATAGGGTGGCTGTTTGTAGCCAATACCCTCTTTATGTACCACATTTTTGTGCTTTACTCTTGTTGGAAAAACATTAACATCTTGTAATATAATGCCTCTTTTTGTCTTCTATACTTGTCTCTTATATGATTCGCCTTGTGATGTTTTTAAATTAACAATCTCACTACCCCCTACCTCGTCTTTCTTGAGGGTAAATGAGGGGTCGTCCCTACCATTTGCCCTCATCATAGCCGAGGGTGGTTTCCCACCAATCTTAATGATGTATTAAATTTCAAGTCCCCCTCGTCTTTCTCGAGGGTAAATGGGGGGTTGTCCCCACTAATTACCCTCATCATAGCCGAGGGTGGTTATCACCAACTAAATGATGTTTTAACTTTGAAATCCCCCTCGTCTTTCTTGAGGGTAAATGGGGGGTCATCCCCACGAATTACCCTCATCATAACCGAGGGTGGTTTCCCACCAACTTAATGATGTTTTAAATTTCAAGTTCCCCTTCGTCTTTCTTTAGGGTAAATGAGGGGTCGTCCCCACTATTTGCCCTTATCATAGCCGAGGGTGGTTATCACCAACTAAATGATGTTTTAACTTTGAAGTCCCCCCTCGTCTTTCTTGAGGGTAATGGGGGGTCGTCCCCACCATTTACCCTCATCATAGCCGAGGGTGGTTTCCCACCAACTTAATGATGTTTTAAATTTCAAGTCCCCCCTCGTCTTTCTTGAGGGTAAATGGAGGGGGTCATCCCCACCATTTGCCCTCATCATAGTCGAGGGTGGTTTCCCGCCAACTTAATGATGTTTTAAATTTCAAGTCCCCCCTCATCTTTCTTGAGGGTAAATGCGGGGTCGTCCCCACCATTTTCCCTCATCATAGCCGAGGGTGGTTATCACCAAATAAATGATGTTTTAACATTGAAGTCCCCCCTTGTCTTTCTTGAGGGTAAATGGGGGGTCGTCCCCACCATTTGCCCTCATCATAACTGGTGGTGGTTTCCCACCAACTTAATGATGTTTTAAATTTCAAGTCCTCCCTCGTCTTCTTAAGGGTAAATGGGGGTCGTCCCCACCATTTTACCTCATCATAGCCGAGGGTGGTTTCCCACCAACTTAATGATGTTTTAAATTTCAAGTCCCACCTCGTCTTTCTTGAGGGTAAATGCGGGGTCGTCCCCACCATTTTCCCTCATCATAGCCGAGGGTGGTTATCACTAAATAAATGATGTTTTAACTTTGAAGTCCCCCCTCGTCTTTCTTGAGGGTAAATGGGGGGTCGTCCCCACCATTTGCCCTCATCATAACTGGTGGTGGTTTCCCACCAACTTAATGATGTTTTAAATTTCAAGTCTCCCCTCGTCTTTATTGAGGGTAAATTAGGAGTCGTCCCCACCAATTACCCTCATCTTAGCCGAGGGTGGTTTCCCAAGAATGACCCCAATCATACTAGAACTGACAAACACAAGATGAGGGGCCAATATGATATTTCTCATTAACATTCCAAGTGGTCCAATAGGACATTATAACACTACTGATAGTATTTCTTCAAATGATATATGTTCTAAGGGTTGGAAAAGGGTTTCCCTTCTAGGTTTTCTAGTCTATAGGTCCCAGGGACAACTTCATTGATGACCCTATATGGACCATGCCAATTCGGGTGGAGCTTGTTGGGCTTCTGCCAAGTCTTTTTGAGTGTTAAGTCCCCCACCGCAATTGGCCTCTGCTTCACCCTTTGGATGTAAAACCTTGCAGTCCTCTGCGGGTAGGCGGCTTGTCTTATCTCAGCGTCTTCCCTCCTTTCCTCGATCAGGTCTAAGTCAAGTCTTCTCTCTTCCTAATTTCTCTTGGGGTTATACAATTGGACCTTGTGAGTAGGAAACCCAATCTCGGTGGGGATGACAGCTTTTGAGCCATAAGCCAGCATGAACGGGGTTTCCCCGGTAGATGTCTTTGTCGTCGTCCTGTAGGCCCACAGTACAGCATATAACTCCTCAACCCATCTTCCTTTTGCCTCCTTAAGTCTCTTCTTGATCCCATCAAGAATTGTCCTATTTGTAACTTCCGTTTACCCATTAGCCTGAGGTCGACCTGGGGTAGAAAAGAATTGTTTGATACTTACCCTTTGACAGTACTTCTCTAGAGATGTATTCTTGAATTGTGTCCCGTTATCTGAGATGAGGGTGTTGGGGAGACCATATCTGCATATAATATTTTTCCAGATGAACTGGAAGGTCTTCTGCTCGGTAACCGTGACCACCGGCTCTGCCTCCACTCATTTTGAAAAATAATCAATTGCTACGATGAGGAACCGATAGTTGTTGATGGCCCTAGGCAAGGGGCCTACTAGGTCGATCCCCCATACTGCGAATGGCCACGGGGACGTAATGGAGGTAAGAGGCTGATGGGGCTGGTGAGGGATGGTGGCATATCTTTGACATTTATCACACTTTTTTACATACGCTGTGGCATCTTTCCCTAATGTCGGCCACCAGTACCCCTGGGTGACCACCCTCTTCTCCAAAGACCTGCCCCCGATGTGGCTTGAACATGACCCCTCATGCACATCTTGCAAAATACGTGGGACTTCATATGGGTGCACACACATAAGCAAGGGGAGCAAAAACCCCTTTTTGTATAAGGTGTCTCTGATGATAGTGAATTTCGCAGCTCTGTATCTCAACTTATTCCTTTCTTGCCTTGCCTCTAGCATCTCCCGCTCTTTAATGTATCTGATCAGAGGGTCCATCCACGAAGCTTCCTTAGAAACATTTAAGAAAGTGACAATTTTTCCCTCAGCATCTTCAATAGTTGGTCGAAGCAAAATTTCCACTGGGACTGTCCTTCTGATATCTGTCCTAGTCGCCGAGGCCAACCTAGCAAGTGCATCAGCTCGACCATTATCGAGCCTTGGTATCCTCTTCAATTTTACTTCTCTGAAGCTCTTCAACAGTGACTTCACTTTTTTAAGGTACTTGGCCATCCGCTCGTCCTTGGCCTCGTAGGCTCCTGGTATCTGATTCACTATTAACCTTGAATCACTATGGAACAAAATCTGGCCGACACTAAGGGACTTGGCCAAGGAAAGCCCTGCTATCAAGGCCTCATATTCAGACTCATTATTGGAGGCTTTGAAGTTGAATTTCAGGGCGTACTCAATGTCTGTGCCATTAGGTGCTAATACTATCAGTTCAGCTCCACTTCCACTATCGCATGAGGACCCATTAACGAAGAGGCTCCACACAGTATGTTCTTCTGAGAAATTTCCCTCAGTGAGGAACCCCTGTCTAAAGAGATATCTTCCCTCTTCATTTTCGGCCACTTTTCCTCTAGCGGTACTTGTCTCAGCCATCTCTGCGGGTGTGTCGGTGAGTCTGCCTTGTAGGGTATCTGTCTTCCCGAGGCTCTCATCTTTAGCTTCCTCATCTTCCCAAGTAAATTTAGCCACCAAATTCGCCAATGCCTGTCCCTTAATGGCCATCTTAGGTTGATACACAATGTCAAACTCCCCCAACTCTATAGCCCAGGCCATTAGCCTCCCTGATTTTTCTGGCTTGTGTAAGACCTGCCTAAGAGGAGAGTCAGTGAGGATGACCATTGTATAGGACTGGAAGTATGGTTTCATCTTTCTTGATGCATGGATTAAGGCATATGCTAGCTTCTCCATTCGTGGGTATTTTTGCTCTGCCCCTTGAGTGCCTTACTGTTGAAATACACAGGCTTCTAGGGGCCTTCCTAGGCTCACTCTTCTTTTGATCAGCTGGGAAAACTGCACTGACGAGATCATCCTCTATTTTATCATATTTTTCAATAAAAGACATAAGATCGTCCATTGAAGAGGCCGATTATTGGGTTAATGATTGGTATAGCTCATCTGACCGCTTCAAACTGAACTTGAAAAAAGGGATCGCCAGTTGATCATTACAATAATCAATTTCACTTTATAACTCCTAGTAACTCTGAGCATACCTCCTGATAGATTCTTCTTTCTTCTTCTTGAGAGAGATTAACAAATCGACATCCTTGATTACTTAGCTACTTATAATAAATGGGGTCATGAACTGCTCAGTCAATTTCTAAAAGGATGAGATTTATCTAGGAAGAAGATTCTCAAGCCACTTCAAGTCGATCTCACCCAGATTCGATGGGAATACCCGACACATTAAATCATCGTGATGGCTCCAAAGAGACATGGACTACTGGTAGTGTCTGATATGATGGGTAGGATCTGTCTTTTTATTATACGTCATAACTTTTGTCATGGAGAACTTCTTTGGGGGCTTAAAAGACTCTATCATTTTAATAAAGGGTGAAGTTGAATCGTGCCTAAAAGTTATTATAGCCAAGTCTTTGGGAGTCCAGGTAAGGTTTAGAATCATCCTTCCCTCCAACTCCCTCCAGATGAGTCCTCTTAGTTTGTCTCTCTTTGCCTGGATTGGATGCACCTATGGACAAGTCGATCTTCTAATTTAAGCTGACTCCGTAACATAGGGTTGGTGGTACCTTTGGTTTATATAATTCCTCCTTGAAGAGCGATCACATCATTGGTGATGATGCACCACATGAGGGATTCTTAAACTGGAAGCCCTACCAAGTTAATTCTTTAGGGAGCGAGGTCTCCTTTTATAATGGTATCGAGTAAAAGAATTTGATGTATGATCATCTGATTGTTCGGTTAGTGGCCTCCTTAGAAGAGTGAGCTCCTGATTGTGTTTTTTTAGCCTTTCCTCATAGATACTGGCCAGACGGGAAGTAACCCTTCATTCTGGTTGATCGACCGACGGTGTGCAATATCACCGACTAGGTCTAAATCTCCCAGGAAAGCATCCTTTGGACCTTGAATGTTGTTATAGATATGCCAATCGTACATGAGTGCGATCCCTCCTGACAATGAGTATTTCAGACTAAACGTGAGTCCTTGCTTGAGTGGGGTGAGACTATTCTGCACTCATTATAAACATCTGGCTCTTTTGTATTTAACATTTGTGAGGACTTTGAATTTCCCACTGGCGATGCCAAATCGTAGGGATCTTCCCATCATTAATGCTAGATTTGCGGAGTTGCCCCAAGAATATTATGAATGAAAAAATAATGACAAGAAACTATATACGTGGTTCAACAATCAGGTCAACCTACGTCCCTGGGAGAAATGGGGAAAGATTTTTTTTATTAAAATGGGGATAGTAACAACAAGAGTGCTAGGGTTTCTAGCTAAGACTGCAAGTTATTAGATGTTATTTACAATTACCTTTTACCTAATCTAAATCACCCCTATTTATAGACTTAAGCATCCTACATTTTTGGGTCTCTTCATACTTGTCTTGATTAGGCTTAAGAGTCTTATTGATATAGGTTGTTCGATTATCTCATCTTAGCTGATACGATCTTCTAGATTTGATCTTATTTTTCAAATTACAGGATTATGTGGGTCGACCGCCTCACATTCATTTCTCACGTGATATGACACATCTTTGGCCATGTGATGTCCATTCGGTCTTATTCCATTCATATCTTGACAGACCTCATGGTCATTTTCTTATGTGAATATACGCTTTGAGTTTTTTCGGTTACCCCCTATTTTGGTATTGGAGGACTATTTGGGGTTTTCCCCATTTCTCTCGAATTAAAATGTATCCATGATTTTATTATGGTTGTTCGTGACTTTGTTTTTTACCAAATTCAACATGTGGTAATAAGACTGAATATTATACTTTCCTCCTATTTCAGGAAAGATTTCGTGTATATACATGTTGGTGATTTGCTCCATTTAGGCAATATTTTGTGCATACACGGCTAGTGACTTGTCTAAATCACGATGAGATTGTGAAACATTCACATGCTTGGTCAACTCTTATTAAGGTTTTCTAAGAAATACACCTTAAAATGTGAATTAGCACAAATCTTGCTAAGGTTTTGTCAAAAAGTACACTTTGTAAAGAAACTTAAGATATGTTTTGCAAAGATTTGTTTACATTTTTATAAGTGATCATAACATCAAATTTTCTAAGGCTTGTTTAAACTTTGTGAGTCAACTTAGCACCAATTTTGATAAGATTCATTTTTACACTTTCTAAGTCAACTTATCACCAAATTCTGCTAAGTTTTGTTCAAATTTACACATTATAAGTCAACTCAGTAGCTAATTGATAAGGTTTGCTTCAAATTTACACTTTGTAGGTCAATTTCGTAGATGATTGCTAATGTTTGCTTCAAATTTACACTTTGTAAGTAAACTCTAAAGTTTGTTTAAAATTTTCACTTTGTAAGTCAACATAGAGCTGACTCCTAAGGTTTGTTTCAAATTTACACTTTGTTAGTCAATTTACCAGCTGACTGCTCAGGTTTGTTTCACATTTACACTTTGTAAGTCAACTTAGCTGATGACTGTTACGGTTTGTTTACACTTTGTAAGTCAACTTAGCACAACATATGCAAAGGTTTTTCTAAAAATAGTGCATGCTTGGTGACTTAAATAATATAATGCACCTCGGACAGTGACTTACCGCAATATTGGTAAGTTTTTCAGTAATATAAATCACTGCTGAGGGCATCCTACCACATTATTGGTATGGTTTTTAGAATATAGTGCATCATATATGAAAGACGGTTCTTCGATGAGTTGTGTAAAGATTAGTTAATGAGTTTTACAAATGGTATTAGGGGAGGGATTCACAAGAGAAAGAGAGTGGGTGGGTCTATGGATGGGGGGATTCACCCGAGAAGGAGGGTGGGTGGTTCTGGAGGCAGAATTTTATGAATGGAATAAAGATGACTTACAATCAGACAATGAACCAACTCACTATCTACTATTTCGTACTATATTCTTCGGGGAGAGCACCAATAACTAGATAACACTATACAACCATGATCAGTTTTGGACTCGTCCAATGTCTTTAGCTTTGATGGTAATAAATCGTTATTTATTGTGAAAAAACACCTTGTTCTGTGGCAACAGAATTACCAAGTAATCATTGACTACAACTAGCATGTGTGATGATATCCTATAGTTGAAAATATGCAATAAACTATTTGGTTTCTCTTAATGAGTTATAACTAATCAAATTCTTTGTCCAAAATGATGTTGTTGTTGTTATATAACCCCAAACCATGTAAATCTTATTTTCATACGATTTAATTCAAATCAAAATATTATTATTAGAAAAGTGGGATAAAAGTTGCTTTTAAGAGGACTAGAATGACCAAAAAAATTATGCTCGTTATTATATCTATGTAATAAAGTTAGCCCTATTATTTCACAAGTATATGGTTTTAACACGGGTTAAGAATCATGATGTGACCATAAGTAGACTAAGGGAGTAATTGGAAACCTACTCTCAATTCCATACCATGTCACCCTAGGCCACAAGTTTTGAATAGGAAATTTTAATATTCACATTGTGTCAAAACCTATTATAAATCAATCACGTATTAAGTTAAAGTCATAAGTTAAACAAGAGTGATGCCTAAAAAGCTCCCCAAGAGCAGTTGGTTAGACATTTAGTTATTTTTAGTGTTTATTTTCTGAAAGCCTACAAATATTTTATCTGCATCTTACACATCTGTGTGAGTATCATTATTCAATACGCACCATTATTTGATGTCAATCCTTATTTCACGTATACGTTGAAGACAACTCTTTAATTTTCAATTCACAAACATTGGATTTACTGTGCTTAAATGCTTCTTTAGCCATTTCAAATAGGAAAATCTCTTAGTCGAAAAGATGGTGTTGTTGAACGCTGGTAAAAAATTGTATCTTCAAGCGGCCTCTGTTGATCTTTGGCCCTTCTCTCGGTTGAGGGTGCATGTTGATCCTCATGCGAAGCCTGAGATCTCCATTGCTGGTGACTCTTGTATGTCTGGAGTTAGTTTTTTTAAGAGAGCGTTAGTGGGGAGAGTTGGTAGTGCCGAATGTATTCCGCCGTCGGTAGAGAGATTAAAAACGTGGATTAGCAAACATTGGAGTCCGGTTGGTGGAGTGGTGGTGAGATATATGAACTTTTCATTTTTTAGATTCATTTTTGCGTCCGAACAGGAAGCTGATAGGATTTTGAAGAAGAAACTTTGGACTGTGAATGGAGCTCCTATTTTTCTTGATAAGTGGCATTCAGTGGGGTGTTACTCTAAGAATGGCAGAAGGCCGTCTAATAGGTGGATTAGGGTAGAGGGCTTGCCACTTCATTTATAGGGCATGGAGGTGTTCCAGGCAATAGGTAATCGGTGTGGGGGCTACTTAAACATAGATGAAGATACTCAAGCAGGGGTGGAGCTGCGGTGGGCTAGGATTCTAGTTGGTGGGTGTGAGAACTTACCAGAGTCTATATCTATTAAAGTGGGTGGTTAGAATTTTGATCTCCCTGTGTATGCGGAGAAACCTCATACGTTTTGGTTTGGATGTGGTGGTGCTACTGAGGTAGAGAAATCCTCTCAGGTACCTGGTCATTCCTTAAAGAGAGGAGTCCCATCTCGCCCAGCAGGTGAGGAGGTTCAGGATAGGGTGGTTCCTCTGGTTTTTGAAGGTCATGACCATCTCAAAACTTTGATGGGTATGATCGGTCGTGGGGTGGCAGCGACGGTGGTTAATGGGCCAGCTTTTGTTGCCCAGTCCACTAATGTGTTTACTTCGAGGAATGTTAAACTACTGCGCAGAAGTGTTAAGGTTCAAAACAAGTAAGTCTCTCAATGACTTCAACATAATGTTGTTTCAGTTTCAGCCGGAGTTCATGTCGTGGACACGCTTCTCCCTGTATCCGATGAGTCTGTAGTGGCTGGGCATGTGGTCTCTGTTACAGCAGGTTCAGAGTACGAGGTCGTGATCAGTGGTGGGATAACTTCCACTACCGAGAAGGTTGCTTTCGATTGTCAGGGCGCTGACTTAAATGTGCAGGCGGAGCTTTGTTTGGGGTCGGACCAGGTCAGACTACGAGGTTTGGGAGCTATGAGTGATAGGGGGTTGATGAGACATTAGTTGGTGTGTGTTCTATCCAAGAAGGAGAGGTGATCTATGAGGGGAAAATATAACTCCTTCTTTTGATATAGTGGTAGCTTATGTACCTGGTATGGAGGTTGACGTTAGAGAGGATGAGGCTGGTCCCACTAGCTTGTCCAGCTTGCTAACTTGTGTGGTGAAGCACAATTTGCATGGGGCCATAAACGAGATGGACATTGTGAATGTTGGGAGCTCCAGGATTGTCTTATCTGTCCCACTGCCTCGCAAGGAAAACAATCTTGTGACTGTACACGATGGCCTCTTGTTACCAGTCAATTCGGTGTTGTCTCGGCCTGTGATAGAGGAAGGAAATCTTCGTGGGCATGTGAAGTTTGGTGGAATTGAAAGCAGTTCGTGTTTAAAAAATAATGCTAAGTCTGAGGACAACTTGGCACGTCTGGTTGAGGGCACGTGCGTGCCTTTGAGTAGAGAGGGTTTTTTAACAGTTGAGTTACCTATTGAGGAGAGATATAGGCGGGGATCTAAAATACGTGTGGGACCAAAGTCGTCGTCTTCTATTGTCAAGTGAAATAAATATCTTTATCTCGGGAATTCTTCGTTAGGTCTCAAAAATATTAAGACTTTCATAAATTCCAAAAAAATGGCAAAAGAGGCAAGGCTATGGGAAAGAGTGGCGGTAGTAAAAAAGGGTCTCTTTTGGGTCGCATGTCAAAGGTTAAACATGGTAGGGGTCTGGCTGCGACGACGGATAATAGTAGCAAGGTTGTCGTGGTGGCTAGTGAAACAACTTGCTCGACGGGCGAGGGGTGAGACTCTTTACGAGACACCAATATGTCACATTTGAAGGTCGGAGGGAGTGGCGGTTCGAATTTTGAGGCGTTAGATAACTCTAGATTATGGGTGGACATTGTTATCCCGAATCAAGAGGGGTGTGATTGGGGTAGCGAGCTAGGAGTTTGGGACGAGGAACCGGTGGGATGGAGGGAGGATATGTTTGAAGATGTTAGCAATGACTCGAGAGTAGATTTTAAGTGGTGCGAGAGGGAGGCTTGGGAACTGTTAGAGAGAATTGGGAGGAGGGTTAGTGTTTGGGGGGGTGATGGATGGAGATGGAGGGGTGAGTATAGTGTCCTAGTCCTATGAAATTACGTATTATTTCGTGGAGCGTTAGGGGGTTGAGCGATAGTGGTAAGAGGGGGTTGGTGAGGGGGGTGGAAAGCCTAACATTTTGTGTTTGTAGGAGACTAAAATTTGTAATATTGACATTTTTTGTATCAGATCCATTTGGGGGGGTCGTCGGGGGGTAATTGGGTGAGTTTGGATGCGGAGGGGGCCTCGGGTGGGGTGGTGATTTTGTGGAATTCAGGGGTGGTCGACTTGATTGGGAGTATGAAGGGAGGATGGTCTATTTCCTGTTTGTTCAAAAATTTAGAGGATGGGTTTACTTGGTGCTTTTCGGGGATTTACGGTCCAATGGAGGATTTTAATAGATGGGAGTTGTGGGAGGAGATGGCAGGAGTGAGTAGGGTTTGGGATGCCCCCATTTGTTTTGGGGGGGATTTCAATGTGGTGTGGTTAGCAGTGGAGAAAAGCAGTGGAGGTATAATTGATAGTTATATGAGAGACTTCTCAGATTTTATTGATGAGATGGAGTTATTGGATCTTCCGATAGGGGGTGGGCTATATTCGTAGTCCAGTTTTCGTGATAGTCCATCCATGTCTCGTCTGGAGAGATTTCTTATATCAAAGGGGTGGGGGAGCCCTTTCCCGGGGTGGTTCAATCTTGATTGCCTAGAGTTATCTCCGACCATTTTCCAATTCTTTTAGAGTGTGGTGGGTAGAGGGAAGGTTGTACCCCTTTTAGGTTTGAGAATATGTGGCTTAAGGAGACTGATTTTGTGGATAGAGTTGGAGCCTGGTGGACAGGTTGTGAAGTTGAGGGGAATGCCAACTTTAGGTTGGCCGTAAAATTGGGTTTACTTAAGGAGGATATCAAACAGTGGAATAGAGAGGTGTTTAGGAACGTGCGTCTGACTGCCACTGGGTACATGGAGGAGGTCAGGAGAATTGATGAGAAGGAAGGAAGATTCGGTCTTTCGGAGGAGGAGAAGTAGGGAGGTGAAGAAGGGTGAGATCGGTTTTAGGCTTATACAAGAAGAGATTAGCTGGAGGCAGAAGTCTAGGGCATTGTGGTTGAGAGAGGTGGATTCGAACACCAAATTTTTTCATTCTGTTGCTAGTTCTCACAGGCACACAAATCACATCGGGAAAATCGAAGTAGGGGAATGGTGCTTGAAGAGGATAGAGAGGTGAGGGAGGCCATTTCTCAGTTTTATGAGCACCTGTTTAGGGAAGAGGAGGCGTGGCGACCCTCTCTTGATGGGGCTGAGTTGGGAAGTATTTCCACTTCAGATGCTGAAGCTATTGAGGACATCTTCACCGAAGAGGAAGTGATGCGGGTCCTTAAGCCGATGTGTGGGGATAAGACGCCCGGGCCTGACGGTTTCTCGATGGCTTGCTTTCAGCATTGTTGGGCCATTGTCAGGAGGGATGTGATGGCTTTCTTTGACGAGCTCCATGACAGGGGATACTTTGTGCCTAGATTGGATGCGACCTTCATCGCTTTGATCTCTAAGAATGGAGGCTCTTATGATATCAGAGATTTCAGACCCATTAGCTTCATTGGTAGTATCTACAAGCTTCTCACCAAGGTGTTGTCGGTTAGGCTCAGAAAGGTCACTGACCCTCTGATTTCGGAGTCCCAAAATGCTTTTGTTGGAGGCAGGTAGATTCTTGATGCAGTCTTGGTGGATAATGAGTGTGTTGATTTTAGATTTAGGAGAGGGGCTCCTCGTATAGCGTGTAAACTCGATATCGAGAAGGCGTATGATCATGTCAATTGGAATTTTCTTCTGTACTTGTTAAGGAGGATGGGATTTGGCGACAGGTGGTGTCGGTGGATTAGGGCCAGGTTCTCAGTTCTGATTAATGGGGTGCCTGAGGTTTTTTTTTTAGCTCTCATGGTCTTCGTTAGGGAGATCTTTTATCCCCCTTCCTATTCATCTTGGTTATGGCGGCATCTAGTCGGATGATGGGGAGGGTGGTTGAGGCGGGGTGGATCAGAGGGTTCACTTTTGGGCCTACTGGTTCTAATTTGGTTTCAGTCACTCACCTTCTATTTGCGGATGACGCGATTGTTTTCTATGATGCAGATCGAAGGCAAGTGCGTGCTCTTAAGTTACTCCTTATTTGGTTTGAGGTGGTGTCGGGTCTTAGGATCAATGCGAGTAAGTGTGAGTTGATCATGATTGGGGGAGTCGGAGACGTGGAGGAATTAGTCGGGATCTTGGGGGTAGGGTGGGCTCTTTCCCTAATAATTATCTTGGCCTGCCTCTTGGAGCTAAGTATAAGTTTACGGTGAGCTGGGACCCAATTTTGGAGAGAATACGTAGGAAGCTGGCGGGTTGGAAGAATGGGATTCTTTCGAAAGGGGGGAGACTGATGTTGATTAAGAGTACGTTGTCTAGCTTGCCTACATATTTCATGTCCATTCTGCCCTTGCTTGCGGCTGTTCGTATGAACATGGAGAAAATTATGCAGGATTTTTTTGTGGAGAGGCACTGAGGTTAGCTTTAACCATTATCTTGTAGGATGGGAGGAGATGTGCAAGCCCATCAAGGTGTGTGGGGCGGGTGGGTGGGTGAAGAACTTGGTTATTTTTAATAGGGTTCTGTTAGGGAAGTGGTTGTGGAGGTTCCCTCGGGAGGAACATAGGTTGTGGAGAATAGTTGTTGTTGCGAGGGAGGGAAGTTCTCAATGGAGATGGGGGGCGGTGGTGGGGACTTTTTCTCATGGCATGGGTTTTTGGAAGCATATAGCTAGGGAGTTGGTGGAGTTCTTAAGACACACGGGTTTTTTTTTGGGGAGAAGTGACAGGATCAGATTCTGGAAGGATAGGTGGGGTGATCGGGGGTCCATTCAGGATCCTTTTCCATGGATCTTCAACCTAGGAGGGAACCAAGATAGGTCGGTGGCGGAACATGTGGCTCTTAGCGGAGTTGGTGTGATGTGGAATCCGCAGTTCAGGAGAAGGCTTTGGGACTGGGAGCTTCAAGAGGTGGATCTGTTCTTTGAGTGGTTGAGTTCGGCCCCCCGATCGATGGATAGGGAGGACTGCTTGTGGTGGAAGGGAAGGGGGAGGTCAGGGGTGTTCTCGGTCAATAGCTACTACTCGATTCTGAGCGGTAATGGGGACTCCATTGACCGCTTTCCTTGGAAGAATATTTGGAAGGTGAAAGTTCTGCCGAAGGTCAGATTCTTTGTGTGGATGGTGGCTAGACATGCCATTTTGACGCTCGAGGGGCTTCAGAAGAGAAGTTATTGGTTGGCTAGTCGTTGTTGGTTATGTAAGGAGTAGGAGGAAAAGACCAATCACCTTCTCTTGCATTGCAAGGTGACGAGAGGTTTGTAGGACATTTTCCTTGCCACTACTAGGACCACTTGGGTTATGCCCGGGTCAGTAAGGGCTCTTAGAGGGGTGGAAACCCCCGTGGGGGTGGTCGGGTGATTGGCGTGTATGGCGGTTAGTTCCTCATTGTATTTTTTGGACAGTGTAGAAGAAGAGAAATGCGAGATATTTTGATGGCTTGGAGACCACGCCTTCGAGGCTTCGTTATCTGTTTTTGAGCACGCTTATTAGTTGGTACAAGGAGAGCTTGGCAGTCATGAGTCTGGAGGTTTCTTGAGTTTGTCGAGGAGCTACACTCTATTTAGTGGCATGTTTTTTCTCTGACTCGATGGTCTTTTAGTTTGCTTTATTTTTCTTATTTCTTTTTGCAGGTTAGTTTCTCTGTATACTCGCTGAATACGGGTTTGCTCCCTTAGCGATAGTTTTTAATGACATTTACTTATATAAAAAAAAGTTAAAGTCATCCCACAAACAATAATTCTTGGAGTATAACTAAATATTCACATGATAATACAGCTAAAGTCCAATATTCACATAAATTCCAATAATTGTATGGTATCAAAGCCTAGTGTAATTCACCCTATATAATTCTTCTACGTGTTCAAGTAAAATCACACTTGACATGAAGGGATATGTTGAAAATATATTGTCTACACAAAAAACTAAAAAATAAGACATTGCACCATAATATATACCATTGTGACCCCCTTTCACTCATTATCAATTAATTTTAGGTTGGATGTGCATGCGTGATTGTGTGTTTGTTTGTGTGTGTGTGTGTGTGTGTGTGAGAGAGAGAGAGAGAGAGAGAGAGAGGGGGATGAGATGATTATTATATAAAGAGAAGATCTTCGTAACATGGCATAAGTTGAATAAGACATGGAAATGAAGAAATTGCATTAAACAAGCGAACGGAGTGTACATAAAAGCAGATGTCACATTTAATAGCTTGTAGATTGAAATAAATTAACCGGGCATCTACTTGCTTAGTTTGTAGAAGAAACTACTAGTCTTAATTTAAGCAACTCTCCTTCAATTCAACTAATGTAGTACATTGGGTCTGGCACCTTGAAAGTCCGGTTACCAACGTTGGTTCCAGTTAAATCACTCCATTGGTCCCCCATGTTTCCAAGAATTCTGTAACCTGCTTCTTCGAGCTTTTTCCTTTCGCCTGATTTATAAGCCATTGCTGTGAGACCCTTTTGAGATTGTTTCCTGGACCCATTTCACCACATCAATATATTGTTCAAAGTTCAAACCCTAAACACGCTACCACGATTTCTATAACCCAGCAGTTCACCAACTAAATCTACGACGAAAGATTAATACGCTTTTGGTAGAAAAAATATGATAATTAATTTTTATCTTAGTTTTAAGAAAGTTGTGTGACGGGTTCTTACACTTTTTATGTGGGTTTTGTCAATGCTCTTATTATGACGGTTTGGGACTGTATTTATTTAATTTTGGTAAAAAATATTTTAAATAAGCATTTTCTATTTAATTGGGCTCTAGAGATTGTAAAAAATAGGGGTCTAAGGTTACAATTGTTTTCATATCAACATCGTTTATTTGAGATAACCTAATCTAACGTTAATGTCTGTACTTCTTTCACGTAATTCCCAAATGATTTTTTTGTAACAATTGATATGACTAAGAAAAATGCTTACTTCATAATGAGTTTCTCCCAGGTATGGTAACCGGCATATTTCAAGTTTGAAACACGTGCTTTTCTATAAGTTTCATCTGAGGCTGTGAGGAACACAATCTTAAAACCAAGAGACAATAATCTGTTGTACAGTTTGAGTGAAGCAGGAATAGGTGGTGCTTCTCCGAGGACCACCCACTCGTTGAACCTTGTATTGTTATATGCAATTGCCCTGAATATCACAAAAAATTAGAATTGTCAATACAATGATAGTTTAGGCAGTAATACATTACTGGGGACATATGTAATACCCTCTATCTTACATAAACGTCCCTATTTGAAAATTACTTTTTCTTCAATACTGATTTCAATGTAAGTAATATTCCCTCTAACCAAATAAAAAGTTGTTTTATGGTAAAATATTTTAAGAGCATTTAGCTTGTAAGTAATATAAAGATCAAGACCGCCCATGGATGTGTAGACTCGTTCTTAATGCCTAAGTGTCAAAATTATGCTAGTCAATGCATTCTACATCAATTTATTTCCTCTATAATTATCATAATTTTGTTATTATCTTCGACTGCGTTTGTTTTTTCATCTGAATCTGAAGTCTGAATCTGAATCTGAAGTCTGAAATCTGAATCTGAAAAATATGTTTATTTTTATGTCTGAATATACATCTGAATGAATGCATAAGTCTGAAATCTGAATCTGAAAAATATGTTTATTTTTATGTCTGAATATACATCTGAATGAATGCATTTAGACTAATTCAGACTTCAGATTCAGTGCTAACTCTACCTCTTAATCATTAAGAGTCAAATATAGTTGTTAGCCTCTTAATCATTTAAAAAACAAACATTTTTTTTGTTACAAGTCTGAATGGTTCAGATTCACACTTAAGAGGTAAAAACAAACAACACGTTTGTTTTCATTTAATGATATTATGGTATTTTTTCTCTATTCATTAAACATTTTCCCTTCTCTTAAGATTCTATTAAATAGACGCCGCAGTCATCCTATCCTAAATTTCCCACCTTACCTCTACATCTATTTTTTGTATACATAAAATATAAGTATTAAAAATGTTGGCAGTCGACCAAATATTGACCAATTTTAGATGAAGTACGCTGATGCATATCATTTTGTTCAAAATGAAAAAATCTATTTTAGATTTGGAGCAGAATTATACAAATGTTCTTGACGACTATAGAAAATTAGCATAATCATAGTCTTTAGTTAACTACATGGGCGCACTCATTAACAGATACAGTGGTCTACCAAACAATGTTCAAAGATTGGAAAGAAGCCTTTAAATGAGCCCAAGTTTTCCAATATGTCCAATTGAAAAAAAAAATCTTGAGTTTTGCTTTCCAAATTATGTGCATTTAAATGCAAGACAAGCATTTGGTCCCTAATTAGCAGTGTTCAAATGGATAATTAGTTATATACATTTTATTCGCCCCAAATTAATAATTATAGTTTTACAATCTTATATAAAATTAGGTGAGATTTCAAAGTAATCCATTTAAACAATGAGTAATATTAAGGTGTTGTTTGTTTTTACCTCTTAAGTCTGAATTTGAACTATTCAGACTTACGAGGTACCAAAAAGTGTTTATTTGTTTTAAATGATTAAGAGGCTAACGACTATATTTGACTCTTAAAGATTAAGAGGTAGATGCCTCAGCTCAAGAGAAGGGTGTGGGACTCGGAGCTTCAGGAGGCAGACTTGTTCGTGGAGTGGCTGAAAGCGGCTCCTAGTCCGACGCTTAGGGAGGATTCGCTGAGGTGGAAGGGGGAGGGACGGGAGTTTTTTCGGTACGCAGCTTCTATGGTTCTTTAATGGGCAGTGAGAATTCTACTGATCATTTCCCCTAAAAGAAGATTTGAAAAGTTAAAGCACCGCTTAAGGTCAAGTTTTTCGTTTGGACGGCGACAAGACAGGCCATTCTGACATTAGAGGGTTTGCAGAAGAGAAATTATCGTTTGGCTAGTCGATGTTGGTTATGCGGTGAGGAAGAGGAGAAGACTAATCATTTGCTATTATATTGTAGGGTGGAGAGAGATTTATGGGACACCTTCCTCGCTTTGACTAGGCGGTTTGGGTCATGTTGATGTCTGTGAGGGCTCTTTTAGATATGTGAAGACCTCCACGGGGTTGGTTGGGTGACAAACGGATATGGAGCTTGGTTCCGCACTGCATCTTTTGGACGATTTGGTTGGAAAGGAACTCGAGGTGTTTTGATGGAATAATGACGCCACTATTGAGACTTCGCTATTTCTTTTTTAGCACTCCGCTTAGTTGGTCCAAGGAGAGGATCACTGTTACGACGCAAGACTTTTTGAATTTTGTGGAAGAGATACAATCAGCTATGTATTTGTGAGTTTGTTTATTAGGGTTCGTCTGTAGTTCTTTTATTTGTTTTTCTTCTTTGTATACTTCTTGTATATGGGTTCGCTCCCTAAGCGCTGGTTTTTAGACATTCTTTGATTTATCTAAAAAATAAAAGAAGTAGAGTTATATCCGAAGTCTGAATCATTCTAAATACATTCATTCAGAGGTATATTAAGACATAAAAACAAATATATTTTTCAGATTCAGATTTCAGACTTCAGATTCAGTTTTCAGATTTCAGATTCAAGCTTCAGATTCAGATGAAAAAACAAACGCAACCTAAGTATATTCTTTTTCGTTAACATTTTTTATTATCACCATTTTTTATTATCCAACTGACGTGCCAATGTCAAACACCCATTAAACTATATATAAAATCCAAAGATAAGCATTTTTCTACAAAACCTTTTTTGTAGAAGTTTTAAAAACATTTTTAAAGAAGCATGTGGTTATTTGCCAAAAACAAGAAAGGAAAAAAAAGCCGAGTTCTTTGAAGTTGTGTGCATTTTAAAAATAATTTGCCAACCCTATAAAAGGGTTTCTTTTGCGACGTAACCTGTTTTCAGAAAACATGGCATTCTTAATTTGTACCACTTTAAGAAGCAGTTGAAAGGGAAAGATTGTGTTATTTTACCCAAATGCAACGTCAGACCGAGCATAGTAGGGCGTGTTAGAAAGGGTAGTTTCATCAATGTCAAAGACCCAAATGTCTTTGCCATCACCAGCGAGCGTGAGGCTCTTAGCATACGCATAGGCAGCCTCACCCACTATATTGCAGTCATCGTAGTATTGTTTGCCTAGCATGTAATGGCCAACGTAGTCTTCACATTCTTGAGGGACCAACTGCCCAACAATAACGTTGATTTCTATGGCCAAACGCCAACTCAAGCAATTAATGCCGGAGAGGCGCTCACCGGAGGCACCGTCTCTTGGCCGCAGAAGGTGAATCAGTCTTGGAGTTGAGGTGGCATGGGAAGTTGCTAAAGTAGTAGCAACTAGGATGAAAAATAAGGTGACCTTCATGTTTTTTTTCGCAAGTAGAAGGCTCTTGGTGGATGCCAAAACTAGGCATCGTGGTTCTTTAAATAATACATGTCCTTCGTCAGTGACCTCCCTTTTGCCAGCTATTCCCTCTACCAACCATATTTACGTTGTATTATCGGATAGGTTTTCCGTGGTTTATATTAGATAGTACATACGCACGTTATAAAGGTATTTCATTAATAAAAGAACAATTATATGGGTACAAAAATCTCTTCAAAAATATTTCTCAAATCTGATATGGATTCTATATATTCTTTCACCTACCCATTAAAAATTGACTTGTGGTATGAAGTCCCGTCAGGACACCCTAATTTATTGCTTTTGGAAGAGATTTGGGGGATTTACTTTGTACGCATAGCACCACTCTTAATAAAAACGCTAATAGTTATGAAGTTTCGTTCACGCAAGAGATTTTTTTTTTTACTGAATTAATTGTTTCAAAGGTTTTATTTGCGAAAAATTATATTTAAGTCCCATTTGTCACGTCAACATACATATAAGTCCTATTGACTTTTCAAAAATCATATAGGTCATATTCCAACTTTTTAGAAATTTTTTTCACAATTTTAACTTTTTTAAAACCAATCATCCGTAACTTCCTACATAGGTGGTTGGACTTTTTTTTAATATTAAAATGATCATAACTTTTGATTCACAAACCAGGTTTTTGCAAAATTACTATTTTTGAAATTTGTTCGACGAGATCTATCAAACAAGATCCATGAAGACTATAAAATTTCAAAGCAAAAAAAATTTACAAACAGTAAACTTTACTATATGCAGTAGAATATAAAATAGTTTTATATATGTGACATTTTCACAAGCAGACAGTAAGATTTACTGTGGTAATATTACGCAATATATATATATATATATATATATATATATATATATATATATATATATATATATATATATATATATATATATACAGGCCAGCTCTAATGCGGACGCAACTTGCGGACGGATTTTTCTGTATTTTTTAAAAACAGTAAAAAAAACTTGTTTCGACTTGATTTTTTCTGTGGTATTTAAACATTTCAGGGGATCCCTATAAAAAACAACTCAAAATGAGTTGTTTTAATATTTTTTAAAAATCGGTCAAACATATGTCAGTTTTTGAAGCTCTTTAAAACTGACATATGTTTGACCGATTTTTTAAAAATAGTAAAACATTTCATTTTTAGCTGATTTTTTTTACAGGAGTCCCCCGAAATGTTTAAATACCATAGGAAAAAAATCAAGTCGAAATTTGATTGTTTACTATTTTTAAAAAATACACAACAATTCGTCCGCAAGTTAAATCCGCAAGTTGCGTCCCCATTAGAGCCTGACTGAATATATATATATATAAACGGTGGATCCAAACCCTCTTTTTCCAAAGTTACCTTATATTTAAAGGTCCGCGCTAGCGGCATCCAATCCTTACCCCCATTATTGGAGCTTCAACGACCTTCATCAAAGCTCTGATTTGGGTGGGTAGGATGGCATGTGGTGCCGTTGGCGCGGACCTTTGAAAATAAGAGACTTTTGAATAAATGGATTTTGAATCCACCAGAGTGGCATGGGGTGCCGCTGGCGCGGACTTTTTGAAAATAAGAGACTATTGGATAAATGAGATTTGGATCCTCCGGAGCGCCGGTTTACGGTGAGTAGGGGTGACATTAGGTGCCGGTGGCGCAGACCTTTAAAAATAGGAGCATATTGGATATATATATATATATAACACCGTAAATATTATTGTTTGTGAAAATATGACAAATATTAAACTTTACTGTATACACCAGAAAATGAAATAGTTTTATATCTGTGACATTTTCACAAACAATAACAATAACTGTGTTAATATATTTGTGAAATAGTTTTATATAAATAACATTTTTCCAAACAATAACATTTACTGAATTAATATTACACTATATATATATATACACACACACACAAACACACACACACACACACACACACACACACACACACACACACACACACACACACACATACGGTAGATCCAAACCTCTCTTTTTTCGAAATTACCATATTTTTAAAGATTTGCGCTAGCGACATTCAATCCCCACCACTACCCACCCCCATTGTCGGAGCTTCAACGACCTTCATCAGAACTACGATTTGGGCTGGGTAGTATTGGCATAGGGTGCTGCTGGCGCAGACCTCTGAAATTAAGAGAGTATTAGATAAATGAGGTTTGGATCCACCGGAGCTCCGGTTGGGGTGAGCAGGGGTGGCATTGGTTTAGGTTTATATCTATAACTTTTTCACAAATATTAACATTTACTGTGTTCGTATAACACAGTATGTATACGGTGGATCCAATATTCTTTTTTCTGATATTTTCTTATTTTTAACGGTCCGCGTTAGCGGCATCAAATCCCCACCACCACCCACCCCCATTATCAGAACTCCAACAACCTTCATCAGAGCTCTGATTTGAGGTGGCATGGGATGCCGATGTAACATTTTCACAAGCAGTAACATTTATTATTTGTGAAAATATTACGGATATAAACCTAACCCAATGCTACCCCTACTCACCCCAAATCGGAGCTCCGGTGGATCTAAACCCCATTTATCCAATATTCTCTTATTGTCTAAGGACCGCGCCAGCGGCACCCCATGTCACCCCAAATCAGAGCTCTGATGAAGGTTGTTGGAGCTCCGACAATGAGGGTGGGTGGTGGTGGGGATTAGATACCGCTAGCACGGAGCATTAAAAATAAGACAATATAAGAAAAAAGAGGTATGGATCAACCGCATATATATATATATATATACACACACACACACACACACACACATTATGTTATAACACAGTAAGTGTTACTGTTTGTGAAAATGTTACAGATATAAACCTAACCCAAAGCAAACCCTACTCACCCCAAACCGGAGCTTCGGTGGATCCAAACCCCATTTATCCAATATTTTCTTATTTTCTAAGGTCCGCGCCAGTGGCACCCCATGTCCCCCCAAATCAGATCTCTAATGAATGTTGTTGTAGCTCCGACAATGGGGGTGGGTGGTAGTAGGGATTGGATGCCGCTAGCGCGGATCGTTAAGAATAAGATAATATCAAAAAAAGAGGTTTGGATCCACCGTATATATATATATATATAATAAAGTAACTTGGTTTTTGAATTATCTACACATTTTAACGGTTCAGATGTGTGCCACCTCCTTACACATTTCATCGGTTCAGATCACATCCCTTTTTTTTTACATATTTATCCCTCAAATATTTGGTTTCCCTCTCTTTTTCTACTCATCAAAATTACACTTTAATACAAAAGTGAGGGTCATTTAGTAAAACATCCTTTATTCCAAAAAAAAAAAACTTTTTCAGCATACCCTCTCTCATCTTTTGAAAATCCTATGGGTCTCACACCACAACCCCTCCCAACACACACGTTTCTATCACATCAGCCTCACAAAACAAACCCTTATAACATAAAATCTCCCACGAAATCACCCTCAGCTCCCTGCCGGCACTACCCTCAGCTCCATACCGTCACGCTAAGCTCTACGCTGCTGCCCTCTCCTTCACCACCGTCGCGCTAAGCTCTACGTTGTCGCATCTACTCTAACTGCCACCCTCACCGCCTATCGAGTACTTTATGTTTTAGGGTTTTAATTTTTAATTTGGGGTTTTAATTTTTAGATCTAACATGTTTTTATTTGCAGATCTTACTATGGGTATGATACGCATTACCTCAAGCTAGCAGGTACGATACCCCTTTGACATCATTCAAATGATTTTTTGCAGATCTAACATGTCGTATATTATTCAAATGTCATACATTATTCATTAACTTTCGTGTTTGATTTCAATAATTTGGTTCATACTTTTCTTATATTCTATTTTGGTTCAATATGTTGTGACGTGTGTTTATTCATAATATTCACACCATTTATTTTGTTTTTCATTCTGCAGTTACCTGACATGATGTACTTCATCTCCAATGGCAGGAGCGATTGAAGTGGATTTGAGATTTTTTTTCCGTATATGTAGTGGGAATTTGACGTATGATTCGTTTGATTTTATCTTTTATGCAGAATGGAGACCTCTAGACTTCGTGGGTTCTAATATTTGGGTTTCAAAATGTGACTTCATGGATTTACGATTTCTGTGTTATGATGTTTTATAGTTGCGGTGATTCCCTTTTCTTTTCACCCAGAATACACCCTGATTGAAATGATTTCTCTGTTATGAATTTTCACTTTTATTTTTTAGGTAACACTTTTATTGAAAAGGTATATTTGTAGTCTTGCATGCTTGGTTTTGGGCCTGCATGTAATGTTCAAATTTTGTCGCATTTTTTTAGTGAACTAATGTAGTATTGTATTATTTGTATAATAATTTGATTGCTTTCTTTGTAATTATGTTACTTTCAGATTATAGTAAGGATGTTTTTACTATTCCGTAAGAACTCACAATTAATCAACCTCTTCTCTATTCATTTTTCAGGGTTTGTTTGGTTGCCTTTATTGGTTGGTTTGGGGGTCCCAAGCCCGGAAAAAGGAGGAGGGTTGCGTTAGGTAGCTGAAAGTCAGCATAAAACTTTGTCAGATCCTTATGAACATGAATCCTATGAATATACGTGCTAATTCTAGGGCATTACCCTTAAGCAATGCATTTCGCCTACCACCGGGTGTCTCGAAAAATAGGCAAGGGGCATCGCATCGGCTCCCGGATGCGACGATAAATAAGCAAGGGTTCCAACAACAAGCTGGACGTGTGCGGGTAAAGAAGCTAGTCCAGGATACTAGACTTAGTTTAGCGACTTGGAACATAGGGACTATGACATGAAAAGGGATGGAGTTAGTAGACATCATGATAAGAAGAAAAGTTAACATAACTTGTTTACAAGAAACTAAATGGGTCGGTGAGAAAGCTAGAGAAATAGAAAATACAGGATTTAAATTATATTATACAGGAAAACATAGAAATAAGAACGGAGTTGGAATAATAGTAGATAAAAACTTCAAGGACAATATCGTAACCGTTATTAGGAAAGGTGATAGACTTATACTTGTAAAATTGGTATTAGGTGAAAACATAATTAATATTGTTAGTGCTTATGCACCCCAAGCAGGATTAGATGAGCACACTAAAGTATAATTTTGGGAACAAATGGATGAACTAATTAAAGAAATACCCATAGGTGAGAAAATCTATATAGGTGGAGATTTTAATTTCCATGTAGGAGAAGATCGTGTAGGATATGAGATAGTGCATGGAGGATATGGTTTTGGAGTTAAGAACGACGGGGGAGAGTCTATCTTAGATTTTGCGATGGCTTATGATTTTGTACTAGTAAGCACATGTTTTAAAAAGAGGCTTGAACACTTAATAACTTATAAAAGTGAAACACATAAGAGCCAAATATATTTTTTCATTACTAGGAAAGGAGACCGATTAATGTGTAAAGATTGTAAGGTTATCCCGGGAGAGAGCTTAACCTCACAACATAGGATAATGGTGTTGGATATAAATATTAAAAATCAATAACGAGTGCGAAAAGTGAAGATTAATCCACGAACTAGGTGGTGGAATTTAAAAGGAGAGAAATTAGAACTATTTAAAGATAAAGTATTAAATGAATCAAATGGAATAGTGAAGGAGAAACTAACATAATGTGGAATAAGATGGCCATATGCAATTGGAGAATATCAAAAAAAATTCTTGGAGAATCAAAAGGCAAAGGGCCACAGTGTAAAGAAACTTGGTGGTGGAATGAAGAAGTACAAAATATAGTAAAAATTAAAAGGGAGTGCTTTAAAACATGGCAAACAAATAGAAATGAAGAGAATTTTGAGAAATAAATGGGCTAAAAAGGAAGTTAAGAAAGCGGTAAGAGATTCTAAGTTAAAAGCGTATGATGATCTTTATACAAAATTAGGAACACAAGAAGGGGAAAAAGTATTTATAAGCTTGCTAAACTTGGGGTTAGGAAAATAAAATATTTTAATAACGTTAAGTGCATCAAAAGTGATGATTCGAGAGTCCTAGTCAAAAATGATGAAATTATGTAAAGATAAAAAAACTACCTTGAGAGGTTATTAAATGGAGATAATGGGAGTCGATTAGATATAGAGGAACTTAGGGAGACTCGAGAAAATATATTTTTTCGTAGATTTAGGACAACAGAGGTCAGGATTGCTCTAAAAAAGATGAAAACAGGGAAGGCTTTAGGACCAGATGGTATCCCTATTGAGGTTTGGAAGTGCTTAGGGGCGGATCGAGTATCATGGATTATAAAATTATTTAATATAATTTTAATGACTAATAGGATGCCCGATGAATGGAGAAAAAGTATTTTAGTACCTATTTATAAAAATAAAGGGAACATACAAAGTTGTTGAAATTATCGTGATATTAAGTTAATGAGTCATACAATGAAACTTTAGGAGAGAGTGATTGAATATAGATTTAGATTGAAGACAACAATATCTGAGAATCAATTTGGGTTTATGCTTGGGAGGTCAACAATGGAAGCAGTCTATTTATTGAGGAGATTAATGTAGAGGTATAGGAAGAAAAAGAAGGATCTTCATATGATTTTTATAGATTTGGAGAAGTCGTATGATAGGTTACCCATAGATATAATATGGTGGGTTCTACATAAAAGAGGAGTCAATCGCAGATATATTGATGTGATTAAGGATATGTATGATGGTGCGATGACTACAATAAGAGCATCAGTCGGAGAAAGTAGTGAATTTTCAATTACGGTAGGGCTACACCAAGGTTCAGCATTAAGTCCTTATCTCTTTGCTCTTGTTATGGATGAGTTGACTGGACAAATACGAGATGAGGTGCCATGGTGTATGCTATTTGCAGATGATATTATTTTAGTGGATGAGACTAAGATGGGGATTAATGCTAGGTTGTAATTATGGAGAGAAACTTTAGAAACAAGAGGATTTAAAATAAACAGAACTAAAACAGAATATATGGAGTATAATTTTAGTAGTAATAGGAGGACAAATGGAGATGTGGTGAAATTGGAGGGTCAAGAAATACCTAGAAATGACCACTTTCATTATTTAGGATCGATTATACAAAAAGATGGAGATATTAGTGATGATGTTACGCATAGGATTAGAGCAGGCTGGGTTAAATGGATAAGTGATACCGGCATTTTATGTGATATGTGTATACCTTTGAAGTTAAAAGGAAAATTTTATAGGATGACCATTAGACCCACCATGTTATATGGGACAGAGTGTTGGGCAACCAGGAAATAAAATATGCAGAAAATGAGTGTGGAGGAGATGTGAATGCTAAGATAAATTTGTGGTATAACTCGAAAGGATATAATTAAAAATGAACAAATTCGTGAAATGGTAAAAGTATCTCCTATAGAAGATAAATTGAGAGAAAATTGACTTAGATGGTTTGGACACGTCAAGCGTAGACCAATGGATGCTCCTGTAAGCAAGAGTGATTTAGTTAGTATTGATGGTAACACAAGGGGTAGAGGTAGGCCTAAATTAACTTGGTGGGATATTATAAAAAAGGACATGATATCATGTAGTTTAATCGAAGATATTGCACTGGACAGAATGGAATGGAAAAATAGGATTCATGTAGCCGACCCCAAATAATTGGAAAAAGGCTTTGTTGAGTTGAGTTGATGTTTATAAGTTGGTTTGCTAATCTATTTGATGCTAAATGGTTTTTTATATTAGTGTATCATTCTTCTTTTACTAAATGGTGCTCTTGATAATCTATTTGCTAAATGTGTTTGTTCACCATTTGTTTGAAAAAAAGCCTAACACATCGCTCTTTCTGTTTTGAAGATTTTACTCTTCAAGAAACACAGATGTGTTTTATTTTTCATTTCTCAATGTTTGTTATTTTCATTTTCTTATCTATTGTAATGGTTATGTCATGTTTGGACTTCTGTTGTTATGGTTATGTATAGACCACATAGGCATTTTGAGAGATCTACCTTATTCAATTCATTAATAAAGGGTGCCCAAATAGAAATTAGGACATAATGGAGGTTGAAGTGAAGTCACCTAATATTTTTTATTCATTTTTTTCAGAATCAAGTATAATTTGATGCGTACACAGTCTCTCTCTCTCATGCTACTGTTTGGGCTTGGGTTTTGGTGTAGACTATTTTCAAATTAGAAAAACATTAGTTTGTTATATGAGATCTGTTTTCATTTGTTATTGGAATTTCATTATTAAAATTGGGTTTGAGATCTGTTTTCATTATTAATTTTAATTTTGATGTATACTATTGTAGCATGCTACACTCTCCTGTTATTAATTTTTAATTTGATGTATACTGACATTTCATTATATACTGTTATAGCATGTATTTTTTAATTTGATGTATACTGTTATAACATGCTACACTCTCTAGTTATTAATTTTTAATTTGATGTATACTGACATTTCATTATATACTATTATAACATGTATATACATCCTACACAATGATCCGATTGGACATTTATATAGCATGTATATACTGTTATAGCATGATGTTGTATATAATGTTATAGCATGATGTTATATACAATTATGGGTTTTAATTGCAATAAAAGATCACGAGATGAATGCCTTGAATTGTAATATTGAGTCCACACCCGTAGAAACCCCGAAGTGGTAGCAACCCCGAATTGGTAGTAGCCCTGAATTGGTAGCAACCCTCTATTTGAGAAGTATGTTGTTTTACCGTTTTGTCCAACCGTGTTATTTTTTACTGGAATTAGATTAGGATTATTATTCATTGTCTTTTGCGGAGGGGCCATTTCAAATGAATTCGAGAACTCATTTGCAAACCTTATTGTGAATATGGATCGCTTAATTATATTCTTTCTTTGTCTAGAAATTGATCAGGTAGTTGAACTGTAATCAACTTATATTCTTTCTTTGTGCTAATCATCTTTATTTGTGACGTTTTTTGGCTAGTACATGTTTCAATTTTCTAACATTTTATCTCGATTGGGCAGGTTTCAATTTTCTAACATTTTATCTCGATTGGACGGGTTGCTAGGAAACCGTTTATGGGATTTCATTTGTCGTAAATTGTTGCTGCTAGCAAATTCAGACTGCTGCTGCTAGCAAATTCAGACTGCTGCTCGAATGTCTACACTGATGTCGTCATCTATTATTCTTCTGACACGTATGTAGAAGACGACGATGACCGAACTGATCTACATTTCTTGGTGCAATATGCATATATGCAACTGCATATATATGCATATTGCATATATGCAGCTGCATATATGCAATTTGCATATAGGCAATATGCATATAAGCATCTGCATATATGCATATTGCATATACTTATAGCCACATCGGCTAAAAAATGAAAATAGATCTTGATAAATTGGAAGCGTGTCGGCTAAAAATGAAAATATAAAGCCGTGTCAGCTGAAAAATGAAAATACATGTTGTCAAGAAGTCTTAGACTACAAACATGCATCCATTTTAATTCAACTTCCAAAATTTATGTATGCTTTTTTCGTTTGGGGTTATATTAGTGATATTGATAATTTGAAAGCGTGATTTTAGATAGTGTTATGGGAGATTTAGTTTAGGCTTAATGTAAGTGACATGCTATATATACGCCAATCTATCCCACGATACATATGCAATCTGCAAATATGCCCTACATATCACTTCTGATTTAAAACGCCATCTTCATTTGTTCACTTAGATGCTAGGCTCAACCAAGTCTGTTACTTCAATGAATATGCATATATGTGATGCTAAAATCCCTCCCCCCTCACCCCTTCCCCACTCACACATCCACACATGCACACATGCACACACACACACATACACAAGTCTCCCTCATCTTCTCCCCCTCCACCGCCCTAGGGCCCCGTCCCCTACCCCCTTCCCCACTCATACACGCACACACATCTCTCCCTCATCTCCTCCCCCTCCGCCGCCCCCTCCCCCCTTACCCACTCATACACGCAGAGCATATATGCGATGCATATATGCAATCTGCATATATGCAGCCCCCTCCGCAGCCCCCTTCCGCCCCTGGTAAAATCCCTCCCCCCCTTCCCCACACGCACACACAACTCTCCCTCATCTTCTCCCCCTCCACTGCCCCCTGCCCCGTCCCCTCCCCCCTTCCCCACTCACACACGCACACATGCGCACACAAACACACACACACAACTCTCCCTCATCTTCTCGCCCTCCGCCACCCCCTCCCCCCTTCCCCACTCACACACACACATTATATATGCATCCCCCTCCGCCACCCCCTCCCGCCCCTGGTAAAATCCCTCCCCCATCCCCCCTTCTCCACTCACACACACGCGTGCGCGCGCACACACACAGACACACATCTCTCCCTCATCTTCTCCCCCTCCCCCTCCACCGCCACTGCCCCGTCCCCTCCCCCCTTCCCCACTCACACATGCGCACACAAACACGTACACAAACACACACACACACACACATAACTCTCTCTCATCTTCTCCCCCTTCGTCAGCCCCTGTTATACCTGCTTAGTGTATATAGTGTTCTTTTTTCTTAACTATATAATCATGCTCTCTACTTGAGAACTTTGAAGGTTATCAGGATGTTATTTGTAATTTTTATCGAAGCTGATACAATAGTTTGCTCTCCATTTTTGTTCGATATTGCCACAGTTTGGACTTTTTATCGAATAACATGGCTAGGAAATTACTATTAATTTTTATTGTTACCCAATTTTCAGCTTCACTACAATAATTGAATAACATGGCTAGGAAATTACTATCAATCTTTTTTTCCTTGGATGCAAATAAGATTAGGATGTGAAAGTGTAGGACCCCCAATTTTTAATTCTTACAAAGAGTAAATTTAATTTCCTTTTAAAGAGATGCGGAAGCGAGATGCTTCAAAACAGACAAACATAAACAAATTTTTTTTAATTTCTTTTCAAATTAAAATTAAACCAAGTGAAATTAATTTAAACACACACTTATGTTAATTTCACTTAAACACATTAATTCAAGTCCTAGAAATTTTGCTAAGTCATATTTTTAATTTTATCAAATTAGGCCAAACCAATTTTAACAAATTAAATTAATGACTAGAATTAAATACACATTACCCAAAATTAATTTAGCACCAAATTAAACAAGTAGTGATATAATTCAAATTTTATCTTTTTACCTAAGCATGCGTTCTAGGTGATTTTGCAAGATAAAATAAACAATGAATCACTACGCCGCGATGTACGAGGAAAAACCCACAACGGGAAAAAAACTCGAACGGCCCTAGCCTTAAGTCCACTAAGTACGGTTTTACAATTACAAGACAGATGACTTACTTTCTCGACTCGACCCCTTTCAAGGCTTGATGCGTCTTCTTGTAAACACCTCCGCCTAGTAGATAACCCCGGAGCTCCACCGGAATCTTGGACTTCACCAATGAGACATTAGGTACACCGTCAACCACACAAGGTGCCTTTTACCATGTGAGAATGCCGCAGTAAAACAAACTTCTTCTTTTTTGAGGGATTTAGAAGTAAACCCAAACAATCTCTTCAATGAGGTAGAGAAAACTCGGTGCTAAATACTCCAAGCAAGATATATATATAGTAACTTGGAATAAACAAACTATGGGTGAAAAACAAGAGTGTTTAATAATTTTTTTTTGAAAAATGGACACTCAAAACATGAACCTTTTCTTAGAAAAGATGAACTCTCAAAACTCCCTGTAGGAGTTGGAAAGATATGAAAGAGTTACTTCTAAAATGTTGGTTCCCGTACATACTTATTATGGCAAAAAGTTAGTGGGTAAAGAAGTGGGAAACATGGAAAAACTGTCAAAAACTACCAAATAAACTGTTCTCGCCAAATCTCGTTCGAACGAGCCTTCTAACGAAGTTCCAGTGTATAAAAATTGAACCCGTTAGAAATCTCGTTCGAACGAAAATTCGAACGATGTTCCAGTGGACAATATGGGAACTCGTTGGCAAACCTCGTTCGAACGACATTCTCATTCGAACAAAAAACTCGTTCGAACGAGAACTTCAAATGAACTTCCAGAAAGCTGAAAAATTGAGTTTTAGCCCATAAACTTTATATACTTTATTTTAAAGTTTTAATTAAATCTTTTTGAAAATAAATAACAGTTTTAAAATAAAATTCACCCAATATAGATTGTTCCAAGCTCCTATATCTATGTAATGCATTCATACCTTGGGAGCATTGGAACTATATTGATGACGTAGAAACGAGGCACATAAACTCGGCATTTGATGAAGCTTTATACTCTTTGTTGCTACGTCTTCAACTAAACACATCATAGGCTTGAATAGATACGTTGAACACTATCCTATGACCCAAACGTTTTTGTCCGGAATTGAGCCAAAACTACATTAAGACTCAATCGGAGAATTGTGTCCTTACAAATCTCCCCCTTTGGCTATTCGGGGACAAAAACTAACAAAAAATCCTAAAGGGCCGTCAAGCTCTACTAGACTCAAACATCCCACCCAAACTTGACTCAAGACCCAAGGATCAAACTCTTTGCCGATGATGAAAGTCGCCGCTTAGAATAATTCCTGCATACTTAAGCACACTATCAGACGCATAGGGAATATCAACATATTAAATGCAATTAGAGTAAATACCCCCCCTAAATTAATTCTCCCCTTTATCAAATAAATGACCTACTTAGAAAGATATCTCCCCCTAAGATGAATCTCCCAAACTAAGATACGATTATAATAGGATTAGATACCATTTCTCCCCCTATCATTATCAGGATGAAAAAAAGATCATGTATGTTACTGATTGTATATTTACTTATGTGATTGTATCTTTATTCGAGAAACTGATTAATTATGTTTATTATTTGTCAAATCGTACAGAAAACCGAGAGGGAGAGAGTGATAATGGCGAGAGGTGGGAAGAAGCATGGGAAGACAATAGTAGTAGCACCTAATCCAGAAGCAGATGAGTGCAAAAGACTTAAAAAAGAAATGCAATTTCCAAAAACATACTCTTCGATACTCCCGCAAGGCCTGCTCAGTTTCTCTCACCCCATCCAAGATGGTGGTCAAACACCACGGCACAAACATTTTGAGGAAGTCCCACATAAAGAATAAATTAATATGTTCCTTTCCCAGCCTTCTAGATCCCATCTCCGTATTTGAATTTTTTTTTATTGTTGAATTTGTTGTTACCCCTTAATTAGGGTGGATAGTCCAATAAACAAATGAGACTATGCCCAGTTTTTTTTTTAAATTGAAACTTTATTTTTTTAGACATAGTGAATTTGATTGATGAATATTGTATATTTCATTTTATATGTGAATTTGTTTGATGAATTTAGACAATTTGGATGTTGGACTATTTTTTATTTGTTAAGAAGGGTGAATAGTTCCATAAACAAAGGAGACTATGCCCAATTTTTTTTAAAATTTGACACTTTATTTTTTTGAGACACAATGTGAATTCGATGGATAAATATTGTATATTTCGTATTATATGTGAATTTATTTGATGAATTTAGACTATTTGAATGTTACTGGACTATTTGTTGTTTGTTAAGCATGGTGAATAGTCCTATAAATAAAGGATATTATGGCCAATTGTTTTAAAATTACACTTCGAAATTTTTGCGTTTCGCTATTGCGTATTTTGAATATATATATATATATATATATATATATATGTGTGTGTGTGTGTGTGTGTGTGTGTGTGTGTGTGTGTGTGTGTGCTATGTTAAAACAGTAAATATTACTGTTTGTGAAAATATTACAGATATAAACCTAACCCAATGCCAACCCTACCCACCCCAAATTGAAGCTCGGGTGAAGGTTGTTGGATAGTGTGGACCTTTAAAAATAAGATAATTTCGAAAAAAAAAGGGTTTGAATCCACTCTCTATGTGTGTGTGTGTGTGTGTGTATATATATATATATATATATAGCATGGTTTTTGAATCCTAAAAATATAAATGCACAATAACGATTGAGATTGGTTTAAAATAAATGAATGGTTATGATGAGACCCCCAAATTTCATTATCCCGCTCAAGACTTTGAGATGCCAAAATTCTATATCCCGGTCAAAATTTTACTTTTTTTTCAAAATAATCACATATCCCAAAGTTCACCAATAGCCACAAAATACTCTCTCTCTCTCTCTCTCTCTCTCTCTCTCTCTCTCTCTCTCTCCCAATCTGATTTTTTGACTCTTACCCGAGCTCTTCTCCCACCATCTATTATTTTTGGGATTTCAAATTCGAATATAGATTTTTGTTTGGATCTTTGTGATTTTAAGAGATTTGGTTTAGATGTTGTATGTTTTTTCCATCTTCTCCACGTTTTGTAAAAGAGGAAGGAGAATACCCACTTCGTCCCGGTAAGTTTTTTGCTTAGGTATTCTTCTTCATCTTCGTTTTAGTCAAACATTATTTATTTTTTAGAAAAACTGAGACGGAAAATGATAAGATTTTTGGGGATTTTGATTTTTGATTTGTGTTTCGTCATTTCATACACATAAGTTAAATGTCATCTCAGAGAAAGAGAGATTTTTTCGTGAGATTATTTTATCGAAGAGTCAGAAAGCTACTGTATTAGGAAGTTTTTGATTGATTATAAAAAGTTTTCACTCTATTTAAGGTTTATAATTAATATATAACATACCCGTATATTTAAGGTTTGTAGTTCGATTTATATATTGTAGTTAATTATTACTAAAAAAATTCAGTCTATTTTAGATATTTGGAATTATGGATACTTCTCTTCAATACAAAATCTCTTAAAAGCCAAGTAATATTTGTGGATTATTTTTGTAAAAGCCATCGCACTTTTAATAGATTAGTTTTTACTTACACGGATGTGCAATTTTTCTAATTCTATCAATTGATGGGTTAATGATGTAGGCTAAGTGTTTGACATAAGGCTCCAGTGAGCATTATTTTTCTTTGTTGGGTCTTTATTGGCAAATGACATATGTATGTGAATGGGCTTTGATTTTTTATATTCTTCATATATTTTGTTTTGTTTATGAAGAAACTGAACAGATCGTTATCTTTAGGCATCGATTATGTCTCTCTCTTCATAATCTATGGTGTTATTTGTTTTTACCTCTTAAGTCTGAATCTAAACCATTGAGACTTAAGAGGTACGAAAAAGTGCTTGTTTTTTTAAATGATTAAGAGGCTAACGGCTATATATAGATCTTAATGGTTAAGAGGTAGAATTACATCTGAAGTCTGAATCAGTCTAAATACATTCATTCAGAGGTACATTCAGACATAAAGACAAACATATTTTTTAGATTCAGATTTCAGACTTCAGATTCAGTCTTCAAATTTCAGATTCAGAAGAAAAAACAAACGCAACCTATGTTTTCTATTGGTTCATTATCACTCATATAAGTTTCTAATATAGTTTTTTTTTTTTTTTTATCATATTTTACCATTATCACTCATGGTTTTAAACTCTGTTTCTAGTTGTGGGGAAAACTTTGTTGAAAGAAGTATGACTGACAGAAGTGGCTCTACTAAAATTATTCCTTTCAATGATTCAGGTGAGTTCCCCACGACTTGAAATCTTTGTTGGGGTGAGTTCCTTCATCAAAATTATCTTTGTTATTGAGATACGCACGCTTATAATATGATTAATTCGTGGTTCTATTTACAGATGTGGAATTTATTTTGGTTAATGTACTTCATAGGTTTTGTATGTTTTTTTTCTTCACATGGGTCTATTTACAGTATCTATGTCTCTTTCCATTAAGGTTTAGAGGTATTTTGGTTATTTGATCGAGAATTTTGTTTGTGATTTTTTACTTAATGTCTGATTGTAATTTTGGGGATTTTTAATTTTATTTCTCTACCCCATTTGGTGTTCTTTATACCATGATGGTACATATATTTTAAAAAAATTATTTTCAACCTATATTATATGGTAATATTTGCAGTTACCCTGTCTATACACCCATTGGACCTGCTGATTCGGTGGGTTGGTTTTTCCCAAAACAATTAGTATTTTATGGGTCTAGTCTATATATTTTTTGTTCGATAAGAACGCCACTGGATGTGCTGTCTATCACGATTATCTCCCCTTTGTCTTTTATTTGAATTGTTGCCTCTCATTGGAATGTGTTGTCTTGGAGTGGGTTCTATTTCTTCACTACACCAAATCCTGCGAATGGTCACGCACAGTGGGTCACGGCCCAAGTCCGCAACCAGTTGGTCGCGGACTTGAGGCGTGACCCACTCACTATTTGGCATGACCATATTTATTATCACACTAAATTATTGATGCTCTAGAAGTGGTCACGGATTTGGGCCGTGACCAGGTCGTGACCATCTTGGCGCCAATCTCGTGCCAAAATTCCCTCCAAGCTTGGTCGCGGAGGGGTCACGGCCCAAGTCCGTGACCCATGGCATGACGAAGAATATAGTACACACATTGAGGGTCATGACTTACGACCGTGATGATTTCTTGGTATGGGTCAGGGCTCTGGGCCGTGACCATATCGCATTCAAGCACTAAGGTTGATGAAAAAGGGTCGGGCATCACAGATTTTGGGTCACGGCTCTGGGCCGTGACCATTTGTTGGTATGGGTCACGGGTATGGGCCGTGACCATACCTCAATCTAGCATGGGAAAGGGTCGCGCATGGTGGGTCATGGCTCTAGGCCGTGACCAGATCTGAAGAACCCAACTCTGACTTCCCTTCGTTTTAAGGGTCGCGCGTATGAACACCCGCCCCGCTGCTTATTATTTCATTCATTTTATTTGGAGTAAGGCAGCTGTTTCTCAATGCGATTTTTACTTGAATTTCGGTTGGATTTGCAAGGGTTAAGCGATTTCAATTGGTTTGCATTTGGATTAACCCTGGTATGTATTGATTCATTTTGATTTCATTTGGATTTGTGATTTCTGTCTAAAACCCTAATTTCGGTGTATGTATGTGTAGATTTACGTTTGTATGTGTGTCTGTGTGTGTATGTATAGATTTATGTTTATATGTGTGTGTGTGTGTATAGATTTATGTGTATATGTATGTTTATGTGTGTAACTATGAACAAATAAATTATTTTTTTATCAATAAACCCTATATTGTACGTGTGTGTATGTATAGATTGTATATGTGTGTGTGTGTATGTATAGATTTATGTAAAAAAAAAATATTAGGGTTTATTAAACCCTAAATAGTATGCGGTGGAGATGGGTGGAGACCGGGTTGGGGGTTAGAAGCAACAAATAGTCCCTTAGGAATTCTGTAAGTGTTAATTTTGTTCTTGGCCTTGGTATTTTCAATTTGGTTTTAGATTTGTCCTTGTGAAAAAAAAGGAATAGATATATACCTGGTTTAATTAGATTGGTGTTGGTTATATTATGATATACCTGTTATGCCATTTTATATAATTGTTGAAATTGAATAAGTATTGGATTTTGAAATGTAATCAAAATCAATTGTAATCTTCTTAATATGTGTGCATCTTATTTTTTTCTCAGTAGTAATCCTTATATACGTGAAAGAAAATATCAATGAGGATTAACGAATTTCAGTTCACACAAGTTTACCATGAGTCAAGTTGGGGCGGTGAGTGATGCAAGAACAAGTTCTGGTTTTCTTCCTTTGGTTTTGAATTTATTTTTTTGGTTCTACCATTTTTTTAATTGAACATAACTGTTTGCAAAAAATTCATTATGTTTTCACTGTCATAGGATACATTGATGTTGGGGTCTAACTACTATCAAACATTATCTGAAATTGCATCGCTGCTGGCATAGAGAAGGTTTTGATTGGCGTTGTGTGTAATAAAATATCCAGTTAATGGATAGACCTATGATGAATTTTATTTTAAGGTTAAATATGCATTGATTCAATTTTTTAATTATTTTGGGTTTGGATCCTATTTATGTCTAAACCCCGTAATTTTAATTCTTTTGTGCCCACTATAGCTTGGGTATTGTTGGCGCATTTGTTTCTTGTCACTTTCAGTGGGGGGGAGGGGGATAACATAACTTTTGAACAAAGAAAAGTTAGGGTGAACACTAGAAAAAGAAGGCATTATCCAACGGATTGACACTTTCTAGGTTTAAGGGGTGTCAATTTCTCTGCAATGGTTCACATTAAACTAATTGGTTACCATTTGTTTATTAGCTTAAAGATATTCTTGATTAGTCCGAGATGAATAGGAGAGATGTGAAAATGGGAATAAAAATTAGTCATGGTTCGAAATTAGCATAAAAACATGTCATCGAAGGGTGAAAACGAAAAATAACCACAAAACGGTTCGGTAAGAGTCACGAACACCTCGCACGGGACCAATGTGACTCGTAGCAACCGACCGCGTAGTTACGGGGATCCCGGTTTGAGAATACTTTCTAAATTTGCACAAAGTTCGACCCGAGCATAAAAAGATGCCATCGAAGGTTGAAAATATAAAACAAGCACAAAACGGTCCCGTAAGAGTCACGAACACCTCCCACGGGACCAATGAGACTCATATGAACCGACCACGTAGTCACGGGGCTCCCGATTTGAGTGTACGACGTAAATTTGCAAAAAAATAAACTTAAGCATAAAAACATGCCATCGAAGGATGAAAACGTAAAACAGTTTTAAAACGGTTCCGTAAGAGTCACGAACCCCTCGTACGGGACTAATGTGACTCGTAGGAACCGACCACGTAGTCACGGGGCTCCCGGTTTGAGTGTACGACGTAAATATGTAAAAAAATAAACATAAGCATAAAAACATGCCATCGAAGGGTGAAAATATAAAACAACCTTAAAACGGTCCTGTAAGAGTCACGAACCCCTCGCACGAGACCAATGTAACTCGTAGGAACCGACCGCGTAGACACGGCGCTCCCTGTTGGAGTGTACAACATAAATTTGTAAAATATTAGACTTAAGCATAAAAGAATGCCATCGAAGGGTGAAAACGTAAAAAAGCCACAAAACGGTCCCGTTAGAGTCGCGAACACCAACCAATGTTAATAGTAGGAACCGAACGGGTAGTCACAGGGATCCCGGTTTGAGTGTACGGCATAAATTTGCAAAAAGTTAGACTTGAGAATAAAAAAGATGCCATCGAAGGGTGAAAACATAAAATAACCACAAAACGGTTCGGCAAGAGTCACGAACACCTCGCACGGGACCAATGTGACTCGTAGGAACCGACCGTGTAGTCACGGCGCTCCCGTCTTGAGTGTAAGACGTAAATTTGTAAAAAATTTAGACTTGAGCATAAAAACTTGCAATCAAAAGGTTAAAAGGTAAAAAAAACACAAAATGGTCCCGTAAGAGTTACGAACACCTCGCACAGGACCAATGTGACTCGTAGGAACCGACCGCGTAGTCACGGGGCTCCCGATTTGAGAATACTTTCTAAATTTGCACAAAGTTTGACCTGAGAATAAAAAGATGCCATCGAAGGTTGAAAACATAAAACAAACACAAAACGGTCCCGTAAGAGTCACGAACACCTCGTACAGGACCAATGAGACTCATATGAACCGACCACGTAGTCACGGGGCTCCCGGTTTGAGTGTACGACGTAAATTTGCAAATAAATAAACTTAAGCATAAAAACATGCCATCGAAGGGTGAAAATGTAAAACAGCCTTAAAACGGTCCCACAAGAGTCACGAACCCCTCGCACGGGACTAATGTGACTCGTAGGAACCGACCGCGTAGTCACGGGGCTGCCGATTTGAGTGTACGGCGTAAATTTGTAAAAAAATAAACTTAAGCATAAAAACATGCCATCGAAGGGTGAAAAAAACTGCCTTAAAACGTTCCCGTAAGAGTCAGGAACACCTCGCATGGGACTAATGTTACTCGTAGGAACCGACCGCGTACTCACGGGGCTCCCAGTTTGAGTGTATGATGTAAATTTGCAAAAAGTTAGACTTAAGCATAAAAACATGCCATCGAGGGGTAACAATGTAAAATAGCCATAAAACGGTCCGGAAAGAGTCACGAACACCTCACACGGGATTAATGTAACTCATAGAAACTGACCGCGTAGTCACGGGGCTCCCGGTTAGAGTGTACGACGTAAATTTGCAAAAAATATAGACTTGAGCATAAAAACATGCCATCGAAGGGTGAAAACGTACAACAAGCACAAAACGGTCCCGTAAGAGTCACGAACACCTCGCACGGGACCAATGTGACTCGTAGAAACCGACCACGTAGTAACGGAGCTTTCGGGTTGAGTGTACGACGCAAATTTGCAAAAAAATAGACTTGAGCATAAAAACATGACATCAAAGGGTGAAAACCTAAAACAACCTTAAACGGTCCGGTAAGAGTCACGAACACCTCGCACGGAACCAATATGACTCGTAGGAACCGACAACATAGTCATGGGGCTCCCGGTTTGAGTGTACGACGTAAATTTATAAAAAGTTAGACTTGCATGCCATCGAAGGGTGAAAATGTAAAACAACCTTAAAACGGTCCCGTAAAAGTCACGAACACCTCGCACGGGACCAATGTAACTCGTAGGAACCGACCGCGTAGTCACGGCGCTCCCGGTTGGATTGTACGACATAAATTTGCAAAAAATTATACTTAAGCATAAAAGCATGCCATCGAAGGGTGAAAATGTAAAAAAGCCACAAAACGGTCCCGTAAGAGTCACGAACACCTCGCACGGGACCAAGGTTAATAGTAGGAACCGAACGGGTAGTCACAGGGATCCCGATTTGAGTGTACGGCGTAAATTTGCAAAAAGTTAGACTTGAGAATAAAAAAGATGTCATCGAAGGGTGAAAACCTAAAACACCCACAAAACGGTCCCGCAAGAGTCACGAACATCTCACACGGGACCAATGTAAGTCTTAGGAACCGACCGTGTAGTCACGACGCTCCCGGCTTGAGTGTACAACATAAATTTGTAAAAAGTTAGAATTAAGCATAAAAACATGCCATCGAAGGGTGAAAACGCAAAACAAACACAAAATGGTTCCGTAAGAGTCACGAACACCTCGCACGGGACCAATGCGACTCGTAGGAATTGATCGCGTAGTCATGGGGCTCCCGGATTGAGAATACTTTCTAAATTTGCACAAACTTCGACCTGAGCATAAAAAGATGCCATCGAAGGTTGAAAACGTAAAACAAGCACAAAACGGTCCCGTAAGAATCATGAACACCTCCCACGGGACCCATGTGACTCGTAGGAACCGACCACGTAGTCACGGGGCTTTCGGTTTGAGTGTACGATGTAAATTTGCAAAAAAATAAACTTAAGCATAAAAGCATGCCATCGAAGGGTGAAAACATAAAACAGCCTTAAAACGGTCCCGTAAAAGTCACGAACTCCTCGTACGGGATAATGTGACTCGTAGGAACCGATCGCGTAGTCACGGGGCTCCCGATTTGAGTGTACGACGTAAATTTGTAAAAAAATAAACTTAAGCAAAAAAACATGCCATCGAAGGGTGAAAATATAAAACTGCCTTAAAACAGTCCCGTAAGAGTCACGAACCCCTCCACGGGACTAATGTGACTCGTCGGAACCGACCGCGTAGTCACGGGGCTCCCGATTTGAGTGTATGACGTAAATTTGCAAAAAGTTAGACTTAAGCATAAAAACATACCATTGAAGGGTGAAAACGTAAAATAGCCATAAAACGGTCCGGTAAGAGTCACGAACACCTCGCACGGGATTAATGTAACTCATAGAAACCGATCGCGTAGTCACGGGGCTCCCGGTTAGAGTGTACGACGTAAATTTAAAAAAAATAGACTTGAGCATAAAAACATGCCATCGAAGGGTGAAGACGTACAACAAGCACAAAACGGTCCCATAAGAGTCACGAACACCTAGCACGGGACCAATGTGACTCGTAGGAACCGACCGCGTAGTAACGGGGCTTCCGGATTGAGTGTACGACGCAAATTTGTAAAAAATTAGACTTGAGCGTAAAAACATGCCATCAAAGGGTGAAAACCTAAAATATCCACTAAACGGTTCGGTAAGAGTCACGAACACCTCGCACGGGACCAATGTGACTTGTAGGAACCGACGACATAGTCATGGGGCTCCCGGTTTGAGTGTACGACGTAAATTTTCAAAAAGATAGACTTGCATTCCATCGAAGGGTGAAAATGTAAAACAACCTTAAAAGTGTCCCATAAGAGTCACGAACACCTCGCACGGGACCAATGTAACTCGTAGGAGCCGACCGCGTAGTCACGGCGCTCCTGGTTGGAGTGTAAGACATAAATTTGCAAAAAAATTAGACTTAAGCATAAAAGCATGCCATCAAAGGATGAAAGCGTAAAAAATCCACAAAACGGTCCCGTAAGAGTCACGAACACCTCGCACGGGATCAATGTTAATAGTAGGAACCGAACGGGTAGTCATAGGGATCCCGATTTGAGTGTACGGCGTAAATTTGCAAAAAGTTAGACTTGAGAATAAAAAAGATGCCATCGAAGGGTGAAAACCTAAAACACCCACAAAACGGTCCTGCAAGAGTCACAAACATCTCGCACGGGACCAATGTAAGTCGCAGGAACCGAGCGTGTAGTCACGGCGCTCCCGGCTTGAGTGTACAACATAAATTTGTAAAAAGTTAGAATTAAGCATAAAAGCATGCCATTGAAGGGTGAAAATGCAAAACAAACACAAAATGGTCCCGTAAGAGTCACGAACACCTCGCACGGGACCAATGCGACTCGTAGGAACCGATCGCGTAGTCACGGGGCTCCCGATTTGAGAATACTTTCTAAATTTGCACAAAATTCGACCTGAGCATAAAAAGATGCCATCGAAGGTTGAAAACGTAAAATAAGCACAAAACGGTCCCGTAAGAATCACAAACACCTCCCACGGGACCCATGTGACTCGTAGGAATCGACCACGTAGTCACGGGGCTCCTGGTTTGAGTGTACGACGTAAATTTGCAAAAAAATAAACTTAAGCATAAAAACATGCCATCGAAGGCTGAAAACGCAAAACAGCCTTAAAACGATCCTGTAAGAGTCACGAACCCCTCGCACGGGACTAATGTCACTCGTAGGAACCGACCTCGTAGTCACGGGGCTCCCGATTTGAGTGTACGACGTAAATTTGTAAAAAATAAACTTAAGCATAAAAACATGCCATCGAAGGGTGAAAATGTAAAACTGCCTTAAAACGGCCCCGTAAGAGTCACGAACCCCTCGCACGGGACTAATGTGACTCGTAGGAGCCGACCGCGTAGTCACGGGGCTCCCGATTTGAGTGTATGATGTAAATTTGCAAAAAGTTAGACTTAAGCATAAAAATATGCCATCGAAGGGTGAAAACGTAAAATAGCCATAAAACGGTCCGGTAAGAGTAACGAACACCTCGCACGGGATTAATGTAACTCATAGAAACCGACCGCGTAGTCACGGGCTCCCGCTTAGAGTGTACGACGTAAATTTACAAAAAAAATATACTTGAGCATAAAAACATGCCATCGAAGGGTGAAAATATACAACAAGCACAAAACGGTCTCGTAAGAGTCACGAACACCTCGTACGGGACCAATGTGACTCGTAGGAACCGACCGCGTAGTAACGGGGCTTCCGGGTTGAGTGTATGACGCAAATTTGCAAAAAATTAGACTTGAGCATAAAAACATGCCATCGAAGGGTGAAAACCTAAATTAGCCACTAAACGGTTCGGTAAGAGTCACGAACACCTCGCACGGGACCAATGTGACTTGCAGGAACCAACGAAATAGTCACGGGGCTCCCGGTTTGAGTGTACGACGTAAATTTGCAAAAAGTTAGACTTGCATGCCATCGAAGGGTGAAAACATAAAAGAACCTTAAAACGGTCCCGTAAGAGTCACGAACCCCTCGCACGGGACCAATGTAACTCGTAGGAACCGACCGCGTAGTCTCGGCGCTCCCGGTTGGAGTGTACGGCATAAATTTGCAAAATATTAGACTTAAGCATAAAAGAATGCCATCGAAGGGTGAAAACGTAAGAAAGCCAAAAAATGGTCCCGTAAGAGTCACGAACACCTCGCACGGGACCAATGTTAATAGTAGGAACCGAACGGGTAGTCACAAGGATCCCGGTTTGAGTGTACGGCGTAAATTTGCAGAAAGTTAGACTTGAGAATAAAAAAGATGCCATCGAAGGGTGAAAACGTAAAACACCCACAAAACGGTCCCTCAAGAGTCACAAACATCTCGCACGGGACCAATGTAAGGCGTAGGAACCGACCGTGTAGTCATGGCGCTCCCGGCTTGAGTGTACGACATAAATTTGCAAAAAGTTAGAATTAAGCATAAAAACATGCCATCGAATGGTGAAAACGCAAAACAAACACAAAATGGTCCCGTAAGAGTCACGAACACCTCGCACGGGACCAATGCAACTCGTAGGAACCGATCGCGTAGTCACGGGGCTCTCCGTTTGAGAATACTTTCTAAATTTGCACAAAATTCGACCTGAGCATAACAAGATGCCATCGAAGGTTGAAAACGTAAAACAAGCACAAAATGGTCCTGTAAGAATCACGAACACCTCCCACGGGACCCATGTGACTCGTAGGAACCGACCACGTAGTCACGGGACTCCCGGTTAGAGTGTACGACGTAAATTTGCAAAAAAAAATAGACTTGAGCATAAAAACATGCCATCGAAGGGTGAAAACATACAACAAGCACAAAACGGTCCCCTAAGAGTCACGAACACCTCGTACGGGACCAATGTGACTCGTAGGAATCGATCGCATAGTAACGGGGCTTCCGGGTTGAGTGTACGACGAAAATTTGAAAAAAATTAGACTTGAGCATAAAAACATGCCATCGAAGGGTGAAAACCTAAATTAGCCACTAAACGGTCCGGTAAGAGTCACGAACACCTCGCACGGGACCAATGTGACTTGTAGGAACCGACGACATAGTCACGGGGCTTCCGATTTGAGTGTACGACGTAAATTTGTAAAAAGTTAGACTTGCATGCCATCGAAGGGTGAAAACGTAAAACAACCTTAAAACGGTCCCGTAAGAGTCACGAACACCTCGCACGGGACCAATGTAACTCGTAGGAACCGATCGCGTAGTCACAGGGCTCCCGGTTTGAGTGTACGACGTAAATTTGCAAAAAGTTTGACTGAAGCATAAAAACATGCCCTCGAATGGTGAAAACGCAAAATGAACACAAAATGGTCCCGTAAGAGTCACGAACATCTCGCACGGGATCAATGTGAGTCGTAGGAACCGATCGTGTATATATATATATATATATACTACAGTTGCAGTATATATAAATGTGCAGTGTACTGCTATATATGCATATATATATATATATACTGCAGTTGCAGTATATATATATATATATATGTAGTGTACTGCAGAGTAGCATACATGTATATATACTGCATATATATACTATATATATATATATATATATATATATATATATATATATATATATATATATATAGCTGCTATAATAACATTATATCAGCTATAACAGTGGCTATAATGCTGTTATAGCTGCTATAACAGCTGCTGCAGATACAGATTCGTATGTCAAAATGTAAACATGGTTAGAAAGAATATGATCCATTTTAAACTAGAGAAGGTGAAATCAGACCTGCTCAGGAGAGCCATATGTAATGATTTCCAGATCTTCATTCTAGTCTGTGGGACCAATATCAGGAGAAAGCGTCCGAGGAATCGAATGTGTCTCCATCTGAAGCTCAGTATGGCCATAATATTCCCTAAGAAGACAATATTAGTGTACCAAAGCAATGCCAAGAAAAATGAGTACATAGATCAGGATATCGATGTACTAACAAAAAAAGGGAACACATAAATTAAAAATTTAAACCAACAAACACGTGTTAATCAATACCTACTAAAGATTGGGCCAGATATAGATCGGGAAACTTCACAATATGCTTAAATCAAGAACTTACCGCATAAAGTGCCATTAACTGGGAGTTGTTCCACAATATTTCCTGAACTGTTCTATAGGTTTCCCACAAGAACTTAAACCATGGGGTCACAATCCCACGATCAGACCAATCCTTCCCTTTTTCACAGCTTCCAAATCATCAACGTCGAGAGCTTCTTCTAGGGCCTTATCCAATTAAATGGTCAAATTAATCACCACTAACATACCTTTACAAGGCATGCTAAACTGTTGATGTATTAAGGAGGTATGCAGTTGTTGCTATGTGCCATGCACACACACACACATGACATTCATTGGACAAACAAATATTCAAGTCACAACTTCCATATATAAACTAGTTATTTGGTTCAGTTTGATCTGCACTGGTTCAGTCACTAATTCATTTGAGACCAATTCGAATGGCAGATGCTGGTAGTGAAGCAATTCATATCAATTCTACATTACTGACTTTATATTAGCATTTCAGTCACTAATTTGTTTGAGACCAATTCTATTATAAACGATGGCACCAGTTTAGTCCAATCAATTATCTATTTGGGATTTATGCAGCTTGATCTGAACTAGTTCACTGCCATCAGCAGCCACTCGCCTTTTAACCTCGACTGATGGCTCTGTGGTGGCACGTCTCATCAGCTATAGCGCTTCCTTAAAATTCTTATACCTTAATTCCATTTCAACTCATTCCCACCAAATACTGACCATATTATCCAAAGCCTTGTAGTAAACTTATAGTGCCTTATCAAAGATTACTCTAGCATTGGCAATATCCATGTGGTTCTCATACATTGAAAATTACACCGAAATCCCTCACCGTGACAACCGTAGGCATCCCCTCATCGAAAATACTCCTCGCCTTCTCAACTAACTTCCTTATGATATAATAGTCGGCCAACGAAGTACACAACCACCCAACTTCGTTCGTGAACTTCCTGATCCCACCACGAATTATATCATCCACATTCAACCCTGAAATTTCAGTAGCATGCTGGGTGAGAAAATCACACAATTCCATTAAACCTCTGCCTCTTTTTATGTGAAGCTTATTGGTAATCATGTTAATACTTATAACACTGTATAAGATAAGTGAAAAAGCCTTATTTTATAAATATAAATAAATATAGCACATATGTAAATATAGACATTGTGTAAGAAAAGTGAAAAGGCCTTATTTCATGATTCTTATTATTGGGATGAGGCTTATTTTATAAATAAATATAACACACATGTAAATAAAAAGCCTACAAAAATTATAAAGAAAATGACATTGAAACAGGATGAATCATGTATACAACATGAGGCTTATTCTCATACTACTTTTATTTGTAATTCGATAAGCCTTGAGGATGAATGTCATATACATTATGTGCAAGTCGCTATACAGGAAATTATATTTATGCAAGTAAAATAGACCAACATTAATGTTCCTTGGCCACTAGATAGGCCTGGTTGTATTTGGCTATGTATATGGTTTAATGCATCTAACCATTGAAATGCACATAACCACATCAATACACACATTGATAAAAAAAAAGATAATAGTATTAACAAATAAATACATGAGGATATGTTATATGTTATCAAACTAAAAAAATTTAAGCCATGTTCAAATTGAATCCAACTAGCTATATAGTACAAAAGTAATCAACAATGAAAAGAAATGAAGAAAAGAGATATATACATGTGAGCTCCAATGTTACATATTTCTAGACTTGAGCAAAACATGGCGTTAGAGGGTGAAAACTCGAAACAGCCCCCGAACGTCCCCGTCGGTTGCACCAACACCTCCCACGGGACCAATATAACTCGTAGGAACTGACGCCGCACCCGCGGGACTCCCGGTTTGATAATACGATGGTAATTTTCATATTTATAGACTTAGGTTTAAAAACATGGCGTTAGAGGGTGAAATCTCAAAAAATCCCCCGAACGGCCCCGTGGGTGGCACCAACACCTCCCACAGGAACAAGGTAACTCGTAGGAACTGACCCCGCAGCCGCGGGATTCCCGGTTTGACAATAGGATGATAATTTGCATATTTCTAGACTTGGGCTTAAAAACATGGCATTAGAGGGTGAAAACTCGAAACAGCCCCCGAACAGCCCCGTGGGTGGAGCCAACACCTCCCACGGGACCAATATAACTCGAAGGAACTGACTCCGCAGCCGCGGGACTCCCGGTTTGAGAATACGACGATAATTTGCATATTTCTAGACTTAGGCTTAAAAACATGGCGTTATAGGGTGAGAACTAGAAATAGCACCCGAACGTTCCCGTGGGTGGCACCAACACCTCCCACGGGACCAATGTAACTCGTAGGAACTGACCTCTCAACCGCGGGACTCCCGGTTAGAGAATAGGATGATAATTAGCATATTTCTAGACTTAGGCTTAAAAACATGGCTTTAGAGGGTCAAAACTCGAAACAGTCCCCGAACGGCCCCGTGGGTGGAACCAACACCTCCCACGGGACCAATGTAACTCGTAGGAACTGACCCCGCAGCCGCGAAACTCCCGGTTTGAGAATACGACGATAATTTGTATATTTCTAGACTTAGGCTTAAAAACATGGCGTTAGAGGGTGAGAACTAGAAATAGCCCCCAAACGTTCCCGTGGGTGGCACCAACACCTCCCACAGGACCAATGTAACTCGTAGGAACTGATCCCACAGCCGTGGGACTCCCGGTTTGAGAATATGACGGTAATTTGCATATTTCTAGACTTAGGCAAAACATGGCGTTAGAGGGTGAAAACTCGAAACAACCACCGAACGGCTCTGTGGGTGGCACCAACACCTCCCACGGGACCAACGTAACTCATAGGAACTGACCCCGCAGCCGCGGGACTCCCGGTTTGAGAATACGATGGTAATTTGCATATTTCTAAACTTAGGTTTTAAAACATGGCGTTAGGGGATGAGAACTCGAAACATCCCCCGAATGTCCCCGTGGGTGGCACCAACACCTCCCACGAGACAAATGTAACTCGTAGTAACTGACCCCGCAGCCGCGGGACTCCCGGTTTGAGAATACGACGATAATTTACATATTTCTAGACTTAGGCTTAAAAACATGGCGTTAGAGGATGAGAACTAGAAACAGCCCCCGAACATTCCCGTGGGTGGTACCAACACCTCCCACGAGACCAATGTAACTCGTAGTAACTGACCTCGCAGCCGCGGGACTCCCGATTTGAGAATACGACGGTAATTTGCATATTTCTAGACTTAAGCAAAACATGGCGTTGGAGGGTGAGAACTCGAAACAGCCCCCGAACGTCCCCGTGGGTGGCACCAATACCTCCCACGAGACCAATGTAACTCGTAGGAACTGACCCCGCAGCCGCGGGACTCCCGGTTTGAGAATACGACGGTAATTTGAATATTACTATACTTAAGCAAAACATGGCGTTGGAGGGTGAGAACTCAAAACAGCCCCCGAACGTCCCCGTGGGTGGCACCAACACCTCCCACAGGAACAAGGTAACTAGTAGGAACTGACCCCGTAGCTGCGAGTCTCCCGGTTTGAGAGTACGACGATAATTTGCATATTTCTAGACTTAGGCTTAAAACCATGGCGTTAGAGGGTGAAAACTCGAAACAGCCCCCGAACGGCCTTGTGGGTGGCACCATTATCTCCAATGGGACCAATGTAACTCGTAGGAGCTGACCCCGTAGCCGCGGGACTCATGGTTTAAGAATACGATGATAATTTGCATGTTTTTAGACTTAAGCAAAATATGGCGTTAGAGGGTGAAAACTTGAAACAACCCCCGAACGGCCCTGTTCGTGGTACTAACACCTCCCACGGGACTAATTTAACTCCAAGGAACTGACCCCGCAGCCGCGGGACTCCCGATTTGAGAATACGACGATAATTTGCATATTTTAGACTTAGGCTTAAAAACATGGCGTTAGAGGGTGAGAACTCGAAACAACCCTTTAACGGCACCGTGGGTGGCCCCAACACCTTCCACGGGACCAATGTAACTCGTAGGAACTGACCCCGCAGCCACGGGACTCCCGGTTGGAGAATACGACGATAATTTGCATATTTCTAAACTTAGGCTTAGAAACATAGCGTTAGAGGGTTAGAACTAGAAACAGCCCTCGAACGTTCCCGTGGGTAGCACCAACACTTCCCACGGGACTAATGTAACTCGTAGGAACTGACCCCATATCCGTGGGACTCCCGGTTTGAGAATACGACGGTAATTTGCATATTTCTACACTTAGGCAAAATAAGGCGTTAGAGGGTGAAAACTCGAAACAGGCCCCGAACGTCCCCGTGGGTGGCACCAACACCTCCCACGGGACCAACGTAACTCGTAGGAACTGACCTCGCAGCCGCGGGACTCACGGTTTGAGATTACGACGGAAATTTGCATATTTCTTGACTTAGGCTTAAAAACATGGCGTTAGAGGGTGAGAACTCGAAACAGCCCTCTAACGGCCCCATGGGTGGGACCAACACCTCCCAGGGGACCAATGTAACTCATAAGAACTGACCCCGCAGCCGCGGGACTCCCGGTTTGAGAATACGATGGTAATTTTCGTATTTATAGACTTAGGCTTAAAAACATGGCGTTAGAGTGTGAGATCTCGAAAAAGCCGCCGAACGGCCCCGTGGGTGGCACCAACACCTCCCACAGGAACAAGGTAACTCGTAGGAACTGACCCCACAGCCGCGGGACTCCCAGTTTGATAATAGGATGATAATTTGCATATTTCTAGTCTTAGGCTTAAAAATATGGCGTTAGAGGGTGAAAACTCGAAACAGCCCCCGAACGGCCCCGTGGGTGGAACCAACACCTCCCACTGGACCAATGTAACTTGTAGGAACTGACCCCGCAGCCGCGGGACTCCCGGTTTGAGAATACGTTGGTAATTTTCATATTTATAGACTTAGGCTTAAAAACATGACGTTAGAGGGTGAGATCTCGAAAAAGCGCCCGAACGGCCCCGTGGGTGGCACTAACACCTCCCACAGGAACAAGGTAACTCGTAGGAACTGACCCCGCAGCTGCGGGACTCCCGGTTTGAGAATATGATGATAATTTGCATATTTCTAGACTTAGGCTTAAAAACATGGCGTTAGAGGGTGAAAACTCGAAACAGCCCCCGAACGGCCCCGTGGGTGGAACCAACACCTCCCACGGGACGAATGTAACTTGTAGGAACTGACCCCGCATCCGCGGGACTCCCGGTTTGAGAATACGTTGGTAATTTTCATATTTATAGACTTAGGCTTAAAAACATGGCGTTAGAGAGTGAGATCTCGAAAAAGCGCCCGAACGGCCCCGTGGGTGGCACCAACACCTCCCACAGGAACAAGGTAACTCGTAGGAACTGACCCCGCAGCAGCGGGACTCCCGGTTTGAGAATAGGATGATAATTTGCATATTTTTAGACTTAGGCTTAAAAACATGTCGTTAGAGGGTGAAAACTCGAAACAGCCCCCGAACGGCCCCGTGGGTGGAACCAACACCTCCCACGGGACCAATGTAACTTGTAGGAACTGACCCCGCAGCCGCGGGACTCCCGGTTTGAGAATACGTTGGTAATTTTCATATTTATAGACTTAGGCTTAAAAACATGGCGTTAGAGAGTGAGATCTCAAAAAAGCGCCCGAACGGCCCCGTGGGTGGCACCAACACCTCCCGCAGGAACAAGGTAACTCGTAGGAACTGACCCCGCAGCCGCGGGACTCCCGGTTTGAGAATAGGATGATAATTTGCATATTTCTAGACTTAGGCTTAAAAACATGGCGTTAGAGGGTGAAAACTCGAAACAGCCCCCGAACGGCCCCGTGGGTGGAACCAACACCTCCCACGGGACCAATGTAACTTGTAGGAACTGACCCCGCAGCCGCGGGACTCCCGGTTTGAGAATACGTTGGTAATTTTCATATTTATAGACTTAGGCTTAAAAACATGGCGTTAGAGAGTGAGATCTCGAAAAAGCGCCCGAACGGCCCCGTGGGTGGCATAAACACCTCCCACAGGAACAAGGTAACTCGTAGGAACTGACCCCGCAGCCGCGGGACTCCCGGTTTGAGAATAGGATGATAATTTGCATATTTCTAGACTTAGGCTTAAAAACATGGCGTTAGAGGGTGAAAACTCAAAACAGCCCCCGAACGGCCCCGTGGGTGGAACCAACACCTCCCACGGGACCAATGTAACTTATAGGAACTGACCCCGCAGCCGCGGGACTCCCGGTTTGAGAATATGTTGGTAATTTTCATATTTATAGACTTAGGCTTAAAAACATGGCGTTAGAGGGTGAGATCTCGAAAAAGCGCCCGAACGGCCCCGTGGGTGGCACCAACACCTCCCACAGGAATAAGGTAACTCGTAGGAACTGACCCCGCAGCCGCGGGACTCCCGGTTTGAGAATAGGATGATAATTTGCATATTTCTAGACTTAAGCTTAAAAACATGGCGTTAGAGGGTGAAAACTTGAAACAGCCCCCGAACGGCCCCGTGGGTGGAACCAACACCTCCCACGGGACCAATGTAACTCGTAGGAACTGACCCCGCTGCCGCGGGACTCCCGGTTTGAGAATACGACGATAATTTGTATATTTCTAGACTTAGGCTTAAAACATGGCGTTATAGGGTGAGAACTAGAAATAGCGCCCGAACGTTCCCGTGGGTGGTACCAACACCTCCCACGAGACCAATGTAACTCGTAGGAACTGACTCCGCAATCAAGGGACTCCTGGTTTGAGAATAGGATGACATTTTCCATATTTCTAGACTTAGGCTTAAAAACATGGCTTTAGAGGGTGAAAACTCGAAACAGCCCCCGAACGGCCCCGTGGGTGGAACCAACACCTCCCACGGGACCAACGTAACTCGTAGGAACTGACCCCGTAGCTGCGGAACTCCCGGTTTGAGAATACGATGATTATTTGTATATTACTACACATAGGCTTAAAAACATGGCGTTAGAGGGTGAGAACTAGAAATAGACCCCGAACGTTCCCGTGGGTGGGACCAACACCTCCCACGGGACCAATGTAACTCGTAGGAACTGACCCCGCAGCCGCGGGACTCCCGGTTTGTGAATATGACGGTAATTTGCATATTTCTAGACTTAGGCAAAACATGGCGTTAGAGGGTGAAAACTCGAAACAGCCACCGAACGGCTCCGTGGGTGGCACCAACACCTCCCACGGGACCAACGTAACTCGTAGGAACTGACCCCGCAGCCGCGGCACTCCCGATTTGAGAATACGATGGTAATTTGCATATTTCTAGACTTAAGTTTTAAAACAAGGCGTTAGGGGGTGAGAACTCGAAACAACCCCCGAATGTCCCCGTGGGTGGCACCAACACCTCCCACAAGACAAATGTAACTCGTGGTAACTGACCCCGCAGCCGCGGAACTCCCGGTTTGAGAATACGACGATAATTTACATATTTCTAGACTTAGGCTTAAAAACATGGCCTTAGAGGGTGAGAACTAGAAACAGCCCCCGAACGATTCCGTGGGTGGCACCAACACCTCCCACGGGACCAATGTAACTCGTAGTAACTGACCTCGCAGCCGCGGGACTCCCAGTTTGAGAATACGACGGTAATTTGCATATTTCTAGGCTTAAGCAAAACATGGCGTTGGAGGGTGAGAACTCGAAACATCCCCTGAATGTTCCCGTTGGTGGCACCAACACCTCCCACGGGACCAATGTAACTCGTAGGAACTGACCCCGCAGCCGCGGGACTCCCGGTTTGAGAATACGACGGTAATTTGCATATTTCTAGACTTAAGCAAAACATGGCGTTGGAGGGTGAGAACTCAAAACAGCCCCCGAACGTCCCCGTGGGTGGCACCAACACCTCCCACAGGAATAAGGTAACTCGTAGGAACTGACCCTGCAGTCGCGGGTCTCCCGGTTTGAGAGTACGAAGATAATTTGCATATTTCTAGACTTAGACTTAAAAACATGGCGTTAGAGTTTGAAAACTCGAAACTGCCTCCTAACGGCCCCGTGGGTGGTACCAACACCTCCCACGGGACCAATGTAACTCGTAGGAACTGACCTCATAGCCGCGGGACTCCCGGTTTGAGAATACGACGATAATTTGCATATTTTTAGAGTTTGCCTTAAAAACATGGCGTTAGAGGGTGAAAACTCGAACCATCCCCCGAACGTCCCCGTGGGTGGCACCAACACCTCCCACGGGACCAATGTAACTCATAGGAACTGTCCCCGCAGCCGCGGGACTCCTGGTTTGAGAATACGACGATAATTTGCATATTTCTAGACTTAGGCTTAAAAACATGGCGTTAGAGGGTGAGAACTCGAAACAGCCCTCTAACGGCCCCGTGGGTGGCACCAACACCTCCCACGGGACCAATGTAACTCGTAGGAACTGATCCCGCAGCCGTGGGACTCCTGATTGGAGAATACGATGATAATTTGCATATTTCTAGACTTAGGCTTAAAAACATGGCGTCAGAGGGTGAGAACTAGAAACAGCCCGCGAACGTTCCCGTGGGTGGCACCAACACTTCCCACGGGACCAATGTAACTCATAGGAACTGACCCCGTAACCGCGGGACTCCCGGTTTGAGAATACGACGGTAATTTACATATTTCTAGACTTAGGCAAAACATGGCGTTAGAGGGTGAAAACTCGAAACATGCCCGAACGGCCCCGTGGGTGGATCCAACGCCTCCCACGGGACCAACGTAACTCGTGGGAACTAACCTCGCAGTCGCGGGACTCCCGGTTTGAGAATACAATGGTAATTTGCATATTTCTTGCCTTAGGCTTAAAAAAAGGCGTTAGAGGGTAAGAACTCGAAACAGCCCTCTAACGGCCCCGTGGGCGGGACCAACACCTCCCAGGGGACCAATATAACTCGTTGGAACTGACCCCACAGCCGCGGGACTCACGGTTTGAGAATACAATGATAATTTGTATATTTCTGGACTTAGGCTTAAAATCATGACGTTAGATGGTGAAAACTCGAAACAGCTCCCGAATGACCCGGTGGGTGGAACCAACACCTCCCACGGGACAATGTAACTCGTAGGATCTGACCCCGCATCCGCGGGTTTCCCGGTTTGAGAGTACGACGGTAATTTGCATATTTATAGAATTAGGCTTAAAAACATGGCGTTAGAGGGTGAAAACTCGAAACAACCCTCTAACGGCCCCGTGGGTGGAACAAACACCTCCCACGGGACCAATGTAAGTCGTAGGAATTGACCCCGCAGCCGCGGGTCTCCCGGTTGGAGAGTACGACGGTAATTTGCATATTTCTAGACTTAGGATTAAAAACATGACGTTAGATGGTGAAAACTCGAAACAGCCCCCAAGTGTCCTCGTGGGTGGCACCAAGACCTCCCACGGGACCAATGTAACTCGTAGGATCTGACCCTGCATCCGCAGATTTCCCGGTTTGAGAGTACGACGGTAATTTGCATATTTCTAGAATTAGGCTTAAAAACATGGCGTTAGAGGGTGAAAACTCGAAACAACCCTCTAACGGCCCCGTGGGTGGAACCAACACCTCCCACGGGACCAATGTAACTTGTAGGAATTGACCCCGCAGCCGCGGGTCTCCCGGTTTGAGAGTACGACGGTAATTTGCATATTTCTAGACTTAGGCTTAAAAACATGATGTTAGATGGTAAAAACTCGAAACAGCCACCAAATGTCCCCGTGGGTGGCACCAACACCTCCCACGGGACCAATGTAACTCATAGGAACTGACCCCGCAGTCGCTGGTGTCCCGGTTTGAGAATACGACGATAATTTGCATATTTCTAGACTTAGGCTTAAAAACATGGCGTTAGAGGGTGAGAACTAGAAACAGCCCCCGAACGTCCCCGTGGGTGGCACCAACACCTCCCACGGGACCAATGTAACTCGTAGGAACTGTCCCCGCAGTCGCGGGACTCCCGGTTTGAGAATACGACGGTAATTTTCATAATTCTAGACTTAAGCAAAACTTGGCGTTAGAGAGTGAGAACTAGAAACAGCCCCCAAACGGCCCCGTGGGTGGCACCAACACCTTCCACGGGACCAATGTAACTCGTAGGGACTGACCCCGCAGCTGCGGGACTCCCGGTTTGAGAATACAACGATAATTTGCATATTTCTAGAATTTGGCTTAAAAACATGACGTTTGAGGGTGAAAACTCGAAACAGCCCCCGAACGGCCCCGTGGGTGGCACCAACACCTCCCACGGGACCAATGTAACTTGTAGGAACTGATCCCACTGCCGCGGGATTCCCGGTTTGAGAATTCGACAATAATTTGTATATTTCTTGACTTGGGCTTAAAAACAATGCGTTAGAGGGTGAAAACTCGAAACAGCTATCTGACGACCCCATGGGTGGCACCAACACCTCCCACGGGACTAATGTAACTCGTAGAAACTGACCCCGCAGCCGTGGGACTCCCGGTTTGAGAATACGACGGTAATTTGCATATTTCTAGACTTAGGCTTAAAAACATGGCGTTAGAGGGTGAGAACTAGAAACAACCCCCGAACGTTCCCATGGGTGGTACCAACACCTCCCACGGGACTAATGTAACTCGTATGAACTGTCCCGTAGCCGCAGGACTCCCGGTTTGAGAATACGACGGTAATTTGCATATTTCTAGACTTAAGAAAAACATGGCGTTAGTGGGTAAAAACTCGAAACAGCCCCCGAGCGGCCCCGTGGGTGCCACCAACACCTCCCGCGAAACCAACGTAACTCGTAGGAACTGACCCCACACCCACGGGTCTCCCGGTTTGAGAGTACGACGGTAATTTGCATATTTCTAGACTTAGGCTTAAAAACATGACGTCAGAGGGTGAAAACTCGAAACAGCCCCCGAACGGCCCCGTGGGTGGCACCAACACCACCCACGGGACCAATGTAACTCGTACAAACTGACCCCACTGCCACGGGTCTCCCGGTTTGAATGTACAACGGTAATTTGTATATTTCTAGACTTAGGCTTAAAAACATGACATTAGAGGGTGAAAACTCGAAACAACCCCCGAACGGCCCCGTGGGTGGCACCAACACCTCCCACGGGACCAATGTAACTCGTAGGAACTGACCCCATGGCCGCGGGTCTCCCGGGTTGAGAGTACGACGGTAATTTGCATATTTCTAGAATTAGGCTTAAAAATATGGCGTTAGAGGGTGAAAACTCGAAACAACCCTCTAACGGCCCCGTGGGTTGCACCAACACCTCCCACGGGACCGATGTAACTCCTAGGAACTGACCCCGCAGCCGTGGGACTCCCGGTTTGAGAATACGACAATAATTTGTATATTTCTAGACTTAGGCTTAAAAACATGGCGTTAGAGGGTGAGAACTAGATACAGCCCCCGAACGTCCCCGTGGGTGGCACCAACACCTCCCACGGGACTAATGTAACTCGTAGGAACTGATCTCGTAGCCGCGGGACTCCTGGTTTGAGGTTACGACGGTAATTTGCATATTTCTAGACTTAAGCAAAACATGGCGTTAGAGGGTGAAAACTCGAAACAGCCCCCGAACGGCCCCGTGGGTGGCACTAACACCTCCCACGGGACCATTGTAACTCGTACGAACTAACTCCACTGCCGCGGGTCTCCCGGTTTGAAAGTACGACGGTACTTTGCATATTTCTAGACTTAGGCTTAAAAACATGACATTAGAGGGTGAAAACTCGAAACAACCCCCGAACGGCCCCGTGGGTGGTACTAACACCTCCCACGAGACCAATGTAACTCTTAGGAACTGACCCCGCAGCCGTGGGTCTCCCGGTTTGAGAGTACGACGGTAATTTGCATATTTTTAGAATTAGGCTTAAAAACATGGCGTTAGAGGGTGAAAACTCGAAACAACCCTCTAACGGCCTCGTGGGTGGTACTAACACCTCCCACGAGACCAATGTAACTCTTAGGAACTGACCCCGCAGCCGTGGGTCTCCCGGTTTGAGAGTACGACGGTAGTTTGCATATTTTTAGAATTAGGCTTAAAAACATGGCGTTAGAGGGTGAAAACTCGAAACAACCCTCTAACGGCCTCGTGGATGGCACCAACACCTCTCACGGGACCAATGTAACTCGTAGGAACTGACCCCGCAGCCGCGGGACTCCCGGTTTGAGAATACGACGATAATTTGCATATTTCTAGAGTTAGGCTTAAAAACATGGCGTTAGAGGGTGAGAACTAGAAACAGCCCCCGAACGTCCCCGTGGGTGGCACCAACACCTCCCACGGGACCAATGTAACTCGTAGAAACTGACCCCGTAGCCGCGGGATTCCCGGTTTGAGAATACGACGATAATTTGCATATTTCTAGACTTAGGCTTAAAAACATGGCGTTAGAGGGTGAAAACTAGAAACAACCCCTGAACGTCCCCGTGGGTGGCACCAACACCTCCCACGGGACCAATGTAACTCGTAGGAACTAACCCGGTAGCCGCGAGACTCCCGGTTTGAGAATACGACGGTAATTTGCAAATTTCTAGACTTAAGCAAAACATGGCGTTTGATGGTGAAACCTCGAAACAGCCCCCGAACGGCCCCGTGGGTGGCACCAACACCTCCCACGAGACCAATGTAACTCGTAGGAACAGACCCCGCAGCCACGGGACTCCCGGTTTGAGAATACGACTGTAATTTGCATATCTTTAAACTTAGGCTTAAAAACATGGCGTTAGAGGGTGAGAACTCGAAACAGCCATCTAACGGCACCGTGGGTGGCACTAACAACTCCCACGGGACCAATGTAACTTGTAGGAACTGACCCCACAGCCGTGGGTCTCCCGGTTTGAGAATACGACGATAATTTGCATATTTATAGACTTAGGCTTAAAAACATGACGTTAGAGGGTGAAAACTCGAAATAGCCCCCGAACAGTCCCGTGGGTGGCACCAACACCTCCCACGGGACCAATGTAACTCGTAGGAACTGACTCCACAGCCGCGGGTCTCCCGGTTTGAGAATACGACTGTAATTTGTATATTTCTTGACTTAGGCGTAAAAACTATGACGTTAGAGGGTAAAAACTCGAAACAGCCCCCGAACGTCCCCGTGAGTGGCACCAACACCTCCCACGGGACCAATGTAACTCGTAGGAACTAACCCCGTAGCTGCGGGTCTCCCGGTTTGAGAGTACGATGGTAATTTACATATTTCTAGACTTAAGCAAAACATGGCGTTAGAGGGTGAAAACTCGAAATAGCCCCCGAACGGCCCCGTGGGTGGCACTAACATCTCCCACAGGACCAATGTAACTCGTAGGAACTGACCCCGCAGTCGCGGGTCTCCCGATTTGAGAGTACGACGGTAATTTGCATATTTCTAGACTTAGGCTTAAAAACATGACGTTAGATGGTGAAAACTCGAAACAGCCCCCGAATGTCCCCGTCGGTGGCACCAACACCTCCCACGGGACCAATGTAACTCGTAGGAACTGACCCCACAGCCGCGGGCCTCCCGGTTTGAGAATACGACGTTAATTTGCATATTTCTAGGCTTGGTTACTGATAATTTTAACTCATATATGCAATTTTTCAGCTTGATTAATTTTTTTGTAAAACTACTTGGTTACTGATATTTTTTTTTATGTATCCTATCATTTGTAGGATTTTTGCACGTGGAACAGACGAAGGAGGCAATGGTCTACAGCATGAAGATTGTTTATATGTTATGGACATTCAGGATTTTGTTTTTTGTGTTACAGTCGTGCGGGCTTTTATTGTTTAGTTTTATGGCCGTGCGGGCTTTTATAATTTGATTGTTGAATTTTATGGCCGTGCGGGCTTTATAATAAGAAGGTTTTACATTTACAAGTTTCGGAATGTCAAGAAAATAGAGGAAACTCTGCCCAATTTTTTTTTGGTCTGTGAATTATTAAGACGTGTAATATTTATAAGTTTGTATATATATTTGTTTATTAACAACGTTCTCGATTCACAATTTGTGATTTTTTTATTGTTTTGCCAATAATAAATATTTGTAACACCTCGTACGCGTCCAACGTTACACGTAGCAACCGACGGTGCACTCACAGGACCCCCAATTTTAGGATTGGACCAAAAAAAAATATTTTTTTTAAATTATAGTTAAATATGGTCATGGACTTTGTCCATGACCATTTTTATTTTTTTCGTCGCGCATAAAAATGGTCGCGGCCAATGTCTGCGACCATTTATTTTTTATTTTTTTTGTCACGGTTGTGGGTCGCGGACTTTGGCCGCGACCAATTTTTTTTTAATTTTATTTGTCACGGTCGTGGGTTGCGGACTTTGACCACGACCGATTTGTGACGGTGGTGGGTCACGGATGAGGGCCGCGACCAATTTTTTTTTGTCACGGACGTGGGTCGCGGACTTTGACCGCGACCAATTTGTCACGGTTATGGGTCACGGATGAAGGTCGCGACCAATTTTTTTTTTAATTTTTTTGTCATGGATGTGGGTCGCGGACTTTGGCCGCGACCAATTTGTCACGGTTGTGGGTCATGGATGAGGGCCGTGACCCGTCACGGTATGGGTCACGGCCCTAGTCCGCGACCATCTGCCGTGACCATTTTTTGGTCACGGACTTGGGCCACGACCCACGAAAATGGTCACGCCAGAAATGGTCACGGCCCCAGTCCGCGACCCACAACTTTGGTCAAGGATTTTGGCCATGACCAATCGCCAGTTTTGGTGTAGTGCTTATTCACTTTAAATGTTACTTTTTTTTTTTTAATTTCAAGGCAAGATGTAGTGGTGCTCGAGGATTTATCCATCTCCAAAAACATGCCTTTTCTTGGTCGACATCTGATAAAGCTAGGGAGAACTTTGTGATCCTATATGCATAGAGTTAAAGAGGATAAGTGGATCTTTAGGAGAGCGAGGATACCCATTTAGCATCTATAATCAGAAATCTAGGTAATTGGGGTGGTATATGTTGGTGATTAGAGCATATGGTTTATATTGTAATCATGGTTGATGGCTAGAATTTGATTTTCTTTATATAGCTCAAAGTTGTATTTTTTTTATCCCAAATTGTATAATCTATCTCATCCAACGTTGTAAAAGATATGTTTAACGTTTATTGTATCAGCTATTGTTTGACATTTAACTATTTTTCATCATTTAATTTTCTCTTTCACGAGTACTTGAGAGAGTGCTTATTTTAGGTTATGAATTTATGCATATTGTTTGGCCGAGAAATTTATTAATGTGTTCATTTTTATATATGAAGACAAATAGTGACTTCAAATTAATTTTTTTTCTTTTTTCTTTTTGTAGTATTAATGCTTTCCACAACAATAAGCAACGTTGGTGCTGAAGGAGAACCGTCAAATTGAGGTCTTTATATCTATATTAACATTTAAAAAGAAAAGACAGGCACGAGGAAGAATGTCCTATATATAGAATAATTGTATTAAAATAATGTTTGCCATGCGATGTAATCATGTAACAGTTAATAATATATGTCAACAGTTATATTAAGTACCACACAATTAGATGTATGGTGTAAAAGAGTTAAGTTACATGTAACATTTATGTATGTATATATATTGGAGAACGATATACATATGTTTTGTTGGAGAACGATATTTTTGTCTTTTTGGGATTACGTACTTTTGAAATTTTCGTCATTTGGCGATTACGTATTTTGGAAATTTTCTTCGTGCCTTCAGGCACGGGTATCCGCTACTATATATATATTGTGTATTAACCCAACTGTGAAGAAATGCCTGACAGTTATCTTTTGAATTTCACAAAACTGTTTATAACCTCCAATTGTAACCACCTGCTGCTCAACTATAAATAGTCATATACATTGTATTTTGAATTCAATCAGATAGGCTGTAAATCCATTATCTTTACTTGGTATCAGAGCCTTATTTTTCTTTTCTTTTTTCAAATCAGAGACACCACCACGTCCCAATATCCTTCTCCATCTTCCACACTTCCGAACTCTCCTATACCCACTACTTTTTCTTCCCCAACTTCCTCCTCCATATCCCCTCTAAATCATTATCCCCTTCCTCAAAGGCCAAAATTTAATGGGTTTTATAGATGGAACTCACCCTACTCCATCTCCCATAATATCTACTGATGCTGTATCTCGACCTCTTCCCAATCCATATGCCCTCCTATGGGAGCAACAAGATCAACTACTACTTAGTCTCATAAACTCTTCACTCTCCTAAGAAGTTCTACCAATTGTTGTTGGAAAAATAACCTCTCGTGATGCATGGATGGCCGTTGAATCCGCACTCACAAATCCTTCCAATACCAGAATAATTAACATTCATTACAGTCTCCAGAATATCCGTCAAAATGATGATTCTGTTACAACTTATCTCCACCGTGCCCAGACGTATTCGGATGAACTCGCTACTGTTGGTCACCCCATCTCAACCATTGAATTTAATGTGTACGTACTAAAGGGATTAAGGACAGAATACAAGGACTTAGTGACCTCTATAAATGTTCGCCAAGATCCCGTATCATTTTTGGAACTTCAATATTTTGAATTTCACAAAACTATTTGTAACCTCCAATTGTAACCACCTGCTGCTCAACTATAAATAGTCATGTACATTGTATTTTGAATTCAATCAGATAGGCTGTAAATCCATTATCTTTACTCTGTGTAATATTAACACAGTAAATGTTACTGTTTGAGAAAATGTTACATATATAATCTGTAGAAGCCCGAGGGGCCCCCGATTTTTAAAATCTTTAAAAGTAATTTCCTTTGAAATAAATGCGGAAGCGTAAAGGTGATGGTTCAATAAGGCGAATTTCCAAATTTTAATTTCTTCTTCAAATTAAAATTAAACAAAGTGAAATGGGATAAAACACACACACTATTGATTTCACATAAACACAATTAATTCATTCAAGTCCTAGAATTTGCCTAAGTAATATTTATCATTATTTCCAAGTTAGGCCAAACCAGTTTTAACAAAATACTTAATTTAAAATAAAGTTTACCCAATTTTAATTATGCACCAAATTAAATTAAGTGTGACAATTAAAACCAATTTTATCTTTAATTATCCTATGCATGAGTTCTAAGTCATTATGCAAGATAAAATAAATCAATTACACTACGCCGCGATGTACGAGGAAAAATCCACAACGGGAAACAACCTCGGACGACCCTAGCCTCAAATCCACTAAGTACGGAATTTACATTTACAAGACAGATGACTTACTTCCTCAACTCGAACCCTCTCAAGCATTGACGCGTCTTCTTGTAACCACCTCTTCCTAGCGGATAACCACTGAGCTCCACCGAGATTTCGGAATCCACCGATCGGACAATAGGCGCACCGTCAACCACACATGGTGCCTTTCACCATGTGAGAAAGCCGCAGCTAAACAATTCTTCTTCTTTGAGGGATTTAGAAGAAAACCCAAACCATCTCTTCAATTCGGTGTAGAGATAAACCCGGTGCCAAACTCCAAGCAAGATGTATATATATGAACTTGGATAAAACAAATATGGGTGCAAACTAGAGTGGTAAAAGATTTTCTCTTGAAAAAATAATACTCAAAACTCATGAACTTTTTCTTAAAAGAATTACACTCAAAACACTCTCTAGGAGTTTGTATCAAATGAAAAAGTTAAGTTAGAAAAAGTTATTCCCGCACATAGATATTCAGCAAGAAGATAGTGGGGTAAAACAAGTGGGAAAGTGGGCAAAACTGCTCAAAACTACCAAAAAACCTGTTCCCGCCAAATTTTGTTCGAACGACATTTCGTTCGAACGACATTCTCGTTCGAACGAGTCTTCTAACGAAGTTCCAGTATGAACTCGTTAGAAGCTCGTTAGAAATCTCGTTAGAACGACCATCTCGTTCGAACGACATTTCGAACGAAGTTCGAGTAGCCATAATGGGAAGTCATTGGAAATCTCATTCGAACGACTTTTGGTTCAAACGATAATCTCGTTCGAACGACACTTCGAACGAACTCACAGATTGTTCAAAAAATTCTTTTTAATCCCAGAAACTTTATATACTTTATATATAAGTGTTAATAGAAAATATTCTGAAAACAAAACACAGTTTTAAAAACCTAACACCCAATATAAACCGTTCCAAGCTCCTATATATATATATATGTAACGCATTCATACCTTGGGAGCATGGAACTACAGTTGATGACGTACAATCGAGGCACGTAAACCATGGCTTTTGATGAAGCTTTATACTCTTTGCCGCTACGTCTTCAACTAAACACGTCATAGGCTTGAGTAGGTACACTTGAACACTACCCTATAACATAAGCGTTTTTGTCCGGAATTGAGCCAAAACTACAAAGGACTCAATTGGAATTTGTGTCCTTACAAATCTCCCCCTTTGGATATTCCGGGACAAAAACCAACAAAAATCCTAAAGGGCCGTCAAGCTCACTAGACTAAAAAACATCCCACCCAAAATAAAGAGTACAATGCTTGACTCGAATAACACTTTAGAATATAACGCTTTGCCACTAGAAAGTTTTCGTTTTAGAAGAATTCCTGCACACTTAAGAAACTATCAAACGCATAGGGAATATCAAAGTATTTAAAAAATAAATACTCCCCCTAAGATAAATCTCCCCCAAACTAAGATATGATATAATAGGATTTTCCCTTATCATCATTCTCCCCATTTTTGTTCTGGAATAGACAAAGGACTAATTTAAACATGAGGCATAAAGTGATGAGAATATTAAAGCATATGGGCAACAAAAGTCATAACTAATCCAGACAAGGCAAAAACTAAACAAAAATATCAAATATATGTATACATAAGATATAACTAATAGACGAAGTATACATATATAGATATAGACACACAAATGACACACACAAAATATAATAGAAGTCTTTCACACTCGTAAGGCAAAAATGTGTCATATGGAAACGGAAGTGTTGGGGTGTGAACTAGTAACAATTAAATTTAGACCCAATCACTTAAAACATGTTCACGGAGTTATCAATCGATTGCAAACTTCATCACATTTGAATATAACCTCATGTGACAATATAGATTGAACTCAATGAACAAACATACAAAATGCATACAAGCCTAGAGTTTTGATGATTCTACAAACCAAATAGAGTCATGACAATAAAGACCATTAGGATAAACGGACATTGTGCAAACCGTTGATATACCATCCAATCTCCCTCAATAATCATTTATATTAATTTTGAATGTATATATCAATCAAACATAGGCCTTGGCAATTATTTTTCTTTTAGTGCCATTTTTATGTTTTTAGGCCATTAGACAACGTATTTCTTTTAGGTCCATTCCAGTCGGTGGCTTACAATTGCAAAGGATGATTATTCCTTTCGGAGCCCTTCCCCGTGCACATTTGTATATCATTTTTATATCTCACAAACTCACGTGCAACGGATTTTGACATGCACTAGTCCTCCTAGGTCATAAATATGTAGATGACTAGATTGGTAGGAGAACATCTCACAAAGCTCAAATATAACATGTGACATTAAAATTTCAAAAGAGCTCGTGCATGTATGAATAGATGCATATAAAAATAGAATTAATTTAATCAATACAAAATCCAACTACTCCATATAAACATGGTAAAGAACATTTTAAGGATTGAAAATCTAAACCAAAAGTTCAAGCCACATGGGAGCGTAAACGATGGGATTCAAACACAAGTATATGCCACTTAAAGTGTGTCAAACTAAAATACACACACAAAAAAAATCTTTTTGAGTTTTTTGACATTTTTAACCAAAAATAAAAATATATACTCAAAAGACAAACAAAAATCTTTTTGTATTTTTCATTTAATGCAAATAAAAATGAAAGAATTATAATACAAAAGATAAACAAAAACAATTATTCTAGCATGAGATATGTGACGAAGCAATGACTAGAAAACGATTAAATAAGCATACTTTTAGCATGATAATATAGCATGAAGCACAAAAGCTAAAGTATGCAAACACTAACACATTCATCCTTTAGATTTAGCAAGGGAGGAAGTATGTGAAAGTAAATGAGAATCAAAAACCCTATTTTGCAAGGCAACCAAGTCGGATTTCCTAACCCAAATTAATGAAGAATGACTATCTTCGGGTGTAGGAATTTTAATTACCTTGGTTGCTTTACGTTGGGATTTTCTAGGAATACGTTTAAGATCAAAACAAAATTTTCTAAGATGACCTTTTCGACCACAATGTGTACAAATAAAAACATGTCGAAAAGATTTACCTAAGGAGTGATCTCTAAAGACTTTCCTAGTAGATTCTCCTAAAACATTGGTTTTGGCGTTATGAGTAAATTCATTACAAGTATTGAAGCCTAAACCACAAGTGTCAGTTTTAATTTGGACCGTTCCTAATATTTTATCTAATTTTTCCGAACGACACTCCAAATCAAATTTGACATTACTAGAGTCTTTTAATTTATTTTTCAATTTTAAAATGTTACACTCTAATAAAATATTTCTCTCTTCAAAAGCAAGAAGCTCATTTTTCAAGGATTCCATTAAACCCCTAAGGCTATCTCTCTCACCTTCTACATATTCAAGCTTCTCTACAAGAGTCCTCTCACGTGTCCTAAGGTCTTCTACCAACATACTATCATCAATGACCTTGACACGTTCTTTTAAACTAGCTTCTAACTTCAAATTAGCTCTTTTCAATTTAATAGATTCTTCATATAATTCTTGAAAAGCATTTTGAAGTTCACTCACATTAACCTCTTCTTCATTTTCACTCTCTTTTTCTTCTTCACTCTCATTAGCATCAAAAACAGTGGATTCATAAACTTTAACCTCCGAAGTGTCATGTGCTTGAATATCATTATCGAAGCTCACATGACTAGCCATAAAAGCCACAAAATTAGGCTTAGTGGGGGAATCGGGTCCCTCTTCCTTATCACTATCACTAAGGGTCGCATTATATGAAATGGGTCGTTTACCCTCTTTTCTTAGTTTAGTAGGGCACTCAGAAGCCCTATGGCCATAACCTTCACAACCAAAACACCTATTAGACTCGTCCCTATTTAAATTTTCATTAATAGTTTTAGGGATCCTCTCGGCTTTGTCATGCTTAGAAGTTTCAAATTTCTTAAAATCATTTTTGAATTTATCTTTGTTAAATTTAAGAAATTTTCTAAATTTTCGAGCAAACAAGGCCATGTCTTCCGAGTCACTATCACTCTCGCTCTCTACTACTTCTTTAACCTCTTTTCGGGCTTTTAAAGCAACGCCCTTTTCTATTTTCTTTTCAGTTTTAGAGGGAAACATGTCTAGTTCATAGGTTTGTAAATCACCTACAAGCTCTTCTAATTTCGTAGAGGCTAAAGTTGGTAAAGAATTTAAAACGATCACTTTTGGAATAAATCTATCGGGTAGGGACCTTAAAATTTTCTTTACAACTCGGTTGTCGGGTATTTTCTCTCCCAAATTAAAAGATGAATTGACAATATCGGAAATTCTAGCATAAAATTCATCAAAAGTTTCATTATCGTTCATTTTGATGGTTTCAAATTGAGTGGTGAGGTTTTGGAGTTTAGAAGCTTTAACGACACTTGTACCTTCATGGGTGAGTTATAAAATATCCCAAGCTTCTTTAGCGGTCTCACACATCATAATGCGTCGGAATTCATCCGGTGTGACAACGCTAAACAAGGCATTTAAACCTCGGATATTAAAGTTTGAATGTTTAAATTCACCCTCAGTCCATCTATCGGCCGGTTTGGGAACACGTTCATTTTCTGCTAAATGAGTTGGTGGAGACCACCCGTTAACAATAGACATCCAAACCCTCTCATCGACAGATTTTAGTGCCGATTTCATGCGCGCTTTCCAATATGCGTAGTTAGAACCATCGAAAATAGGAAATTTTGAAAATGGGGAAAATTCCATTTTAGCCGAAAATAGTTAAAAGATCTTTAACGAAGTAAATTATCATTTTTGGCTCTGATACCAATTTGTAGACGCCCGAGGGGCCCCCGATTTTTAAACTCTGTAAAAGTAATTTCCTTTGAAATAAATGCGAAAGCGTAAATGTGATGGTTCAATAAGACGAATTTCCAAATTTTAATTTCTTCTTCAAATTAATATTAAACAAAGTGAAATGGCATAAAACACACACACTATTGATTTCACTTAAACAAAATTAATTCATTCAAGTCCTAGAATTTGCCTAAGTCACATTTATCATTATTTCCAAGTTAGGCCAAACCAGGTTTAGCAAAGGACTTGATTTAAAATAAACTTTACCCAATTTTAATTATGCACCAAATTAAATTAAGTGTGACAATTAAAACCAATTTTATCTTGAATTATCCTAAGCATGAGTTCTAAGTCATTATGCAAGATAAAATAAATCAATCACACTACGCCGCGATGTACGAGGAAAAACCCACAACGGGAAACAACCTCGGACGGCCCTAGCCTCAAATCCACTAAATTTACATTTACAAGACAGATGACTTACTTCCTCAACTCGAACCCTCTCAAGCCTTGACGCGTCTTCTTGTAACCACCTCTTCCTAGCGGATAACCACGGAGCTCCACCGATCGGACAATAGGCGCACCATCAACCACACATGGTGCCTTTCACCATGTGAGAAAGCCGCAGCTAAATAATTCTTCTTCTTTGAGGGATTTAGAAGAAAACCCAAACCATCTCTTCAATTCGGTGTAGAGATAAACCTGGTGCCAAACTCCAAGCAAGATGTATATATATGAACTTGGATAAAACAAATATGGGTGCAAACTAGAGTGGTAAAAGATTTTCTCTTGAAAAAATAATACTCAAAACTCATGAACTTTTTCTTAAAAGAATTACACTCAAAACACTCTATAGGAGTTTGTATCAAATGAAAAAGTTAAGTTAGAAAAAGTTATTCCCGAACATAGATATTCAACAAAAAGATAGTGGGGTAAAACAAGTGGAAAAGTGGGCAAAACTGCTCAAAACTGCCAAAAAACTTGTTCCTACCAAATCTTGTTTGAACGACATTTCATTCGAACGACATTCTCGTTCGAACGAGTCTTCTAACGAAGTTCCAGTATGAACTCGTTAGAATCTCGTTAGAAATGTCGTTCGAACGACCATGTCGTTCGAACGAAGTTCCAGTATGCCATAATGGGAAGTCGTTGGCAATCTCGTTCGAACGACTTTTGGTTCGAACGATAATCTCGTTCGAACGACACTTCGAACGAACTCACAGATTGTTCAAAAAATTCTTTTTAATCCCAGAAACTTTATATACTTTATATATAAGTTTTAATAGAAATCATTCTGAAAATAAAACACAGTTTTAAAAACCTAACACCCAATATAAACCGTTCCAAGCTCCTATATATATATATATATATATATGTAACACATTCATACCTTGGGAGCATGGAACTACAGTTGATGACGTACAAACGAGGCACGTAAACCATGGCTTTTGATGAAGCTTTATACTCTTTGCCGCTACGTCTTCAACTAAACACATCATAGGCTTGAGTAGGTACACTTGAACACTATCCTATGACATAAGCGTTTTTGTCCGGAATCGAGCCAAAACTACAAAGGACTCAATTGGAATTTGTGTCCATACATAATCCTATTTCTCTTTCTGGTTCATACAGTAAAGTTGACTGTCTGTGTAATTTTTTTTCTTTGAAATTATATAGGCTTCATGGATCTTGTTTGATAGATCTCGTCGAGCAGATTTCAAAAATAGTTATTATGCAAAAAATGTATATGTCAATTAAAAGTATGATTATTTGAAGATTAAAAAGAAAAGTTCAACCACTTATGTAACTTCCTCAACGAAGTTACGGATGCTTGGTTTTAAAAGGGTAAAATTGTGAAAACAAATTCCAAAAAATTAGGAGTAGGACTTATATGTAAGGAAAAAATATGGTGGGACTAGAATGTCTAAAAAAAAGTCTAATAGGATCTAAATGGAGATGCCCCTTTATTTGGTCAATTTATTGTATTAAAATGATAAATATATCATTAATTTATCTTTGAGAGGACTTATCACGTTTTTTGCAAAAAAAATCATTAAATCATTAAAAATCTATAACTTCAAATCTACAAATTCAAATTTCACAAAATTATATATTTTGAATCTACTCATCATGATCTATCAAATAACACCTATATTCGATATTTTTTGATGAAAAAATCGAAATAGATAAATTTATTGTTTCTATAAAACCTCCATTTTTTCGACAAAAACTCTATTTTCGACGAAAACTCTATTTTTCGGCGAAAACTCTTCTTCTCCAGCTCGGGTAATGGTGTCGTTGGCACGAACTAAAAAAATAAAGAAATAGACGAAGAGAGAGAGAGAGAGAGACTAGCGAAAATTTCGGCGGCCTCCAACAAGATTTTTCGATAGGCTGTTTGTTTCTAGTGAGTCTCCGATGGAGTGGGGTGGCGCGGGGGTGGGGGTGGAGGTGCGCTGTTAGAGAGAGAAAAAGTGTGGAGTTATAAGTTTTTTTAGAGAGAGAGTAAGTGAGTTTAAAATTGGTATATGTGAGAGTACATTTGTTTAAATATATGTAGTCTATAATGAAAAATGACTTGATGCATTAAAAAAAATAAAATGAGATTTGATACATCTTTGACTCAATAAATGAGATTAGCCTTCAATTATCTCTTATAAAAAGGTTTTCTTTTGATTTCGCTTCTTATACTAAATTATCAGTTTTGTTTCTTCGTATCTTTTGTTTTTATAGGAGACACTTTGTCAAATGCAAGTGTTTATATACAACTGTGTGCTAGAATAATTAGGTTTACTAAAACAATATCCCCTACTAATAGAAATTATATGTACATCTAACGGGTCTCCTAGAAGAAAAAATGATATGTAAAATTTTAAATGGTGCGGAACATAAAAATACAAATGTAAGTGCAAAAGATAAACTCTCAATGAGAAATTGAGTTGATTAATAAAGGCATACGTGTCATAAAATTTTACTCTTAAATGTAGAAGATTATGTTTCTAATGTGCATCTTAGCATTGCAAAACACCATTTGTTTACATGATTTAGAGTTGCACGTATGCAACAAACATCATTTTTCTTATAAAAACAAGTAGAACTTTTCATTCACATCTTTTCGAAATTTCTATTTTTTCTCTAAATTTCATCTTACCAATTTCGTTGAGTGTTATGTGGAAATCCTTCAAATTTACTACTTTAATTCATTGTATTTATTGCATTTTGGAGCCAATTTGCCTATATATAGGATATCAAACGCATTTATGAGTGGAGTCAAATAAACACCTTAAAGATAATATTTTCGTACGCATAACACCCATAAATTCTCCTAAATTTCCATCACTTATATCCTAGTTTTCTAATATCTTGTCTTGGTCGGATTATACGAGCCTATAATTTTGGCTTCCTAATGTGAAGAAATTATTTTGTACAATATTTATATTTATGTTTACCACTTATTGTTTACAATTTGTAAATACAGTTTTGTATGATCCACATTATTTTTCAGTTTCACACTTATAATTAACAAAAATATATTATACTTTTACAAAAAATAGTGAATATTAAAGTTGTTTAAGTACCGACTTTCAGCTAAGTTAACGAAGTGTCAAGGATAAAAGCTGAAATAGTTATTCTATATTAATTGCAATTTTAAATTTAATTGGGCCCGCCTCCTCCCCGTGGCTTTCAAATCTTGAGGGTGGTGTTATATGACCCAATTGTCGAAAAAGTAATTATAAACAAAAAAAAAACTTTTTAATCCCCAAATCTCGATATTTCTTATTATTATAAACTCACAAAACCATTAACACATAAGCCTTAAACCAAACAACTTTCTCAAAGAAAAAAACAACAACAATGTATTACGATATTTGTTAAGGAACTGACACATGTAGTCCTACCATCTCGGAGCAATTTTTGTTCCTCATTTAGTCCCAGTCTTCCGGAGCTATCTAGTCAGTCAATAACAAACTTATTCAAACTCGTGTGGGTTAATCCACACGTGTGTATCAGTCCAGTTTGTGCGTTAACCCTAATTGTATTCTATAAATATATCAAATGTCTATGTAAATGTATCATTCAGAAACACCATTATTGAGTGCAGTAAAACAATCAAAATATTCTTATTCTTTGATCCTATGTTTCTACATGGCGTCGGATCCATCAACGACTAACACCTTATCATCATCTTCATCTGGACTCGCCCTTCCATAAACTATTTGCACAAACTCATTGCAATATTCTCAATCAAGTTGAAGCCCCCAAACTACCTTGTTTGGAGGAATCCATGAAATTAACCATGCCGCTGACTAATGATCCACCCACAGTTAATGGAGACAAAGGAAAAGCGGAGCTTGAAGAGGGGAAGGGCAATGACATGTTACTAAGAAGTCGGATAGCTGGCACTGTGACTGATAATGCGTATTGGTTGTGCAACAACCACTCACATGCCTTTCTTATCAACCTACTACTTCACTTCTCACCATTGTAACAGCTTCACCCTCTCCTGATCCTCGCACCGTCAGTTCAGCCTTACAGTATTCTCAGTGGATTGCAACCATATGTGATGAGTTGTATGCCCTCCACAAAAATCATACCTATATTTTAGATCCCAAGAATTCTTCTATGCATGTCATTAGTAGCAGATAGGTCTTCAAAACCAAATTGAATGCATATGGTACACTAGACAAGCACAAATCCAGGCTTGTGGATAAAGGCTTTAATCAAATTGAAGGCATAGATTATCTCGATACCTTTAGTCTTGTCATTAAGCATGCCATTATTATACTCAGACTCTTTCTTATAGTTACAAATAAGTGGACGTTATGACAACTGGATGTCAAGAATGAGTTCTTGCATGGACATCTAGAGGAAGAAGTTTACATGCAACAACCACCTCGGTTTGTAATTCCTTGATTAATGTCAAATATTGCATATTATTACTCCATTGACATTGTGATATTGCATTCTTATGGTCGTTAAACGCGCTTTTTATACTCATTAATAATACAACCTTAAATATTCATCATTAATCGTTTATTCAAGATTTATTTGAGTGTGTTAATGGAGATGTCCAGAGACAATTTGGACATGAAACAATCACTTATGCACTTGATAAATGGTAAATTCAGATGATCAATTTCGGACTTGGACTATTCATATAAATTTTCTGTGTCAAATCATGGTACGTCTGGGTTCAAAAAGCGAGTCAATCTGATCTCAAACAAAGAAGTTAGAAGCTTTTTGGTTAAAAGTGTAATAGAATAAATTGGGGTGAACAAATCGTGACACGTGACAGCATCATGTCATGACAAGTGGCACCACAGGATGATGACACATGGCACCATAGGATAATGAAGCATGAAACCACATGATGATACCATGTGGTGCCATGGGATGATGACACGTGTCGCTACAAGATGATGACACGTGGCCCCATTAAAAATGTGACCCGTGTCACGGTAGGATGGTGACATGTGGTGTTGTTGCTTCTTAAAATTAAATGATGCTAGGGATAATTGAAATAAAGACCTCCCCATCCCCATTCTTTAACAATCACACCAAATAAACTTTTGATAATAGTTAGGCATCCTTTAGTATATAACCTCTAATTCAACCTAAAATTCCCCCCATCTTATTCTACTCACTCCCTCTACCACCTTCTTCTTTCTTTCCCCCTATTTTTTTTATTCTTCTCCCATAGTATTTTTCAACACCATCACATGTCATTTTTCCATCGCCACCTTTTAATTATTTAACTATATCACCCATTATTGTGTAAATCCATTTTAACCCATAAACTAATTTTTTCAACCTATCAATAGGGCCATTTGAAGACACATTAAAATCATCCATTTCTGTTAGAGTTAGCTTCAACTTTAGACTAGGAAACTCTCTCTGAGTTTTAGTAGTTGTTTTAAATCTTTACCAGTTTGGTACTTTTCAAAAAATTTACGAGGTTATAATATAAAGATTGATTGACACATGCAAACATTTAATCTAAATTCTTCTCATTTTTGTTTAAGTGAGTGTTATTATTTTTATATCTTTCTCTCATACATTGTTTTATTTTACTATTTAAATGTACTTTCTGGCGAATTAAATTAGGTTGAGATTAATAAACTCACCTTGGGTATATAGTTGCTTCACTATAGTATGATGTAATAGAATCGATTTTATGAATTAATTGTTCCTGTTTTTACACCAAGGAACCTTAATGGGATATATCACACATGTATCAAATTTGCTACCTTGTGTGTATAATTTTGGGAATATTGCTAACGTCAAACTCATATTTGGACTTTTATGAAAATTTGGGGAGTGACACTTAGAGTTTAAATAATTTTTATAATGAGTATTAATCACATTTTAAAACGTGTCTAACTATGTAATAATTTGTGCGTTGTATTTCGAGGTGAAGAATTTCACTTTCAACCTATGATTTTTAGAGTTTTAAATTAATTTAGTTTAAATATTCCCATAGATAAATTGTAGTGTAAAAATAATTAAAAAAAATCAAAAATCACTGTTTACACTTTCTTTTAGAAGTTATAAATCAATTGAAATCTAAATGACATTCCATGTGGATTCAATACCGAAGTCGCCACTATATATATAAAGCATGTGTTGTTGATTTTATTTTTTTGTATTGAGATGCAAAACCGATGACAACAACAAGCATGATCACACGACGTTTGATTTTCACCTAGTCAAAATGGTGTCGTTGTCGGGGAGTGTTTTGTTTTAAAATTTGGTTTATTTATTTCTGTGTACATATTTTTTTATATTTTTTTTGAACCGGTTATGCACAACTGAGTTTCAAGGACTATCAATCTCTCGACCACACTACTTTTTGAAAATTTCATCTACGAATCACTTCACGTAATTATGTCTTATCCTATTATTTGTGGGTACGCAATTTTTTCATAAAAATAATTTCGAAAATTTCCCAAACCCATGACTTTTGGCAAATAATTGCAAAATGGAAAAAAATTTACAAAATGACCTTAGGCGAGTATTTGCATAATAATGAAAATGGTTTAGAGAGATACGAAAAATTATTATAATGATAAAATTCCTCAAAATTATTATTATAGTTATATTAATAACTATTGTGAAAATAATTTCTGAAAATATTATAACAATAATTATTACAATTATTATTCTAATAATTTGAAAAATAGTTATGATAACACTTCTCAAAAAAAAAAAAAATTGGTGAAGTTTCTCTACCTCCAAATTCTTTTGGTACATTTGCAAATTCAAAAATTAAGAATTTGATAATTATTATCATGAAAAAAATTATTATTGAAAAAAATAATTAGATGGTTTATTTGAGTCCAATAATAATTTTTCTCCTAATAACTTAAAAGACGAAGAATATTTTGAACTAAATGAGAAAACCGAGCACTTTGAAGAGATTTTTACTTTCAAAGAAACTATTATTCTTCTCACATAATTAATAAAGGAGACTGAAAATATAAAGGATATGAAAATTCAACCCACGGTTAATAATAATAAATTATTGAAGTTGAATTTCTATCCTCACAATTTTCATTCACCGTTATCGAACCATTACAAGTACCGCAAGAACCGAATGAAAGTCTTAACGACTTGACCCGATTCTTGTTAACGATTGCTTTTTCGAAATAATTTCCATGATGAAATTTTCACTAGAGCGTGCTCCAACTCCATTCCAATCGACAAATCTTTGGGAGAAAATATTGATTTCCTGAGAATTGAGTTGTGCTTGTCCTTCGTTATATCCAAACCACCCATCACCCAATAACATAATTATTCAAAACTTTAGGATCATTTTTTTTTGCCCAATTCGTGCCCCCCATTGCATAAACGAATTTCCTATTTTTGGAGGTATGAAAGATCATGGGTGTCCAACGTTAATCCCACAAAATCAACACGGTTTCTTGGTTGACCTCAAAATTTCCGTCTTCTAGTTTATGGTAAATTAGAAGATGATACTTTTATTTTCTATATTTTTAATTAATATATATATATATATATATATATATATATATATATATATATATATATATATATATATATATATATATATATATATATATATATATGTCTTTTTTTTAAAATCCTTTATTTTTCTTGTTATTAATGTATTTTGCAGGAGTATTGAACGTGATATTTGAGGATCACCTCAAATTGAATAACATCTCTCTATAACTTGAATTGAATATGGTTCGTAAAGCACATTGAGGACAATGTAATGTTTTAGTTAGGGGATGTCATAATGTATTTGCACACAACATATTTATTTTACATTATTAAAAAATAAATAAACAAAATTTTCTTTATGTGTTTATTGGAAGATGTTTCTCGGTGAAAATAACACCAATCATTTAAATTAATTAAAAGTAATTTGAAAATTTTGATAAAATTCAACAATATATGCTTTTCTTTTCAGACTTTTGGCCGAAATTTTTATTTTTCTTAGATTTTACTCTCTATGTTACCTCATTCTTTTAATAAAAAAAAAAACCATTAAAGTTATCAAATGATTAACCTGCCTAAATTGCTCTTTAATTTATTTACCATCACTATTATACTTTATTAATTGATATGATTCATGTATTGACACCTTATGAACATCACGAATTATACTTGCATAATTGTTAAAAGCTAAATAATTCGGTAAATTTAAAGATGCATGGGTATAACTACCATGTGAGCTTTGTATTATGTTCCCTATTCTGAGTGAAGTGTACACTTATTCATTATTCTTTTGAAAAATATTTTAAGTCATCGGTAGTATCAATATTCTTGTTTTGACGGTCGACTAAAGAATGATAATATGATATTTTTCTAACAAAATCAAAAATCATGTTTGAACCTTACTTTTGATCAAAGGTAATTCATTTCATCATTTGAATCTTTTCACAAATGCCTTGAAAATAGATTAAAAAAGAAATGCAAAGTGAAATAGAGACTGAACACATTTAAAGGAGGAGAAAAAAAAAGAAAAAAGAAATGAAAAAATAGAAATAAAGGAATTCAAAAAGAGTAAAGAATTCCAAAAAAAAATAAAAGCAAAGAAGTTGGTCTTTAAATGTTCACCATTTCTTTAAATATATATAATCATTTGGATGTGTTGACCCTTTTCATCCACGTTCACATTTTCATACCGAAAGGTCCTTAAATGGTCACAAAGTTAACATGATTTTATTAAACCTGAAAATATTACATTTTTACATTTTTTAGAAAGCAATATCTTATCATGAGATTACATCTTACCATTTTATATAGATGTCTTTCATCGCTGACATGTACAAGGCTTTGTTTCCAATTATATTTACTCTTTATCCTACATGTCCTGAGTGACTTCCACTAATTCAGAGTGTTTTATTTTTTGAGTGTAATCTCCGGTGAGAAGTTAACTAGTTCGCTTCATTTTAAATATCGGATCATTAAATACTGAAAATAATATCGCTAGTAAAAAAAATTTAAGCACACTAAACGCTTAGTTAATACATATACAACTTATGAATTTCTTCAACATAATTGCTATAGTAAATAAATTATTGGAGAAAAATCTAACATGTACAAGGCTTTCGTATATACATCATAATCTTTCTGATTAACAATGGATACCAATTTTGAGAAAAATATGATTTTTATGAGTATTATCACTGTAAATCCTCACGAGACAAAACTCATCGACTAGGATAACCTAGGGGTTTGACGACTTGTTGCATAAGCCAAATGCAACTGCACATCTCGCGAAAGTGGATCTCTGTCAATTTTTTTTTATAATTTTTGAATAAAATGGCAAAATTTTGACACGAAAAAATCTTTTATTACGTCGCTAGGAACTAGCAACACGTTAGTTAGGGGGTGTGATTAGTGTCAAATATTTCATATATTTACTCCCTTGACTTTATGATATCGCAGTCTTATGCTCGTTAAATGCACATTTTATATTCATTAATTGTATAAACTTAAATATTCATTGCTAATCACTTGTGCAAGTTTTTTTTAGTATTTACAGTGTTTACGATACTAATAGCAAAGTATAGAGGCAATTTGGGCAAGAAACAATCACTTACAAACTTTCAGGGACAAAATGATAAATCTAAATGATCAATTTCGGATTGGAACTATGCACATAAATTGTAGGTGTCGAATCACGGTATAGTTGGGTTCAGACGGTGAGTCAATCTGATCTCAAACGAAGAAGTTATCATCTTTTTGGTGAAAACTATAGGAAAGAAATTTGGGCTCAGCAAATTGTGATACGTAGCAGCGTCAGATCATGACAAGTGGCATCGCAAGATGATGAACCGTGTCATTATAGGATGATGAAACATAGCACCACATGATGATGACACAATGCGCCATTGGATGATGACACGTGGCACTCTTAAAACGTGACAAGTGTTACTATAGGATGGTGACACATAGTGTTGCTTCTTCTTAAAACTAACTGAGGCTAGATCAAGAAATTTTTTGATGTAACCACTAATATATAACCTATAATTCAACCTAGATTATTTCCCTCATCTTTTCTAACTCACTCTCATCACATGCCCTCATATAGCAATTTATTTTCCTATCACCACCTTTTCATTATAGAACTATATCACCATCTATTATGTAATTCCATTTTAACTTCAAAACTAATTTTTCCAACTATAAATAGGTCCATTTGGAGACACATTATAATTATCCATTTTTTCTTAAAGTGAGATCCAATTTTAGAGTTGGAAACTCCCTCTTAGTTTTAGTAGTTGTTTTAAATTTTTATTAGTTTGGTATTATTTGGGAAGTTTACGAGGTTGAAATATGAAGATTAAGTGACACAATCAAAATATTCAATTTAAAATCTTCTCATTTTTGTTTAGTAAGTGTTATTATTTTTACCCCTTTCTCTCATACCGTGTTTTATTTAATTATTTAAACATGCTTTCTGGTGAAGTAAATTAGGTTGAGATTGATGAATTCACCTTCGGTATATAGTTTCTTCACTATGGTATGATGGAATAGACTTGTTTTATGGGTTAATTATTCTCGTTTATACACCAAGGAACCTTAATACGGTATATCACTATGCACAATATTTTCTACCTTATGTGTGTAATTTGGGGAATATTGTTGATGTCAAAGTCATATTTGAACTTTTATGAAAACTTGGGGAGTGACAATTCGAGTTTAAATGATTTTTTAAATGGTTATTAATCGAATTTTAATAGTGTCTAACTATATAATCATTTATGCTATATATTTCGCGGTGACGAATTTAATTCTCAACCTGTGCTTTTTATATTTTTAAATTCATTTAATTTAAATATTTGCCTACATAAATTGTAGTATAAAAATACTTAAAAAATCATCTTTTACACTTTCTTTTAAAAGTTATAAATTAATTAAATTCAAAACGACATTACTTGTGGATTCGATACCCGAACTCGTCACTATACATATAAAACTTGGGTAGTTAAAGTTTTGATTTTTTGTATTAAGGTGCAAAACTGACGATAACGACAAGCGTGTTTATACAATGCTCGATTTTCACCCAGTCATTCCTCACTGTTTAGATCATGTGTGTCACCCATATAAGGTAATCTATGGGTTGAAACAACCACCACTTACTTGGTTTGATAGGTGCAGTTCCTATTTATTTTCACTTGGTCTTCAATGTAGCAAGGCCGATTCCTCCTTATTCGGTCTTCGTCGCTCACAAGTCATAGTATTACCATTATTTTACGTGGATGGCATTATTGTTACCAGTAATAATACTTCTACCATGTCTGAAGTAATTGCTCATCTCTCACAAGAGTTTTCACTGAAGGATCTTGGCACATTAAGCTACTTCTTAGGCATTTTTGTTATTCCATTTTATAGAGGCTTATTTTTTTTTTATAAATAAATGATATTATAAATCCATCGCTAAGGGAGCGAACCCTCATACACAGTAAATATACAAGAGACAAACCAACTAAAAGGAAAAAAAGCATACAGACCCCGACAAACATAACACCCGACTATAAAACAGAGTGAAGCTCCTCGATAAACTCAAGAAATTCCTGAATGGTGACGACAAAACTCTCCTTATTCCATCTAAGAAGAGTGCTCAAAAACAGATAACGGAGCCTCGAAGGAGCAGTCTCGACGCCATCAAAGCATCTCGCATTCCTCTTCTTCTAAATCGTCCAGAAAATGCAGTGAGGAACTAATCGCCACACTCGCCTATCGCCCAACCACCGCCATGGGGGGTCTCCACCCCTCTAAGAGCGCCCTCACAGACCCAAGCATAACCCCAGCGGTCCGAGTGAGGGCAAGAAAAATGTCCCACAAACCTCTCGCCACCCTAGAGTGAAGGAGAAAGTGATCAGTCTTCTCCTCATCCTCCTTACATAACCAACATCGTCTAGGCAAATGATGACTTCTCTTCTAATGACCCTCGAGCATCGGAATGGCCTGTCTAGTTAGTCTCCACACAAAGAATCTGACCATTGGCGGCGCTTTAACCTTCCAAATATTCTTCCAAGCGAAATGGACTCTGGGATTCCCACTCCCGCATAGGATCGAATAGTAGCCTCTAACTGAGAACTCCCCTGACCTACTCCCTTCCACTGTAAGGAATCCTCCCTAACCGTTGGCCGGGGGGCCGAACCTAACCACTCATAGAACATGTCCGCTTCCTGAAGCTCCCAATCCCACAACCTCCTTCTGAACTGCGGATTCCACATCACACCTTCCCTATTAACAGTCATGTGGTCAACCACCAATCCATCCTGATCCCCACCTAGGTTGAAGATCCCGAGAAAGAGCTCTTGTAAAGACCCATGTAGGCCCCACCTATCACAAAAAATTCTCCAACAAACTCATATGCTTCATGCCAATATCGTTGCGACTACAACCGTGACCAAGCCGTCAGCCTCACAAGGCCAGGCCTTCTTTCCTACTGAATTCCAATTAGTAGTGGGTGGAATTCAGTACTTTACTCTCACGCAACCAAACTCACATTTTATATCAACTCAGTGTGTCAAAATATGCACTAACCACAGCCAAAACATTTTCATGCAGTCAAACGAATCTTGCTCTACGTTGAAGGCACCGTTCACTATTGTCTCAAGATTTTCCCTCAATTATCTCACTCACTCTATGCCTTCTTTGACGCGAAGTGGGAAGGGTGTCTACATACTAGAAGATCAACATCTGGCATTTGTGTGTATTTAGGTGCCAAATGTATCAAATGGGCCTCCAAGAAGCAATCTACAGTAGCTCGTTCCAGCCGTAAAGCTGAGTATCGAACACTTGCTACTGCCATAACTGAAGTCCTTTGGGTTACCCATATTCTTCAAGAACTTAGAATGCCACCTTCCACTCCACCTACCTTATATTGTGACAATCTCAATGCACTTTACTATAGTGTCAACCCAGTTCTTCATGATCGGACCAAACATATGGAGCTAGATTATCACATAGTTCTTGAGCAAGTGGACAAGGGAGATCTTATTACTCAAATTTTACCTTTTCATCATCAAACCACGAATATTCTCACCAAGGCCCTTCCCACTTCTTCATTTGCTTCTTTACGGGTCAAGCTTAGTGTAGTTCCTCTCCACATGCTTCACTTGAGGGGCAGTGTTAAGGATTAAACACATGTGCTTTATTAAGTCCTACCATCTCAGAGAAGTTATTGTTCCAATTCTAGTCCCAATGTTCGAGAGCTATCTACTCAATCAAAGACAGACTTATTCAAACCCTTGTGGGTCAGTCCACATGTGTATATCATTCCAGTTAGTTTGTAAACCCTGATTGTATTCTATACATATAGGTTACATTTATGTAAATGTACCAATGAGAAACACCATTATTGAGTGCAATAAAACAATTCAGTTATTCTCATTCTTTGATCCTATATTTTTATAATGTTCAATTTAAATGCAACATGATACAAAATTTGATTTTTTTTACTAAATATGAATACGATCCAATTAAAGCACGACATGACACAAAGCGTATTTTCTACCCAACACGAACACGACCCAATTATTATGAACTCACAAAACCATTAACACGTAAGCCTTAAAACAAATAACTTTCTCAAAGAAAAAAAGGACCATGTATCATAATTGTTGATGTAAAATTAGATCACTTTAACAATTCAATCACTGATAAATAAATGAGACAAAAGATTTTAAAGTGGTTCAGCCTTATAAGAATGGCCTACGTCCACTGTTGTTTTATTGCTGAGTGTTTGGGAATTCTCAATTACAAGAAATTCCGTTCTGGATCCCGAAGTTTGGATTCAGGATTCGTTCCCTACAATGAGGATTGTACAATGTATTTATATCCCTGAGGCTGTAATGTGAAAGGGTAATACATTTAATGATATACATATGAAAGGGTAATACATTTAATGCCCTCTTTGCGTGTGCGTCTGAATGATAAGCATTTAATGAACCAGTTGAACTGTTGGTTATCCAGCTATTAATGCTTCGTTCGAGATGCAGCTCGGACCGCCTGAGTAGCTCGAACCGCCTGAGCTTCTCGGTGCTAATGAGTTCCTCGGAGAGGTCCTGTTCCTCGGAGCATAAGAGTTCTTCGAAGAGGTTTTATTCATAAGAGTTCCTCGGAGAGGTCTTGTTCCTCGGAGCATAAGAGTTCCTCGGAGCGTATGATCATCTCGGAAGTGCTTGTTTTTGCCATGTAGATAGCCACGTGTCTTCATATGGTTGGTCCAAGTCAGCATATTAAATTTGGTATCAACAATCATATTTAATTTAAAATTGATTAAAATATATTATGACATTAAATGCGATAGGACAATAAATTAGATATATTTTTTTATTTAACATGAACATAGTATCCAAGTCAAATGTGACTCGATTGAAAATCATATTATTTCACATAATAGGAACACGACTAAATTTAAACGTGAAACAACATGATACGAAATCTTGTTCATTTTTACCAAATACGAATTTGACCCAATTAAAACGTGACGCAATCCGAAGTATTATTTGTTTTTATCAAACATGAACACGACACAATTAAAATGCGACACAACCAATAATTTGGAGCTTTTCATTTTAGTACTGACCAATGGTATCTGATTTCAAATGCGTTAATATATATGAAGCTTTTTATTTTTGTCATAACCAATAAATTTTTTTACACTAGTCCACTTAGATATATTTGGGGGCAATAAGCTCCCTCACTACTTAATGTATATCTTATAAGTTGGGGTATATACAAACTTCACACGTATATATTACAAAAATTTGTATATACATTATAAAATTTCATCCACAAATTACAAAGTTTTCGAAAAAATAAAATTACAAAAAATTCATGTATACAATAAAAAATTTTAATGTATACATTACTGAAAAATTGGTATACACTAATGATATCTTTAACCGGAAAAAAATTACCGACTAGGGAGTTGAGCCAAGAAAAACCATAAATTATATTATGACATTAAAACGCGACACAACACAAAATCGTATTTTTTATCTAACACAAACGCAATCCAAAGAAAACATGAATCGACTGGAAATCAATAATTTTGACCTACCACGAAGATGTCTCAATTTAAACAGGACACGACATGAAATCTTTTTTTTAACCAAACACAAACACGACCCATTTAAAACATTACAACATGAAATGTTATTTTTTTTACCAAACACGAACATGATCCAATTAAAACGCTTCACAGTATATTTATAAACATGTTATGTCATGTTTTATATGAGTTGTGTTCGTATTAGGTAGAAAATATGCTATGTGTCGTGTTTTAATTGGACGGTCTTCCCATTTGGTTAAAAAAATAAGATTTCTTATCATTTTGTAATTGAGTCGTGTTCATACTATGTAAAAAATATGATTTTTAATCAAGTCACATTTTATTTGAATTGTGTTTCATGTTATATATATATATATATATATATATATACAATTTTGGGTCGTAGGGCATTTAATGTCTGAATATATTATAATGTATTTTAAATTAAATATCAAAATATATGACAATTGTATTTTTTTTTGAGAAAGATGTTTGGTTTAAGGTTTATGTGTTAATGGTTTTGCGAGTTTGTAATAATAAAAGAGAGATATTTTGGGATTAAGACGTTATTTATTATTATTATTTTTTAGACAATTGGCCAAATTTGCGCAATGCACTTTAGAATAGTAGTTCATATAGAATTAGTGAAAATTAAATACCTATTTTTTACAAGTAAGTTGTACAAGATGATTGCTACTAGAACACCTCCTCAAAAATGAAAGTAAAATTGCATGATTTGGTGAGTAATAAGAATCATTTTACACTGATTATCGATCGCAATACGCTAATATGACTTATCATAATTAATTAATATAATTGGTACGAACCCAAATTAAAATAATAACAAATAATCGTGACACATCAAATTAACGTGACACATGCCCACACTTATTGAATAAAATTTTATAATTGTGCTATGCTGCAAATATATAGATTTTTTACAATCATGGAAAACGTGTAGCTCATCATTTATCGCTTTTTATGGTACCTTAGTCTTGTCGTCAGCCCATCAATTTTCCTGTCTCCCACATCCCACTTCCTAATCTGTACGCTATATATATATATATATATATATATATATATATATATATATATATATATATATATATATATATATATATATATATATATAGGCATAGGCTCAAGTGAGGTCCTTATGTGAGGTCCATAATAAGACAAAAGTAAAACCTTTAGTAATATTCTATTTTAGACCCCAAATACCTATAGATAACAATTTTGCATTTTAAGTTGTAAGACTTTAGAAATAAAAAAACCCACTGAATTCCGACCAAACCTCAAATCTGGTATCAGATCCATAAGACGTTCCTTTTAGACTAAAAGTAAAAAGACTTTAACGCCCTTGGGATTTATCGCTTGTATTTACCAATATATTTTTGGAACCAACCCAGAATACCAACCTATACCCATAACTGATTTAGACTCAGAAGGTTGTTTAACCACACACATAGACGGTTGTTCACACATTGAACATATTCCAGGTAAACACGCAGACAGTAGACAAGTTATTGCTAATGCTATTAATAGCATAATAGACCAAAATAAGTGTATACTGCTTATATTAAGACAATTAATAAAAGACACTCAAACCCTAGAAACAGAGATAAAAAAATATCTCTAAAAGACTAATAGAAATAGATAACCAAATCCCAATAGACTTAGTCCATGTTTTACAAGAAATAAATATTAAGACTAATCATATAGAAGTCCTTAACAAAGACATCTTAGAAATTAAAACCTTAATTAAAAATCAAGACAGTGAGTTAATTAAACTTACTAAATAACAAGCTAAGCTTATCCCTAGACTAGATAGTTATATTCCTAATGGAGATAGTTATATCAAACTGGAATGAGGTACCTAGAGACCTCTCCATTCAGACTTTATCAGAATTTTATCAAAGAATTTTAGAAAAGATAAATGGGGGAGATTTTATTATAAGATAAATGAAAATGAGATTGCCAACGCGGCTAAAGCAACTAGAATTATATTGGAAAGATTGAATTTAATTTCTACATCCATAGCAGCTACCCAAGACTATAACAGTAGCTTTGTTAAAGACTTGCATTTAGATTTAAAGTCTAAGACAGAAGGATTAACCACCTTCTATACAAACTTTGTTAAATTTCAACAGAATTAAGCAAATTACCTTAATAATAGGGAAAGCAATAACCTATCCAAAATGGATAGTATTATTAATGAACTTAGACTAGACATGACCCAAGTAGAACAAAAATACCAAGACATTATAAACGAAATTAAGGTCGTATATAATAAACCTTCCCAAGCAAAGATAAACTCTCCTTTTATTCTAACTCGGTTAGATAAAATTGAAAAGACTGTACAAGACACAGAAGTTAGAACCATGCAACAACAAGAAAAAGATAATGAAATAAAAGATTATATTACAAATGTTGCAAAATCCTTAGTTAATTCTCTAGCTAGACATAGTGAAGAAACTTCTGAAAAGACTAGAAAAGAGAATAAGAATTTTAAAGAAGAAATCCTTAATCAGATAAAAAGATTATTCAGACTTCTTAGAAAGAATTAAAAAAAGACTTGAACAAAAATAGGTAATCACTTGTAAATTTATAGAACCCCCTCCTACAGAGAATAGAGAAGGAAAGATCTTAAGTAGACAAGTCATAAATGGCAGATTAGATAAGACTAGTAAGATAGTTAGCTCTATCCCAAATATTGGACAGAGTAATCATATGCTCCAAAGACTTAAGGACTCATCCTCCAATGTTAGGACATGGTGGAAGGAAAGAAATTTCATCAAGCCTCTCCAATGGAAAAAATGGGGTGAAGTTGACTAGAAGATTGTTGAAGATTCCATTCATAATGGACAACTTCCAGCCGTTAGATACATAAACTTGTTTAAGTAAGGTGCCATTCCTAAGACTCCTAATTATAACATGACCTACCATTATAGAAATCATGTGTTAGACAAATCCTATACTGAGCTTCAAGTATTTGACTCATAATGGTTTAGATCTAGAGGAACTGATAGGAAGTTCCAATTCCTAACCTTTGGACTCTTTCAAGCAAGAATCCAAGGATTACATAGACCTCAGAATAATATCAACATATTATGTTTCTTAGTAGACAAAAGATGGAAAGATTTTGATAAAAGCCTTATTGGGATAACCCAATTAGAAATGTCAGACAACATAGGATACTTTAATGTCATTTCGGCATTTACAGTAACCGTAGACACAGCCAAACATTTTAAGTTAATCTCATATGCTAGTGGCTATAAAGACTATATAATCCCAAATGCTAATATAAATATAGAATTCCAAAGCTATGTGAAGTTCTCCCAATTTCCTTCTAAAGGAATGCAATCGGGAATTCCTAGCGGTAGACTTAATGAAGAAATCTTAGTTAGAACCAATGTTTCAGACTATAATCATACTTACAGTATTAAGAATACTAGACCTATGAAAGAAAAAGCTAAGACCCTCTAGCAATTGCCAGAATTTCAAGAAACTAAGACTATACAAAATAAACCTTTGTTTATTAATCAAGACGACGTCACGAGAAATATTACCATCCAGTTTGGTCCCCCTAAGATTGTCAATAAGAACATCCAGACCGAAGAAATTAGATTTAGGAATATGGAAGAAGCCATAATTAATGATCCTTTAGAAGGAGAATGTAGTAGTAAGACTAGTGCTAGTTTACTAAGACAAGCCCCAATAATTAGACCTAGAAGATCATTTGAACAAAAAGACTTAATTAAAGAAACAAATGCATAATCAACAATATTCTGATCATATCCGTAACCATGTATAATAAGTCATTTATCCAACACAATAAAAGTGATTATTCTTTAACTAAACATACAATGACCTTAATAAGTCATTTATCCAACACAATAAATTCACAATCATAATCTTACCCCAATCCTTATTAACATTATAGTCTTATGAAACATTATTAATACACTCACCTTACCTGTTTGGTAACATGGATGTTAAATATAACATCACCACTGAAAACTTCAACCACACATACCAACCCCATAATAATTATCTTAACTATTATATGTCGTTTTTCTTTCAAATAACTTGAACAAATACCTTAGTGTATCACATTATGGTATCTCACATAATATCTTATCCTAACACATACTTCTTGGTGACTCCGTATAATGTCAATCATATTCATTATATGCCATATTCTTAATGATAACATGTACGTACAATGACAAATACAACTCAATATCCACCCAAACCAGTTGTCAAGATTCCAACCCGATTAGCATCTTCCCCATACTCATACACAACACATACTCTTAAAAGGGCTCCCCAATATTTTTAAACTTCCAACTCTTTAACACCTTCTCTCAACTTTATTATTCATATTAGCATTTCAAAACATTACAAGGGTAATATCCACTACATATATTCATACTATTAAAAAAATACATCTCAACTCTTATTACTATTTATCATAATTCAATATGAACCCATATTCGAATCAATTATTATATATTGACTAGTAATTGAATTTCAGACCATTTCACATATTAAAATTAAACATATACCCTATTAATCCTCACTTCACCCTTACCATGTGAATCTTCATTTTATTCACACTCTAACAATTTACTATCTCATCCTTTAACGGAATATGGATTCCCGTACCTCACTCTCCCACATAAATGGGCACACACCAAACCATGGATTAATAAGTGACACTACTCAAGTTTACATATTCCAGTATAAGAAGGGATTACTTCCAATACTTCACAATTTTCACATACCAAATTTTGTCTTTAAAAATTTTCCTTCAATGACATGTTTGTCCATACCAAAAATAAAACGATGCAATGATTCATACAAAAATACCCGTATTCGCTGTCATCCCCAAATAAACCTTAACATCTCATTTCCATTCTTGCAAGATCCTTTCATTTCACATCTCGTACAACAATATGTATTTATAACTAACAAATGTTAGTTAACAAAAGACAATTTACTTATGACTAAAACAATTTCTACTTCCACTGCCAAATCTAGACGTTCCTCACCCCCGAACCTCTAAAACCTAGGCTCCGATACCAAAGTTGACACACCCCAACCCAGTTGCTTATAATTAAGTTTGAAAGTCAAAGTGAGTCAAATCATATTTACCTAAATCAAACCATAAACACAAGTATCTTTATTCAATTATTAACATGCATCAATAAAACAAAAAGCCCTTCACTTTTATTATGGTAATTATGCTTATTCTAACTTACTGAAAAGATAAGTAGTCTTAAATTACCCCATTTATGTTTGACCAAATCATGGTTTTATGCATCCCTTTCTAACCCCACCGAACTCCTAGATTTGGCAGTGATATCACAATACCTGAAAAACATAAACATAGGAACCATGAGAAAAATAACTCAGCAAATGCATCACTACACCACTATTGCATAAAATTAAATGCAATAAATCATATTCCCGTGATGATATATGCATACTTATCCAGTCCATTGATAAAGAATTTCATATTATATACTTATCCAGCTCATTCATACAAATGATCAGTTATCTACTTATCCGGCTCATTCATAAAGAATCACCAACTATATACTTATCAAGTTCATTCATAAAGAATGACCAACTATATACTTATCCGACTCATTTTATAAATAATGACCAATTGTATACTTATCCGGCTCATTCATAAAGAATGACCAACTTATTCGAATCATGATTCACATATCCTGTCTGCAATAGACAATTCTCCCCCATTCCTGGCCGAGGAGTAACCCCTTGTCTTTAATAGACAAATCTTGCCCATTCCTGGTCGAGGAGTAACCCCTCATTTCGATAAACCGAAATGAACAAATGCATAATCAATAATATTCTGATCATATCCGTAACCATGTATAATACCTTTTACCAGTGAGTGATATTCAGATCTTATCCATAACTATGTGTAATACATCTTACCCGTGAGTGATATTCAAATCGTACCCATATCCATGTGTAATACAACTTACCCATGAGTGATATTCAGATCATCTCCATAGTCATGTATAATACATCTTTTTACAGTAAGTACACTCACCTTGGCCACTTCGTGTGTTTTTTCCCTGCCTTTGTCGGCACTTGCTCAACCCGGTTCTTCTTTCCTGTCACATATAAAGTCTTAAAATATTAGTATCATCATAACGATATTAACAATCCAAAGAATAACTTAACCTTGACCATACTCATAAGCATCATATCATCCCATTCTAATCATTTATCATAAATGAAGTCTCATCCAATTTCATGTTAAAATATTTAACATATCCAATCCATAGCCCAAACATACTTTAATTTATTCTTGGTAATCTGATTCTTATCATATTAGGTTCCCAATATAAAAGACAACACATCATTTCAAGTTTCCTAGAGCAAGATTTGTCAATTTCTTTATTACAAATCAAATCTGCCCTATAGACGCTTTTATCGGTCAGTCAACTTTGAAGAATTTTCATATTTTTTATGCATCATAACTTCCTTTAATATTTCACCCAACATACATAAACATATGGAACAATACAAAATTAAAGTTTCATAATTTTTAAGGTTCATTTTCTATGTCAAGCAAAACATCGAACACCTGGTGTGCATACCACCTTTGGGGCAGATTTTGTATATGAACTTCAAACTATCACCAAAGATTCATTTCTTGGTATTTGCACATAATATTCGGATATGTTATACATAAATGAGTCTATTTTAATATCCAACTTGAATTATTCAATTCCAATAAATATAAAAAAGTTATAGGAGTTTTGACTACACATGGTTTCCAAACGAATAAATATACATGATTTACACGTTCAACTTTGCTTAAACCCGCATCTATCCATATGTATACCTCAAAACACGGAAGTTTAGTAAAAAAATGATTGTTTATATAATTTTAAATCAATAATTCCAAAAATATACAAGATTTACAAGTAGAATTACCTTAGGGATGTTTTCGTAATTTCCTATGGATTTGTCTCCCATTTTTCCTCGCCTTTCTCTTCTTAAACTTCTTGTTTCTCTCTCTTCAGGCCAAACTCTCTAATGGATGAGTTTGGCTAAAGAAGAAGGTTATTTCAAGGGACTAAAGTCGGCCAAGTTTCCCCCCCCCCCTTCCAACCAATGAAATTCATCCATTTGTTATACATATAAGACAAAATACCACTTAACGAATGGACAGATTTGCCCCTACTTCGTAATTCTAGCATAACTTCTTGCTTGAACCTCTGTTTTACACACCATTTATTGTGTTACAAACTTAAATCATATATGTACAACTATCTAGTTTTCACCTCAAGTCAATTATTATATTATAGTGGCCAAAACAAGTCCCGAACTCGAACATTCCTACCAAAGACTTCACAAATTTGTGTTTGTGACTAATTCAATATTTCACAAGTTATGAAGGTAGGATTAGACTAAACACAATAACTTAACATTATATATTCTAATAAAATATTATCCCCATCCCATACGATAAGCATGATTTAAACATGGCTTATCATAATCATATCCTGAAGCCCTTCTACTCTTGACTCACTTGAGTCTATATTTTATAAGTGTTCATCTAGTTTGGAAATTGTGACAAAATTATGTCTAACCTAGAAACCAAAGAACCTCAGATCTTGCATTACTATTTCATCTTTGATTGAAGAGACCTAGATTTAATTACCAACACCCACACACAATAGAATGATTCATTTACATGTCATGTTGCATATTAGTGTGTGTATATATGTTGGGTGTGTTTAAATCTCTAAATTTGATTTTTAAATATTTTTTGGGATTTTTTAAAACATTTTAAAACAAGGTTTTATTAATAAAAATTGGTTTTAAAAAGTTATGGGGTAAAAATGCTATTTTAGAAATATTGGTTTAACTCCCTAAAGTTGGTTTGGGTAGAAACCAAAAGCGGCAGAGACTTCAGGGTTTACTACGTAATTTTTTTTACGCGTGTTTTATCTGTTGTTATTGACCAACATTTGTCGCCCTCTGATTGGTTAAGAGTGTGTTTCTTTGAAGAGACAAAATCTACACTTGCTTTTAACACTTGGATCATATGTAATCAACGATGTGCATGTCTTTTATCATAATCCCTGTGATTACCTTTTGAACCAATCAGAAGCGTTTTAACCACCGCTTAACATATGCCCTTGGATCTTAGTCAATCCATCTTGACTCAATCTGGACCCTTGATTTGGGGCCTCGATCTCGAACCTTCTCAGCCTCCTATAAAAGGAGCCCTTTACTCAGCTTTCTGAGACTTTTGTTAATTCGTCATTTTGAGAGAAAATAAAGAGAGAGTAGAGAGAAGAGAGAGAGAGAGAGAGAGAGAGAGAGAGAGAGAGAGAAACCAGAAGAGAGAGGAAGAGTTAGAAAACTCTAACCCTAAATCGTCTACACAGTTCAAATCAAATACAAACCTTCAAACCTCTATACTTTACCAAACACAACCTTGAGTGTTTGAGTGTTTTTGAGAGATGATTTGAGAGTTTATTTGTTGATGTAACCTCTTCTTCTTTGGATCTTGTTTCCAACTTAATCATTTTCTTAGATCTAGTGTTCTTATGTATAGGAATTTCCAGATCTAAGTTTTTCATGATATATTACTCTTAGTTTTCATGTTTGTTTCTCATCTTGAGAAATATTTTGTTGATTCGTTTTCAGTAAATATTTTTAACTTTGAAATCAACAAAAATGTTTTCTGTTTCTAATTCTCCTGAAACAAGACCTTAGACCTAGTTTGGAATCACACTTGGAGGTTTTCAATCTCGAAAAATATTTTCTAAAATCTGAGATTGATTAAGACCTTGACTGTCTTCTTAGCAAGGTATCCGTGGATTCGGGGATTGTTTTAAAGGTCAAAAGGTTAAGTTTTGTGAGAAGAGAGAAAAAGAAAACTCACAGCATGTAGATATATTTGTAATTTGCTAGGACTGTTTGTACATGATAAGTGTGTGTGTGTGCATGCATGTGTTAGAAAGCACCTCCACAAACTCTTTCACACTACAACACGAAAAGTGTTGGTAATAAGATCTTGAGATAAAGAGTCGACGTAAAGAGCTTGAACAAATTGGAGTTAACAAACTGAGAGGACAACATCAACAATCAGAACTGCAGAGAAGTTATAAGGACACCAGAGGGTACATTCCTAAACTTATATAGGTCCGAGTTGTATGCATGCATGTTATATACTTTGTAACTGTTAAATTTGTTTATAGTGGATTTTTGTTTTACTCCGTAGAGGGAGTCGTGCATGTTTCCTCAATTGGTGAGGTTTTACTACGTAAAAATCTTGTACTTAATCTTCCAACATCTTCTCATCTCATTCTTAGTTGTGCTGGGTTTTAAAGTTTGTTTAAAACTGTTTTATAAACTTGTTAGTAAAATCTTGAATAGATCTCGTACATACTGTTTTGATAAACACATCTTGTGTTCAAATAGTTTTGGTTTTTCAAGAAAAGAGTTTCTTAAAAAAACAGATCGGAGTTACTTAAATAGTTTATTTTTAATAAACGGATTTAGTAACAGAATTTCGACTGGTATCAGAGCAGGATATACTTATTTTAAAGAGATCCTGTGTTTCTGAAATTGTTTTCTGAAAATCTAATATGGACGAGAAAAATGAAAGATTCGGTAACTTGACCAGACCTCCTATCTTTGATGGAACCAATTTTTCTTGCTGGAAAGTAAGAATGATTGCTTTCATTCAAGGAACTCTGGGAGATGATGACTGGGACATTGTTAAAAACGGTTACATTTTTCCTACAAAACTAGCCACTGAAGGAAGTAATGAGAGGATTAAGAAAGTTTTAAGTGAGTTCACATAAGAAGAGAAACAAGTTTCTCGAAATAATAATAAAGGAAAGAATGCTATATTTATGTCTATAAATGAACATGAGTTCAAAGGAATCTCATCATGTACCACTTCTAAGGAAGCTTGGGACACTTTAGTTACTGCTCATGAAGGTGACACTAGAGTTAAAGCTGCTAAAACTCAAATGCTCATTCAACAGTATGATTCCCTAATTATGTCTGAGACTGAGTCATTTGATGACTTCTATATGAACCTGACTGATATTGTGACTAAACTGCATGCTAATGGGATAACTTATGACAGACAAGAAATTGTGTCTAAAATTCTGAGATCATTACCACAGAAATTTGATAACAAAAGATATGCTATTGAGGAAATGTGTGATATTAATCTCACTCTTGAACTACTCAGTAGTAATTTAATAACTGTGGAAATGGAACTGGAATTTAAGAAACAATTAACCCAGTCCCATAGGAAACAAACTAGTTCCAATCTAAGCTTCTCTTCTAAATTGATTAAGCCTAAGTTTAATACTTTCAATGATAATTCTGATGAGGAATGTGATATAGAAAGTTTGGACAATCAGATTGCCTTAATGTCAAAACAGTTTAAGAAAATTATTAAATTTAGAAACAACATGGCAAATAAACAAGGCAAGTCTAATTATCCAACTTCTTTCAATCACAGACCTCATGAGAAAAATAATGATAAAAATCACAAGGACTCTCACACTAGACCTAACAGAGACCTTAAGAAGACTGAATGCTATAGATGTGGTAAACTAGGACACATTGCACAAGACTGTAAAGTTAACATGAGCACTCAAAACAAACACACTAGGGCCAACATTTGCAAGACATGGGATGATTCAAGTGAATCTGAAAATGAGGAACTTGAGTCATCTGATATTTTTGACCCTTGCATGTCTTTCTTTGCCAAGATTATCTATAATGATGATATGCCTGTGTTAGTTAATGAGGATGAATATAGTAATTCTACTTTTGATGTTTCGAATACTGCTGTTACTAGTTTAGATGCTTTGATTACTGAGAATATTGCTATTTGTTCCGAGGGGTGTGTGAGTCAAAGGGAAATCGATAATGACGATGTCAATGGGTGTGTGAGTACTAAGAATGAAGCCTTAGGGGTCACTTCACACACTACACTTAGTGACTCGGACAATGAAGACCTCCCAGATATTCACACTCTCTATACTAAAACTCTCAAGAAAAGCACTAGACTAGAAACGTTTGTTAAAGATCTCACTAAGAAGTTATAAGATCTAAGCCTAATGGTTAAACTAAATGCTGAAGAGTATACTACCCAATGTTTGACTCATAAAAGAGAAATCAAAATGTTTGATGAAAAACTCAGAAATTTAAATGAAACAAATGAAACTCTGGAGAAAAAATACAAAGGGACATTGTTAGAATTGGAACAAACTAAAGAAAAGACAACAACTGTTTTCAAAAAATTTACAAAATTTGAAAATAATTCAAAATGTTTTGATGAATTTGTTGCTGAATCAAAAACCAATTCTGATGATCGAACTGGAATAGGGTTTTTCCCCAATTTGAAAACACAAACAAAATCTTTTGAACCTATCAAGTTTGTGTCAGGAGGCAAAAGACCTATTGAAACATGCCCAGACTTTCATTCTCTAAAAACTGAGTTTGATTCAAAACATCAAAATTTTAACATTGGGGAAACAAGTTGCTCTAAACATGAAAGTTCACCTAAGGCTAAATACGTTTGCCCCTCTATTAGGAAGAGTGAGTCTGCATATAAGACTGTCACACCTAGGAATAAAGCTAAACCTCAAAACTTCTCAAAACCTTTGTTTAAAGACTTTCCTAAGGAGACCCCAATCTTGAGCAATCTTTATTGCTCTTACTGTGATATATACGGTCACTCTTTTGATAGTTGCTATGCTAGGAGACCAATTATACATGTCTATAGTTCTCCTAGTTATCATAACTTTAACTATTCTAGAAGGAACCGAAACAATTATGTACTTCCTAAACAACCTGACAAAAACTCTAATTATAGGAAGAGAAAGACCGAATCTAAGAGAACATTTCCTAGAAGGAATCCTAAACACTTTCCTAAACCAAATGCTCATGTTTTTCATAAAACTCAAATTCATGCGCAAAACATTTTTCAACGAAAATCTAATGCTCGCAAATTTTATCAATTGAGAGCTAATAAGCGCAAAATGAAAACTAGAGCAATATGGGTTAGAAAAGATGATCTATTGCCACAGATGAAGAGTAACATAGTTGTTACTGCTTTAAAAGATGAACACACATCATCTGGTTGGTACTTAGACACTGGATGTTCTAAGCACATGATTGGGGATGAAACCAAACTTTTAAACAAAACCAACTTTGCTGGTGGTAAAGTCATTTTTGGTGATGGAGTTTCATCTCAAATCATAGGCAAAGGAACTCTCCAAGAAAATGGACTTCCTGTTCTTGAAAATGTCCTACTAGTTAAAGGTCTTAAGGCAAATCTACTTAGCATATCGCAATTTTGTGACTCAGATCATACTGTTACCTTTTCAAAGAATAATTGTAAAATTTTAAATGATAAAGGTGAATGCATAATTACAGGATTCAGAACTCCCTGACAATTGCTATACTGTCATGAATAAATCTGAAATCTGTAATGTTGCCAGAATTGATGACAACGAGATATGGCATAACAGAATGGGTCATATAAATTACGATAACCTTAGTAGACTGACCTCTCTAGAAATAGTTAGAGGAGTTCCTAAAATTAAACCCATTCCTAACATAGTCTGTGGTTCTTGTCAGGAAGGTAAAATTATTAAGGCACCGCATAAGAAAGTTAATGATATTCTTACCTCAAATCCCTTGGAGCTCATCCATATGGACCTAATGGGTCCCTCTCTAACTGTTAGTCTTTGTGGACACAGTTATATTTTAGTTATGGTTGATGACTTCACCAGATTTACTTGGGTAGCTTTTTTAAAACAAAAGTCTGATACTTTTCAAACTTTTTTAAAAATTCTTCTTCGGATTGAAAATGAAAAGGACACTCAAGTAAATAGAATTCGTATTGACAGAGGTGGTGAATTCAAAGACACTGGTATTATTGAATACCGTGACTATAATGGTTACAAACATGAATTCAGTGCTCCTAAGACTCCTCAACAAAATGGGATTGCCGAAAGAAAGAATCATACCCTTCAAGAGATGGCACGTGTTATGTTACATGCCAAGAATTTACCTAAGTATTTTTGGGTAGAATCTATTCGTACTGCTTGTCACATCATAAATAGGTTCTATCTTAGAAAGAATTCCAAACAAACTCCTTACGAACTTTGGTACAAGAAAAAGCCCAATCTTAAGTACCTTAGAACTTTTGGTAGTACTTGTTATGTATGCAAAGATAGGGAACACTTATCCAAATTTGAGAGCCGAGGTGATAAAGCTATATTTTTAGGATACTCGCCTAACAGTAGAGCCTATCGAGTGTATAATCTTCGGACTAAAACCTTAATGGAATCCATAAATGTAATTGTGAGTGACACTACTGTAGAAAGTATGAATGGTGAATCAACTATTGAGGAAGATCCTACAAACATTTTAGAAAATAACTCTCCTGAAATAGTTGATTCATTACCAATTGAGACACCTGAATTACCTAACTGGGTTTCTAAAGATCATCCCATAAATAACGTAGTTGGTAACCCTAGAGAGCCAGTACGTACAAGATCCCAACTAAGAAACTATGCACATTATGCATGTTTTGTTTCCCTAGTGGAACCAAAGAATGAAAATGAGGCATTGAATGACTCTCACTGGATTTCTGCCATGCAGGAATGACTTCTTCAATTTGTCATTCATGATGTTTGGTATCTTGTTCCTCGTCCTAATCACAAGAAGGTTATTGGCACACGTTGTATTTTTAAAAATAAGTCTGATGAAAATGGGATAATCATTAGAAATAAATCTAGATTAGTTGCTCAATGATACTCTCAAATTGAAGGAATAGATTTTAACGAGACCTTTGCTCATGTTACTCGTTTAGAATCTGTTCGTCTGCTCTTTGCTATAGCTTGCCACATGCATTTTACACTTTACCAAATGGATGTCAAATCTGCATTCCTTAATGGAATATTGACTGAAGAGACTTATGTAGAACAACCTAAAGGGTTCATCGACCCTCAATACCCAAATCATGTATTTCGTCTTAAAAAGGCTTTGTATGGCCTTAAACAAGCTCCTCGAGCTTGGTATGAGCGTCTTTCCAGTTTCCTCTTAAATAGAGGTTTCAAAAGAGGTGGAAATGATCAAACTCGTTTTGTCAAACATCTTGACAAACACATTATTATTGCTCAAGTTTATGTTGACGATATCATCTTTGGATCAACTTCTCCCTCAGAAGTCAAATCCTTCTCTGATACTATGCATAAGGAATTTCAAATGTCTCTTATGGGGGAGCTACAATTCTTCTTAGGCCTCCAAGTCAAACAAAATTCAGAAGGTTTATTTGTATCGCAATCCAAGTACGCTTTAGAGATAGTAAAGAAATTTGGCCTCGAGAGTGTTAAAGATGCTAAAACGCCCATGAGTACTACGTTAAAGCTTTCTAAAGATGAACATGGAAAATTCGTAGATCCAACTCTATATCGTAGTATGATAGGAACCTTACTATATCTTACTGCCTCGCGTCCTGATATTATGTATGTTGTGTGTGTGTGTGCTCGTTATCAAAATAACCCTAAAGAGAGCCATTTGAATGCTGTTAAACGTATCATTAAATATGTAAAAGGCACTCTAAATCTAGGACTTTGGTACACTAATGACACACCAATCACTATAATTGGGTACACTGATGCTGACTGGGATGGGTGTACTGATGATAGTAAAAGCACTTCAGGAGCATGTTATTATATAGGTAATAACTTGGTAGGATGGAGTAGTAAGAAAAAAAACTGCACATCTCTCTCAACAGCCGAATCTGAATACATAGTCGCTGGCAGCTGTTGTCCTCAATTAATGTGGCTTAAACAAATGCTAAGTGATTATGGTATTCAAGAAAACCAATTGCATCTCTATTATGATAATCAAAGTGCGATTAATATTTCTAAAGACCCTCTTCAACACTCGCGAACAAAGCACATAAAAATTAGACATCACTTTATACGTGAATTGGTTGATACTAAGGAATTAGAAATCAATTATCTTCCTACTGATTTGCAACTCGCAGATATGTTCACCAAACCTCTTGATTATAATAGATTCATTTCCTTGCGTAAATCTATTGGTATGGTTTGTGCTGAGTAATACCTTTGCTGCTTATCTAAGTTTTTTTTTCCCTTTGTCCATTTGAGACAAAACGGGGGAGAAATTTGAGTCTCTAATGATTGCTCTAATGATTGTTTATATAGGCTAAACAGCTTGATCTTAGTGATTATTGCAGGTTTCTGTACAGTCATACTCAACTGATGTAATAGGGTATTCAATTGTTAATAGTTGAGTTATGTACTTTTGCTTTCTAGGATTTGGGTAGATAGAACCTTTATAGCAATTGGTTTTTCTTATTTTTTTTTGTGTTGCCCTACAAGTCCTAGTTGACTCAAAGGAGATTTTGTCTCATATTTCCAAAGGGGGAGATTGAAGCCCTTATAGTCTTGACTCACTTGAGTCTATATTGTATAAGTATTCATCTAGTTTGGAAATTGTGACAAAATTATGTCCAACCTAGAAACCAAAGAACCTCAGAGCTTGCATTACTATTTCATCTTTGATTGAAGAGACCTAGATTTAATTACCAACACTCACACACAGTAGAATGATTCATTTACATGTCATGTTGCATATTAGTGTGTGTATATATGTTGGGTGCGTTTAAATCCCTAAATTTAATTTTTAAATATTTTTGGGGATTTTTTAAAACATTTTAAAATAAGGTTTTATTAATAAAAATTGGTTTTAAAAAGTTATGGGGTAAAAATGCTATTTTAGAAATATTGGTTTAACTCCCTAAAGTTGGTTTGGGTAGAAACCAAAAGCGGCAGAGACTTCAGGGTTTACTACGTAATTTTTTTTACGCGCGTTTTATCTCGTGTTATTGACCAACATTTGTCGCCCTCTGATTGGTTAAGAGTGTGTTTCTTTGAAGAGACAAAATCTACACTTGCTTTCAACACTTGGATCATATGTAATCAACGATCTGCATGCCTTCTATCATAATCCCTGTGATTACCTTTTGAACCAATCAGAAGCGTTTTGACCAACGCTTAACGTATGCCCTTGGATCTTAGTCAATCCATCTTGACTCAATCTGGACCCTTGATTTTGGGCCTCGATCTCGAACCCTCTCAGCCTCCTATAAAAGGAGCCCTTTACTCAGCTTTCTGAGATTTTTGTTAATTCGTCATTTTGAGAGAAAATAAAGAGAGAGTAGAGAGAAGAGAGAGAGAGAGAGAGAGAGAAACCAGAAGAGAGAGGAAGAGTTAGAAAACCCTAACCCTAAATCGTCTACGCAGTTCAAATCAAATACAAACCTTCAAACCTCTATACTTTACCAAACACAACCTTGAGTGTTGAGTGTTTTTGAGAGATGATTTGAGAGTTTATTTGTTGCTGTAACCTCTTCTTCTTTGGATCTTGTTTCCAACTTAATCATTTTCTTAGATCTAGTGTTCTTATGTATAAAAATTTCCAGATCTAAGTTTTTCATGATATATTACTCTTAGTTTGCATGTTTGTTTCTCATCTTGAGAAATATTTTGTTAATTCGTTTTCAGTAAATATTTTTAACTTTGAAATCAACAAAAATGTTTTCTGTTTCTAGTTCTCCTGAAACAAGACCTTAGACCTAGTTTGGAATCACACTTGGAGGTTTTCAATCTCGAAAAATATTTTCTAAAATCTGAGATTCATTAAGACCTTGACTGTCTTCTTAGCAAGGTATCCGTGGATTCTGGGATTGTTTTAAAGGTCAAAAGGTTAAGTTTTAGGGGCTTAAGCTCTATAAGTAAATCTAAAGACAATGAAATCAAATATGACTTCCCAGGCATATAAAAATAAAGAAGAAAGCAAAGGACATAAAGGGCCGATGCCCCTACAGGAAGGTATAGGGCTTCTCTCTTGAATAAGTAAGGCGGTAGACATTTGACTTCTCTTGGGTTTGACTGCCCATCTTAGAAAAAGAAAACTCAAAGCATATAGATCTATTTGTAATTTGCTAGGACTGTTTGTACATGATAAGTGTGTGTGTGTGTGTGTGCATGCATGCATGTGTTAGAAAGAACCTCCACAAACACTTTCACACTACAACACGAAAAGTGTTGGTAATAAGATCTTGAGATAAAGAGTCGACGTAAAGAGCTTGAACAAATTGGAGTTAACAAACTGAGAGGACAACATCAACAATCAGAACTGCAGAGAAGTTATAAGGACACCAGAGGGTACATTCCTAAACTTATATAGGTCTGAGTTGTATGCATGTTTGTTATATAGTTTGTAACTGTTAAATTTGTTTATAATGGATTTTTGTTTTACTCCGTAGAGAATTCGTGCATGTTTCCTCAATTGGTGAGGTTTTACCACGTAAAAATCTTGTACTTAATCTTCCTACATCTTCTTATCTCATTCTTGGTTGTGCTGGGTTTTAAAGTTTGTTTAAAACTGTTTTATAAACTTGTTAGTAAAATCTTGAATAGATCTCGTACATACTGTTTTGATAAACACATCTTGTGTTCAAATAGTTTTGGTTTTTCAAGAAAAGAGTTTCTCAAAAAAATAGATCGGAGTTACTTAAATAGTTTATTTTTAATAAACGGCTTTAGTAACAGAATTTCATATCCGGATCGTCACAGCTATACCTAGACCGCAGACTCAGACTTATGCTCAGAGTCTTAGAGAATCCTCCAAAATTAGACCTACTGATTCCTGTTATCAGAAAAAGACTTTTAAGACTTAGATTGTTATACCATTTGGTCATAATAATCTTCCATTAATAGAAGACTTTAAAAAAGAATTTAATAACATTATTGATCATTTTAATATGTTATTATCATAAATAAATGGAGATGCCTTAATAATTAAGGGTTTCTTCAAAGACGTTCCAAAAATATATCTTTTTGGAAAATCAGAAATGGCTCATATAACTCTTGCAGACCACGGGTTTATTGGACTCGTCCAGATAAAAGATATTGAAGACTCTGTTGCTCTTGGAAAAATAGTCTATGAGCATGTTAAGAAGGTAGAAGACTTCCTTCCTCTATTTGCTAGAATCTACCAGATTGCTCCAAGTCCCTGTAGAGGAAATAGAGTTGAAGGATTTAGACTTATAATATTTTCCAGTTATATATTCGAAGACATCGAGATTTTATCAGAAGACGAGACTAAAGAATTAATTGTTGATAAGTCCAAGATCCAGATTGCTCAAGCTATGGAGACCACAGAAATCAGGGAGTTATTGACAGGAGAAGACAGGTGGTACACTGCCTACCACAAAGAAGACCTGATAATCCAAGCTGATGAGCCATTCAATGGAAGGCTCAAGAAAGAATCCAAAGAAATGTTAGAGATAGCTTTGCCAGCTAGCCTTAGAACTGTAGGCCTCATTGATGAATCTTTCCACAATGCCCTACCAAATCAAGATAAGGAAGAAGAAGATGCGGATGAGACAAAAACGGGCCCCTCGTTAGCAGAAGAATTATTAAAGACAAAAGATGCCATGCACCAGACCTATGCATTATTGTAAGAAGACAACAAGACTCCATTATTTAGACTAATAATGCCCTTGCAGAATAAAGAAGCTCAGACCTGCCCATACAGGCCTAGACATCCTCCTTTCTTAAAGATAAAGGAAGAAGGTGGAAGACGTTAGGTGCAAAATAATTGCAAAGTGCCAAGATTGCTTTTAAAAAGAAGAAAGGTGAAGAATCTAAAGATTCCAAGATTGCAGACCTTTTAATGATTATGCTTTCAACCGGATCGCTTTTGATAGCCGGTTTCCAGTCATTTGTAGTACCCTTGTGCTATTAAAGGGAGTGTCCATCTGAGTTTTAGAGATCAGGAGTTAGAGAGGAGAGATTGCTAGACTTCCAGTGTTAGAGAGGAGTATGATTGTAATAAGTAATATGTATATGAGCGAGTAAATCTCTCATAGTTAGGGGAGAGGGGAGAGTTGTAATTACTTATGATATGTAATTAAAGTATTTTCTTTTCCAGAAATCTCTTATGTTGAGTTGTTATTATTTTCCAAATTGTCTCCAACTTTCTGTTCATAGAGGACTATTGTGTGGAACCTCTGGTGTAGCACACAAGGTTTTATACTGGTGAATCGCCGTCAGGTGCCGATTTACCGTGAGCCGTTAGCTAGGTGGGCGTTAGGCGTGAAGGCGTACAGGCAGGAAACGGGTCAATCGCCAAAATAGTGGATTGAGGTGCGACACATAAAGAAAGAGTTGTAGGAGGACGAGACCGGAGAAGAATAGTAACTAGGATGAAGAGACAAAGGGAAAAAGATAAAGATATTGCAGACCAAAAGGAAGGTATAACTCAAACCAAACCCTTAACTATTTTTACATATTATTTCTTTAAAAAGAATCTTATATGAGCTTACAAATCACTAAAGACTTTTTAGAATTTGTTAATCAAGCAAGTTTAGACTTAACTAGAGAAATTCAAGACTAGACTCTTACAGACACTAAAGATAAAGAACTAATAGAATCTTCTTTAGTATACGCAGGTGGTACTTTTAAATATATAGACCAGATCATTGAGTGGGTAGGAAGAGAAGTACCTAGAATAGAAATAATTAGAACAGGGATCCGTGATCTCTTTAGACAAAAATTAAGAACTGAAGATTTTGCATAAGAACTATCAAGACCTGAAAAATATCAAGAATACACTAGGATACTTGAAGACGGCATACACGTACTAAAATTTATTAGATGAAAAAGGTTAGCTGAAACAAAGGCTACTTTAATTAAAGCCGGAGGAATCCGCCCTCTCTTTAAAAACGAAGAGACAGCTGCCCCTAGAACATACCGTAGATTTTTGTCATCTTATGGTGATAATAATTTAGACGAATTTATAGATAACGATATAATTGATATTATTAATCAAATATATAAAGAAACTTGACCAATAAACCCACGATACCGTACAAGGTATTTAAGACTAGAATATTTTCCATCAAAACCTCTTTCAATTTCTAGACTCCCTAAAGAAATTATTTATATAGATAATCCTCGCTATTCAGAACTCCAATACGATAGTGACGGAAGAAGCCTGAGAAGTAGCAGTAGTCCTGAAACTTCTACAATTAGACTTCCAGATTAATTAAGCGTTAAAATAAGCTTAAAAGACTTCAAAAATTATTGGGGTAGAAAATTCTATTCCCTAAAACATTAGAAAAAGACGAAAACATATAAAGACAAAAGTGGTCCCTAGGTAAGTTTTGGACTGTAGCTAGTCCGCATACTTAGTTCGCAAACTAGGTCCGCACTAGATCCACTCTCTCTCTCTATATATATATTTTAGTCTATTTGTACGAAGAAAGTTATGATAAAGAGACAACAATTTGAATGATTTTCTAAACAGCCCCGTGTCATGCCACCGGCCGGTTGGAGACTTACGTTGTTTGATTATAAAGAAAATTAAGGGTCCGTTTGATAGCGTTCCAATTTCAAGGTAAATTCAGAAAAATTAAAAAAATTTGGTCTTTTCCAGCTTTTAGACTGTTTGATAGCGCTAATTTGTTTTGAAATTTGTTTTCTATGTACAACACCCTTTAAGCACAATTTGTCACCTGAGGGTGGAATTCAATTCTTTGGGGGGCAGGTTTTTGTTTGCCATCTTAAAATGTCAAATCACTCAAAACCATTTTTTTTAAACTTTATATATTTCATAAATATATAAATATATATTATTTTATATATATATATATATATATATATATATATATATATATATATATATATATATATATATATATAGAGAGAGAGAGAGAGAGAGAGAGAGAGAGGAGAGAGAGTTAGGCTCTCTAACATACCTCATTAAACATATCTACGAACACACCAATTTTTTTAAAATAGTAAAAAAAATAATTTCGAGTTAATATTTTTTATATGGGTTCATGATATTCAATGTATCCTTGTAAAAATATTCAGTTCAAAATAATGTGTTTTGATATTTTTAAAAAATAGGTAAAAAAACTTACACTTTTAAAGGGTAAAAACTGACAGTTTTTTTGACTTATTTTTTAAAAATAACAAAAATCATTATTTTCAATTGATTTTTTTTAGGAGCACATTGAAATATCATGAACCCATATAAAAAATATCAGTTGAAAATTATTTTTTTTACTATTTAAAAAAAAGGGTATGTTGCTAGGTATGTTGCTAAGAGATATGTTGGAGAGCCTGACTATATATATATATATTATATTTTAGCACATATATGTATATTGCGTATATTTCATATATTTACATATATTTCATATATTTATATATTTCGTACATTTATATAATTTATATAATTCATATATTTTAATATATATTTATATTTCGTATATTTTGTATATTTCATATATGTAAAATATTCCTTATATTTATATATTTTGTACATTTAATATATTCCGTATACTCATATATTTCAGATGATTAATATATTTCATATATTTCGTATAGTTTTTTTAAAAATCATTCGTTTATTTCGTATAAATAATATATATTATATATACTGGATATATATTATTTACAGAATATATATATACTAAATATATATTATTAAATATACAAAATATATGAATATATATTATATTATATATTATATATAATATATATTCATATATAATATATAATATAATATATATTCATTTATTTCGTAAATAATATATTATATTTTCATAGATTATATATATATATATATATATATATATATATATATATATATATACAAAATTTCCGCATTTATATCTATTTTCCAGCTTTTGGGTTTGATAGAAAATGTGGAAAATTGATGATTTTCCAACTTGTATCAAACATACACAAGTTGGAAAATGTTCATTTGCCTCGAAATTGTTTGCCCTGGAATCATTTGTATTTTTCCAGTTTTCTATCAAACGGACCCTAAATGAAAAAATATTCCGGGAAAATGTAAAGTGAAATAAAGAAAACAAATGATATTTTTTGTTTATTTGGTTAACGAAAAGATTATAGAAAAATTATGAATAAGAAATAAAAATAATATACATACACGTATTTATAATTATAATTTTACAATAAATAAAGATATAATGTATATTTCTCATTCTAATTATAAAAAATTATGATTTACGTAATAAACATTCATTTAACTCAAACATAACTAAATATGAATATTTAATTTACAAAAATATCAAAGAAATTTTAATAGTAGTTGTAACAACAACAACAACAACAACAATAATAATAATAATAATAATAATTATTATTATTATTATTATTATTACTATTATTATTATCATTATTATTTACATGATGATATATAAAGTTTTTTTAAATTCTCCTGCAAAATTCTAGACCTTTATTAGGATTTTCTTTTACTTTTTTTAAATTATTCTGTCAAACAAACGCAGACTTAGTTAATAAAAAATCCCAAGATGAAATACCCAAATAAAAAATAAGAGTAGCAGTTTCTCACATTCTAAACTCCTACTATCAACAAACTCCTCTTCCATCTCTTTTATAAAATGCATGTAAGAGTGATGTTGGTAACGAATAAAATTAACAAGGTGATAAACACTCAATCCGTGTGTTAAGAAATCTCGGAATACTTTATTATATCAGAGCATAACTCCATGGCTGGTTCTTCATCACCTACGTCTCACTACAAGAAAAATAATTTTAGTGGTGAAATTTTACTGGAGAGTTAAATATTAATATTAAAGTGTGTTTTAGTGGAGAAAAATAATATTTGTTAGAAATGGCTTTAATTAAGGACCATTAGTGACGAAAATTTAAAATCGCTACAATGTTTGTAATAAAAATATTTCCCACACAAAATTTGACAAGTTTAATAAAAGGTTTGTGTCAAATTTAAATAAGTCTCCACAAAAAGTATAATTTCGGTGGCGAAATGTTTAAGTCGCCAGAAATATGGCATATTAAGTTTGTGGCGAATTTAAGAAGGCGCAACAAAATGTAATATTTTGGTGGCAAAATGTTTAAATTGCCAGAAAGTGTAGTATATTTAGTTCGTGGTTGTTTAACACTCAACAATACTCATTTATTGGGGACATTTTTTCAGGCATTTGGACATGGAGGGAAATTTTAGCGGTGTTTTTTAAAACCTCAATTTACTTCTAGGATTTTAAGTATTTAGTCTTATTTTTTAAGATTTATTTATAGCCACTCCCATGTCTTTATTTTTTTAGTTGTTAGTCATATTGTAACCACTATAGGACAAGTCTCATTCTTTGTAGAAAAAAAGACGGACGGTTACAGAGTAGTTATGAAAAGTTTTGAGTGTTTATGAAACTTACTATAATTTTAAAAATACATGAGATGGGACCCTAAAAAATCATAGGGGAGTAGAGCGAAAAAATATTATTGACTCCTGCACGTCAAATTTACCCAATTCTCTCTCTCTCTCTGAGAGAGCGAGAGAGCGCTCCTGTGCACACCCAAGTTTGTGTACTAAGTTTGCACACTGATTTTTTGATATAGTAAATAAATTAGTTTTGAGTTTAATTTTTTTTTTTGTGGTATTTAAACATTTCAAAGAACAAAAATAAAAACCTTTTTTCCTATTTTAAAAAAATCGGTCAAACTTTCATAGCTTTTAAAACTCTTTAAAAGCTGCGAAAGGTTGACCGCGTTTTTTAAAATTGCAAAAAAAGTTTTTTTATTTGATTTTTTTTATATGGATCCCTTGAAATATTTAAATATCACATAAAAAAATTCACTCATTTTTTTTTTTATATTTTATTAAAATAGGTTTGCACCAGTAAGTATACAATATACATACACACACACACACACACACACACACACATATATATATATATTGTGTGTGGTCTTCCTGCACAATTAACATCCGAACTCCCCATTTATCTCCAATAATCTCTCCTCCCTTTCTCTCTCTCCTCTCTTTTATCTCCTACATTCTCTCTCCCATTTTCCTCTCTTCCTAGATTACAGTGGTTGAACTTAAAATAAACTATTTATACCATATTTTTTGCCACACGTCAGTGAAAAAACATGCCAAATAATAAGCCATATGTACCATATGAGAAAAGTGAGGAAGGGTCCGGATGTCTCCTGTGCGAGAAGACCCCACATGAGCATTATATATATATAAAGTTAAAGAAATCTAGAACCCTAAAAGATCTTGCGAATTACCAAATCATCTCCACAGTCTTTCGCAAGATCTTTTAGGGTTCTAGATTATATATAATTTTATTTGAAAGACTGTGAAGAGGATTTGGTAATTCGTAAGATCTTTTAGAGTTATACATTTCTTTAACTTTATATATATATATATATATATATATATATATATATATATATATATATATATATATATATATATATATATATATATAATTTTGTTCGAAAGAATGTGAAGAGAATTTGGTAATTCGCAAGATCTTTTAGGGTTCTGGATTTCTTTAACTTTCATTATTTTGGAATTAGGTCAATTGTTTGGAGTCGACAATCTTCTGGGATTGAATTTCTACTCCTCTGACATTAATTTCAATACAAGTCCTTTGTAAATAAATTTACATATATTGATGACTATTACATATATGCTTTGCACAAACCGAATATTGATGATCCTTACATATATATCTTAAATTTGATGACCTATATATATATATATATATATATATATATATATATATATATCGCACATCTCAATCTTTTAAACAGTCATTTATGGACTAATTGAGATTAAATTTCACATCCCATTTATATTTAAATTCTGCATATTCAATGGGATATGCATCTCTATTGTTTGATAGAATTTTGTAGAAAACAGTTGTTACTATTAATCGTATGATATCTTGGTATGTCAAAATAGTGATTTTTGAAATAAGTTGGAGTTTGTTTGTGCAGAGTTTGAGGTTTGTGATGTTGATATCTTGATGTGTTGAGTATGAATGGACTAATGTTGACAATTCACTTCATTCTTACTACAACAAGGCGGGTTTTGATTTGAACAAATAGGTTTTCAATGTGCTTATTGAATTCTATGACACTTCATTATCAAATTAGTTAGATTTTTTTTCTCTTTGGATGGAGGAATCCGACGATTTTATCATTTCGAATGGTGACTGATAATTTTAAAAGGGGTTTCTAATTTTGGTTGGTTTTAATTTTCTCTCCTTATTGAGACAATAGTTGAAGTTTGTTGTATAGTGGTGAAGTAGGAAATGTTCGTATCACGTGATGTTTAACATGGCATGTTTTTAATTTTGGTACTCTTGGTTTATTCATTTGGAAGTTATATAACACTACACCAAAATGGGTAAATTGGCACCCTTTCAGCGGCTAGGTTTGTCACGGTCATTGATCGTGACAAAAAGATACGCATTTTTTTATCACGGTCATTGACCGTGACAAGTCCATGACAAACAGGACTTGTCACGGATATAGACCATGACAATATTGTCACGGTCAACGACCGTGACAAATTTCGCAGCAAAAAAACCTTGCCCCTCATTTTTTCCCCACTGATTTCTTCCCTTCTTCTCTCTCTCTCTCTCTCTCTCTCTCTCTCTCTCTCTCTCTCTACTTTCAGGTTAGTTTCTCTCTCTCTCTCTTCCATTTATATATATGTGTGTGTGTGTGTATATATATATATATATATGTGTGTGTGTGTGTATATATACGTGTGTGTGTGTGGTGGGGGAAGGGGTTGGGGCAGGGTGGGGGAGGGGGCAGGGATAAGGGTGGGTGGTGGGGTAGGGGTGTGGGGTTGCATGTGTGTGTGTATGTCCGCGCGTGTGTATATGTGTGTGTAGTGTGTGTGTATGTGCGTGTTTGTGCGTAGTGTCCCTTGTAAACGAATTGATTGATTATTAATTTTTTTAGTAAATTAATATATGATTGCTCCTCATTGTAAATTAATAATTGTATACTTTAATTGTTAGTTTAATTGATGAAAATAATTAATTGAGTAGATGAATTAGAAGGAGTACGAGATACACATTTGTTGTTGACATTGTGGTTGGATTATATTGGATCGATGTTGGGTTGGCTAATTTTAAAAATGGCATGACAGTCGGATTATTGTCCATATGGGGGTGGGATTTTTCACCTTTTTTAAAAAATTACTTTGTATATCGAACAATATATATATAATATGATAATTAATTGCGTGTGTGTGTGGTGGGGGAAGGGGAGGGGGCCGGGGGGAGGGGGCAGGGATGGGAGGGGCTGCGTGTGTGTGTATGTGCGCGTGTGTGTATATATGTGTGTAGTGTGCGTGTATGTGCGTGTTTGTGCGTATGTGTGGGAGGGAGAAATGACGCGCGGGGTGTGACGGGGGGTGGGGCTGTGTGCGTGTGCGTGTGCGTGTGTGTGCGCGCGTGCGCGAGTGCATGTGTGTGGGATTGCCCCTCATTGTAAATTGGTAAATTAATGATTTTTTTTAGTAAATTTGTAAACGAATTCATTGATTATTAATTTTTTTAGTAAATTAATATATGAAAGTAGGATTACCCCTCATTGTAAATTAGTAAATTAATAATTGTATACTTTAATTGTTAGTTTAATTGATGAAAATAATTAATTGAGTAGATGAATTAGGAGTACGGGATATACATTTGTTATTGACATTGCCGTTGGATTATATTGGATCGATGTTGGGTTGGTTAATTTTAAAAGTTGCATGACCACTAGATTATTGTCCATATGGGGGTGGGGTTTTTCAACTTTTTTTGAAAATTAATTTTTATATCGAACAATATATATAATATGTTAATTAATTGCGTGTGTGTGTGGTGGGGGGTGGGGAGGGGGTGGGGCTATTTGTGTGTGTGTGGTGGGGGAAGGGGGTGGGGTTGCGTGTGTGTGTGTGTGTGTATGTGCGCGTGTGTGTATATATGTGTGTAGTGTGCATGTTTGTGCGTATGTGCGGGAGGGGGAAATGATGCAGGGGGTGTGACGGGGGGTGGGGCTGCGTGCCTGTGTGTGTGTGTGTGTGCGTGATACAATTATTAATTTACTATATATATTGTTGACATTGCGATTGGATTATAGTGGATCGATGTTGGGTGGTTAATTTTAAAAGTGGAATTGACATTGCGGTTGTATAACGAACAATATATATATAGTATGATAATTAAATGAAACATACTTGAAATTACATATAGTGCGCATAGATACTAGCCTTCTAGTTCTTATGCGTACGCATTCACTAGCCCTTAGACCTGTTCGAAAGTCATTACCCCTGTAATGAGATCTCTCGAATTGTCCCGTTTGGACAGTTTGGGACTGCATAATTTCAGTATAATAATATTCTTAGTGGCTTAAAGTTGTTACTTTTAGAGGAACTTTCTATTATAAATTGAATTTGAATTTGAAATTTAAAAATCGAATATAAATAAGACATAATTAAATGAAACATACTATAAATCTAAGTTTTGTTTATTCTAATCCATGAATATACACTTCTTACCTTTAATAGGTGATTAGTACATAGTTATTTGGGGGTGTCCTAATCTCTTCGTCTATCCTTTAGCTCAAAAAATGAAGCGAGAATTCCCTTCATATCAGAACACTAAGAAATGCCATAATCCTATGGAGTGATGCTCTGCAAATTCCTTCCAATCGTTTTGTAGCCAAACATCACCAATTGAAGTTGTCAATTTCACTTTCCATACCCCACCACTTGGAACCTCTAGCAAAACATGGGAAAATATGGAAAGTGGAATTGACAACTTCAACTGGTGATGTTTGGCTACACAACGGTTGGAAGGAATTTGCAGAGCATAACTCCATAGGATTATGGCATTTCTTAGTGTGCAAATATGAAGGAAATTATATTTGACACGATTGTCCGGGGTACATTAGTTGGAAGGAGGTGCCATATGAGCTCAAGTTAGTTGTTTGGGTAGCACTACAGGTAATGTATTTATATTTATATTTATATTTATATGAATATTTCGATTTCGATTTCATTTTATATTTACATTATATTATTCTGAATTTTTTTACTTTGGTGTAATTCGAAATATATTTGAATTGGATTATATGACTTGGCTGCTCCTGCCGAATATCAATCCATTTTTTATGATAACCCGAATTTTAAAATAATTTTTTAATTTGTAATAAATATTCCAATTTGTACCGAAACATCCATTTTTAATGCTTTTAATTGATTTGCACTTTATCATTTTCACTCTTGTGTGGGAAGTAGGGGTGGAGGTGGGGGTGGGGATATTTAACATTAATAATTCATTTTTATTTGTAGTAATTGTACATATTTCCATGTATTCTTCTAATTCATTTTGATTTGTACCAATAACATTTTGTTACAGCAAATGTCTCATTCAGGTATTAAGGCGAGGATTATGATGCTGGTTATGATGCTGTCATCTGGGCTCGGTGGTAGCGGAGGTGACGAGGGCTCCTCGGCCCCTAGGCTCCCCAAATATGGAAAATTGGGGATGGCCAGTGAGAACAAGTCGGGGCTATTAGCGAGATCCCTCGAGCTGGTAAAGACGATCATCGACCCGAGGTACATTAGTTGGAAGGATGTGCCATATGAGCTCAAGTTAGCTGTTTGGGTGGCACTACAGGTAAAGTACTTATGTTTATATTTATATGAATATTTCAATTTCAATTTCGATTTCGATTTCAATTTCATTTTATATTTATATTTATTTGCAACTAACAATGTATTTGTTGGACAGGAAAAATTCAGCCTGGATCCAAAGCTATGCGATTCCGTCTTGGAGCAGTTGAGGGAGCAACACAAGACGTGGAAGAAACATATGCGGACCCGGTACGTTGGGAAGACACGAGAGTTCGTTATCCGAATGCGTGAATCCGTCCCGCCGAAGGAGCCGATATCATTGGCACAATGGCAAAGGCTCATTGACAATGAGATCGGGGAGAGACAATTGGCATCTCACCAATCGGGGAGGGAAAATCGGGCAAAAAAGATGGACGTGCACTACTCCAGCCGGACGTCTTATGTCGAGGTGGAGCATAGGTTGATGGTAAGATTTAATTTTTCTCTAACTACCAAAATATATTATTCTCCATTATTTTACTTTACGGGGCCGATACTAATTTTACTTTATTTTATTTCAGGGGACAGGGAGTGGCCCTGGGGGTAGTCCACATAGGCTCGATACTTATGTGGCTCTTCGAACGAAGAAGGGGAAGGACAAGGAGGTGTCCCCGAGCGTCGCAGCCACAATTGTAAGTAATCCGACAGTTTACTTTTTATTAATTACTTTATAATTTTTTACTTTACTTATTTTACTAATCATGTGCTTTTTGTCGTTTCAGGCAAAGCTTAAGGAAGTGCATGAGTCGTAGTCTGATACCGACAAGGCATCTTTGTCCACAGACGCACTCAGCTAAGTGCTTGGTTCTGAATGTAAGGGGAGGACAAGGGGGAGAGCTCGCGGGTGGACAAATCTAGGACCATTGGATTAGAGACGAGCGACACCAGGTTGGCTCGAACGATGGATTCACATGATGTAAAGCTATCCCGTTTGGAGGCGACGGTCAAGGATATGTTCTCATTCATGAAGGGTTTGTTGGGCGGAAACCGTAAGGGGAAAGGGAAGGAGAAGGTGGTGGAGGAGGAGGTGCGGGAGGACGAGGTGCAGGAGGACGAGGATGTGGACCTTGCTGCTTCATCACCGACACGTGCAGACTATGATGATCCACTTCCCTATTTGTCTCCCTTCGACCGACCGATGTCTACACTTGGTTGGCCAAGCGTATTTATAATTGACATATTTGATGGACAGCGGATAAGGCGGGGGTTGAGGGACCCAAATATCGTCCAGGGTGCACTAGTTCATGGACGTGAGCTTCAAGACATCGAGCCTAAAGTGCTCGTCACACATATGATACCCGGGAAGGAGAACTCCCCATTATGGTTGCACGAACAATGCGGCACGGTGTATATTAGTCGGTGTGTCAATTCGTATATCGTGTGTCCTACTCACCTCCTCAGAGTTAACCATACCCCAGACATTTAGTGACATTATTTGAATTGAATTATTTTAAGTTGTTACATTTGAATTATATTTGGATTATATCGTGATGCATATTGTCTCTATTTTGAATGTATATTTGCATTAGCTCTATTTCATTTGGATATATGATATTTGAACAGGTACAACGTTGCTATAACAGGTACAAATATACTGTTGGGTAGTGGCAGTGGCCATACTGCCCAACAGATTTTTTTCTAATTCTGCCCAGAATTGTCACGGTCATTGACCGTAATAATTTTTTAAAAATTGTCACGGGCTTGTCACGGTCCTTGACCGTAACAATACTTGTCACGATCAAGGATTATGACACGACCGTGACAATTTCAACGAACTTGTCACGGTCAATGATCGTGACAAGTCCGTGACAAAAAAAGTTGTCTCGCACAGAATTATCACGGTCATTGACCTTGACAAGTTGAACTTGTCAAGGTCAATGACCGTGACAATTCGACAGATTTGTTGTAGTGTAAATATTTTTACGATAGTTATAAAAATGATGTGTTACCTTGAATAATTGATTGGATTAACAGTACTGTATGTTAGATAGTCATTGTTTTTGTAAATGAGATGTGTCTTGTTTTCGGCAAACTCTGTTTGGTTGAGGTAAAAAACAATCCACACTAATATATAGTTAATTCTTTTATAACTGCTTGATATCACATAAATATGATGTGCACGTGTATTTACAATTTTATACCAAAACGTTTTTACAACTGAGAACTACAACTTCATATAGTCACAACTTTAATAAATAATATATTATATATTTCAATTATGTTTTATTAGTAGAAAATGGCGATGTCACAACACAAACCGAAACTAGATGAATCTAAGATGGATAAGATTTGGATGCATATTAAGAACAAATTTAACAATGCTTCTCATCAAGCAAGCTTAATAATATTTCTTGATTTTACGTATGTTAATGTAGATCTTGATGGTAAGATTCAATCCCCGTGTCTTAGTTGTAATAACTTTTACCTAAAAACTCATGAAAACGTGAAATGCTATTTACTTATACATGACATAGTGATGAGTTATAATCCATGGATTCATCACGGGAAACCTTTCGAATCATATGATGATTAGAAAGGGTCTTGCGTGAATGATGATATTGGGATAGGAGACAAAGGACCAAACCAGGAAATAAAACAAAATGATATTGAGGGATTAATACACGATGTATTTATTGGACTATGCGATGATAATGGGTGTGATGATTCTACAAGCCATGATGGTCAAGTATTCAAGGGAGAAGGGGAAAGTTTTTCAAGATTAGTTAAAGATGATTAACATCAATTGCATTTAGGTTACCGACGTCTATCCCACTTATGATTTATTTTTAAATTAGTGCACATAAAGGCAATGAACAATTGAAGTGAGAAATATTTTGACATGCTTCTTGACTTGTTTAAAGAGGCTCTTTTCGAGGATTCAAATATCCCAAAGTCATAATATTAAGATAAGAAGTTAATTTGTGACTTGGGTCACTATGTTAAAATACATGCTTGGAAAAATGATTGTATATTTTATTTTGAGGACCACGTGAGGATAAACATAAGTGTCCTTCGTGTAACGAGCCTATATGGAAACCTAGAAAAGCTAACAAGGTGAAAGTTCCTTATAAGGTATTGTATTATTATACACTTAAATCGAGACTACAACGGTCATTCATAAACAAGGATGTAGCTTTAGGTATTTAATGGCGTAAAGATAAAAAGGTTGAAGAAGATATTATGTTAAAGCATCCAGCTGATGAAGCTCAGAAAGATTTTGATAAGTTTCATGAGTCTTTCGTAATAGATCCACGTAATGTTAGGATTGGGCTATCAAGCGACGAGTTAAATTCATTTTCAAACATGAGTAATACTTATAGTACATGGCATGTTATTCTTATGGAATATAATTTTCCACCGTTGAAAACTATGAAGGAATTATTTTCATGTTTTCATTGCTTATATCGGGTCCTAAAGCTCCCGCTATTGACATGAGTGTGTATTTGTAGCCAATAATCAAATAGTTGAAAAAGTTATGGGAAGACGGAGTTCAGACATACGATGCCTCAACACTGAGTACCTTCTAATTACGTGCAAGTCTCATGTGGAGGATAAGTGATTTCCCTTCCTATGTTAACTTGTCGAGCACAAAATGAAAATTGGCTTCTCTAGTGTGTAATAAGGATACATGTTTTATGTACTTGTTTAGTGGACACAAGAAATGCTAACATACACATTTTTGTTTGTCTTTCATTTAGGATAACTTTCGATTGCCTCATAGTAGTTATATAAAGGAAGTCATACGGGCACAACTTAACTCACAACCTGTAATTACGGATCCTTTTTATGTACGATGTACAAGTCACACGTTTTCATGGAGTGTGCACTTCAACACCGTCCAGAGGATGTTACAAAAGAGATGCAAAATGATATTTGTGAAACCTTCAATATTGATAAGTTTAAGGTTATCTACTCAATTGCATAATTTTAAATTATGTAATTTCTGTTTTAGTGACCTAGTAGTTCTAACATATTTCAAATGTAGAAAATAAATGATATAAATTTGAGGAACTGAGGATAATAAAGGATTGTTCATTCGAGGGGTGGCGGTAGCAAAGGCTTTTATAGGTCTAAATCTGAGCTGGTAATTATTTCCCTTAGTACTCTTTTTTATCTTTTGTTATTAAACTACCTTAACATAGTTCAATCATTTATAACGTGATAAAGAGACAAATGCCCCCAACAACACCCCCACCCCCCACATATATGAGTGACTTATGGGAGAGAACTCACTTTAGTAAAAAGAAAGACATTTTGGTGACTGTGGATGTTAGGAAATCTTATGCATGTTTTTTTCATTTTCTCTGTAAATTTGCTTTTTTATTTATGTATACATTTTACAATAATTCTCACCAAAATTTTATATATTCTTCAAACTTATTTATCATAGGAAGCAATGCATTTAAAGATTAAGTCACATGATGAGGAAGGTGCCACTTTTGATGAGAATGATTGTTTATTACAAGTTTTAGGTCAAAGATCTAGCTACCTACGTGGTCGTGGAACTGGTCCAAAGGTTTTGCCATCCGAAGACAAATGGAAACTGATAATTAGAGAGATAAAGAGGTTGATAAGGCATGAAGTGAACCTCAGTAGACAACGAGAGAGAATGCCATTTTGAGAGAGAAAGTTACTTTCCTTGATGAAAAGATGGAAGAGAATGAAGCTCAATAGGAGAAGGTTTTTTAGCTTGATGATAATTACAAGCGGATGATTGACATAATCATAAAAATGTAGCTGTGTGGTAAGTTCTCATGACTACTTTCAAAATTGTGTGACTTCGTTTTCATGTTTTTTTTATAGGATTCAACTAAATACATCTTAACACGAATTAGAATAAATAAATATATCTTAGCACGAATTAGAACAATTAAAATTCCAATTAAAATGTAATAAATATACACTACTTTTTTTTACAATAAACAAAACTTATGTTCAATTGGAATGATGAAAAAATGTAATCAAGAGTGATATAAGAAATGACTTGTATCTATTGATATGTTGAACCAAACACAATAAATGGCAACACCGAAATAAAGTAATGAAATGAAGAAACATAGTAAAAAACTGGTCTAGCAATCCATAAGGGAACATCTTCTTATATAAATAATCGATACGTCATGTTATATTATATCAATCATCAGTACATTATTTCAAAAAACCCTTGGAGAGAAATGGGAAATATCTAAAATTTCTCAAATTCGAGACCTCACAAAACTAGTCAACAACGTTATATTATATCAATCATCAATACAACTTGTTACGTTTACTTTTTCAATTTATTTTAGTACCCTGGGCCCTGATGCTTAATTTAATTTTTCCATATTTTCCTTTTCATGATTGAGGATTGTACCACCTAAAAAGAACTACAAACTCATTCCCTAAAACCATTTTTTATAAGTAAATGATTCAATAAAACACACCCGCTTAAGGGGACAAAATCCCGTATACAGGAAGTATACAAAGCAAAAAGGCAAAGGTCCAAGACCTACAACATACTAGACAAGCCCATATAACTTCTCTAAAAACTCAAAAAAGAGAGACAACGATGAATCATGTATTTTTCTATACCAAGTAAGAAGAAGGTTCAGAAAACTATACCGAATCCGAGAAGGATCAAGCTCGATCCCCTCGAAACATCTCATGTTCCTCTCCTGCCAGAATGTCCAAAAAATACAATGAGGGACCATTAACCAGACCGCTCGTGGATCAGCCCAACCCCTAGGCCTCCTCCAAGCCTCCAGCACCTCGCACACCGAAATAGACATAACCCACTGAATCTGGCATAAATAGAAAAATAAGTCCCAAAGACCCCTAGTCACCTAACAGTGTAGAAGAAGGTGATTGGACGTCTCTTCCTCCTTCTTGTATAACCAACATATACTAGCCATCTTCCTTCCTCTATTCTGAAGCCCCTAAATAGTCAAGATGGTATGCCTAGCAGCGGTCTACACAAAGAAACAGATCTTTGGAGGGGCATGACACTTCCAAATGGCCTTCCACCTAAAAGAAGCACCCCCATGACCCCTCAACACATAATAATAATGGCTCTTAACAGAATACAGGCCATCCTGAGAGCGTGTCCACCTCAACCCATCTGCACCTAAAGTCGGAGTCGACGCCAACTTCAACCACTCAAAGAACTCCTCTGCCTCCTCCAACTCCCAATCCCGGAGCCCCTCCTAAACTTTGGGTCCCACTCCCTGCGATCCCCTATCTTCCGCCTATGATCCTTAACTAATCCATCTGTGTCTCTAGCAAGTCGAAACATCCCCGGGAATATGACCTCCAAAGAGCTCCCCGCGCCCCACTTATCCTTCCAGAACCTGACACGACTCCTACTCCCGAGCTAAAAAGAGGTGAGCAAGGCGAACTTCCCCCACCCAAGTGCAATATGCCTCCACCACCCCACCCCACGAGTAGAGAGACCCACTATAGGACCCCAACCATGCGGACCCACACCATACCCAGCGACCACCACTCTCCTCCACAATCAGCCACCTTCCCTATTAAAGTGCCACAACCACTTCCCCAGTAAAGCCTGATTGAAATGGGCTAAGCTCATCACCCTATCCCTACCCTCTTTCAGTGGCCTGCACACTTCATACCAACTCACCAAACAATATTTAAATTGATCATCATTCCCTCTCCACAAAAAATACCTCATGAGCTTCTCGAGCCGCTTGCCAATGGACCCAGGTAAAGGGAGAACAGACAAAAAGTATGTCGGAAGGCTAGATAAAATAATTTTGATCAACGTCAACCGACCACCTTTGGACAAGTAACTACGCTTCCAAGCTGCTAACCTCTTCTGGACCCTCTCCAGGACCGGATCCCACATTGCATAAAACTTAAACTTATCCCCTAACTGGAGGCCAAGGTAAGTAGTAGGGAGAGAGCCAACCCGACAATCGAGAACATTATCCAGAAAGCCCACGTTGCCCACCTCACCTATGAAAATTGACTCACTATTTCTGACATTGATACGTAAACCCGACATTGCCTCAAAACACACCAGAAGTAACCGTAAAGACCTCACCTCATCCACAGATGATCCACAAAAAATAATAGTATCATCAGCAAACATAAGGTGAAAGACCTCAACTGAATGGGTGACAGAGCTCCCGATCAAAATTCCCGAGATTAGACTACGCTCCACCGAGCAACTCATTATTCAAGAGAACGCATCCATAACCAGGATAAAGTTGAAAGGGGACAACGATCCACCCTTCCTAAGATCTTATGAACTCGAGAATAACCCTTCAGGCACACTATTAATAAGAACAAAGAAGTTAATAGAGGAAATGCACGTCTTCATCCACCTGCACCACCGTCCCAAACCCCATCCTCCTGAGCATATAATAAAGGAACTCGCAACTCACATAATCGTAAGCCTTCTCAATGTCAAGCTTGCATATCATACAAGGAACCCCATCTCTCAACCTGGAATCTATGCATTCATTCCCAACCAGTGCGGCATCAAGGATCTCACGGCCACCAAAAAACGTGCTCTGAGCGTCCGAAATAAGAGGATCGATCACCTTTCTAAGTCTAACAAACAAGACCTTAGAAAGGAACTTATACACACTGTCAACCAAAATAATGGGTCTGAAATCTCTCACATCTGTGGCCCCCCTTTTCTTAGGAACCAAAGTAATAGCGTTCAGACTCCTCAATATGTAACCCCTATCATAGAATTCGCTGAAAATAACCATCACATCCACCCTGAGAACCTCCCAACATTGCTGGAAAAAGATATAGTGAATCCTTTCGGACCCCGTGCCTTATCCCTGCACAACGATCGCAAAACCTAGACAATATCCTCCTCTGTGAACATCCTCTCCAACTGAACCATCTCGTCCTCTGAAATGCCCGCCACCGGAAGCCCATCCATCTTCGGATGCCATGGATCCTCCTACGTAAACAACCTCTTGTAGAACTGACTGATCTCCCTACGAACCTCACTCTCCTCAGTGAACTCCAGCCCCTACTACCACCTTACTGATTTGGTTAAAGCGGCGATGGGAGTTATACACTTTATGAAAAAACTTAGTGTTGTTATCCCCTTCCCTAAGCCAAAGAGCCCTAGACTTCTGTCTCCAATTCACCTCCTCCTGAATCAGACACTTCCCCACCTCCTTGATTTTCACGACCCTCGCCGCCCTTTCCACCCCCGACAGCCCAACCACCCCTCCTTTTTCATCGAGATCCTGGATATCCTCTAAAATCTTCTTAATATCTCCCCCCACAAATCCAAACACATCTTTGTTCCACCGAATGATATCCCCCTTGAGGAAAAACAATTTAGTCGCCAGTTTGAATCTCGTGTTTCCCTCCACCTCATACCCCTGCCACCACTCCTGCACCCTTCCTAAAACATCTTCCTCCTTTAACCACATATTCTCAAATATAAACGGGATCCTGCCCCCACCCCCACCACACTCCAGTAAAATAGGCGAGTGATACGAAGTCAATCAAGGCAGGCAAGATTGAGTGGCCCCCAAAAATTGCTCCTCCCAGTCAGTAGAAACTAAAAATCGATCTAACCGAGAGAGTGAGGGCTTGTCCCTACGACTGGACCAAGTGAAGAACCCTCCCTCCAAAGGGAGGTCAATCAGCTCTGACTCATCGATGAAGTCCGTGAAGTACCGCATATAGGAGTTTGACCTCCCCCCACCGCTTCTCTCAGAGGGGAAACTAACGATGTTGTAGTCTCCCCCTGAATACCAAGGAGCTCCCAAGACACTCCTGGCCCCTTCCAATTCCTCCCATAGTTCCTAACGAGTCGAGTCCTCCACTGTGTCATACAACCCAGAAAAGCTCCAAGTGAAACCATCCTCCACACACTTGAATAAGCACGAAAGAGACCATCGACCTCCTAAAACATCAATTTTTCCACTACTCTATTATCCCACGTCATGATCACCCCTCCCGATGCCCCCTAAGAATCCAGACAGCACCACACTAACCTATGACCTCCCCAAATAGACTGAACCAACTCCCTACCCATAGAACCTACTTTCGTATCCTGAAGGAAGACAATATATGGCCTCCACTGCGAAAGCGCCCCACTAACCACCACTACTTTACCTAGGTCATTCAAACCCCTCGCATTCTAAGAGATGATTCATAACTTCATTGGAAACCGTTTGAAACCCCACCTACCCCCTCTCTACCACCTCTACTCTTTCCCTCCACCTCTCCTCTATGGTACGGAATAACATGAGAGCCTCCTTCTCATTCCCCTCAAAAGTGATCCCTAGGAATTTACTAAAGCCACTTATTACACTAGAAACCCATTCCTCCGTCTCATCCTCGCTAACCCTACCTCCGGACACCTCTCATTACCCCTCCGAGGTCTCGAGCTCAATCCACGACCTAGCGGACATGACAACCATACTACCCAAATTAACCTGCCCACCCAAAGATTCCCCTGATGTGCTAGACAAATCCTGCGCAAACCCCCTGCCCACCACCTATCCTACACCCTCCTCCACGATCATAAAAAGTGTGCCACTACTGAAGGGTGACGAATCGGGAAAGCAACATGTAACTCTTCCCTTGGACATGCATGAAGTCGGTGTCACACCAACAACATAGGCCTCTCATCCGTCCAAACTATTCTTGCCTTTAACAACCACTCCTTTCCCCTTACTCTCCCCTCTAGCCTATGATTTTTACTAAAAATCCCTTGCTTTAACACCTTGCCTGAATTAATATAAGGACCCCACTTTTTAAGGTTAGACCCAAGTTTACTAATTTTATCAATAGGGGGTACACTGCAGTTAGCCTTGCTTAAAGGAACAAGACCACGTTTGTTTCGCACCAACTCAAGCCTTGCCACATCATCAAACATTAAAGAAAGAGGCCCACTAGAGTTTGTATAATGAGAGGGGGATTCATTAATTAAATCCACATCACTACACTCTACCACCTCATCAAGGATATTATCTTTACATGCCCCTTTCAATTTATTACAAACCTCATGCATACCCAACACCTGATCTCTTTTCAAAATATTCATCGATTTTACAATTGAGCCAACTTTTTAAATTTTTAATGCTACATTCCCGTCATTAAATTTGAGTTGAACCTTTAGAAAGGAATCGAGTACCTCCTTGCCATTAGAATATTTTTCCACAAAAGAACTGCCATTATGTCCCTCAATCACCTCCACCTGTGCTGCATTAATGCCATCTGAAAAGCAATATTTGAAAGGGTTATGCTCTAAACACGTGCCACCTTTCCTCACTTTTGGAAACCAAACATCTTTATGAGCAAAAGTTTACCCACCATTAAAGTAACCCCTACCCCATCTATGAGCTGACCGCCAATGACTACCCGCACTAGCTTTGGAAAACCCATATTCCTGAGTGATCTTGGAGTATGCCCCGAAAGCAGCGAACGGAGCTTCGCGGGCAGTCTCAACTACCGTCATTACCAGGATAGCCCCACTCACTAAACTGGCGTGCTGAATGGAATCACCTCTCCCTGTCCCCTCAGGAAGCAAGAACTCCGGACGTGAGCTATAGGTTATCTGCTTCAGTTTCTCTTGGGAGGGAGTCTCCCCTCCGTCCTCGAGCAGCTTCTACCAACGCCGAACCCAGTCTGAACTGTGATGTCTCTCCCTGCCACCTTCGAACACGAAACCTCCGGCAGTGAGGAAGAAGTTGTGGGCTTCAACTGCACTGAGGTAGGAGTCACCCCCTCCGTCCTATAGTCCCTGCGACTGAAATAACAACACTCACCTTTCTCCGTCCATATGGGCAGTTCAAAGACCCAACCACCATGCTTAATAGACTCCTTCTCTGACACCTGTTCTTGCCATTTGACTAAAATGCGTTCCCACCTAAGTTCCTCCCCAGCATACGTGTTCTCATCAATTCGCACAAAGCCCCCACATCTATTACCAATCTCTTGGAATACCTCCTCCCCCCACAGATGGAGGGGTAGACCCACAACCCAGATCCACTGATTTTTCGGACAGTGTGTATTCTTAATAAAACCACCAAGAGGGATCCATTTATCCAAGAAAATATGAACTCCGGAAAAGACCCAGTTCTTTTGAAACCATTGGAAGTTAAAGAAATACAAATGTTAAATGACAAAGGTGTTGTAGTTGTCATATTGGATATTATGAAAGAAACATATGGATTATAGTGTCTATTAGGGGTGTTCAGAAAATCGAATGGACCGGTGGACCGAACCGGACCGTCCTAATTTTGTCGGGTTTTTTTTAATCGGTCCGGTCCAATTTTTTTTTTCTTTTTCAGACCGGTTTAATCGGTCCGGTCCTCGATCTCCCTTATTAAATACCCGGTCTGGATCGACCCGGACCGGTTACTAAAATATATAGGTATTTAATTATATTTACACTTGAGTCACTCATAATTTAGTTAAGGGTACGCTCGTCCAAAAAAAGAAATGAAGGAACCCTAGAAGATATAAACACACGCACACCAGCAGCAGCAAACATTCTAGTTACATTTGTTCTTCTTCTCTCTCAACTCAATGACCTCAAGCCCTCCTCAACCTCAACAACATCAACACTGCTCTTGACATTTTGCTCAACCTCCTGTGCTCTCTACCTTAACCTCAACACTCACAGCAATATCAATACTGCTACGTCGCTGCTACTCCGCCGCCATTGCCACTCCGCCGTCGCTGCTTGGGCCATCACTACTCCGTCGTCGCTGTTTGGGCCTTCGCTGCTCCGCTGTCAATGCTTAGGCTGTCGCTACTACGCCGTCAATACTTGGGCTGTCGCTCCTACTACTCAGGTATTCATCTTTTACTAAAAAAAAATTTGTTAGTAGTAGTAGAATAATAACTGGTATTGATGTGTTACAAAAAAAACTTGTTAGTAGCATATTACATCCAAGAGTTGGTATTTATTTATGTTGTATATATTGTAGTTAATGGTTACATCTGAGAGTTGGTATTTATTTTATGTTGTATATATCTGAGCAGTTTTTATGGCAAAAGTGTGCAGTTTTTTTATGGTAAAATTTGGACAGTTTTAATGGTAAAATTTGAATAGTTTTTAAGGGTAATTTATTTTTAAAAAGATTATTTCAATAAGATTAGGACCGACAAGTTGGACCGGACCGACCATATAAAAAACCGGACCGATTAAGCCCGAAAAAACGGTTTAATCGGTCCGATATTGGTCCGTTTTTTTAGGACCGGTTAAATCGGTCCGGTCCTTAAAATTACTAAAAACCGGATCGGACCGGACCGCGAACACCCCTAGTGTCTATTGTATGTAAGAGCCTCTGTTATATTTTTTGTAAAGGAAAAGATGTTATGATTGGGGGAGAAACTAAAAGAGGGAGGATGATCAGAAGATTTCATTAACTTTTAATGGAACCTTCATAATTTTGGAGGAAAACTTGTTATGGTTTCGGAAGCCTTTTTACAAAATTCATCATTAAGGATGATAATTCTCAACTCAGGGTATGAGGAAAGATAGTGAGGGTTAAAATAAAAAAAACCTTAAAAATGGAGTGACGGAGGTGGAGTTTGATGAAATTAGGAGTTATGAGTGGAACATAATAGGGTTTTGATATGGACCTAAATTAGAGTAAGATGTTTTCTTAGTCTATCGGTTCTGATAATTCCTATTTTGATGCTAATCTGGGTCTGGCTTGTGGGTCTGGCCAAAAATTTGCATTTGTTCTCCTCCCAATTTGAAATCACATTATTTACAATCCTAAATTGAAAAATCCTTTTGTTTTTTGTTGATGATGTGATGATTTACTCTTTGACGATGACTAGTAATTTTTGGCTTGTGATGTCCGTAAAAATTCTTGGGGGGAAGGATTCAATTCGCTAATAACACATTCATACACAAATGTATATTGTGGATTCTCAGTGATTATCTGTTGGATTAAAACTAGTGAACTTTCGCTGGCGGTGTTGACTGTAGATATATTGTTGTTTTGATTTATGCCAAGTATCATTTCAATTCGAATGCTAGCAATAAATATATTTTTGTTTGAAGAAAATAAACTTCTCTAGAAATTATTTAATTTGGAAAACACAAATTTTCCACTAATCCAAAGATTGAAACTATAGGATCACTTGCATGGGACTAAAACCCTAACAAAATATGGGGAGACCACAAATACTAAAACTTAAGATTGGGACCGAATCAATTTGTTGCTTAGAAGTTGGATCACAAAGACTGTTTTCGAGGGAGCACGCATCCATATTATTGGATTAAATACAACATATGAGGTATGGACACTATTGGAGGATGTGTACCTCCAAACCACTAAGGAACGTGAACTCTAAGGTGTCGTTTATTTTTATCTCTTAAGTCTGAATCTGAACCATTCAGACTTAAGAGGTACCAAAAAGTGTTTATTTTTTAAATAATTAAGAGGCTAACGACTATATTTGGCTCTTAATGGTTAATAGGTAGAATTATATATGAAGTCTGAATGAGTCTAAATATATTCATTCAGAGATACATTCAGACATAAAAACAAACAAAGTTTTCATATTCAAATTTAGACTTCAGATTCAGTCTTCAGATTCAGACTTTAGATTCTGATGAAAAAACAAACGCAACCTAACTCAAAAGGCAGCTTCAGGTACCCAAAAGTGACTCAATATCCATTGATAAATTCCTTATTAAAATTAAAACTATATGTGATAACCTTTCTGCAATTCAAAATCCAGTTTCGGATGAGGACAAAATGCAATTATCTCGGCAAATATTATAACTATATTATCACTTCCATTCTTTCCCAATTCGTTCCAGCCATTTAAAACTTTGAACACCGAAAATTCCTTAACCGAATGAAAATCGCATAATGAATCTAATAATTCTTTTTTTGCTGTTCCACAATCTGGATAATAGTGGAGAAAACCTTTTAATTGTGGCAATAAAACATATCAATTCAAATCAAAGGGCAATGGTTTCTTTTGTCAAGTAACAAAGCTCGCAAGCATCACAAAACTTGCAACTAATATGGTCAACTGCATCACACGTCATTTACACATGGGGGAAATAATAAACCACTACATTATACCATCAATTTCTACTCACATTCCTTTAAGTCGCCAACCTCTCTTATTTTGTCCAACACGTTCCCTGTCGTGAATTGTCAAATTTTTTGGAAAAATAATCACTTGTTTGAAAAGTGTTGGTTCATGTATGGTTACACATACAGTGTTAATGAAGATATCCCTCGAGCTCTTGTCTCCATGTCTTTGTTTGATCCTCACCGTGACTTAACATGGTACAACGACATGAAAGAAACTTCACACATAACTTTGGACAAAGGTACCCTACTTTCTTTTGAATAATATAAAGTTTTAACTAATGTAATTATTGGTAATGGTAATTGATAGTACAAATATTACACCACCTGCTGCGGCAAGAAATACCATAGTATTATCATCTATCGGCCGTGGCCCTAATTCCTATTGAACACGTAAATTCCTTACATACGTGCCGCAGTCCTTAACATATAGGCTCTAGCCACTTATACTTTAGTTGTCGCAACCCTGAACATACAGACTGTGGCCCCGTTTACAAGATATATGCCGCGGCCCCTAAGCTCATTAATCAGTTGGCCGCAACATCTCTCATCACAGCAGCAGTACTGAGGTGACCCCGAAAATGCGGGTCGGTGCGCAAAGACTTTATGTGCGGAAGTAAACTATTGTTGAGTAAACACCTTAAACCTACGAGTTTATATGAATGATGCCAAGAGGGAACAAATTAAACTTTTACTTAATCTGATTAACTTTTATAAAAATAATTTTAATTTTCAAAGTTAATTAAAGTCCAAAACAGATTCAATTTTTAGGCGAGTTTCTAATTATTTAGTCCTACCTATTCGTGTGAGGTGAAATGCAAGAAATGTACAACACACGGTATTTATTTAACGTCGCAAAAACCCTTCCCCGGGAAAAACGACGAACTCCTCTAGGAGTTACCTAAACTACTTCCACTAAAACAATAAAAGAATAGGTACGAGTTACAAACAACAAACTTAATAATTAAAGAAGAATGATCTAGCTATTATCCCACACGACCAAGTCTACCGTGGTTGCTTATTCAGTTCACTCTTTAACTTGTCCTCACTTGTTTTTGCGTTCTTCACTTCTCAGCCTCCCCTTTAACTTCTTTAAGCGCAGGTTGGCTCAGTGCCTATTATTTACTTTCTAGTGAAGTGTGTGTGATGCAACAGAATATATAACACCTATATCTTTGCAAGTCTTGTGTTATTCAAATCAAGTCATCTTGACTTTGAATACACTTTTGAAAACTTTCTTTTCTCTTTTCTTTAAATCTCCAACACTAGACTTGTTCAGATATTACACAAACATGTGTCTACGTGAATACAAAGTGAGTGATGTGTGAGTGATATGAGATGCAAACAATTTCGGAAAATCACTTAAACAATCAAGCAATCAAGTTCACACAGATATATTCTAGACTGAACATAAATAAAACATATCAAGCATACAGTCAGAAATAATACAAACTGTTTATACTATTCTAGATTAAAATGATTTAATCCAGTTTAGTTCAAGTTCCAATCAGTCTAAACAGTTCGGGTTCTTGATTAGGTCCAGTATGTTCTTGTTCTCAGTCCAAGTCCTTGGTCAAGTACACAAGTATAAATTTGTTTAGTCCAAGGTCATATATCCAGTATCAGGTAATTTCTGTTCCGGTTCACAACTCGTATTAGGTTTAAATCTCTAAACCTAGAATCAGTTGTTCTTTAGTGTAAATCAGATTTCCAGAAAAAATCAATTTAAAACAAAGTGTTTTAAATGAAGTAAAATCACTACCAGTTCTAGTGTGTGTAGTGTTTATAAAGATATTCCAGCACAATACTAACACAAACACTTTAGATCTAGCACATAACAAATCTGAAATTACAAGAAAACAAGAACAATGATAGAGAGATTTACAAAACGATTTTTCAGAATGAAAAATCAACTGATTTGGAAATGCAGAATTTCAGAGATTAAAAACCTTCCATTCTTGAATCCACAAAATGACTTGAAGACTCAGCAATGTTTTGTAAAGAATACACACAAGATTTCTCTGAAAATACTGGTGTTTAGTCTCTCTCTCTCTCAGAATAAATTTTGGCAGAATTTATGCTCAAAAACGAATTTTCTCGGGTTTTAAAAAATGAAGACACAATGTCTCTATTTATAGAGTGCACAGGTGTGTGCTGATAGGTGTAAAAAAGTTCACACGGATTGACAAAGAATACACACCAGCCACTGATAAAAATAGATCTAAGGGCTCACAAAGAAACACAAAATGGTGTGTTAAAATTGTGACACGTATAAAGCAAGCTGTACAAACTAACAGACTAATAAACAAAACGTTTATAAAAACACTGTCGTTTTGAAAAACTGAACGCCAGCTCATAAAGCAGTAGCGTAATAAAAACGCCAAAAAAATATTACCGTTGCTCAAAAAGGAAACTGCGTCGTTTTTTTTTTTTGAATAAGAAAATTAAAAGCAACTTTTGGCTCTGAGTAAAACCGCGGGCGGTGTAGGAGCCAGCTGTGACGCACAAAGAAAAATTACCGTTTAATAGAAATAAAACGGCATCGTTTTAAAAAAAAATTCTGCGTTTTTAAAACTAAAATGATACCGACGTCGTTTCAAAAAAAAAATTCTGAAAAATATTCTGCGACGTCGTTTAACACACGAAACAAAACAAATCTGGTAACATGCAAAACCGCGGGCTAAAAACTGAATAAAGCAGGGACGTTCAGCTTTTAAATCAAATCAACTGACACACGCCATCAGACATAATGGTGCTACAGGGCATCTCGGCCAGCTCAACAAAACATGGGGTCAAGTCGTATGTGGCCAACAGTTAAAGTGAATAGTTCAAGCCAAGACCACATATCAACATTTAAGTCTAGGAACTAGGCATGCAGGAGTCTTATCTTTCTCATGCCAAAAGACAAGGCTAATATATATAATATATAAAACTCAACCTAAAGAACAAAGCCATGGACAATAAAAACAATCGGCCACTGCTTTTTAGCTAGGTAAAGGAAGCACTCATAAGTATAATAATATACACATATTACTAACATATCTATATATAATATTATCCATGCATCAGGTATATATAAATAAACATACACGCTTACAAACATATATAATACTATATACACGCACATGCATATTTTAAATCAAAAAAAATATTTTTAACTTCAAATATTTTATTCCGAAAATATTATTAAAAGAGATATTTTGTGTCAAAATTTTATTTTCACAAAAATATTTATTTTTTTAAAAACTGCAAATTAAAATATTGAACTCAAAAAAACTTTAAAATGACGAAACAAAATATATTATCATAAGATATGATAAAAATGCAAAATGCAACGGTGTTGTTTCCTATGCGATAGAAATTCCTACATTACACATGGCTTTAAGAGATACCGGTTATTAGTAGGTACCTTTATCCTAAAACCTCAGAGATCTAGTATACAGAAAGCAGATTAAACACAACTAATTGTCGAGTACAGTCATTCCAATCATATGTCTTAATTTCTCAAACCGGGATTTATCTAACGGTTTAGTGAACAGATCAGCTAGTTGATTTTCAGTAGGAATATGTTCAATTACCAGTTCTTTTGCTTCAACCAATTCTCTAATAAAATGATGTCTTATGTAGATGTGCTTAGTCCTACTATGCTGGACAGGATTTTTTGCAATACAAATGGCACTTTCATTATCACAATAAAGGTGTACTTTGGACTGAATAATACCATAATTTGATAGCATTTTTTTAATCCAAATTAGTTGAGCACAACATGCACCAGCAGCAACATATTCAGATTCAGCAGTTGATAAAGTTACACTAGTTTGCTTTTTACTAGACCATCCAACGAGATTCTGTCCTAAATAATAGCAACCACCCGAGGTGGAACGACAATCATCCGTGCTACCGCTCCAATCCGCATCCGAGTATCCAATTATCTCACAAGAAGAGTCATTGGTATACCAAAGTCCAAACTCAATTGTGCCTTTAACATATTTTAAAATATTTTTAGCACAAGTGAGGTGAGACTCTTTCGGACTGGATTGAAACCGCGCACAAATACAAACAGCATACTGAATATCAGGTCTAGAAGCAGTTAAGTATAATAAACTACCAATTATGCTACGGTATAATGTGGGATCTACATCTGGGCCACTATCGGATTTAGATAATTTAGTTTTTAGAGCCATAGGTGTAGATGAGATTTTAGCATTTTCAAGTCCAAATTTAACAAGTAAGTCCTTAGCATATTTGGATTGTGAAATAAAGAGGCCATCACTTTGTTGTCTTATTTGAAGTCGTAGAAAATACTGTAGCTCCCCCATAAGTGACATCTTAAATTCACTACTCATGTCTTTTGAAAACTTTTTAACTTCATTTGGTGAGGTTGACCCAAAAATGATGTCATCTACATAAATTTGAGCAATCAAAATGTCATTTTTATTAGATTTCTTAACAAAAAGAGTTTGGTCAACACCTCCTCTAACAAACCCATGTGAAGATAGAAAAGCAGTCAAACGCTCATACCAAGCACGAGGGGCCTGTTTTAAACCATATAAAGCTTTCTTAAGTCTATAAACATGATTAGGGAGTTTGGGATCTTGAAAACCTTTGGGCTGCTCAACGTATACTTCTTCGGAAAGAATACCATTAAGAAAAGCAGATTTTACGTCCATTTGAAAAAGCTTAAATTGTAAGTGGCAAGCAACAGCTAGAAGCAATCTCACTGATTCAAGACGTGTAACCGGGGCAAACGTCTCGTCACAGTCTATTCCTTCTATTTGAGAATAACCCTGCGCTACAAGTCTAGCCTTATTTCGAATGACTATCCCTTTTTCATCGGTCTTGTTTTTGAAAATCCATTTTGTACCGATTACTTTGATATCCTTTGGCCTTGGAACTAAATACCATACGTCATGATCCGTGAATTGAGCTAGCTCCTCTTGCATCGCATCAATCCAATACGAATCATTAAGTGCCTCATTTACTATTTTTGGTTCCACAAGGGATACAAAAGCAGCCATATGAGCTACTTGACGTAATTGATTTCTAGTCCTCACGGACGCACGAATATCACCAACAACTTCGGTGGAGGGATGATCTTTTGAAACCCAGTTAGGCACGACAAGGGTTGGTGCTGGTAAAGATTCATCTTCTGTAAAAACTGAATCATTTAAAATATTTATATCCAAATCAGTTTCTACAGGTGGATCTTTACTAACAGGTTCAATAGTGCTATCAATTACAACAACATTAATAGACTCTACAATGGATTTGGTTCTTAAGTTGAAAACTCTTAAAGCTCTACTATTCTGAGAATAGCTAAGAAAAATGGATTTATCGCCTTTGGCTTCAAATTTTGAAAGATTATCACGATCATTGAAAACATAACAAATGGAGCCAAAAGTACGAAAATATTTAACATTGGGCTTTTTGTTGAACCAAAATTCGTAAGGGGTCATTTTGGTATTCTTCCTAAGATATACACGATTGATAATATGAACTGCAGTAAGACAAGCTTCTTCCCAAAAGTATAGAGGTAAATTTTTAGCATGGATAAGGACTCTAGCCATTTCTTGTACAACTCTGTTTTTCCTTTCAACTACTCCATTTTGTTAAGGAGTTTTTGGAGCACTAAACTCATGAGAATAACCATTAGCCTCACAATACTCAATGATACCAGTTTCTTTAAACTCACCACCTCTATCACTTCGAATTCGAGTTACTTGGGTGTCTTTCTCATTTTCTATCCGAGTCAGAATTTTCAAAAAATTGTAAAATCTTTCTGACTTAGCTTTCATGAAAGCTACCCAAGTAAATCGAGAAAAATCATCCACAATAACAAGGATATAAGAATTTCCATTCAAACTAACAGTACTAGTTGGACCCATTAAATCCATGTGGAGAAGTTCAAGAGGTGCCGAGGTGTTAATGTCTTTAACCTTTTTGTGAGGAGATTTGGTAATCTTACCCATTTGACATGGACCACAAACAACAGAGGGGCATTTCTTTATATTAGGTAGGCCTCTAACAATGTCTTGTGATGACAACCGATTTAAGGTATCAAAACTGATGTGCCCCAACCTATTGTGCCATAGGTCAGTATCATCTAAAAGAGTAACATTACAAGACAAGGAGCCAGAAGCTTTGTAACAGTTATCCGTGGTACGATTGCCTTTTATGTAATTTTCTCCCATATTAGTCAAAACATCACAGGAGGTTTTGGAAAATTTAACTTGGCAACCATTATCACAAAACTGACTGATAGAAAGTAAATTAGCTCTCATTCCTTGAACTAATAACACATCATTAACATTGGGTAAACCTTCTTCATTAAGAGTACCTTTTCTAATGACATGGGAGGTCTTACCATCTCCAAAGGTCACGTTGCCACCTTTATAATGAACAACATCCTTAAGTTTGGTAATATCACCCGTCATATGACGCGAGCATCCGCTGTCTAAGTACCAACCAGCACTATGCATCTCACAGCGTAGGGCTGTTAAGACTACAAAAGATTTTAAATTCGAATGTTTTAGCTGGGGTCTTAGATCATCAGATCTGATCCAAATAGGCACCGTTTTAAATTGGTTTTGTGCAATAAATTCAGATCTGAGAAAGGATTTACCAAATGGTCTTGATTTGTGATTAGTCCAAGTTCTAGGCTTACTAAAATAGTGACATGATCCATTGCGATTTGAGGTTTTATAACCAAATCTCCCACTTTTGGGGTTAAAGTAAAAATTATCATTTTTCTTTTGAAACCGTTGGCACTCAAAGTTTTGGTGTCCAAAAACATCACAAATAGTGCAGAATTTATTAGATGTAGGAAGGCCAGAATTACAATGTTGTCTAACAAAGCAACTTTCAAATTTCTTATAAGAATTGGACATAACATGTCTAGAAAGTCTCTTAGCAGGGGGACAGTATCTAGATGAGGATGTATCAACAAAATTTTCAATGAAGTAATCAATGTCATTTTCAAAATCATTTTCAATTAAAACTTGTTTTCCTTTGGCCTTTTCATTTGACTTGCTTTCCAACGGAAGAGCCATTTCTTCTTTGGCTTTAACAAAGAGGACTGGTTTGGAAAAATCATTTATTTCCGTAATAGGACCGTCATAACCAAACCCTCTTGTATCACCATGATAACGTTGGACAACAATCAATTCTTCAAGGTCAAAGAATTTGATGTCACGACTACGACACATTTTAAAGGCAGTTTCACAAACTTCTTTAGACTTTTCAACTTGCAAAAGTGCATCATTATATTTGTCTTCTAAAAAAGTCAGATTTTCATTTAAAGACGTAATCTGAATTTTAAATTCAAGCGACTGTTTTTCAAAATCAATTTTGACATTGCACATTTCCACAGAATTTTGTTGAGTTATCTTATATTGATTCTCTAGGGATTCACTAAACAATTTAACCAGATTAGATAATTCTTGTCTATTTTGCAAGGTCCTCACAAACAGTTCAGCATAGTCATCATAGCCAACAAAATTTTCATGCTCATTAGTGTCCGTGTGTGAATTGTTGTTATCATCAAATTCAGCATCATTAATGGCACGTTTAGCATCAAACGGAGCAGTTATTTCTAGCATAGATGGTTGACTAGCTAGTAAAGACTTAGCAGCAACAATTAAATCAAGCACTTCATCAGAATCAGAATCATCTTCAGAATCAGACATTCCAGCAAGATATACATCTCCACAACAGTCATAAACTTCTCCTAAAAACGCAAGGTAATTTGATTCAGTTTCAACTTGGTCTTCATCTGATTCAGAATCAGAGGAATCATCCCAAGTTTTAGTAATGTTTGCCTTGAGCTTTTTAGGATACTTTGACTGTGGTTTGGATCTACATTCAGCAATAAAATGTCCAAGTTTACCACAATTGTGACAAGCCATTTTCGATTTATCAACCTTACTAGTAGAACTATCATGATCAGCCTTTACTTTAGAATTTCTGTTATGGGGTCGATTGGCCTGACGAGATTGATTATTCTCTTGCATACGTCTTTTAGCAATAGAGTTTCTATGCTTCAAGAGTTTCTTAAATTGAGAAGACATAAGTGCAAGTTGATTGTCAATCTTATCAATGTCATCCGACTCAACATCAGAATCATTATCAGACTCAGATTGTTTCTTAACTACCTCATGTTTGTATTTATTAGGACATGCAGTTTTAAATGCAACTTTAGAAGAATTAGTAAGATCATTCTTAGCATAAGAAGTAAGAGTCTTTCTAAAAGCTGTTTCAAGTTCCATAGTTCTCAATTTAGAACTAAGCAATTCAGGCGTAAGAGAAGGATCATCCATTTCTTCAATGATATAACGTTTATGATCAAATCTAGGGGCAAGGGATCTCAAAATCTTAGCACACACTTCTTGATCAGTATAGTCAACATCATTAGCATGCAATTGGGTAATAATATCAGTCAAACGCATATAGAAATCATAAAATGGTTCGTTATCTTTCATAACAAGCATATTGTACTGTTGGATAAGCATTTGAGTTTTGCATCTTTTTACCCTAGCATCGCCTTCATGTGCTATTACTAAAGTATCCCATGCATCCTTACTAGTAGTGCAGTGACATATAAGTTTCAATTCATTTTCACTTACACTCATAAAAATCGCATTCTTTCCCTTATTATTGAAATTGCTTATCTTTTTCTGATCAACATTCAATTCAGTGGTTTTAAGTTTTCTGAAGATAGTGCTACCTTCTGCTATAGGAGTAGTGGGGTGTTTATAACCATTTTTAATTAAATCCCACACGTCATCTCCTAAAGTGCCTTGAATAAATGCTACCATTCTAATTTTCCAATAAGAAAAATTTGAGCCATCAAAAATAGGAGGTCTGCTAAAATTACCAAGCCTAAGTAATTGACTTGAATCATCCATTAAAACAAGGTGAAAAGTGTCTAACAAAAGTTTTGAAAACGATCTTTAAAAGTCTAGCTTTGATACCACTTGAGGTGACCCCGAAAATGCGGGTCGGTGCGCAAAGACTTTATGTGCGGAAGTAAACTATTGTTGAGTAAACACCTTAAACCTACGAGTTTATATGAATGATGCCAAGAGGGACCAAATTAAACTTTTACTTAATCTGATTAACTTTTATAAAAATAATTTTAATTTTCAAAGTTAATTAAAGTCCAAAACATATTCAATTTTTAGGCGAGTTTCTAATTATTTAGTCCTACCTATTCGTGTGAGGTGAAATGCAAGAAATGTACAACACACGGTATTTATTTAACGTCGCAAAAACCCTTCCCCGGGAAAAACGACGAACTCCTCTAGGAGTTACCTAAACTACTTCCACTAAAACAATAAAAGAATAGGTACGAGTTACAAACAACAAACTTAACAATTAAAGAAGAATGATCTAGCTATTATCCCACACTACCAAGTCTACCCTGGTTGCTTATTCAGTTCTCTCTTTAACTTGTCCTCACTTGTTTTTGCGTTCTTCACTTCTCAGCCTCCCCTTTAACTTCTTTAAGCGCAGGTTGGCTCAGTGCCTATTATTTACTTTCTAGTGAAGTGTGTGTGATGCAACAGAATATATAACACCTATATCTTTGCAAGTCTTGTGTTATTCAAATCAAGTCATCTTGACTTTGAATACACTTTTGAAAACTTTCTTTTCTCTTTTCTTTAAATCTCGAACACTAGACTTGTTCAGATATTACACAAACATGTGTCTACGTGAATACAAAGTGAGTGATGTGTGAGTGATATGAGATGCAAACAATTTCGGAAAATCACTTAAACAATCAAGCAATCAAGTTCACACAGATATATTCTAGACTGAACATAAATAAAACATATCAAGCATACGGTCAGAAATAATACAAACTCTTTATACTATTTTAGATTAAAATGATTTAATCCAGTTTAGTTCAAGTTCCAATCAGTCTAAACAGTTCGGGTTCTTGATTAGGTCCAGTATGTTCTTGTTCTCAGTCCAAGTCCTTGGTCAAGTACACAAGTATAAATTTGTTTAGTCCAAGGTCATATATCCAGTATCAGGTAATTTCTGTTCCGGTTCACAACTCGTATTAGGTTTAAATCTCTAAACCTAGAATCAGTTGTTCTTTAGTGTAAATCAGATTTCCAGAAAAAATCAATTTAAAACAAAGTGTTTTAAATGAAGTAAGATCACTACCAGTTCTAGTGTGTGTAGTGTTTATAAAGATATTCCAGCACAATACTAACACAAACACTTTAGATCTAGCACATAACAAATCTGAAATTACAAGAAAACAAGAACAATGATAGAGAGACTTACAAAACGATTTTTCAGAACGAAAAATCAACTGATTTGGAAATGCAGAATTTCAGAGATTAAAAACCTTCCATTCTTGAATCCACAAAATGACTTGAAGACTCAGCAATGTTTTGTAAAGAATACACACAAGATTTCTCTGAAAATACTGGTGTTTAGTCTCTCTCTCTCTCAGAATAATTTTTGGCAGAATTTATGCTCAAAAACGAATTTTCTATGGTTTTAAAAAATGAAGACACAATGTCTCTATTTATAGAGTGCACAGGTGTGTGCTGATAGGTGTAAAAAGGTTCACACGGATTGACAAAGAATACACACCAGCCACTGATAAAAATAGATCTAAGGGCTCACAAAGAAACACAAAATGGTGTGTTAAAATTGTGACACGTATAAAGCAAGCTGTACAAACTAACAGACTAATAAACAAAACGTTTATAAAAACACAGTCGTTTTGAAAAACTGAATGCCAGCTCATAAACAAGTAGCGTAATAAAAACGCCAAAAAAATATTACCGTTGCTTAAAAAGGAAACTGTGTCGTTTTTTTTTTTGAATAAGAAAATTAAAAACAACTTTTGGCTCTGAGTAAAACCGCGGGCGGTGTAGGAGCCAACTGTGACGCACAAAGAAAAGTTACCGTTTAATAGAAATAAAACGGCATCGTTTTAAAAAAAAATTCTTCGTTTTTAAAACTAAAATGATACCGACGTCGTTTCAAAAAAAAATTTCTGAAAAATATTCTGCAACGTCGTTTAACAAACGAAACAAAACAAATCTGGTAACATGCAAAACCGCGGGCTAAAAACTGAATAAAGCAGGGACGTTCAGCTTTTAAATCAAATCAACTGACACACGCCATCAGACATAATGGTGCTACAGGGCATCTCGGCCAGCTCAACAAAATAAGGGGTCAAGTCGTATGTGGCCAACAGTTAAAGTGAATAGTTCAAGCCAAGACCACATATCAACTTTTAAGTCTAGGAACTAGGCATGCAGGAGTCTTATCTTTCTCATGCCAAAAGACAAGGCTAATATATATAATATATAAAACTCAACCTAAAGAACAAAGCCATGGACAATAAAAACAATCGGCCACTTCTTTTTAGCTAGGTAAAGGAAGCACTCATAAGTATAATAATATACACATATTACTAACATATCTATATATAATATTATACATGCATCAGGTATATATAAATAAACATACACGCTTACAAACATATATAATACTATATACACGCACATGCATATTTTAAATCAAAAAAAATATTTTTAACTTCAAATATTTTATTCCGAAAATATTATTAAAAGAGATATTTTGTGTCAAAATTTTATTTTCACAAAAATATTTATTTTTTAAAAAACTGCAAATTAAAATATTGAACTCAAAAAAACTTTAAAATGACGAAACAAAATATATTATCATAAGATATGATAAAAATGCAAAATGCAACGGTGTTGTGTCCTATGCGATAGAAATTCCTATGAGCCACAAAATTACCTTTTCTGAGATGGCGGACAGAATGGAGATCACATTTGATGTAGATGGACAAAGAGAGCTTGGAGTCGATATGGGGACACACAATCCTAAATTACAAAAATATTTTGTCAAAATTCAAGTCCAACTAGATGAAGTCCTATATAGCTAAAGCACGAAAAGCAAATCCTAGGTGTGCTCTATATAGGGCCTTCAAGTACAATGCACACCTCCTATATATAGAGATCCACACCTCGAGATAAGGTGGAAGATTCGTTATTCCTCATTCGATATTCGGGTTAGGCTCTTACACCTACACTTAGCTCAGAGCTGATTACTCTCTCTACGATGCTCTCCAGACCACTCGGTCCAACTTGGGGGCTACTCAACGGCATCGTAGCCATCTCTCCGGCCACCTAAATCATCATAGCCATGTACTATATTCTATTCTCATGCTTGTATGCCTCTTTAGGCCTAATTACTATGTACCAAACATCATATACAATGAGAGTGTGGCACCAAAGTGGACGTAGGCTCATTTTTATAGCCGAACCACTCTATGTCTTGTCTTTTATCTATCTTTACTTGCTTTATCTGCTCATTACATATTTTACACTTGATTTTCTGGTAGGAGAACGATAAGTGGACGATTTCTCGTATCATCAATTTGGCACCGTCTGTGGAAAACAAGGTATTTCAATCTTCTTTCTCTATGTTTTGAGTTCTTAAACACCTTATTTTATTCATGGGTATCCTTTGGATCATCATCTCATGAGTAAACTTTGGTTATTGAACTCTATTTTATATTTACACCCTTAAATGGGTATTTCATATATTAAGATCTACTCTTGGGTCTCCATTTTATGACCTTAGATCTATTTTACATACCCCGTGATATCATTTCATGTAGATAATGCTGAAAAGCATGATGGGCTTTAGCCCCGTAAAGGTGAGTGAATAGGGAAGATTTATATTTACTCCCTTTTTTCTGTTCTTGACCCATGATCTGGGGTTTGTCATTGAAGTTGTGCCGTTTGTGCATCCTGAGGGTATTCTCTCATGGATAGACCCCGTGTTTTGGGAGAAAAACTCAGTTCCTGGGTTTCAATTTTGGGATTGTTCCCTTCATTGCCTAGTTAGGGATGCAGCCTGGCAGTTCAATTGCCTTTCTGATCGCGGCCTCTACTAGTGCGGTTGCATTACAACAACTTCAAATCATCGGGGAATGGAATCAAGTGGTCTCTAGCTCAACCTTGGTGAATATCATTCAAAGGCCATGGCAGTACACATATGTGCTTTACTGGCCGCGACCTCAGCAGTAATATCATACAGAGGTGCAAGTGCTGCATCTCGAGTTTATACTCCGTTCATCCTATATTTCTGTGATCACTCACTTCTGTTAGTTCTATCTCAGATTATATATATTTTTAAAGACTAACAAAGCAGACAATGGAAGGAAAATCCAACCAGAGCACAGAAGTCAAAGATGAGATTGTACAATTGTATAATCACCTCAACTATCTCTATGACAACCATGCTTCACTCCAAACTCAAGTAAACTATTTGACCCAGAGGGTCCTCATGTAGACCTGACAAAATATGGCACGACACGATAACACGACATGACCCGAAATTAACAGTTAATGGGTCAAGGCTTATCGAGTACGGGTCACTATCGGGTTAACACGATAGACCCGTTAAATATAACTAATCGGGTTGGTTAAATTAGCTTCACCCATTAAGACCCGAATATTGTTCATGTCATACCGGCCCGCGTGACTCGTTAGTAATCATTATGACCCGTTAAGATATGTAGGGAAATATAAACATAATATTTTTAGTTTGAGAGGGCTAAATATGTGTGACGCCCCGTCTAATTAAATACCGGGTAGCTACTCCATCATTCAAATTAATACAAAATGTCAAGTTGGTTCAGTTCGTAGCATCACTGTCGAAAACATTGTTTTAAACAATTACTAGCCACCTAATATTTAAAAAGTGAGTTAGTTCAGCTCATAGCATCACTGTCGCAAACTTTTTTTTAAACAATTACTAGCCACCTAATATTTAAAAAGTGAGTTGTCAATTTTAATTAAATTAGATTAACATGCATCCCTTTTAAAATTATGAACTAAAGATATCACAATCACATCACAGTCACAATAGAATATTAATGGAATAAAAATGAGTCTTGAGGAACACTCCTATGAACAATCCAAATACTGAATAAAACCAAATGCAGAGTTTGAATAATCAATTAATTAACTCCAAAACTGAAATGAAACTGAGTATGATAAAGTTGTCTCTAAAAGAAAAGGGGCGACATGCCCTACAGATGAATAAATCTGAAATGGAGTCAATGTAGAATGTGGAGGCGTCAACTATTGAGGTCCTGTAACTTCCACAGCAGCTACAGCATGTCACTGGAATGGAACTCCTAAGCTTGGCGTCCCTGTGGCTGGGCACCTAAAAGGTTTTTACAAGAAAAATAGATTTGAAAGCAAACGGGTCAGAGCCCGATGTGAAAACAGTTTAAAATATAGCAAGTGTTTAATAACATTAAACATTGAATATAAAATACATGTTAGTTACGTGCACTCACATGAGTTCCTGACCTCTCAACTAATGTGCACTCCTAACGTATCCGTAACCCGTCCTAGTTATGTCGCTAACTAACTAGTCTAAATCACAACCTGACTTCACGTTATAATGTAAGGGTCAATACAAGACATTCTAATATAACCTGTGTGTATCTTCCTTTTTATTTCTCAGATTTACTTATAATAATTATTATGTGAAATTCCCATTTTTAACTCTACTAAAAATGTCACAAGTATTCACATTTACACTTTAATAAAGAGTCTATTTAAATTACCATTATATTAATCTCATCATAAATATACAATTAGGGCACCCCTAGGCTAAGCTGTGGTGCTCACATACCCTGCTATCGAATTTCGGTACATCACGTACATAAGGATCACGTATTTCGAATCTCTCAGGAACCGTCTCATTAAGCAACAATACACATAATGGAGGCGAACATAGTTCACATACCCATGGGTCACGCATATACCTACGGTCACATGGTCAGCTGACTTATTAACTCACAAATAAGTCATTCACAGCCCTATGTCCTTAAGGTACCAATCTAAACCCCCCCGTAGGCACACAAAGATTAGATGGCCCTGTTCCGAAAGCCGACCTCCCGTGATAGCAAGTATGGTAGGTATGTTATACACATATAAGTCCATGTACTAAGCATTCACACAACTTAGATATCTTATAATATTAATAAAGGTATATTCTACATCCCTATACCGTTATTCCAATTTTTACATTTTTAAGTCTCCGGATAATATACAATATAGACCGCCGACACATCTCACGTCGTAATTTCAAGTACTTAAAACCTATTCCATAAAGGTTACCTAGTCTCTTATTATTCCCTCATTTAAATCCACTATTCTTAAGGTACTCATTTCTGCCACTAACCTTATATTATCAACTATACCAAATTTACTCATTTAATCTCAACTATAATAGTATCTCACTCGACGAGCCTTATTAGGTTTTATATAATTCCCAAAATTTAATCCTAAATATTCTCCGGTCTCACAAACATACCTACTGGTCTTCCTCAAGTCAAAGAGTGTTCACAAAGTTCCCAACAATAATTCTCTAGGGTTAAAATTATTAGAATTCAACAAATGGAAAAATAACACTCACTTAAATAAGCCTACGGGAAGTTCGAAACAAAAATCAGGCCAAAAAAGGCCATTCTGCAATCTCAGTAGAAGACCCAAAAATCTCGTTCGAACGAGTTTTGTTCTAACGAAGAGCTTCGAACGAACCACTAAACTCATTAGAAGGGCTACTGGAATCTCGTTAGAAGTCTCGTTCGAACGTGGTCATTCGAACGACCTAGACTGGTCTTCTAACGAAATTTCAGAGAGTGCCCAGTTCTTCTCCAACTTCATTTTTTCCAAATTTTCTCTTCTCCAAATCCAACCTAAATCCATACCAATTAAATTTTAAGGTTTCTAAACTACTCTAAGCCACCCTAGATCACTTCTTAACATAGTTTTGGGGTCAAATCCTTCTAATCAACATGTAATATCTATAAATCCCCAAATTTTTCTACAAACCCTATTAACATGAACCCATAATTTAATTGAACATAAAAACTACTTTTTAATCCGTTTTTAAATCATCAAAGGTTATGTTTTGGGTACTGATTTCGTCAAGAACAATTCTACATGCAATCCTTAACCAAAGTTGTCAGTTCTACAACGATTCCATTGGTTTTTCAACAAATCTTTCAAGACAATTATTAATTTCTACCCTAAACATAGAGGAAATATTCATTGAAACTAATGAAACCAAATCACTTGCCTTAAGTTTGATGTTATGATTCATTGCTGGTGTTCAAGGGCTGGTTCTCTCTTCTTTCCGGTCACAATTCCATCCAAAATAGTGGTGGTGGGTGGTGGTTTTGGTTTGGAAATCCTTTTGCAACTTCCCTCTAACTCACGTAGCCCAGTCTGTTGTTTTTAGCTGATAATGGCCCTAATGGCCTTACTAATTATAAATAAATAACTACTAAAATTCGTGGGTCTTAATTCCTCAATTTTTAAAATGACCAAAATACCCTTCTGGGTTGCCGGTTTGGCCTAAAAATGCCCCGGGACCCAAACTAAACCCCCGACTAGTGTTTTTTGACTATCTCGACCCCTCCGGACATGTTGGCGCACTCAAAATGACCATACGGTTGATAAAATTATAATTTACTTTTTAAATCTAATTAAATTGATTTTTGACACGACTCACACGCGCGTCCCAACTTAATTTTCCAAATTGTTGTATTTATAACTCTCGATAATTTTAATACTTTTAATACTCATATATTACCATATATACTCAGTAATATTTAATATTATCATCATAATCAAATACCAACTCACATCTCGCTAGTATTTAAATCCGGATTAATTTCCAATAAATTCTTATTTAATTTAATTAATCCAATAAATAAAATCAATAGAAATTACGGGGTATTACATACTTCCCCCCTAATAACCGAATTTCATCCCGAAATTCGAAACTAAAGTATACCTGGCAAAAATAGCTTTGGATAACGCTCGCGCATCTCATCCTCGCGCTCTCATGTGGACTCCTCGGCATTATGATGCCGCCACTGAACGCGTACTAACGATACTATCTTTGACCTCAGTTTCCTCTCGCTGTGGTCCAGAATAGTCATCGACCCCTCCTTATAGGAACTATCAGGCTGAAGATCGATGTTCTCTAAAGCAATGTGGGTATGGGCCAAATCATCCATAAGATATCTCCTTAGCGAGGAAATATGGTACACGTCATGAATCCTATGCAAGTGCTCCGATAACCCAAGTCTATACGCTACTGGCCCAATTCGCTCGATGATAAGAAATGGCCCCACATATCTAGGTGACAATTTCCCCTTCTTCCCGAAATGCATAATCCCCTTCATAGGAGACACTCTGAGTAGTACCTGGTCCCTCACCTTGAACTCTCTGAAGAACCTCTTGGCATCGACATAACTCTTTTATCGATCCTGAGCTACCCAAATACGGCTCCGTATTGTCTCTATCCTTGCCGAAGTATGTTGAATCACTTCCGGCCCAAGGAGTTTGTTATCCCCCACCTCTAGCCAACATGCTGGGAAACGACAAGGTTTACTGTATAATGCCTTGAATGGAGCCATGGCAATAGTGAACTGGTAGGAGTTATTGTAAGCAAACTCCACCAGTAGAAGGTACTGCTCCCAACCACCTCCAAAGTCTAGGGTGCACATCCGCAACATATCTTCCAACATCTGATTCGTTCGCTCGGTCTACCCATCTGTCTGCGGGTGATATGCTATACTCAGCCTCAATTCCGTACCCATGGCTTCCTGGAAACTCTCCCAAAATCGCGAAACAAATATCTGGTCTCTGTCAGACATGATATTGAGAGGTACCCCGTGGAGTCTTACTATCTATGCTATGAAAATCTAATCATATCGTCCCGTAGTGTAGTCTATCCGGGCTAGTAAGAAATGAGCAACTTTGGTAAACCTATCCACGATTACCCATATGGAGTCGTGACACCTCTGTGATGTAGGTAATCCCGTGATGAAGTCCATGGAAATGCTCTCCCATTTCCATATAGGGATTTTTAATGGCTGTAGAAGTCCTGCCGATCTCTCATGGTCCACCTTTACCAGCTGACAAGTGGCACATTTAGAAATGAACTCGGCAATATCTCTCTTCATCCCGCTCCATAGTACTACCGCCTCATATCCGGGTACATCTTATCCTCACCAGGATATACCGCGAACCGTGCGACTCTGACATTATCTCGTGTCACAAGTCTTCCCCTTCCGAAATGACCAGTCTCCCATTGAAGCGTAAGCCCCCGTCTGAACTAAGAGAACTATCTGTTCTTGACAGAATGAGTCTTTTTCCAGGGCCTGTATCACTCTCGTAACGATCTGGGCATAACGGTCATCACCGACATGAATGATCGGGCCACTGTATCCTGATGTCCCAACTCCTTCCACTTTTCTCTCCACACTTCGGCCACCTCACCTACTAACCTACGGCTCAACGCGTCTGCTGCCACGTTAGCCTTTCCTGGGTGATATTGGATATCGAACTGATAATCCTTCACGAACTCTAGCCACCTACGTTGACGCAAATTTAGTTTCTTCTGCGTGAAGAGATACTGTAAGGACTTGTGGTTCGTGAATAAACGGAATTTCTCCCCCATGAGATGGTGTCTCCAAATTCGAAGAGCAAATACGACTGCTGCTAACTCCAAGTCATGGGTGGGCTAATTCTTCTCATGAGGCTTAAGCTTACGGGAAGCATAAGCTATAGCCTGACTCTCCTGTTGCAGTACACCTCCAAGTCCTTGTAAGGATGCATCGGTATTGACTAGATACTCAACTCCCGGTCTGAGCGATGCTAACACTGGTGTTGAGGTCAACTTGTCCTTCAACTCGTCGAATGCCAATTGACAGGCATCGCTCTAGATGAATGGCGCACCTTTACGAGTCAGATGTGTCAAAGGACCCGCTATCTTAGAGAAACCCCGAATAAACCTCCTGTAGTATCCTGCTAGGCCCAAGAAACTACGTATTTCAGTTGGTGTCGTGGGTTGTCCCCACTCTCTCACCGCCGATACTTTCTTCGGATCAACTGATATCCCCCTGTCTGAAATGATATTCCCCAAAAACTGTAACTCCCTCAGCCAAAACCCACATTTATCATATTTTGCATATAACTCATTCTGACGCAGTGTCTGCAAAACTTGTCTCAAGTGCTCGGCATGTTCCTCCTCTGTCTGGGAGTAAACCAGAATATCATTAATGAAGACGATGACGAACTAGTCTAGGAACTCTCTGAACACCCAATTCATCTAGTCCATAAACACGGATGGGGCGTTAGTTAGGCCAAAAGGCATAACCCGAAACTTGTAGGAACCATATCTCATCAAGAAGGCAGTCTTCGCGGCGTCCTTCTCCCTGATGCGCAACTGATGGTATCCGGATCGCAAGTCAATCTTTGAGAAGAAGGCCGCTCCTCTCAAGTGGTCGAATAAGTCATCAATTCGGGGCAACGGATATTTTTTTAGTATCGTGACTTTATCATCTTCCCTTATTACACCGATTTATTACCGATGTAAAATATCCATATCCCTTCTTTTGTCACATCGTATGATTCTACTAACCGTGAATAGGAATAAAATTAAAGTTAAAACTTATGGTTTTCTTGCGAACGACTACTAGGGTACCAAACTCGTGTACTAAGGACCAACCATCCCCTGTTCCCAACGTTCGCTAGATTTCATGCGTGGGGTGTCTCGTAAAGTGAAATCCAAACAAGGAACCCCCCTGATACACCACTAACCAACATTGTCGGTTAATGAAAATTATGGTCCTCAGTATTTGACTTGTACCCCACTTACCTGCTTCCTGCTAATATTAGCGCATCCCTTCTCATGTTACTAACGAAATACTCAACAAATTACTACTACTAAGTTGCCGTTAGGCTCTTCAATTTACCACAAAATTACTCCCATGCCCATAAATATCTCGTTCTATCCTAATTCACTTGGGTAGACATCCCTACCCACTAGGATTTGGTATAACTCGATGACATACCCCACAACTTTCTGTAGGTTCAATACCTATATATATATATAAATGGAACAAGTTGTTTTATATAACCAGATCTAAAGGAAACCTAATAGTAATCTAATGGCCTATCATCACTCAAATTTTAATTATCCAGTTTGTATTCGGGATACTAATACATTCTACGTTCATGTTCTCAAGTAGTATTAGTAAACTGCAATGTACACATATTATTCATGATTTTCCTTGTACTAAAATAAAACTCTATAAGTGATAAAGTATCGTACCTCCAAACGTGGGTAGTAATTGCGGTAACAGTGGCATAACTGAATATTGGGCATTTTATATGGGTCCAAACTCTACTACGTGTTGCTACTGTGAAGTCTGTGTTACTGGGGAAAGTATCCCTATTTCCCCGAGTTGGTTATTTTGTGGGTTTGGGTGAACACCCAATGTCTATTGCGAGTTCCTTCCCTTCCTATGGCAATCTTGACGATAGTGGCCCCGTTCGCCGCATATAAAACACTTACGAGCACAGTTTCTTCTCTACTAGCCCTGCTAAGCACGCTGCTGTCCCTGATGGTTTAGTTGACTTTGCTGAGTTAGCCGAGGCTCTCCTCCAGCTCTTTGCGGGCAGCCTTGGCATTTGTGGCCATTTATTCCACACTTAAAACACCTCTTTGTGGAAGCTTTCTTCCCCTGGCCTTGTTGGCCCTTGCAGTTTTGGCTCTTCCCACGATTCTCATAGTCTTCTTGGTCTTGGTGACTCTGAGGAACTTATCGCTGTTGCGACAGTATTTTCTCTTTATTGTTCCTCGAGATGTCATATTGATAAACCTCTCTTATTCTTTTGCCCCTGTAAGCTTCACGCTGCGATTTTGGTACTTCAATATTTCGGTAGTCACTGCTTGTGCCACGATGTTCGCTATCTCAGTGATTTCCTCTCTTCTCTGGAGCACCTGAGGTATTTGTTGGTTTTGTCTTGTATTTGCTTCTTCGGCGGTTTTAGCTTATCTTTCCCTTATAAATGACATCTGAAATTCAAATGAATTTTATAAGACCTCCGACTATACATAACATTGTAGAAGAAGTACGTAACCTACATCATAAAGCAAGGATGCAACAGTCCTAATAATAGGGCTCTATATCAAAGACGCTATGCGGAAACATAACAAGCCGTACAGATCCTAAGGACACTAGAACCTGATGCTCTGATACCACCTGTGACACCCCGTCTAATTAAATACCGGGTAGCTACTCCTTTATTCAAATTAATACAAAATGTCAAGTTAGTTCAGTTCATAGCATCACTGTCGAAAACATTTTTTTAAACAATTACTAGCCACCTAATATTTAAAAAGTGAGTTGGTTCAGTTCATAGCATCACTGTCGAAAACTTTTTTTTAAACAATTACTAGCCACCTAATATTTAAAAAGTGAGTTGTCAATTTTAATTAAATTAGATTAACATGCAACCCATTTAAAATTATGAACTAAAGATATCACAACACAATAGAATATTAATGGAATAAACATGAGTCTTGAGCAACACTCCTCTGAACAATCCAAATACTAAATAAAACCAAATACAAAGTCTGAATAATTAATTAATTAACTCCAAAACTGAAATGAAACATAGTATGATAAAGTTGTCTCTAGAAGAAAATGGGCGACATGCCCTACAGATGAATAAATCTGAAATTGAGTCATTGTAGAATGTGGAGGCGTCTACTATCGAGGTCCTGTAACTTCCATAGCAGCTACATCACGTCATTGGAATGGAACACCTAAGCTTGGCGGCCCTGTGGATGGGCACCTAAAAGGTTTTTACAAGAAAAATAGATTTGAAAGCAAACGGGTCATAGCCCGATGTGAAAACAGTTTAAAATATAGCAAGTGTTTAATAACATTAAACAGTGAATATAAAATATATGTTAGTTACGTGCACTCACATGAGTTCCTCACCTCTCAACTAATGTGCACTCCTAACGTATCAGTAACCCATCCTAGTTATTCCGCTAACTAACTAGTCTAAATTACAACCTGACTTCACGTTATAATGTAAGGGTCAATACAAGACATTCTAATATAACCTGTGTGTATCTTCCTTTTTATTTCTCAGATTTACTTATAATAATTATTATGTGAAATTCCCATTTTTAACTCTATTAAAAATGTCACAAGTATTCACATTTACAATTTCATAAAGAGTCTATTTCAATTACCAGTATATTAATCTCATCATAAATATACAATTAGGGCACCCCTAGGCTAAGCTGTGGTGCTCACAAACTCTGCTATCAAATCCCGGTACATCATGTACATAAGGATCACGTATTCCGAATCTCTCAGGAACCGTCTCATTAAGCAACAATCACACATAATGGAGGTGAACATAGTTCGCATACCCATGGGTCACGCATATACCTACGCTCACATGGCCAGCTGACTTATTAACTCACAAATAAGTCATTCACAGCCCTATGTCCTTAAGGTACCAATCTAAATCCCCCCGTAGGCACACAAAGATTAGATGGCCCTGTTTCGAAAGCCGACCTCCCTTGATAGCAAGTATGGTAGGTATGTTATACACATATAAGTCCATATACTAAGCATTCACACAACTTAAATATGTTATAATATTAATAAAGGTATATTCTACGTCCCTATACTCTTATTCCAATTTGTACATTTTTAAGTCTCCGGATAATATACAATATAGATCGCCGACAAATCTCACGTCGTAATTTCAAGTACTTAAAACCTAATCCATAAAGGTTACCATGTCTCTTATTATTACCACATTTAAATCCACTATTCTTAAGGTCCTCATTTCTGCAACTAACCTTATATTATCAACTATACAAAATTTACTCATTTAATCTCAACCCTAACAGTATCTCATGCGACGAGCCTTATTAGGTTTTATATAATTCACAAAATTTAATCCTATTTATACTCCGGTCTCACAAACATACCTACTGGTCTTCCTCAAGTCTAAGAGTGTTCACAAAGTTCCCAACAATAATTCTCTAGGGTCGAAATTATTAAAATTCAACAAAGGGAAAAATAACACTCACTTAAATAAGCCTACGGGAAGTTCGAAACAAAAATCGGGCCGAAAAAGGGCCATTCTGCAATCTCATTAGAAGACCCAAAAATCTCGTTCGAACGGGGTCGTTCAAACGAGTTTTGTTCGAACGAAGAGATTCGAATGAACCACTAAACTCGTTAGAGGGGCTACTGGAATCTCGTTAGAAGTCTCGTTCGAACGAGGTCATTCGAACGACCTAGGCTGGTCTTCTAACAAAATTTCCGAGAGTGCCCAGTTCTTCTCCAACTTCATTTTTTCCAAATTTTCTCTTCTCCAAATCCATCCTAAATCCATACCAATTAAATTTTAAGGTTTCTAAACTACTCTAAGACACCCTAGATCACTTCTTAACATAGTTTTGGGGTCAAATCCTTCTAATCAACATGTAATATCAATAAATCCCCAAATTTTTCCACAAACCCTATTAACATGAACCCAGAATTTAATTGAACATAAAAAATCCTTTTTAATCCATTTTTAAATCATCAAAGGTTATGCTTTGGGTACTGAACTCGTCCAGAACAATTATACATGCAATCCCAAACCAAAGTTTTGAGTTCTACAACGATTCCATTGGGGTTTCATCAAATCTTTCAAGACAATTATTAATTTCTACCCTAAACATGGAGGAAATATTCATTGAAGCTAATGAAACCAAATCACTTGCCTTAAGTTTGATGTTCTGATTCGTTGCTGGTGTTCAAGGGATGGTTCTCTCTTCTTTTCGATCACAATTGCGTTCAAAATGGTGGTGGTGGATGGTGGTTTTGGTTTGGAAACCCTTTTGCAACTTCCCTCTAACTCACGTAGCCCACTCTATTGTTTTTGGCTGATAATGTCCCTAATGACATTACTAATTATAAATAAATAACTACTAAAATTCGTTGGTCTTAATTCCTCAATTTTTAAAATGACCAAAATACCCTTCCGGGTTGCCGGTTTGGCCTAAAAATACCCCGGGACCTAAACTAAACCCCCGGCTAGTGTTTTCTGACTATCTCGACCCCTCCGGACACGTTGACACACTCAAAATGACCATACGATTGATAAAATTATAATTTACTTTTTAAATCTAATTAAATTGATTTCTTACGCAACTGACACATGCATCCCAACTTAATCTTCCAAATTGTCGTATTTATAACTCTCGACAATTTTAATACTTTTAGTACTCATATATTACCATATATACTCAGTAATATTTAATATTATCATCATAATTAAACACCAACTCACATCTCGCTAGTATTCAAATCCGGATTAATTTCCAATAAATTGTCATTTAATTTAAATAATCCAATAAATAATATCATTAGAAATTACGGGGTATTACAATATGTAATTATGCAAAGCTAACGGTTATTATTGGTAGCTAACGGGTCTTATTAGTATGTGTCTATCGGTTCATATCAGGTTAAATGGGTACCACGGGTTAAACCCGTTAAGACCCAAAAACGATTCGTTACCTTAACGGGTTAAACGAGTTCGTGTCGTGTCACCCGTTAGGAAAACGAATCGCGTACGAATATTGGATTCATGAACCATTAAGCTAATGGATCGTGTTCGGGTGGAGCAAAATTCCACACGAATTCTTTTAGACCCGACACGAACATGACCCGAATCGATCCGTTGCCAGGTCTATCGTCATGCTAGAGGCCGCAGCCTCATCCAATGTGGGTGCGGCGCCCAGAATCATTGCTGCATCAACCTTCACTGCCACGACCGTACCAGAAGTTCCATCCGCAGAAGCAGCATACAAGAACCAGAAAAGGAAAGTGGAAAGGGTAGAAAGGGTCTTTGAGTCCTACACCCCATTGGCCTTCCCACTTGAAGACATCTTTGAGTTCTTAAAGGAGGACAAACTACTGAAGTGGCCAGAGAAGCTTAAAGCTCCACCCCACAAGAGGAACGAAGCCAGGTGATTTAAATTCCACCAGGATCACGATCACGACACCGAATAGTGCTATGCTCTGAAAGATGAAATTGAGAGGCTCATAAGGCAGGGGATGCTGCAGCGCTTCCTTAAGGACGCCTAAGGGACCAGCCTAGTCTGATAGGCCACATTCCTCTTTTTATGCCCATATTTATGTGTCATCTATTTCTGTGCTTAGTAAACTCTTTTGAATAGTTAACTTTGTATTGTCCTAACAAAGTCATAAATATATGAATAGATATATGAAATCAAATTCACTTTATAGTGCCATATTTTGATTTCTCGATTCCATTAAATGATATCTTATGAAAGACTCTTTGTCTTAAACAGATTCCGAATCGATACAATATGTTATATCGGGAATGATAATATCTAAATGGTCCCACAACGCCCGTCGTGATGCCTAATTGTCTAAAAGAAAGTGATAATTGAAAATGGAAAAAGCAACTATTGAGAGGGGTAGGAAAATTAGCTTATAATGCCACATATATCTCAACGTACAATGATTACATTCTTGAAAGCATCTATTGGGATGTATCCCTATCCGTAAGGGCTTACAATGCCCATTTTTAGCTTTCGGAATGCATCATTACTGCAAGGGCTTACAATGCCCGTTCTTAGCTTTCAGGATGCGTCATTAGCCCAGGGAGGTTACTCCCCCGGCAAACATCATTAACTTGGTGGATATGAGACTACATAATTCATTTGGTGATATCAACCCTAAAACATCATTAACTTAGTGGATAGAGACAAAACTTCATTAACTTGGTGATCTCGCATTAGCTTGGGGAAACTTCATAATACCTAGCCCGGGAAGGCCTGAAAATAACCCACAGGGGCCGAAGAATTAATTGTCTACGGATAACCCTATATTTTAAGGGGCCGAAGACTTAATTGTCTACGAATAATCCTATTGTAGCCTGGGAAGGCTTTATATATATATATCCAAACATAGCTTGGGAAAGCTTTATAATACCTAGCCCGGGGGGTCCTGATAATAACCCAATAGAAGCGACCAAAGGAAAGCCATGAAAGGCAATTGAAATGACTAAAGGATGCTGTGTTGCTGTCATCATGAAGCATGCCAGAGCTACATAAAGGGAATGGCTTCAGCCCAGCATGCTGCCATCAATTTCTCAAGGTCTAGAAAGGTGCCGCAGCCTTATCAGTATGGCTGTAGCCACTAAGTTCATTCATTCAGAAAAAGCGACGGAGAAAGGCACATGATTTTTAACAAGCCGCAGCCTCTTTGGAGAAACCATTTATATAATGTTGCCACGGCCTTATATCTGCATCAGTTATTGAAGTATTTTTTCAAGATCATTCAAGCATTGGAAGAATGAGGTATGCGAATGTAGTACAGAAGTTGCTGATTCCCAAAAAGTGTCGCAGCCCTACCAATATGGCTGTAGATATAAAGGAGCTCCTATTCACTTAGGATGAGGCAGAGCAAAATGGACATTATGTGCTAAAATGCTAAAGTACCGCGGCACCGCAGGCTCTAAATTACAATAAATACTTAGGAAAGTGTTGGGAAAATTAAAGAAGTCAAAGGCAAAATAGGCAGATCAAAGGCTACAGGCTAGGCAAAAGATTAAAATAAAAGTTATACAAATAAAAGTCCGTAGCCTATGGAATGAAGTTCAATGTTTAAAGGGACGCAACCCAATAAATATATCAACACAAAATATAAATTTAAAGAGGGACACAGCCCTAATGTTCAGAAACCTAGAAATGAAATTTGACTAAGAAGTTGCATCACCTTTTTCATTTCCCTATTCTTTATCTGCATCTGTCTCAGTCTCTTGGTCCGTTGTCGTTGCCTCTACCTCGGCCCTAAGTCTAGTTCTCTTCGCAGTTGCAACCCTAATCTCAGCCACACATTGGTCATGCTCAGCATCATCCAATTTCTAGGACATGATTATCTCTTTGGACTCCCAGAAATTTTTGATGACCCTGTGCCTCAGTTCCTAGAAGCCGCGGAGGTAGGCTTTATTGTTGATGAGGTAGAAGTTGAGAAGACAAGACTGTGTGATAATTGATTAACTTCACAAATTTATAATTCGACACACTTATTTAATTAGAGTCCCTAAACATGCATCTAAGGTGCGTGTGTCAACCCATAAATAAATAAAGCATGTGACACAAATATATGCTGAGACACAGATTTCAGGAAAAAAACCCTTTCGGGTAAAACCTTTATTTCACTATGAATATACAAGTCGCAACTTACAATTACATAGAGAAATCTACAATGGATTAACACGCAGCCAAACCACAAAGACACGCAGTCTTGAACTCAACAAGAGAATACACGCAGCACCCTCCAAGGACTCGCAACCTAAATAACGAAGGAAGAATCGCAGCTTTCCTCAATGACACGCAACCATAAAACTTTGTAGAGACTCCCTCAGCAATGACACGCAACCCTCGGTTGCAAAGATCTCTCCACAAAGATGAACAACAACAAAGTTTGTGTTCTAGGGTTCCAAAAGATTCACAAAAGTAATTGGGATTTTTGTGTGTGAATCAAAAAGAGTCTTGGGACTCAAAAAAGGTGAAGACTTAGAGTATTTAGGACTCTGAAAATCATCTTGAAAAGTCTTGGAAAACAACTCCCCGAAGTTAGCTTAAATAAGAAAACTTTGAGCCTAAAAAATCTCGAATAGATCTGGCCGGATTTATCCCAGGCGGACCGGTCCGGCTTGGAGGCGGATCGGTCCGACCTCGGATCGGTTCTTTTAAAAATTGGCTTCTTCGATTCGCATTCGGTCCGGGGTTTACTAGATCTGCAGCAAGCGGATTAGTCCGGGTATAGGGCGGACCGGTCCGGAGGCGGATCGGTCCGGTATAGAGGCGGACCGGTCCGACTTCCCAGAAAAATAAAAAACTTTTAAAAGCCTCATTTTTCTTGAAAAAACTTACTTCTTATTTTTATAAAAAACATTTTATAAAAATTTTCCAATACTAAATATGAACTTTAAGGAACTTAAAAACACAATTTTACCAAGTTCATTCTTGCAGAGGCTATGATGTTGAAGACACTTTGATATTCGGATCCGTTGATGTAGATGCGATCTTGAGTTTCTTCAATGGTGTAACGGCATACGACATACAAATTGATAATGGACAAAAATGTCCTTACAGAAGTCTTTGGAGGCTTTGAAGGACTCAACAGTGCTATCAATGGCCAATTGAAGGATCGCGACATGATCTTCATCCTTCCTCTTAATGGATGCATCATGGTGCTCTTCTATTTTCTTAATTGTCGTGGCATGAACCTCCTTCATCTTCTTTATCGTCACGGTATGGGCCTCGACATCATTAGCAGCTTTGGTCTCTAACTCCTCGTACTTCTTTTGAAGAAGTCCCAGATTGTTATTTGCAAACTCCGTGGCCTTGGCAGCTTCCGCAATCTGAGATTGGGAAACCTTGAGGGACTTTGTAGCCTGCCTAAAATTCTCCCCAGCCTCCTCCTTAGTCTTGACAGAAGCTTCAAGGTTCATCTGAGCTGCCTGGAGTGATGCAGCAGCAGACTTTTTACCAGCTTCAAATGAAGAGTTCCTTGCATTCTCCAGGTTAGTGGCATGTACCCTATCCGCGACCTCTTTCAGCTTATAGAGGGCTTCATACTTCTTCTTCTGGGACATCATAATGTTCGCGGCCTGTAAAGAGATTTAATGTTAGAAGCAAGTATAAAATGTGAAAATAATGCTGAGAAGGTACTTGCACGTACCCTAAATAGACTATGGAGACCATAATCCTCCAAGTCATCGCGGTCTTCATCCACCAGGCAATCAAGGTCCGCGGCATCTCGGACCCTCTTCATTCTACGGGCAACCCTCAGAGTTATGTCCCAAGAAGATTCAGGGTTGGGCTGCCTAAGATGAGGCCATGGATGGACATCAAGACCAATGCTGTCACGACATTGAGGAGCTTCCAGGTTGTCATTAACAACTATAATTATTGGAGGAGGTTAATTCGAATGGATTGGAGACTGCAGTGGAATTCAATCTTCTCAGACGTCGACATTAACCCTACCGCGAACAGATTATCCCCAATATCATCATCAAAAGTACCCCCAGGACTCTTGTGAGGGGCCAACTCCTCAACTTGGAGTGAGGGAACATAATCATTGGTTTGATCCCCAGCCTGGTTGGAGGGAACGACAAGAGCATGTTTATCTACAACCTTATTCTGAGGCGCGACATGCTCAACTTAACCACTAGAAGCGGCTGCGACAGCAGCCTTGGACTTTGTCCTTTTTCTTTTACTTTGGCTAGCAGTGTTGTTGAGGACAGTTGCGTCCTCATCCATTTCTGCTAGTTGGACAACCAAAAGCTCCCTATCAATTTCCTCACCTGAAATAAAGCATGCAACAGTAAAAATCTGAAGTTTAAAAATAGTTACTACGATATTAATGAGAGAAAGGATTATTACCTTACGCACCCATCTCTTTGGGAATAGATTTGTTGGTGAAGTATCCCGCTTCAAAAATAGATGTAGAGGTTACAAGAGTGCTGAACTTCTTTTCTTCAGCAGGAATTTTCGCGACCTTCCCAACTCTCTTCTCTTGCCGCTGACTCAGCTGCAAATTGTCAAGGACTGCAGAAAATTTCAAAGGTTAGTACAAAAGAAAATTTTGGAGAGTAATATGCAACTTTAAAAAGGGGACGCGACCATAATTCAAAAAGTTCATCTACTAAGCTTAGAGGGACATCCCCACTGCCGCGGCATCCTAAAAGTTCCCTCCCTCTCAGTCTCTTGGGGGTGGATCTCCCACCCTTCTCCAGAAATGTAAAAATATTTTCCCTTCCAGTTCTTTACACTAGTAGGCCTCCCAGAATAAAGGGTTTCATCTATGCCACAGATACAAAAGTAATAATATCCCGAAAATTTTACAGAGTTTTCCTTTGGGTGGTAGAAGTGGAAAAATGCCGAAGGAGTAATGTCTCTCTTGAATTTCTTCTGCCACAGCACAATAGGTGCAAGAATTGACCTCCAGCCATTGGGATCTAATTGGGCTGGGGCTAACTTCATTGTCTGGAAAATTCTTCTAATTGGAACAAGGACTAGTAGCCACAGGCCATAAATGAAAGCGTGCAGGGGGAAGCATACCCCATTGTCAAAAGGGCCGTGCATGGCCTTTGTTCCGCGGCAGGTGCTGAGCAGAATAAACCCTCAAGAAAATCAAAAGCTTTATCCACCTGATTAACCCACTCTTGAGTCATGATGCTGTGGACACTAAGTGCAGCAAGAGTGGGGTCAACTCTCCCAGATGTGCTAGTAGGTTCATCCCTAACCTAAAATGGACCCATTTCCAGAGCATTATCATCTATGTCCATTGGCTGGTTACTAGAATTAGCCACTTCCTCCATGGTCGTGGAGTCTGGGTTTGAATCTGAATCTAGAACCACACAGCTGGGGAAATTTCTCAGTTGGAAAGTTCTAATCGATTTCAAAGGACGCACAAAAGGAAGTTCAGGAGGAGAGGCTCCAAATAGTTTATTCCAAAAGCCTCTTAGAAATTTGTCTGGGTCAAAGTTCATTGCAGCAGTACCTGAAAAGCATAAAATCAGCAGTTAGGTGCCGCAGCCAGTATTGTCCTAAAGGCTTCTCAGAGGCCGCGGCAGGAATAATGATATGTATATTAAAGACTAGATATAAATGATTGGCAAAATTGGCTAAGTTTACCAAGTGTTGGGTTCTAAAGCCCTAGAAGTTAATTATCGCCGTGACATATTGTTTTGGGGGATGGAGGTATGTTATTGATGATGCCAAGAATCAGCACCACCAGGTAAGGTGTTTCCAAGCTCAATACGCGAATAACAATGGCAGCACAGGTATATAAAGAGATAAGAGAAGGAGGTGAGGATACGAGGAGTCAACACCGGAATATGAGTGGTTCAGCCAATCTGGCCTACGTCCACTGTGAGTGTGTGAGTAATATCACTGAATGAAGGCACTAATGGCCATGGATACAATTCACTCAAGCTCTCTCTCTCTCTTTCTACTGTATATTTAGACAGAGTTTTAGCTAGGGTTTTTATCCTCCAATCCCCTTGGCTTGGTAGGGGATGATCCCTTTATATAATGCCTAGGGGGTGTAATGTACCCCCTATGCATGTAATGTGCATGTGTATAGTTTCCTCACCAATGAGGGTGTGCCAGCTGTCAGGTCCACATGTAAGTGATGATGATGAAATATTCCCCCCACATGTGGGGAATAATCTTGTTGTAACTGATCTTGGCCCAGGTGTCCTTATCCAAATGCTTGCGGATACTTTGACAGTCGTGCTGGTGAATGGCCTCGGCCTAGGAGAGACCGAACTATAAGGGTAGGTCGTCCGACCCATTCGCGATGTGTCATGCGCTGTCTCGGCTTTATTCCAGCCGAGGTAAACACCTATATCGGCCTGGGCCGAGCCACTGTATCGTGCTAATGATAAGTGCTCCCTGGTAACCTCGGCCTCCTACGAGGTAGGGTTCATGCTGAAGACGTGTTTAGCTTCTTGTTATCTTGGCCTACCGTTGACCGGGGTTGCTATTCCTTGGCACCTGGAGTTGATGTTATCTGTGATATGAGAAGTGTTCCGGGGGGGGAGTACATGTCTTACTGTCGGCCTGGGCCGAGGTAGCCTTGGCCGAGGGAAGATATCGTGGGCCCCCCTGCACCGGTGGGTCGGCTAACGTCTCGGCTCTCATCTCGGCCGAGGTATGTTCCACTAGGCCGAGGTCATACTTGGGCATATCAATCACCCCCCAGCCCTTAGTCATTTACGAAGAGTGGTGGCTAAGGGGTTCTTGCCTCCGAGGTCTATTTACCTCAAAGTCAATACCCGCATGACACTTGTCCATTGCTAAGACGTGCCCACTTGGTTGGCATATGCTGTCAATTGTCCCCTTTGGCTTCCCAAGGCAATGATGAGCCTTGGGAATCATGCCCAAGTATTTAAAGGCTAAAACCCTCCTTTTTCTTCTTCTTCCTCATTTCTCTCCTGTTCAAGCGATTACTCTCCTGTTTTCTGCGATTTTCTCTCCGAAGCTAGCCTCTGCTCCAGCGATTGTTCCGCTGAGGGATACCACCTTTCCTGCGCGATACTCTCCGCATTGTTCACCAACCTCACCTTCAGGTATCTTCCCTCTCCATCTCCTTCGTTTTTGATATTTTTAATTTTGAACTTTCCGGTTAGATCTTGAGTTTCCCGGTGAGTTCTTGGGATTTCCGATTAGACCTTGAGTTTTCCGGTGGAGCAGGCTTCCTGCATAGGTTCCTTGGTTGGATCTAAAATTCCCTTAACTTTTCAAGCCATCTTTGTTTGTAGTTTTTAGGATATTCCCAAGTTTAAGGTCTGAAAAATCCTTGTGTCGTCCCCAGATGCTCAGACCCTTGTACCAACTTCTTGAAGACTTTCCATCTCTAGCGGAGAAGACCTTGGATAAAATTAGACAAATAGAGAGAGCTCGGGAAGAATCTCGTAGGTCACAAGAGTCCCCCATCAGACCCCTCTTTCCTCCTCCTCTCAAGGTGGTGTACCCTCGTCCTCCAGAAAATTTTTACCAGACAGACGCCTCTGCCAACAACTTGCCGATGTCCGAGTCTGAGTCTTCTACCTCTGATCCGATGTCAGTGGACTCTTTCCTAGAGGCCATGGACTTCACTACTCAGGCTGACCAGAACCCTGACCATGCCGAGGTCTCCAGTCGTGCCTCGTCTCAGAATGGCACAAGCACCTCTAGTTCTTCTTCAGAGGTTGAACTTGTAGAGCCAAGTGTGGCCGCGCCTGGCATCCTAAATGCTATTCCCCTGTCGGCCGTAACCGAGGCCGAGTTTTCTCAAAGGTTCCCCAGTAACCCGTCAACGTCTGCTCCAGCCGACGTTGAGTCTGACGATGATGAGGATGCCGAAAGTGAAGTTGACACATCTGAGGCAGACGAGTACGAGAGTACCATTACCGAGGTGGATTTACTGCACTTCCGGTACTTATATTCCATTAGCCCCTCTATCCACTTAAGGAGACCTCTGAGGGAGGAGAGAGCCTACCATGGCAGGGATGGTGAAATCTGCCTATACGAGCAGATGTTCAAGTTAGGTTTTCGCCTTCCCTTCCACCCCGTCATTAGGACCATTCTATCATTCATTAACTTGGCCCCCTCGCAGCTCTCTCCCAAAGCCTGGAGGGTCATTATAGGGGCAACCATCTTGTGGAGGGCGGTTCACCACTCTGACCTCCCAGTGCAGGTCTTTGCTGGTTGCTACGTCCCTACCTCGGCCAAGAATCATCCGAGCTACTATCACTTTGTGGCTCGGAGGCCTGAGAAAAAGATGCTCCTGGTCACTCAAACCTCCAACCATAATTGGAAACCCAGGTACTTTTTCGTCTCAGGGCCTTGGGAATTTGGTTCTTCTATTCCCTCTTCCATCTTCGAGCCAAGAATACCGACGAAATGGGGCAAAGTCTCCATGTCTGCCAGGGCCGACCCTGGACTAAGTGTGCAACACGGCAAGAGGGTGAAGGCCCTGCAGGACCAAGGGGCCCATGGGATGTTTGTCAAATTTGAACATCTGCTGACCCCCCAGTATCTCTCGGGGACGAGCCTGGGCAGAAGTCCCCTAGCTGACTTTGGTAAGGATTTTTATTTTGACCCCAAGTGTAGCCTCTTATCTTACGTGCTTTATTTCTGCCTCATATCTTTTCACTTTTGCAGAGAAACCACCAGAGATTTCAGAAGAGTTGTGGGAGATGGAAGCCCCAAGCTTAGCTAGGCTTGTCAAGAAGACTGGTCTAAATGCTCCTCCACCTGCTCCCTCAACATCTAAGTCCAAGAAGAGGGCACCTGAGGTCCCTCCTCCTGAGGATCAGAGGCCGAGCTCCAGGACAAGGAGGACCCCAGATGATGCGATCCCTATCACAGCCGACACATTATCGGCTCGTCTGGACCAGTTAAAACTTTCTGACAGTGTGCTCGGCCACAACCGACAAGCCATGGACGCTCTTAACAACATGATGACAGAGGCCGACAAGCGTTTCCTCAGGGCCATGGAAACCTCTACGATGGTTGAATTCGGCCTTCACAGAGTAGTTCAGGTACAACTTGTCCCTTTGTTCGAAGTGCAACATCTGATCTTGCTTTTATCTGACTTCTTCATTTACTATGCAGGGTGCGGCAGCCATGTATCAGCTATCTAACTGGACCCTGAGGAAATTGCCTCTCATTCAGAAGGGCCAGGAGGCGGAGAAAGTGGAGGGCACCCTGAAGGCTGAGGTTGCTCGTCTGAGGAAAGAGTTACAGGAGGCTGAGACCAAGGCTCAGACCTCTGAAAATAAGGTCCAATCCCTAGAGAAGGACATCTCTGCACTTGTTCAGAGTCATACCAAGGCCCTGAAGGATAAGGACGATGCTTTGCAGAGGAAAGTTGATGCTGCGGTGAAGGCTTCTCTTGCAGACGCCTCGGAGACAATAATTGCCGACTATAAGGTCTCTGAGGAGTTTGTAGGTTTTGGCCTGGAGTACCTTGAAAGAGGTATCAAGGCCACCTCCAAGTGGGCCGAGGTAAGGGAGGCCGAGGTTGGCACCATTAAGGCCTCAGATTTTGTGGGCCTCGGCCTTGCCGATGCCCAATTTGCCCAGGCCTTGCAGGAGATAGAGGATGAAGCTGCTGCCCCTGGTCAAACTGTCACTCTGGAGGGAGCAGACCTCGGGGACACTGATCCTGCAAACGAAGTAGCTGAGGTGACCAACACCGAGCAGGCCAACCCTGAAGAGGAATCAGACGTTCCTCATTCAGATGTTTAACTTGTATTTTCCCTTTTTGTTTTGACTTGTAATTTCGCCTGTAATTTTTTCACACTTAAATATTTTGCAATGTCAAGCTTTTGTTGAATGCAAGTATCTCTTCATCTTTATTTGTGAATGTTCCTGGATGCTATGCACCCTCTGTAGTCATTACTGGATGTGGTGTCATGACCATTACTTAAGAGTCTATAGCCAAGGTGTCTGAACTCAGACCTCGTCACCCCCGAGTGGTGTTATGAGAGTCTGAGGTCATCACCTGAGCCGAGGTAAGCCTCATAATTTCACCAAATTAATGATGTTAAAGGTCTGAGGTCCTCCAGCCGAGATGTCCGAGCTCAGACCTCGTCACCACCAAGTGGTGTTATGAGAGTCTGAGGTCATCACCTAGGCCGAGGTTAGCCTCATAATTTCACCAAATTAATGATGTTTAAGGTCTGAGGAAAGAGTCCTAAGAGGTTTCCCCAAGAATTTTCACCAAGTTAATGATGTTTAAGGTCTGAGGCCCTATAGCCGAGGTGTCTGAACTCAGACCTCGTCACCCCCGAGTGGTGTTATGAGAGTCTGAGGTCATCACCTGAGCCGAGGTAAGCCTCATAATTTCACCAAATTAATGATGTTAAAGGTCTGAGGTCCTCCAGCCGAGATGTCCAAGCTCAGACCTCGTCACCACCAAGTGGTGTTATGAGAGTCTGAGGTCATCACCTAGGCCGAGGTTAGCCTCATAATTTCACCAAATTAATGATGTTTAAGGTCTGAGGAAAGAGTCCTAAGAGGTTTCCCCAAGAATTTTCACCAAGTTAATGATGTTTAAGGTCTGAGGCCCTATAGCCGAGGTGTCTGAACTCAGACCTCGTCACCCCCGAGTGGTGTTATGAGAGTCTGAGGTCATCACCTGAGCCGAGGTAAGCCTCATAATTTCACCAAGTTAATGATGTTTAAGGTCTGAGGTCCTCCAGCCGAGATGTCCGAGCTCAGACCTCGTCACCACCACGTGGTGTTATGAGAGTCTGAGGTCATCACCTAGGCCGAGGTAAGCCTCGTAATGTCACCAAATTAATGATGTTTAAGGTCTGAGGGAAGAGTCCTATTCCCCCAAAAAAAATTCACCAAATGATGTTAAGATGAAACAAGAATTTGCCATGGAAACTGTTCTTTATTCACATCCTCTTCTCAATAAGATGGTACTTTTACAATTGACAAAATGGATGCAACATTATATGAAATATCTCTTTAGGTGGTCGGCATTCCACGGGTTGGTGAAGGGTTCTCCCTCTAGGTTCTCTAGCCTATACGTGCCAGGCACAACTTCTTCCGTTACTCTGTAGGGGCCATGCCAGTTCGGGTGTAGCTTGTTTGCTTTCTGTAGGGTTTTCTTAAGCACTAGGTCTCCTACCGCAATGGGTCTTGTCTTTACCCTTTGATTGTAGAACTTTGCTGCCCTCTGCTGGTAGGCTGCTTTCCTGACCTCCGCGTCGTCCCTTCTTTCTTCAATGAGGTCCAAGTCTAACCTCCTCCTTTCCCCATTGCTGTCCGGATCATAGGTCTGAATACGATGAGTTGGTAGGCCTATCTCCGTTGGTATGACGGCTTCTGAACTGTGTGCCAGCATGAATGGGGTTTCTCCTGTGGGTGTCCTTGCTGTTGTCCTGTAAGCCCATAGCACAGCGTAAACCTCTTCTATCCATCTCCCTTTCGCGTTTTCTAACCTCTTCTTGATTCCATCCAAGATTGTCCTATTTGTGACTTCAGTCTGGCCATTAGCCTGGGGTCGACCAGGAGACGAGAAGAACTGCTTAATCCCCACACTTTGGCAGTACTTCTCTAAGGAGGCGTTCTTGAACTGGGTCCCATTATCTGAGATGAGCGTGTTTGGGAGGCCATACCTACATATGATGTTCTTCCAGATGAACTGAAAGGTCTTCTGCTCCGTAATTGTTATCATTGGTTCGGCTTCTACCCATTTTGAGAAGTAGTCAATGGAAACTATCAAGAATCTATAGTTGTTGACTGCTCTTGGCAAAGGCCCTACCAAATCAATTCCCCATACCGCGAACGGCCATGGCGAACAGATTGATGTCATAGGCTGATGGGGTTGGTGAGGGATAGTGGCGAACCTCTGGCATTTGTCGCACCTCTTCACGTAGTCAGCAGCGTCCCTCGACAAGGTTGGCCACCAATATCCCTGAGTGATGATCCTCTTGGCTAGGGGTCTTCCTCCTATATGTCTAGAGCAAGATCCCTCATGAACCTCCTGCAAGACCCGGGTTACCTCCATGGGATGCACACATCTGAGGAGGGGCAAGAGGAACCCCTTTTTATACAAGACATCCCCTACTAAAGAGAACTTGGCAGCTCTGTACCTCAACTTTCTTCCTTCCAGCTTGGACTCAGGTAGCTCCCCCTCTCTCAAGTACCTGACGAGCGGGTCGATCCAAGAGTCCCCTAGGTTCACGTTGTGACAAGGGCTGCGCACCTCGTCCTCCTCGATGCTTGCCTTTCCCAGGACTTCAATTGGGATGGTTCTTCCCAAGTCTGTCTTCATTGCCGAGGCCAGCCTTGCCAATGTGTCGGCGTGATTGTTGCCCAATCTCGGCACTCTTTTTAGTTTGGCCTCTTCAAAAAATTCTAGCAATCCCCTTACCTTTTTTAGGTATCTGGCCATCCTCTCATCCTTGGCTTCGTACGCCCCCAATACTTGGTTGACAACCAACCTTGAGCCGCTATGTAGTAGAAGCCGCTTTACCCGCAGAGTTGTTGCCAATAGGAGGCCCGCTATCATGGACTCATACTCAGACTCGTTGTTTGAGGCCTGAAAATTGAATCTTAAGGCATACTCAATGTTGGCTCCATCCGGAGCCGAAAGTACCAGCCCCGCGCCGCTTCCATCGTCACAGGAGGATCCATCCACGAAGAGGCTCCACACGTCTTCCTCTGAAGAGAAGACCCCTTCTCTCATCACTCCTTTTTCGAAGAGGTATCGATCCTCTTCATTCTCTTCTACTCTCCTCCGAGGCTTGCCTGATACAACCTCTCCTCGGCCCCGGAAGACGTAAGGGTCTATCTCTCCCGAATCTCGGGAGACACCTTTGGCGCTTTCCAAGCTATTCTTTGACTCAGTCTCTATCCAAGTGAACTCTGCGACAAAGTCAGCAAGGGCCTGTCCCTTAATGGCTGTCCTGGGCTGGTAAGTAAGATCATACTCCCCTAGTTCAATGGCCCAGGTCATCAATCTTCCGGACTTCTCAGGCTTGTGCAGGACCTGCCTTAAGGGGGAGTCCGTGAGGACTGTCATAGAGTGAGCTTGAAAGTAGGGTTTCATTTTCCTTGAAGCATGGATAAGAGCATAAGCCAACTTCTCCATCCGGGGATAGTTCTGTTCAGACCCCTGTAGGGCCTTGCTGTTAAAGTACACAGGCCTCTGAACTCCACCCTCTTCTCGTATGATGGCCGCGCTAACGGCCGACTCAGAGACGGATAGATACACAAACAACCTTTCTCCCGCAATGGGCCGGGACAGCAGCAGGGGAGACCCCAAGTAAGACTTGAGCTGATCAAAAGCTTTTTCACACTCTTCATCCCACTGGAAGGCCTTCCTTAGGACCTTGAAGAATGGAAGACACTTATCGGTTGCTCTGGAAACAAACCTGTTCAGGGCTGCCACTCTTCCCGTGAGTCTTTGGACATCCTTGATACTCCTAGGAGTCTTCATGTCAATCAATGCCTTGATCTTCTCTGGGTTTGCCTCAATCCCCCTTTGATTAACGATGAACCCCAGGAACTTCCCAGCTCCTACCCCGAAGACACATTTAGCCGGGTTGAGCTTCATTCTGTACGAGTCCATGACATCGAAGGTCTTCTCAAAGTCTGCCACATGAGTACATGCCCTCAGGCTCTTCGTTAGCATATCGTCCACGTACACCTCCATGGTCTTACCTATCTGCTCCTCGAACATCCTACTGACGAGACGTTGATATGTTGCCCCCGCATTTTTCAGACCAAAGGGCATTACCTTGTAGCAATATGTCCCTTTGTCAGTGATGAAGGCTGTCTTCTCAGAATCTTCGGCGTCCATGAATATTTGGTTATAACCCGAATAAGCATCCATGAAGCTCATGAGCTCGTGCCCTGCTGTTGCGTCCACCATCTGGTCTATTCTCGGTAGGGGATAGTTGTCCTTCGGGCAGGACCTATTCAGGTCTGTGAAATCCACACACATCCGCCACTTTCCATTGGCCTTAGGCACGATCACTGCATTTGAGAGCCACTCTGGATAGGTGACCTCTCGTATGAACTCGGCCTCTTCCAACTTCTTCACCTCTTCCCGAATGACCTCATACTTCTCTCTGGAGTAAATTCTCCTCCTCTGCTTGATTGGCTTGGCATCCCTGTCCACGTTAAGTTTGTGGGTCATGACCTCGGGGTCTATACCAGGCATGTCGGTGTGGCTCCAGGCAAAGACACTCTGCCTCTTCCTGAGAAGGCTTACCAGCTCTTCCTTAATCTTTGTTTCAAGGGCCTTGCCGACCTGGATGGTTTTTTCCGGCTCGTCCTCATTGAGGACGATGGATTCTACCTCTTCCGCGGCCTCGCCCTTCTTCAGCTTCGTTTCATCTCTCGGATCAAGAGTGTCTATGCTGTAGGTGGTGGTTGCTCTCTTATGGGTCTCCTTCTCTTCAGCTGAGTTGAAGTAACACTCCCGTGCCGTGGTCTGATCCCCCTGCACTTCCCCTACCCCGTAAGGGGTCGGGAATTTTAGCATTTGATGGACCGTTGACGGCACGGCTTCAAACTCCTTGAGGGCTACTCTTCCAACGATGAGGTTGTAGGCAGAGTAGACATTCTCGTCCATCACAAAAAAGTTTATCTTCTTAGTCAGCCTCTTAGGCCACTCATCCTCCATACGCACATCCATCTCATACATGCCTAACGGGTGCACTTTCTCACCACTAAAGCCTATCAAGGGATGGTGGTAGGGCACTAATCTTGGTCTGCTGAGACCCAAGCTCTTGAAACAAGGCCAGAACATTACATCTGCTGAGCTTCCCCCATCTATGAGGATTCTCCCTACGTCGCACCCATGCACCCTTGTCGTTATGACCAAGGGGTCATCATGGGGGGCTAAGATGCCCTTGAAGTCGAGCCGGGAGAAACCCACCACCAGGGTGTCCATGTCCACCTTCGTTCTCTTCTGTACAGCGTCAAAAGACGTCAGGTTCACAATCTCTGGCCTGACTACCGACTTGGCCTCCGCGACATGAGCCTTTCTATCGGCTACCTCAGATCCACCCCCTGCGAATCCCCCACATATGGTGCTAACCCCAAAGGAGATCATTCCTACCCTCTTCACTGGGGTGTTGTCATCCCTAGGTGGGAGATCTGGGTCATCTCCATCGTTGCCATCTGAATCATCATGCCTTTTAGTCGGGGCATCACCACGGCACTTGTCGTCTCTTCTCTTCCTAGGGTCTTCTCTGCCGCCCTTTGGGGCCTTGCCATCCACATACTTTCTTAGCTTCCCGGATTTCAGCATCTTCTCAATCTCGTCCTTCAGGGCAAAGCATCTGTCTGTGACATGGCCGTGGTCCTGATGAAACTCACACCAGAGGTTTTTATTCCTCTTATGCGGCGGAGCCTTCAACTTCTCTGGCCATCTTAGAGCCCGGTCACTCTTGATCTCATTAAGAATGTGCTCACAGCTCACGGTCAGAGGAGTGTAATGGGAGAACTTGTCATCGGCTGACCGCTTCTTTCCTTCCTTCTTGCCCTGGGACCTCCCAGCACTACCGCGGTTCTCCTCCTCGTACTTGGCGGCCATCGCCTCCTCCGCATTCATTACTTTTCCTGCAGTGGACAACAGCTCCGCCATAGACTTGGGGGGGTCTTCCGCCAGCTTCCATAGTAGCTTTCCCTTCTGAAGACCTCCTATAAGGGCGGTCATGGCTATGCTTTCCTCGTAATCCTCCACCTCCAGCTTCTCCTTATTGAATCTTGCTATATAGTCCCTTAGGCTTTCACCCTTAGCCTGTTTGACGTATAGGAGGTGGGTGGTCTTCTTTTGGGGCCTTACCCCAAAGCAGAAGTTGTGGATGAACTGCTCGGCCAATCCCTTGAAGTTTTCGATTGAATTCTTTGGAAGAGAGGTGAACCAGCTGTGCGCAGCCCCTGTTAGGGTGCCCGAGAAGGCCCTGCACTTCATCTCATCAGGTATTGAGTAAATATCTGCCGCCGACTGATACATCTCGATGTGGTGCACAGGGTTAGTGCTGCCATCGTACTTAGGAGTCACTACAGGAGGCTTGAATTTAGCTGGGGTTGGGAACCCCACTATCTTAGCTACAAATGGTGAGCCCTCCGTGTAGCCCCTCTGTAAGGGGTCCCTGCTCTTTATGAGGTCCCCTATCTTCTCCTCGAGACGTTGGATCGAGTCATTCCACGGTCTCCTCTCGTCAACTTGGCCGAGGTTGTCCTCTGCCACCTCTCTGCGGCGGACAGAAGGTTCTCCAGCCACGACCCTCTGACTGTTGACCTCTTCCTGTTCCCTTGCTCTTCCCTCCATGGGTCGGCCTTGGTCTGGCCGAGCCCCTCTTTGGGAGCCTGCCGCACTCCTTGACCTCGATAGCCTGTGTCTTAGGTCGTTAACTGGTCCCAGCCTCTCGAAGGCCGAGCCTCTGCTCAACCTGTTGAAGGCCGACCCTCTCTGCTGGGCCTCATCTCTTCTTCGGTCGACACATCCTTGGCTTTGCCGAAGAGGTCGTACGGTATCATCGAAAACCTCATATGGCTCCCAGCAGTCTTTTGGGGCCTCTTCCACTCCTATGTCATCGTACCTGTCCTCTAGGCAAGGGTTTCCTTGCCTCCCCAGGCGCAAACGCCTAGGGTCAGCAACGTCCCTTCTCCGCTGGGGTGCAGGTTGGTCCTTCATCGTTGCCTGGGGTGGTCCCCTGGCACCCGGTTGGGGTTGAACTGCCGCCGGGGTGATCAGGTCCGGTGAGACTCCAGGTGGTCTCATCATCATGGTTTGGCTGAGCTGTGCAAATTGCTCCTTCATCGCTTGTTGTGTTGCAGCCAAAGATTTCAAGGCAGCTGCCACCTCCGCCATTTCGGACTGGGGAGGAACCTGACTGGAGCTAGCTCCCCCACCTCCGGGTGGCGGAAGAGGCGGCGGCAAGTCTGGTGCCATGTGTTAAACTGTATAGAGTCTTGGTTGCAGGGGAGCTTAATACCTGAAAGGACCTCTTTCAATGGTGAAACAGCTCCACACAAGGGGTGGTTTCTGGTTCACCACCAGAGTCTCTGGTGAGGTAAAGCAGGAAATAAGGATGGGATAGCCTTTCGATTCCCACAGACGGCGCCAAAAATGATGATGCCAAGAATCAGCACCACCAGGTAAGGTGTTTCCAAGCTCAATACGCGAATAACAATGGCAGCACAGGTATATAAAGAGATAAGAGAAGGAGGTGAGGATACGAGGAGTCAACACCGGAATATGAGTGGTTCAGCCAATCTGGCCTACGTCCACTGTGAGTGTGTGAGTAATATCACTGAATGAAGGCACTAATGGCCATGGATACAATTCACTCAAGCTCTCTCTCTCTCTTTCTACTGTATATTTAGACAGAGTTTTAGCTAGGGTTTTTATCCTCCAATCCCCTTGGCTTGGTAGGGGATGATCCCTTTATATAATGCCTAGGGGGTGTAATGTACCCCCTATGCATGTAATGTGCATGTGTATAGTTTCCTCACCAATGAGGGTGTGCCAGCTGTCAGGTCCACATGTAAGTGATGATGATGAAATATTCCCCCCACATGTGGGGAATAATCTTGTTGTAACTGATCTTGGCCCAGGTGTCCTTATCCAAATGCTTGCGGATACTTTGACAGTCGTGCTGGTGAATGGCCTCGGCCTAGGAGAGACCGAACTATAAGGGTAGGTCGTCCGACCCATTCGCGATGTGTCATGCGCTGTCTCGGCTTTATTCCAGCCGAGGTAAACACCTATATCGGCCTGGGCCGAGCCACTGTATCGTGCTGATGATAAGTGCTCCCTGGTAACCTCGGCCTCCTACGAGGTAGGGTTCATGCTGAAGACGTGTTTAGCTTCTTGTTATCTTGGCCTACCGTTGACCGGGGTTGCTATTCCTTGGCACCTGGAGTTGATGTTATCTGTGATATGAGAAGTGTTCCGGGGGGGGAGTACATGTCTTACTGTCGGCCTGGGCCGAGGTAGCCTTGGCCGAGGGAAGATATCGTGGGCCCCCCTGCACCGGTGGGTCGGCTAACGTCTCGGCTCTCATCTCGGCCGAGGTATGTTCCACTAGGCCGAGGTCATACTTGGGCATATCAGTTATCTTCTCACATGCCGTAGTCATTAAACTATGGGATAAATTCCGCGGACTCTAATCTGAGAACCTAAGGAAAAAGGAATATTCTATCAAAATAAGAGTTGATACATGCCGCAACCTTTATTTGATACATGCCGTAACCTTTATTTACTACAGACCGCAGATGCTTTTTAAACCAATATTTTAAGGTTTCATGGATTCAGGGCAGCCCTAAATTACTAAAGGAACATTTTATCATGCCGTGGCCGCTCACTCAAACAGGTCAGTATTTAATTTGGGTAAATTCAAAGATCAAAAGCCCTAGAATACGAATGGTCCCTCTCAAGAACGTCAAGAACATAATGGGAGTTTAGAAACCATAAAGTCTAATCCAAACCAACAAAATTCATTTATTGGGTCAACATTGAAGATTGATTCAGTACAAGATCGGTTACCTAGTTCAAATCAAAACAAATATAGGTGAAGAATCATTCAGTTACAACATGAACTTCCCAAAAATACAAGTTCAGAAAGCAGCAAACACGATTGCAATTCAATAAAACACATTCAAGTAAGTTCAATTCGCGATGAGTTTAGCTGATATAATTCAAGATTGGGTGACTCACAAAGGCAGAAATCGAGAAATTCAGAAGTTCAGTTGATAAATTGTGAATTGTGAATTGAAAAAGCCATTAAAAGAGGTTTTTGATTGAAAAAATTACCTGGAAATGAAGAAACCATAATTGCTCATCCTCGAACCACCTTCAACCGCCTTAGAACCACCACTCGTAGCTGCTAAAGATCACCAGAAAATGCAAAGAGACAAACGCGCAGAAATTCGCTCCCGATATGCTCTCAAAGATTTGGGAAACGTAATGATGTCCACGGCCATTACAATTTATATAAGAGAGAGTGGGAAGACGAAGCGTCGCCTTGGAAATACCGCGATAACTTAACCGAATGAGAATCACATAATGAATCTGGTAATTCTTTTTTCGCTATTCCACAATCTGGATAATAGTGGAGAAAACCTTTTAAATGTGGCAATAAAACATGTCAATTCAAATTAAAGGGCAATGGTTTCCTTCGTCAAGTAACAAAGCTCTCAACCATCACAAAACTTGCAACCAATATGGTCAACTGCATCACACGTCATTTACACATGAGGGAAATAATAAACCACTACATCATACCATCAATTTCAGCTCAACTTCCTTTAAGCCGCCAACCTCTCCCAGTTTGTCCAACACGTTCCCTGTCGTGTAATGTCAAATTTTTTGGAAAAATAATCACTCGTTTGTAAAGTTTTGGTTCATGTATGGTTACGCATATAGTGTTAATGAATCTATCCCTCAAGCTCTTATCTACATGTCTTTGTTTGATCCTCACCGTGACTTAACATGGTACATCGACATGAAAGAAACTTCGCACATGACTTTAGAAAAAGGTACCCTACTTTCTTTTGAATAATATAAAGTTTTAACTAATGTAATTATTGGTAATGGTAATTAATAGTACATATATTACAACACCTGTCGTGGCAAGAAATACTACAGCATTATCATCTATCGACCGCGACCCTAATTCCTATTGAACACGTAAATGCCTTACATACGTGCCGCAGTCCTTAATATATAGGCTGCAGCCACTTATACTTTAGCTTCCTTAACCGTGAACATAAATATTGCGGTCCCATTTACAATATATATGTCGTGGCCCCTAATCTCATTAATCAGGTGGCCGCAACATCTCTCATCACAGCAGCAATACATTGCACACCTCCTATATGTAGAGATCCACACCTCAAGATAAGGAGGCAGATTAACTATTCCTTATTTGAGATCCGGGTTCAGTTCTTACACCTACACTTAGCTCAGAGCTGATTACTCTCTCTACGATGATCTCCAGACCACTCGGTCCAACTTGGGGGCTACTCAATGGCATCACAATCATCTCTTCGGCCACCGAAATCATCATAGCCATGTACTATATTCTATTCTCATGCTTATACGCCTCTTTAGACCTAATTACTATGTACCAAACAACATGTATATTGAGAGTGTGGTACCAAAGTGGACGTAGGCTCATTTTTATAGCCGAACCACTCTATGTCTTGTCTTTTATCTCTCTTTACTTGCTTTATATTCTCATTACATATTTTACACTTGATTTGTTGGTACGAGAACGACAAGTGGATGATTTCTCATATCATTAGTAATCATCTTCCTATAACTCATGTGGGAAACACCGAATTACACTTTATCATGGAAAAATTGATTTACATGATGTTTTGGTGGTTCCACAACTCACCAAAAATCAAATCTTTGTTAGTAAGCTAACCAAAACAAACTCACGGGTCTTTGAATTTTTAATATCTGCTTTTTAGATAAAGGACATGACCACAGGGATACTTACATCTACCAAGCATAAACAAGGTGGATTATATGCTTTGGATGTATAAGGAGAGGAAATAGATATTTCAACAATTAAATTCGGCAAAGAAAAAGCCGATATTTGTCACAAAATATTAGGACATCCTCACTGAAGTATACTTGAGCACTTATCCTCCCTTAAAAACTTGAGGTTAGAAAATGGATGAAGACACCCAGAATATGTAGTAGTTTTCAAATGGGAAGCATTATCCTTTACCATTTTTCATTATAAAATAATATTGCATCTTTCCTATTAGATTTAATTCTTTATGACTTGCGGGGACTCTATATTGTTTCTTCAGTTAAACATATTTGGTATTATGCTATTTTTATTTACTAATATAGTTGGGTTGCGTTTGTTTTTTCATCTGAATCTGAAGTCTGAATCTAAAATTGAAGGCCGAATCTGAATCTGAAAAATATGTTTGTTTTTATGTCTGAATATACCTCCGAATGAATGTATTTAGACTTATTCAGACTTCAGATTTAATTCTACCTCTTAACCATTAAGAGCCAAATATAGCCATTAGCCTCTTAATCATTTAAAAAAACAAGCACTTTTTGGTACCTCTTAAGTCTGAATGTTCAGATTCGGACTTAAGAGGTAAAAACAAACAACACCTTGGTTTACATGCTTTTATCCGTTGGGTAAGAAATCTGATTTTTACACCACCTATTTACGTTATCAAAATTGGTTGAAAATCAATTCTCTCGCGAAATAAAAGGGTTTCAGTCTGATGGTGGTGGTGAATTTATTTGGATGAATTTTGTTAGCATCTTGAAAATTACGGGATATAAAACATATTTCATGTCCACATCCACTGAAAAAATATGGTGTTGTAAATGAAAGCATCGACACGTTATTAAAACCGGTCTCACTCTTCTTTTCCATGCGCATATACCCAAGACTTATTGGATTAGGGATTTTTTTACCACTTTTCACATGGAAACACCATTTTTCAAATTATATGGGAGACATCCATACTACAAAACTTTGAAGGTGTTTGGTTATCGATATTTTCCTTTCTTGTGTGATTTTGTAAAGAATAAACTTAATTTTAAATATTGTCCTTTTGTGTTTGTGGGATACAACATGGAACATAATGGCTACCATTATTTACACCCTCTATCCAAATGGGGTTTTATATCTCCATATGATATTTGATGAATCTATTTTTTCGTTTGTCGGCTGTTATCTTAGCCTCATAAGGTGGGCCTTGACACTATTTTTTTAAAATTTTCCCGGCTAGTTTAGCACTCTTTCAGGGAGGTACTCATTCTCAAGGTCCTCATGTGTTATTATTTTCAGACGCACAATTCCATCCCTCACCAACAACCAATTCTCATAAATATCTTCAATATTCTCAAACCTCCATTATACAAGCCACTTCTTTAAAACCCTTACCTAATATATCCCACACATATTAGAATTATTTTAAATAATTCTTCGTTATGTGCTTCATAATTATATTAATACTAAGAATCACTTTGGTTAAAGAAAGAGTACTCCAAATACAAAGAGTCAAAATGACTCTTGGGCATCTACCTTGATGGACGGTTGATATTAAGTGACTGTTAGAGATTTAAGTCACGTCCCTACCTATAAATAAGTGACTGATTTCCATCATGCAAACACTGAAAGACAACATAATGAAATTATAGGAAAGGGAGAGAAATCTAAATTCTCAAGGAGAGTAAATTTCAAAATAATGTTTTGGCTATACTAAGAGATCTGACTATTGGAATGTATTGAAATTGGATTATGTTCTTGCTACATACAAGATAAAGCTATGTTCCAAATTTCAGCCCAATCAGACATTGTTAAGGTTGACTGCTATGCCAATATTTCTAGTTGTGACAATTATGGAGGTATGTTATTTTAACACCATTTGTGTTCCGCATAATTCTTATATGTGATAATCACGAATATCAAAAATCCTTTAATCAAGAACATTTGTATGTGAAAATTTAATCAAATTAATGTATTATTGATTAATATTATGTTGTTCTAAAAAATGGTTTTACGTGTACTATCAGAGCTAAAGTTTAAGATCTCGTGATTTTTCTTTATTAGTGTTTGCCTATAATGGAGTATACATTAAATCAATGTATGTGTGTGTGTGGAATTTTTTTTGTGACATTTTTCTTCTGTCGCCTATACTCAGTAGTCGAAATGTGAAAGGTCAAAACTTGATCTGAAGTTTTTGAAACTTACATGGTCGACTGGAAAAGTTGAAATAAACAAACCCCATTATATACAATGGGCCCTACCTCGGTTTTGCATTTTAACATCGTTTAAACCTTTAAAGATGCGTTTTTATCATTTTTGGTAATAATGTCAACACTCATAACTCTCGCTTAAAATTTGATTTTAGGATTCCGCAAATTGGAGAGTTATCTTGAAAATATGTTTATGTTAGTGTAGTGATAACTAAAAAAATTTCATTTTTGGAGAAATAAATTATTTTTGGTATTTTATGGTATAAATCACTACATAATTTTTTTTATTAAATGTTTTTTCTAATATTCATGTTATGTATTATTTGTATTGACCAAAAGGGTCAACATAAAATTTTGAATATTAGATGTAAGTTTATGTGTTTGAAATTAACATTATAGTAAATTAGATTATTGTGCATAATCTATATTTGGTAGTCTGTTGATGTCAAAAATCGCCTTATTAGGGGGACCAATCAGAAATGAACCTGTGTTATCCAACGTGGCACCAATCCTAGTCAGCAAGGCCTAATCCTTCTACAAAATCCAGGAATGCCAATCAAGTCCAGGAATGTTGACCAACACATTAAGAAGCCCGACCAACAACAGGAAGACCGACCAACTTGGTCAGTAAAGCGTCATCGGTTGTATACATTGTGAGCATTGTACAGATGTTAATGCCTAAGTTATAAAGGCATTCTATACTTTGATATTCCAACTCTTGTACTCCCTCATGGGATATAAATACATTGTAATCCCTGAATCCAATGGAGGAGGGACACACCTGAACAAAGGTAAGGCAATACACAACAATGGACGAAGTCTTTTCCCATTAGCCGAACAACTTTAAAAATGTTTTGTGTCTCTCTTATTTACTTATTTTATCTGTGATAAAATAATTAGATATATTCTAGTGTTTTGCATCAACAGATTGGCGCCGTCTGTGGGAACATTTTTCTAAGTGTTTTCACTCATTCACTTATTTATCAAGACTGATATTCTCGAGTCAAGTACAAAAAATGATGGCATTCCACCTGTTCCTTCTGCTCCACCAACGCCCAATGATTTGACTGGAATCCTGGATAGTCTCGCCAGAGGACAAGAGGCTATACAAGATACCATGAGGTAGTTACTGCAAACCCCATAATCCATGCCATTTTCCTTATCCTCTCATGGAAATATACCACCACCACCTGCAAGAAGTAGTAGACATAGACAATCTAGGACTAGTAGAGATACCTCCTATCTTTTAGGAGAAACTTCTTCGCTCAGAACATCAGAGCCCTATGATGATCAATCTTTTACTCCTGAAAGATTGAGTGCCTTAGAGAGGCTAAGCCAGATATCTCCTTTTGATCGTTTGGGATCCAGGGGGAACAAAAATGTTCCCAGGGCATTATCAAGAAACACTGGGTGACCAAACGATCAAAGGGAAGGATCAACCAAGTTTAGATCAGATGACCGCGCCGAGAAATAATCGTGGGATGAAAGTTCAGCACAAACAACTGGTTGGAATGAAAAAGATGCAACACGTAGATCTGACGCTAGTAATAATGCATGGAAAGGTTCCATCCATCGATTAGAAGATAGATTTGGAGAAATGGATAAAGCCAAGAACCCTTTGCAAAGAATCTTTGAAAAAGGATCTCCTTTCATACAAGCTATTGTGGATTTTCCCACACCTTCAAAGTTTAAATCTCTCGTAGTAACACCCAAATATGATGGTAAAATTGATCCCCTCCTTCATATAGAGCAGTATCAGGCAGCAACTGATATTTATGTCATCCCCGATGAGATGAGATAGAGGGCATTCTTAAGGATAATTACAGGACTTGCTCTTATATAGTATAACAGTCTTGCTCGGGGGAAAATTTCTAGTTTCCATCAGCTTTTCGAGCTATTTATTGGTAACTTATGCTTTGGATCTAAACCGGTGAAACGAGTTGCTCATTTTCTTAGTGCCAGGCAAAAGGTGGGAGAAAGAAAGTACCATAGATTACATCACTGGATTCAATAATGAAAAATTGGAGGTTATTGACTATAAGGAAAAGACAACTATTACTCTCTAATGAGTGGACTGCTCCCCTAGAAACTCTACTATACGCTTGCTAAAGATCCTCCAAAGACAATGACAGAATTGATGGCAAAGGAAGCCAATATCATGAATGCCGAGGAGGCAATGGTAGCTAAGCGAAGCTCGGAGGAAAAAGTTGAAGGTAAAACTGATAAAAAGTAGCACAAAGATTCTAAGGAGCATAGGGAATCAAAGCATAAAGGAATTATTAATTGGCTCAAGAAGTATAGTAATAACACTCCATTAACAATTGGCATCCATCGTGTTTTGGAGGAAATCAAACATAACAAGGATGTACATTTTCCTGAGAAGCTAAGGAGTTCCCCCCACCAAGAGGGATAGATCCAAATATTATGAATTTCATAGAGACCATGGCCATACAACAGATCATTTCATTGCCCTTCAAAACAAAATTGAAACTCTCATCCGAAGAGGAAAGTTAGATAGATTTGTTGATCCGCAGAACAAAGATGGAGCTCGACGAAGGTCAAAATCTCCTTGTAAGCCCAGAGACGAGAAAAAGATGACTCATGAAGATGATCAAGAGGACGATCCTGACCTACCCAAGAAGCCCAAGCAACCAGAACGTGCGGTATTCATGCTCAGTTTTGGTTCTTTTGATTATCAAATCATTACAACTGGAGGCGCAGGAGGATGAGACCATACTGCGAAAGGAAGGCTTACCTCAATGAGGTATAAGCTTGTTCCTATATATAGAGGATCAATCTAGTTGAAGAAGATCGACCGATGAAGGTCAACAAAGACAAGCTAGTGATTGACTTCTCTAAAAATGACCTCTCAGGGGTACTGTACCCCCATGATGATCCTCTCATAATTAAAGTCGAAAAGGAAAATATAATTATCTCCAGAGTACTAGTTTATAATGGTAGCTCAGCAGATACTATGTTCTATCCTTGTTTTGAAAGTTTGGACTTCAAGCTTAGCTAATTGGAGCCCTACCGCATACCTTTAATAGGTTTTTTTGGTGAAAAATTATTCCCTTTGGAAACAATTAAGGTAGAGGTGTTGATCGGCACATGGCCAGCCAGCCGAACAGAGAAGATACGTTTCTTTGTAATGGACAAAATTTTCATTCTGCTTATAACATGATAATGGGAAGAGTAGGATTGAATAATTTTGAAGTTGTACCATCTATAGTCCATAAATGTTTAAAGTTCCCGACCAACTTTGGAGTAGGAGTTGTAAAAGGCGACCAAAAAGTAGCTCGAGAATGCTACTACTCATCTGTCGAGCAAGAAGATTTAGCAAAGATGAAAAAGAGAACCAACACTTACCAAGTGGGCACCTCTGAACCCAATGACGAGTCTGAGGTTGAAACCTTAGACCCAGGGGAATAAACAAAATTGGTGAAGGGCTAGATAGTTAAGGAAACAAAGAGCATTGTATTGGATGAAGACAAGCCAGAATGCACCACCCAAATAGTAACAACGTTGGGTCTTGTTTTTAAACAGGAACTAGTGAATTTACTTAAACAAAGGAAGCATGTTTTCTCCTGGAGTTATGAAGATATGATCGGGATTGATCCCAACTTTCTTTGCCATGTGCTCAATGTTAATATGGATGTTAAGCCTATGAAGCAGAGGCGAAGAGTTTTTAGCCCCGAGAAGAATCAAGCCATTCATGATGAAGTTGAAAAGCTTCAAAAAGATTCTTTTATTAATGAAGTGAAGTATCTAGATTGGTTTTCCAATGTTGTAATGGTCAAGAAGAAGAATAACAAGTGGAGAATGTGCGTAGACTTCATGGATTTAAACAAAGCGTGCCCAAAGGCTCATTTTCCCTTTACCACGAATTTATCATCTTGTTGAAGCCACTTCAGGACATGAACTAATCAGTTTCATAGATGCATACTCTGGTTATAACCAGATTAAGATGAAGCCTGAAGACAGGGAAAGCACTTATTTCATTACTCCCCGAGGAACTTATTGCTATAATGTTATGCCATTTGGTTTGAAAAATGCAGGTACTACTTACCAGAGATCGGTGAACAGAGTTTTTGAGGAGCAAATAGGAAAAAATATGGAAGTTTATATGGATCATGTGCTGATGAAGAGCAAGAAAGAAGTCGATCATATTATCGATCTCAGCCAAACTTTCAACCAGCTGGAAAAGCACCATATAAGATTAAACCCGACCAAGTGCGTGTTTGGAGTACATGAAGGAATGTTCCTCGGGTATATAGTAAACCATAGAGGAATTGAAGAAAATGGCATTGATTGAAATGCAGTGCCCTACTTGCAAAAAAGATGTACAAAGGCTAACTGGGCTTGTAGTAGCTCTGAACAGATTTGTGTCCCGAGCTACTGACAGGTGCCTGCTATTCTTTAAAGTTCTTAGAAAGAGTTTTGAATGGAACGACGTGTGCGAACAACCTTTTTTGGAGTTGAAAAAGTACTTGGGATCACCACCTTATTTTTCGACTAATTTTGGGAGAAAGATTATATTTATAATTAGCTGTTTCTGAGTGAGCTGTAAGTTCTGCTTTGATCCGAGAAGAAAATGGAGTTCAAAAACCAGTCTACTACACCAATAAATCTTTTCGAGGAGCAGAAATCAGATACCCACACCTAGAGAAGTTAGCTTTGGCATTAATTGAGGCGTCCAGACGAATGAAGCCATACTTTAAGCCCATACAATTATGGTGTACACTGATATGCCTCTTAGGCAAGCTTTGCATAAACCGGAGAAGTCTGAAAAATTAATATACTGGGCAGTTGAATTGGGGGAGTATGATATTGTATATAAACCAAGGTCTTCATTAAAAGTCCAAGCCGTGGCATATTTCATTGATGAATTCACTTATCGTGAGACACCCGAGAAAAAGGGAGAGCAGGTAAAATAAGGAAGGGATAATCCAGCTAAGGCTGTCAATGGCCAACCGTGCAAGCAACCCTCATCAGAAGTAAGGTCGGAATAAATCACTGCCGACCTAAAAGTTCCTCTTCTAGAGCCCAAGAGATGTTAGCGACGTATGAGGAAGCAAGGAGAAAAATATTACATAATGGGATTCTGACAGACTAAACGTTTAATAATAATCTCCTGATATGGAACTTGTACATTGATGGATCATCTTGTGCAACCGATAGCGAAGCATGTATAATACTTAACACTCCCAATGGGATAAATATTGAATATGCTCTGCGATTCTAGTTTCAGGCCTCAAATAACGAAGCAGAGTATGAATCTCTTATTGTGGGTTTGAGGTTGGCCCAATCATTGAACGCTAAGGAAGTTGTGGCACACAGTGATTCTGAATTGGTGGTGAACCAAATATTGAACTTTTATGGAGTTAAAGGAGAGCTGGTGACTAGATACTTGTCCAAAGAATTGGAGGTGATAACCAAATTATCGACTGTTCATATGAGCAGAGTACCAAGATTGGAGAATGGACGAGCAGATGCACTTGCTCGGCTAGCTTTAGCAACAAGTTTTGAGCTCCAAAGAACTATTCCCATTAAGATTCTAGCAAACAGAAGTATAGATAAAGATCTGATGATTAATCTTATCACAGTAGATATGGGACCATCTTGGATGGATCCCATCAGAGCGTACATGAAAGAAGGAACTCTGCCAGCGGATACAATTGAGGCAAAAAAACTGAAGTACAAAGCAACAAGATATGTGATGGAAAAATGAGCGTTATACAGGAGAGGATTGGTAGTTAGCTTGCAGCGTTGTGTTCATCCAATAGAGGTTCAAGACTTGATCCAGGAAGTACATGAAGGATCTTGTGGAGCTCACATAGCAGGCAGGACATTACTGTAGAGGATTAGTACATAGGAAGTACTTGAACCAAAGTGTTGCAGATTGTCGATGATTGGTGAAGGGACATTGCCATTTTTTCCAGTTATTGAGCTTTAACCTTTCTGTCTTTACTTCCTTGGCTAATTGAAATTCTCCTGAAGCACCTGCTGATGTTCTCAAATGCCCATTTTAAGTGAAGTTCTCATGTTTGTGCTGTTGTGGACTATAGTTGTAAGCAGTGAGTTTTTTTAGTTAGGATCGCCCCTATCTTTGAGACCTGTGGAATTCTTCCTTGTAAACTTCTCCCTAGGAAATTCTCCCTATTCGAAGGCGCTACTTCGATTGGGCTCTTCTATGTCATCGTTTCTTCATGCTCGAAAAAGAAAAAAAAATATCCCCGATGTATCTGAGTCACAATTAAAGTTTGGACTTATAGTGAGGGGGCATCGTAGCTTTTTTGAACCATTGGGCCAAATTGTGTGTTGGGAGTTATTAGATATGTCTGACAAAAGAAGAATTTTGGCGCCAAACCTCAAAACTTGTCTTGGGAGAAACACTTTCTATCCTCATGCGTCACTCCATTAATGATGTAATATTATCTTTTTAACTGTCAGGATGCTCCCCAAAATGCCATGTGTCCACTTGGAATGATTATTGGCGGCCTTGCACATGTGTTGGTGGCAAACTCAAAAGACGGGTTGAAATAATTCAAACGTCTATTTTTTAAAACACTTAACTATTTTCTTCGTCTTCTTTAAACTCCAGGCCTACTTTAGAGAGAGAAAGTCTGCAAAAACTCCATTGTTTGTCTTGATTTACTTCGTCTCTTTCCTATGTAATCACCTTCAACCTTTGGTTACTCCATTGTTACTCGTCTGGTAGCTCTTTTAAGCTTTCTATACCTCTGTTTCATTTGTAATGGCTTCTTCAAGCAATCCTGGTGCGTCTGCCACCAACACTCCACCTTCCACCCCTTCTGCAACCACTTCTTTCGCCGCTGTTACTGAGGGTGCCACCTCTTTGACTATCGCTCGTCAAGAGCAACTGCGTTTTTACAGTCCGTCCCCCATTTTTGGCAAGGGTGATGATATTTTTGGGTTTTGCAAGACTTGTGTTTTTAACGCCAAGTGTGATGCCATGGTACTTGGTGATGAGGACGAAAATGTTGCTAATTGGGGCTTTTTCTCCCCAGAAGGGACTCTTCGATTTCGCCTTGAGCGAGGGGACTTCCCATGGTCCCATATTGACTTCGAAGGGCCTGGGGGTTCTCCTAATCATTTTGCTACCTGGAACACTCACATGCAGAGTTCCCACACTAACATCCTCACAAAAATTGGGCTTTAACGGGCCAAGTGGTTCGGTGAGTTTACTCTATCAAAGAATAATGCCGCTCTCCCCATCCTGGTGTCTCGCTGGAACGTTACCACTCACACTTTCATTGCTGCATGGGGTGAGTTCATAGTAACGTTGGAAGACGTTTGTGAACTTTTGGTCCTTGAGGCCATAAGCCATGAGCCCTATTCTGATGAAGCTTTGGACGCCCAAGAGGCTGCTGACCATTCAGAGTTGGACTGTATATGCCGAAGGTGCATAGGTTCGTCAAACAAAGCCACCTTCACTCCCCTCATCAACTATTTATTCTAGGATCCTTCGAAGGATAGTTCTTTTGAGGTCGTTCCTGGTCAAGGTACATCATTAGAACTTCCTTCTTACATCCTTTTCGTTCTCTCTCACTTCCTTTTATTGGGGAAATCGAACGACCAACCCCAAAGGGACCTCATCAACATATCCCTTCATTTGGCTCGGGGTATCAAGCTTCCTTTGGTTGCAATTGCCCTGGGGTCACTCTATACATGGATTGATAGGACCCACTTTGACATGGAATGATCTTTTGGACGTTATAACCTGGCCAAATTTGCCAACTATGTACTTCTGACGGGCTTCCTATATGTTCGTTACCCTGATGTAGCAGCTAAACCCAACCGTCCTCCTTCGGGAGAAATAATCCTGCCTCCATGTTCTTACATTTATAACAAGAGGCAAAGTCGAAGGAGTTAATCTCTGTTATTGACAAATGGGACTGTTTTGTGGTGCGGCCCTATGGAGAGGAAGTTTTCCTCCACACTTGTGATTTTTTCAGGAATGAGTCAAGGGTGGTCCAACCAACAATTGTGGAACTTATGTAAGAAGACCCTTCGCTTGCTGTGGTTCTTCTGTTCTCTCCAAGTTACTTACCATCCCACACCGAGTGGGGGTACTTGTGCAAACATTACAACCCCCATCGGTGTGCCCGTCAATTTGGTTTTGACTAAGGGTCTCCTCGCCCCTTCTTTCAGCTAAACGACCTCAAGGTCACGTTCAGCGAGGCTTGTTCTCTCTTCACTTATACTGCTGCGTGGGGAGTGAGCTCCATAATGTTTGGCAGAGTCATCATCCCCAGTATCTCCAAGCAAGGTGATGTGACGTATTTATTTTCCACCAAGTATTGGCCGAAGCAACTGGCCCAAATCTTTGAATTTATTGAGGAGACTCCTGTATATCCACCAGTGCTTTCGTTTTCTTCATAGGAACTAGGTTTAAAAGGCAATTCCATTATGGGAATAGATTTACCTTTGAGCATAACTCCCAAGGAACCTCCCACTGAGCTTCCTCCATACTACTCCATGATTCTTGTTGCTACCCCAAAGCCCAATAAGGCCCCGGTACCCAAACAGCCTGCTCCTTCTGAAGGTATTTCTGGTGAAGGGGTTCCAACCAAAGCAGCTTCTAATAAAGGACCTTCCCAGCCACCAGCCAAAAGAACTAATGGGTCCAAGAGTGGGACCTTCTCAAAGTCTAAGTCCCAACCTCAGTCTCAAGTTCCCTTGGAGGCATTTCCCATTGGCTTTGTTCCTCCTCCTATGTCTGCAGAAGTGAGTGAGGATTTGAGGAGGAAAATTCAAGCTGAAGTGGAGTGAATAAATTCTGAGTTTCAACAACACGCTCCAGCCGTTCCTCCTGCTATTGCCTTCCCCACTATCTTAATAGATCCATCGGATGAAAGGCTAAAGAGGAAGAAGAACTCAAGGGTTCCTTCAAGTGTTGGTGTTGCTGGTGTGAGGAAAAAAACTCTAGGTTCTAAGTCCCAGAAGAGACGGGTCCCCGATGTACATCTCACCCCACCTCCTTCTGTCGTTGCTTCCCCTCCTTCACCAATGGTGATATCCTCCCATTCTCCCCCTGGATCAAAGGTATACATGTGTGTTGTTGTTATTTTTTCATTTTCTAAAACAAAGTGCATATGTCTAACTCTTAGAGACTTTGGTGCAGGAAGCTGAAGAAGAAAGGTCTAGCCCCCCTGTGAGTCCTTTCGTGGGGGGACGCTTCGGGAGTGGTTCCATTAATGCAACTCCCCCCCATTCTCCCATGACTGGGCTCACCTATTCCTGTCGTTTGGTCTCCCAATGTGTGAAGGATGCTACTGCAGGGGGTGACTCCATTGAATCTGTGGGATTTTCCTCTGAGCCCGAGAAAGCTCCCCCAGCTTCTTCTAAATTATCATCTCAGCCCGAGGTTCCTCTACCCATCATTACAGCTGCAGAAAGTTCTCTAGAGGTATCAAATTTTGAACGCTGTCAGGTCTAACGTCTTTTCTCTCCTTCTTTTTTTTTGCTGATCTTACTTTAACCTCTTGGGATGCATTAGGTCGAAGTGGATTCTTTATTGGCTAACATTCTTCTGTCATCTGTATTGACAAGACCCATAAATGCAATTCCCCTCTTTAGCAACATTACTGAGGTGGGTTAAAAGTGAAGTATGTCTCTTTTCTTCTGTGTTTATTCCCCACTTCTAACACTTAGTTTTATTTTGCAGTTCTCTCCAGGTCTAACCCCACCAACGTCTATCGGGACTCTTCCCCTCCATAAATCCATCGTTAACCATTCTTCCCAGCACAGTGCTTCTTCTGGTATCAAAAGTGTGGATGCATCTATGGAAGGTCAAATGTCTTTGCCCAATGCCACCCCAATGTTGGCCTTAGTACCCTTCGTTAGCGCAGGAGCTTTACCGAACCTTGAGGTTCCTCTATCTGAGGGTGCCATTAAGGCTACTGAGGAGATGAACCCGCCCTCAGCAGTTCCCACTGTTATAGCCTCCTTGGTGACTCTCGTTCTTGCTTCAGCCATTATTGAGGTACTTCACAACTTTCTCTTCATTTCTTGTTGTTTATCCTTTATTCTTGACAATGCACAATCTAGAAGAGTCTTATTTTTCAAACCTTCAAACTCCACTGGTAATGATGACTTAATAATGAAAACACTTGTTAAGATTTTTCATCAAACTCCATCAGTAACGGTGACTTAACAATGAGAAACACTTAAGATTTTTCTTCAAACTCCACCAGTAACGGTGACTTGACAACGATAAACACTTGTTAAGATTTTCGTCAAACTCCACCAGTAACAGTGACTGAATAACGATAAACACTTGTTAAGATTTTTAACTTAACTTATTATATGCTTGATCTGTCTCCAGGTTGCTGGTGCATCCCCTCCAGCTGTAGAGAGACCTCTATCAGTCCCTTCGTCCATCGCATCGCCCCATCATGAATAGGTTGTTTCAGAAGAATCTAGTCATAACGACCAAGGTTCCACGACAGGTGCTATAGACGATAGCGAATCTGGTTATGAGCTTCGTCTGCCAAACCTGTCTCCATATGAATTCTATCTCATGGTCCTTCAACGATCCCCCCAAATGCTTGACAACCGTCGTTTGGTAATTGAGAAGATTATAAACCATCACCCTGAGACTTTCACTGTCGATTGTCTACGTTCGAACATTCTCGTGATGAGCCACAGGCTTCAAGTCATGGTGATCGTCATTCCTAATATCGTCAGTACTCCTACCGCGAACGTTACCATGCCCCTCCTCAACCAATTCTTGGTATATCTGAGGGATTTGGGCCGAGATGGCTTCCAATTTAGCTGGATGATTGGACACTTAAAGACTTTGAAGAGCCAATAATGGGCAAACTAGAGGGAACTATTGCAGAAGCATAGGGAGGCTCAATGAGCTGAGAAGGCTAGGATGGTCGAGATGGCACCTCTACTTGAAGTTTCTAATAAGGACGTAGAGGATATCGAAGAAGCTCAGTGTCTGGTGAAGCTAAAATGGGAGAAACTCCTTATTGAGCGTGCAAAAGTTCAAACAAGGCTGGAGGTTTCTATTAATGGCCAACAAGCATGCCTAGCAGCTTCTTCGGGCCTGCGTGGAGATTTTTTCTCTGTTCTGGACTTATGGTTCCTCTTAGGCCAATGAACTCTTTCACTTTTGTATACATTTTACTTTTTTTTTCGCTTATGTAATTTTCGGTCAATAGTTCCCAATTTTGTAATGCCTCGAAATTTATTAATGAAAGAAAGGTTATATGTTTTCCATGACACTTCTTCGTGCTGTAACTATTTACATAAAATACAAACTCTGCAATCTTTCATCTCACTCAAGTTGTAACAAAAGACATCTCTTCATAAAAATATTTATATATATTAATAACAAAACAACTAGATACAACGATGATCTAAAGTTAATTGTTTATACATGGTAGACTTTCAATCGTTTATTATTGATCTTGAATGGTTTGTCTTCTTCCATTTTAGAAATTAAGCAATAACCTGAATCATGAACCTCCTTTATAATGAAAGGTCCCTCCCAATTTTCTGTAAACTTAGGCAGAGGAAGCCTCCTGATGTGCTTCACTTCTGCCTTCAAAACAAGGTCTCCCTCCACGAACTTCCTTGGTCTCACCAAGTTGTGATACGCCCTGGAGAGTTGTTTCGTGTACATTTGAAAGTGATGCATTGCATTATCTCTGTGATCATCCAATGCTTCCAACTACACATGTTTGTTCTGAGGGAGCATGCTATTTCGCAAGGCATATCGGGCAGAGGGAACTTCTAACTCCATCGGGAGAATCGCTTCAGCTCCATACACAGGGGAGAACGGAGTATAGCTTGTGGGATTCATTTTAGTTGGTCGATAGGCCCACAATACAACTGGTATCTTGTCATCCCACGATCCTGGGAAATCCTCCATCTTCTTGGCCAAAATATTAACCAATATTTTGTTAGTTGCTTTGGCTTGATCGTTTCCCTTTGGGTAGGCCACTGTTGAAGTATAATGAACAATGGAGTACTTGCCTGTGAGCATTTTTACCTCTGAATTGATGAAGGGGGTTCTATTTTCAAAGAGAATAACCTTTGTAATCCCAAAACGGCAAATGATGTATTCTCTAATGAAGTTTCTCACTACCCCTATTGTTGCCCTTCTTAGTGGTGTCGCTTCAGCCCACTTTGTAAAGCACTCCGTTGCCACTAGTATCCAGATCTCCCCCCTCGAAGAAGGATGTATTGTCCCCACCAAGTCAAATGCCCAGGTGTGAAAAGGATAAGACGTTGCCAGGGAGTGTAGATCCACCAATAGGGCATGGATCATATTTCCATGTAGTTGGAAAGCCTTATATTTTTTAACAAACTCAGCAGAGTCCTTCTCCATCGTTGGCCAATAATACCCCATCGTCATCAGCTGGTCATACAACTTGGCTTCTCCTATGTGAGCAAGATCGTGAGCTTATTTGAGGACTTCAGTTGCTTCTTCCTTTATGATACAATGCAATGGCCTGTTGAAGTAGCCTATTCAATAAAGCTATCCCTCCTGAATGTAGAACCTCGAGTTCCTTCTCTTGAGTCCTATCGCATCAATCTTCTCTATTGGGATAACTCCATCTTTAATGAAGTTAATATATGGCTTCCTCAAGTTTTACCGAGGTTCAAAAAAATGGCATTCAGCTGCATCAAAGAATAGTTGGCACTTCTCACACTTCTGTTGTAGCTCCTCTACGCCCTGCTTTATTTTAGGCCAGAAGTATCCCTCCCTTTGAATTCTTTTGTGAAAAGGTATCTCAGTTGTTTCGCAGTTCTCTTCATGTGTTTTCTAACCTCTTCTCTAGTTCTTCTGGCTCGATGCATCTTGATAGACATCCTCCTGCATTTATGAAATAAAGGTTTCCCTAATTTGTAAAGTATTAGGCTAATTCCCTCAGCTCCATCGCTCCTTCCCCAGACTCCAGTTGTTTTCTAATCTCTCCCTCCAGTCAGAGTTATCCTCCATCAAAAGAATTGACTGTACCAGCGAGGGAGATGTTCTTCATTGAATCACGACTGTAGTTGTATCTTACCTCATGATCATCTTCTGAGCGATAGTGGCATAGGCATATGGATGGTGGTTCATCATTCGGGGACGTCTCTTTATCTTGGTTCGATGGAATTAGTTGAGAAGCCTTTGAATGATTGTTCTGTAAGGCGCCAGACAGAGGTGTTTTAATGCATATTCTCCATTCACTTGCTGAATCACGAAGTTCGAATGCCCTTTGATGCAAAGTGAACGGATCCCCCTTCAAAGGGCCTCCCGTAACCCCAGTACTATCGCCTCATATTCTTCTTCATTGTTAGAACAAGGGAAGTCTAATTTATAGGAAAGAAAAATTTATTTCGTTCCTTTTACCAAAATAACCCCTGCTCCTCCTTTCTTTTCCATTGAAGATCCATCAAACCGCATCGTCCATTCTTTGTCACTTGCGTCTAAGTGATTGGCCTGCAAGTTATCTCCCGGAATGCTCTCTTGTGGTGGATCAGATATCCCAGATGGGAAGATTGCCAAGAGATCTGTATATGCCTGGCTCTTGATTACGCGAGGGACCACACATTTCAAGTCATACTCTGAGAGAATGAGGAACGACCTAGCTGCCCTACCAATCAATATAGTCCTTTCCAATAAAAACTTAATAGGATCACATCTTGTTACAATATGGATTGTAAAAGACAACATATAATGCCTAAGTTTTTTTGCTACAAAGACTAGGGCTAAACAATGACTTTCTGAGCTACTACACCTGACCTCTGGACCGTGTATGATTCTACTAAGGTAGTATACTGGTTATGCTTTCCCATCAACCTCTTGTGCTAAAATATCTCCAACGAATCTTGTGGTGGATGTGAGGTACAGCTGCAACGGTACTCCTGCTCTTGGAGGGACCATGGTCTGAGGTGAAACGAGAAGCTTCTTTAACCTGGTGAGAGATTCTTAGTGGACTTCCTCCCATTTGACCTTTGTGTTCTTTCTCAAAATATGCATCAACGGGTATGTTATTTTGGCAAATACAGGCACAAATCTCCTAAGGTAGGAAACTTTACCGAGGAAACTCTTGAGATCCTTCACCATTCTTAGACCTGGCATCTCTAAGATCGCTCGCTGTTTGTCTTGGTCCATCTGTACCCCCTGCCGATCTACCACAAAGCCTAGAAACTTTCCACTGGTTACTCCGAAAATGCATTTCAATGGATTCATCTTCAGCTTACACTTCCTGCATTTGGAAAATACTTTTCTCAAATCGCTCCGGTGGAACTCCTCTTTCTTCGATTTGATGACCAAATCATCCACATAAAACTCCACAAATTTGTGAAGTAAGTCATGGAAAATGGCCATTATTATTCTTTGATAAGTAGCCCCAGCATTTTTTAGTCCAAACGGAATTACCTTATACATGAAGTTACCCAACGGGGTTCTAAATATTGTTTTCTCTGCATCTGTGGGGTCCATCTTGATCTGGTTATACCCTACGTACCCATCCATGAAGATATACATCTCATGCCTAGACAGTGCATATATCAAGCTATCAATGGAGGTCATAGGGAACTCATCTTTGGGATAAGCCCTATTCAAGTCTCTGAAGTCCACGCAGATCCTTATCTGATTCTTGTCTTTCTTACCCACTGGAACAATACTAGACAACCAGAGTGGATGTTGAATCGATTTGATGAACCCTGTTGCCAATAGGCATTGGACCTCTTCTTTGATATTCAAGTCTAGTTCAGGCTTATAGGTCCTCATTTTCTGCTTGACCGGAATGGCTGAAGACATTATGTTTAATTTATGGCAGCTCACTTCTTCATCCAACCACTCCATCTCCGTATACTTCCACACAAAAATGTTTATAAACTCTCGAATCACCTCAATCAAAGACTCTCGTTTCTCCATGCTGAGGTCCTTTAAGAGCAAAATAGGCCTTGGCTCCTCCCCTTCTTTCGCCAGATTTAATTGTTCCAACTCTTATGCTTGTGGCTTTGGCTGGTCCGTCATATAGTCTGGTTCTTTGTGACATCTTCCATGAACTCTTGTATGTTAGAGTTTTCTATCATCATACATTTTCCCTGTTGATCTACCAAAAAACATTCGTATATCGGGTCAGCCTTTCATAGATCTTTTGGCTTCCCGTTCACACCATTACACGCGATAAACCACCTTTCCTTCCTGAGTAATGATTTTCTTACATTGCCTGCTGGCCATTGCATCTGCCTTTCTTTTCCCCTCCCTTGAAGCCTCTGGCCTTCTTCCTTCTTAGAAACGACTCAACACAGTTTGCTGTGTGACCTCGTGTTCCATCGGGTCCATTTTGGGATGTATCCTATCTTTTATCTGCTTCGAGATTTTCTCAGGTCGAGGGACCACTTAGTGGGCTTCTTCTGCTACTCCTTTGCCACTTTTAGTTTTGTCATTCTGGCCATTCACAGGTCCCATCCTTTCTCTGATCGAGGGCACTCGGGCTCCCTCCATTCTTCTTGTTAGGACTCTGACGTCCTCCTCTAACTCTATATTAAATGCTGCATCCACCAAGTGAGTCTCTTCGGTAGCGAAGGGCCTCTTCGTAGCTCGTATAGTAATATCAATTCCCTTAATATTTTCCTTGGCACATTGGTGGTACATTGAGGGAACTAATCCTTGGTTATTCATCCACACCCTTCCTATCAGTGGATGGTAGGAAGTTGTGCTCTCTATCACATGGAACTTGATGTGGGAACTCAGATTTTCTATTACAATCCCAACATTCATATAACCAATGGATTTGGAAGACTGGTTGTCATAACCTAAAATTGCCAAAGGCATGGGGACCAATCTTTCTTCTGGGATATTAGCTACGTGGAAAGAACTGATTGGCATGATATTGATGGATACCCCCCATCCATAAGATCCCTCGTGAAACTAACCCCATTAATGCAGGCAGTCACATATAATGGTCGATTATAAGGAAATCTCACAGCTCTATTTGCATCACTGAACGTTATTTCTGATAGAAATTTATTCACCAGCCTGGCCATGGGTCCCTTCCATCTTAGCAAAGGGACTGCATTCTTCCTCATAATATCCAGGATTGCTTGGGTTATCTCCAACCTACATTCTTTTGGTATTCCCACCTGGTCGAAGAACCAGGCAAACTTTGGGGACCGTGCAACCGTTCAGTACTCTAAGATTTGGTCCATTTCCTCACCTTCAACGTTGTATACGTCCTCCATATCTCTGGCACTTGCTTCGTCATAGGATAACACCATATTAGCCATTCCTCTGGTACAGTCTTCCAGAGCTTCTTCGAACTTCCCTTGCTTCGTCATAGGCTACCACCAGATTGGCCCCGTGTGCTGGGAGTGGATTGTCATTAACATTTTGTGGAGGGATTTATAGTGTCCCTGCCTTTACATGTTTATCAATGATTCTCCTTAGCGTAAAATAACTTTTCGTTGGGTGTTGAATCTTTCGATGGATCTGGCAATACTTAGGATCCGCTCTAGTCGTCGCATCTGGTTCCATGGCGGGGTTGACCTTAGGTTCATATACTGTTCCTCCTTGAACCATGGTGTTGTAACAGCTAACAACCTCCTCTACTGTACATGGTAATAGTGGCGGGTCCTCCCTATCTCTTCCAAACTTTCTCTTGTTATCCTTCTTCGACTGTTTATTTCTTTCACTTCCATCGACATATCCCACCCGTGGAGATTGGTCGCGGGCTGTAATGGGTGGCCCGAGCTTCCTAAACATCATTGGTACCTTAATGGGGTTTGGCCAAACTACCAACGATATGCTCCTTACTGCTTTTAGGAATGATGTAAACGTTCCTTCGCGGGTTTCATTAATTAGGTGACAGATGTACTCTGGGAGCAAACCCTCAGTGCATAGTTGTAATAGTTTGGACTCTTTAGCTTCTTCCCTCACATCGAGGTACCTTTCCCTGAATCTTAGAATATAAGCCACCACATCCTCTCCCCGCTTTTGCCTTTCCCTGCCCAACTGGGTTAACATGAACTCATATTCTGCCAGAAAGAACTTCTGAATAAATAAAACATGCATCTCTTCCCATGTTGAAACACTCTTGGGCGCCAAATGAGAGTAGCACGTATAAGCTTTATCGATTAATGATTTTGAGAACTCCCTCAGTCAGAGCTCCTTGTTGTTGCAGTGACCCCCTAGATGTTCGACGAAATGTTTGATGTGCTCCTTCGGGTTTCCCCATTTTCCTGTGTACTTTTCGAAGATAGGATGATTATAATCTTTTAGGTAAGGCTCATTGTTATATTCTTGAGGGTAAGGCATTCGAAAGTGGTCATAAATCGAAGCTACCTCGCCGACAGACTATGAGGAAGCTTGCATGAACTTCATCATCTCCTTCTGCATCTCTTTTCTCATCTCCTCTATTGCTGATACCGTTGAAGGAACGGCCAGAGGGACCATAGGTGGGACACCCGTTGCACCTGGATTAACCACCACAGTTGGAATGCTTGTTACTCCTGAGGTTCCCCCGCTAGAATCGCAACAAGGGGTATGCTTACCGGGGTAGTTCCTGTTAGAACTGCGCTTGGTGGGGCCGTTGGGGCTACCCCTAGTGTTACGAAGGAATTGAAATCAAATCCCCCCAACACCATTGAAGCGACAGGAGTTTACAAAAACTCGTAAAATTTGTTCATGAGGAGTTCCACTTGGCCCGGCCCCAACCCGACGCTCGTGGAAACTTGTTTAACCCCTGGAATGCCTGTAATCGTTTGAACTGGAGGTACCTCCACTCGAGGGGCTCCATCTCTCGAAGCCTCCGCTCTCTTATCACTTGCTCATCATTGTGTTGAATATCATCAAAGTTAAGTCTTCGATTAACATTATCCTGCGCCATACTCTTTCCTTAGAAGAATACTTCCCCAGCGGAGTCGCCAAATGTAAGAGGGTAGTTTAGATTTAGATGGAGGCGTAACCCCTTTTGAGTACAGTAACGATAAGTTAACTAGCAGCACTATTGATTAATTACAAGACACACAATCACGACTTAGTGAAGATAAACTCAGTTTGAACTCACAAATCGCTCGTGTATAACTCAAAAGATAATAGCGAACTCAAAAGTAACTCATTCAAAGGGAGAGAGAAGTGGGCATCCTAGATACACCTTGGCAGGCAGCCAAACACCCCAACCACCATCAAAGATCTCTGTCAAGTATTAAAAGCTTCGTAATAAATGGCAATGGTGGGTGAATGAACTCTGGTTTCTAATAAATCTCTCTTTCTGATGTATATTTCTCTCTAGCAATAATTCTAAACTCTCAAAAGAACATCCCTTTCCTCAGAGGTGGTTAGGGCCTTTAAATAGCCCTAGACCACTCCCGAGATAACTCAGTCATTAATAACTGTGAAAGACATCCCTCATACTTTATGTCACAAACATTAAATACCTGACGGACTAGTGAACTTTACGTCATAACCATTAAATTCCACGACATGTCTTTTGCCTAACCACTGTGTGTCAGGGGGCTGTCGTCACAGAAGTGGTTCACCAAATGTCTGACAACCCCAAATATCACGGTGATTTACTCAAGTGCAGATTTGATATTGCCTAGCTGGCTAGTGACATCACCTAAAGTAGATGTGACATTAAGTAGAGGGTTATTTGGTTCACAACTCAGCACCCAATGGAACTTAAGGCTTCCCTGCCCAAGGTTCCACGGTCAAGGTCTTTTGGTATTCTACCAGGTGCATCTAAGATGGTCAGGACAAGCCCCAATGGTGCCTCACTTCTCAATCCTCCAAACCAAGTTCCTCTAAAGTTCCCATGGCGAGGTCGTTCGATAGAGCATGAAAGCTCTCCCAGGCCCTGCCAAGCTTGGTCTCTCGCGAGTACCGTTCGACCTCATGCTAAGTGACATTACAATTGTTACATCATTACAGTCGTTATACCTCATAACTAATGTAAACAAAAGATACAACATGACTATGTAAGACAACATGACTAAATGGTGAGGTCCTTCAATCAGCTTCTTCGCTGGGAGATCCCTCTGGGTTGCCATGCTGAATTACCTCGCTCGAGCTGCATCGCTTGAGCTGCATCACTACCTTACTGAGTTGCATCGCTTTGAGCTACATTGCCGCCTTACTGAGCTGCATCGCTTGAGCTGTCTTGCTGAGTTGTATCGCTTGAGTTACCTCGCTGAGCTGCATCGCTTTCCTTACTGAGCAGCATAGCTTGAGCTGCCTCGTTGAGCTACATCGATGCCTTAATCCCTTGAGTCTGTTATGTTAGCTGGGGGGATTAACTCTAATCTCGAGATTATCTTCAATCCCCCATACATCATGTATATTTAATACTCAAGTATCTGCAAGCATAATATAATTGCTAATCAATGGTTACTAATGAGAAAAATAAAATGCACATTACGTATTAGAGGGATATTAACATATGTGTTGTCAAATCAAATCTCTAATGTAGTGAGAAATTTATCTCATATCTTTAACATGTTATGGAATGATTTTACTTTTCTCGATTATTATGTTGGATTATTTTTTTTTCCCACTATTAATGATTAATATTGTGTGGACACACTCGAAGTAATAATGATAGAGATACTATGTATCTTTTATGGTTTGAAATGAGTTTTCATCTTAGTAGAGTTTACAAGTTAAACTTACTGTATTACATAAAGTATTTACTTTTGATGCTAGTATTGTTTACAAAATAAACTAGAAATTCAAATAAAACTCCCTCTCTTTTAATCTGGGGGAATCAAGACATTGTTTTCCATAAACACTCAATGCTTCCAATTTTCTTGCAAAATATTTGTCTAGACTTGATTGTGAGGGATATTTTTTAAAGCATCTTTCAGTCCTTCTCAAAGGTTATGGTATTAATTTGATTTTTTGTATATAATAAAGTTTGGATATATTTATTTTAAAGATTGTTTTGATCCCGCATCATAATCATTGTATTATTGATGAAACTCTTTTATGGACAAGATTTTTGTAATATCTCTTATAAATATTAATAGTCGAGTTATGCCCTTAAGGTATTACAATATCTAACATACGAATAACCTATGTGGCCCAAGTGGGAGATTATGAGAAAATCCCCTTAAAATGGACCTACATAGATCATATAATCGTCATTGACATGTATTTATTACATTAAAGAAAATTGAATGTCAAATTCATTATGAATGGTGAAATTAGTGGGAGTTGAAAATCATGAAATATGGTTTTAAAATAAGGTAGGGTACTTATACCATTACCGATAACTTTTTTCAATATTTGTTCTTTTAGTTGTTGGATTGTTTAAACAATAAAGAACAAATAAATGATCAACCGCTAAATTATGGTATTGACATTGTGAGACAAATGTAGGTAAAATTATAAAGAATAGTATTAAGAAGATCCTAGATGGAGTCTACTATTCTAAATGATTATGTGGTGTATCTACATGAATATGAATATGGTATAAGGATAAATAAATATTTGGTTTTGTTTTAACAAATCATAAGATGTAAACTTGATAGACTACGACATCTCATTGAATTACAGTTGAGTATGAATAGGTCATCAAGACCAAACACGATGTTAATTGTAATTAAATGAATAAAGTTAAATTGTAGTCAAATATTTTATGTGTAATGAGAAAATGGTTATAAATGAACCATCTCCCATTTTCCAAGGACATCATTTTTCTATGGACGTAAAATTCTTATGAGATGAGTAACTTTTTATGATGAGAGTTACATTTAGTGTATGTGAAAACTATTATGCTTATGATGTTTTACACATGTTATAGAGAAATGATTGTATAAAGATAATTAAATTTCCCACCTATGGTATTTTTAGAAGTAATAGCATCATATTTTCTAATCATTGTATATTCAATTTATGCAACTTATGATCAGTGGGAGTAAATTTATATATTTAATTTATTGTAAAGTAGGGAAACAAAATGTTCCATGAATTTTTAATATGTAATGGATGAAGTTATGAGATACTAAAAGATTATATGCTCACATTAAAGTTGACTGTTCTTTTTTGGACGATCAATTATTACAACTCAGATTTACTAGTTTAATGGAAAGTATGAAGTTCACTCTTATCTACTTATGTTTATTTTGGTTTAACGACCAATATAATGAAGGAGTGCAACACAATCCATTGACTATTAAGGAAATTGGAATCTATAGCGTGCTTTGATGCTACAACTTATTGATTATGGCAAAGTAACTTAAATTTTGAGACTTGGATTTGTCTATAATATTGCCAAGCCGCAAAAATATTATGATACTATCATTGCAATCTTCTTTATTAAGATACATTAGGTATTATGTGAGTAACTACGAACATTGAATGTAAATACATTTTAAAGAACAAATTATGAAAGAATTGTCATTTAACACATTTGTACAAGTGTTAAAATAGAAAATTCACATGATTGGGCTTTTACGAAAGACATTAATGACGCATTCTTAAGATACAAGTCATAATGTATAGCCGATAGAATCTTGATGTGGTGGATTTTTAGTTCTTATTTTGACACTACCGCATGATATCATGTAGTGTTTCAGAATCATATATTTATGTCATTATTGTACACATGCATGTGAATGAAAGAATGCGACAGAAATAGTCTTTTACAAAGATACTATTGGACCATTATTGAATAACCCTATTTACAGACCTTATTGGATAAGTTGTTAATGTTGTGGTACATGGAAGCGATCATGCTCTTGAATTAGTATGTGAACTCCATGACTCGCATTAATGATTTGTTTAATTAAGGTATTTATGGAAAACCATTTAAGGATGAATAAAAGGTTATTGCGTACTTTATGATAAAAATATGGATTGAGTGGGAGACTATTATAATTATTTTAAATAATTCTCCATCATGTGCTCCATAATTATATTAATAATAAGGTCACTTTGGTTAATGAAAGGGTACTCCAAATACCAAGAGTCAAAATGACTCTTGGGCATCTACCTTGATGGATGGTTGATATTAAGTGATTGTTGGATATTTAGGTCCTGTCCTTGCCTATAAATAAGTGACTAATTTCCATCATTCAGACACTGAAAGACAACATAATGAAATTATAGGAAAGGGAGAGAAATCTAAATTCTCAGGGAGTGTAAATTTCAAAATAGTTTTTTAGTTATATTGAGATATCTAACTGTTGGAATGCATTGAAATTGGAGTATGTTCTTGCTACATACAAGATGAAGTTGTGTTCCAAAATTCAGCCCCATCAGACATCGTTAAGGTTAACTGCTATGCCAATATTTCTAGTTGTGACAAGTATGGAGGTATGTTATTTTAGTAATACAATTATCCCATCTTCTGCTACTTATCCTCCACCTGATTCCACATCTATCTCCCCTATTGTAATTGACTCATAACTATGCCACAAACTTCTCAGTATTTCATTACAAGTCGACCTTCCCGTTGACCATCCTCATTCTAATAAGTCCCCCCTTATGGTCACTTGTCTTAAATCTCGAAAACAACCCACACTACTAAAAATAGACATTTTTATGACGTGGAAAAAGGGTCATGAAAAGGTTATTTATCATGGTTTTCGAAACTTTACGACGGTGTTGACAAAACTGTCATAACAAACCATCTTATTACGACGGTTTTTCGTATAATCAGTCATTAATGATAATATCATGTTCATTGAACTGTCATTATAAACTTCTTTAAATGAAAAATGTTAATAAAATAGTCATAAAAGGTACTTATTACGACAGTTACTTTGTTCATTATAATGATAATGTATATAAAACAGTCATACAAATACCCATTTTTTGTTCATTATAATAACCGTGTATTGTAAACCATCATGAAAGTTGCTTTTTTCTTTCTTTTTTTCTTTGATTTCTATTATACTATTCCAATATCCCAAACATGTTAGGCATAAACTACGATTTGTCAATTCAAAGCACAAATTTCCATACTCAAAGTAGCAAATTCTAGGTCCCAATATAACTTGGACAATAAGTCTAAAAAATGTCATTAATATTTAAAGTTAAAGAAAATAAGTATACACTAATGGTCTGCCAACAGACTTATAGACAACTCACAAAGAAAAAGATATATAAAATGACCTACACTATAGACATAAAAACTTGAAAATGAAACAAAAATATTAGCTCCATTCATGTAGCATGGAAATGCACAATAGCAACAACTACACCGGATACGCAATAGGCAACAACGGGAAAATTATCTGAACAAAAGGAGGAAAAAAATAGCAGTTAACAACTGAAACATATTAACCATATAGATAATTTAGCTCAAACAATAATGATATTCTAATATAACATCGAGCATAAGAAATTGAACATTTGCATAATCTCAAAGTTAATTTTTACATCGTTCTTTATTATGGAAAGGGAGAGATAAATGCGGAAGGTATCATGAAATTTCAGTTGGTCTGTTTTTGTAATAATCCAAAATAATATGACATGTTTAACCAACCATAACCATATAAAGCCCCATTCCGGCATTCACCATCAACAATAATATAAAACACACCTCGGGCATTTAGCATCATCAACAAAAACAACAACAATATAAATGTCATGATTGTAAGAAACTCAGATAATACATGGACAGGGAAATAAAGGCCACACAAAAATATTCTTGAATTACAAACCAAGATTAATCCACAAATCATATATTTCAATCAACAATATGATAAGTATCTCTAAACTGTCAAACATTAACTTGACTATCAATAGTAAGAAAATAAAATTGTCAGAAAGAACCAAGATCCGATACCTGTATGGAGCTATGTAATATAAGCTTGTAATAGGATTTAGAGTCAAACCCTTCTTTTGCAGAAGGACGTGGGTTAAGACAAGACTGGGGGATTTTCCAAAGATGCCCGTAACCTAGTAAGTTGTACCAATAACGTTAAAATGAATTTCTCTGTAAGAGGAAATGACAACTCCAACATTGACCAACACCATGTTCAAGAACACATCCCACCTTAATTTGTCAGTTTCGCACAAAACAGACATGGTAAATGTTACCACCGACACTATAACATCCAAATTTTAAAAGTTATCGATTCATTATATATGGAGAGCACTTCAATTACTTTTACACAAGAGGGTTGTCAAAATTATCTTTACGTACTTAAGGTTTTGAGCATCTGAATGAAGGCCACCGATATATGCAAATATGCAGTATTACCAAACCTGTTTCAAGAAACACATATATAAATGGGTGTCATATTTTCAAATCTAATAAGAGCGTGCATAAAAATTTAAGTCGTTAGAACTAAACAAAGATGTCCAGATACAATTCAAGCCTTAATAATGGCCCTTTTCAGTTTCTAGGCATCTAACTGATCTTCCAAGTTGCAAGAAATACATAATTTGGAGACATTTCTCAATCATCTATTATGCACAGTGCAAAATTGAAATACATTTCACTTTAGAAACTACATTTAAGGAAGTTCTTTCTAATACTAACGCATCAGCACACACTATGGGAGGTGGCCCTAAGAGAATTTGAACTCCTGAATTCTCGGTTATGAGGTAAGGGCCCATGCCACTAGCCAACCAAAAGTCGTTGTGAGGTAAGAGTCCACAAGGTCTCTGAAAATTGGTCCAGTTGCAAAAAGATCTTGGCCCAACCCACCCACGGACTTTTGGACCTATCTCTGACCCCTAAGTGGTACTTTCTCCTAGTTCTAGGGAGGCCTATTACCCGCTGGCCAAGAATTAGAAAAAGCTCGAGGACAAAGATACTAAATTCCTTATTATCTATTTGGCCTCGCTTTCCCATGTCCATAATGTTTTATACACGTACAATTATCTTCCATTATCAAGATTCCTCCACTCGACACGGTCAACTCTGACATTTTTATCACATGCCCGTTTTATTGCTGCCATGCATCCCTCCAAAAAATCACCTCCAAACATTTATTTTCCAAAAATAAAACCAAGCGTCTCCCCATAAAACATGCCATATAAATTTTGACCACTGACATCTCCTTGCAACGAGACCCTTTCAAACCTAACAAGAATCTTCCTCAACAAAGTCTTCCCACACAGTTTTTAGGCATCCATTCCACTCATGCTACCCACCGAAATTCTCAGCAAAACCTTAGCGAGTGTATTCCAGCACCCAACTTCACCTTGCTCCCCTGAACTCAACCTATTAGTACACAAATCTGACTCCACCCAAATGTCCACCAAGAACACCCGACCATCCTCACCATCTATTATGGACATTTGAACACCCTTAGTATCTCGAACTCAAATCCGAACCCAATAATTCTATTCTTTCTTACCTCATCAATAGATGCAAATTCTAAAAGGTATGACGTAGCATCTATAAAGAGAGATAAGGGTATTAAGGTGCTGGTGCATCAATTCAAAAAATCTAAAAAATGTAGGATTCGATTACGTTGGTAAATAAGAAAATGATATAAAATATAATATATTATTCCTTGACTTTATATAGATAATACATTAACCTGTGTACAAATTAACAGCTACATTCATTGATCCCGAACATCAAGGGAATGGACCATAATGAAAAAAATTAATTGATAAAACATATCTATTCCGAAACACCTTGCCACAATTTAATTTCATTTGCAGTAAAATCTAGCCATACGTCTAGCCTTTTGAACAGGACTTTGGTAAATCCTCCTAAACTATTATTCAGTTTCATCGCTCGAGGCTGTATGATGTCGAAAGTTGATTTGCAGTAACATAACAATCTTAAGCATCAAGATTCACATCAATAATGGTCAATATACAGTGCTTTCTCTTAAATTTTCAACCAATCTAGAATATATATATATATATATATATATATATATATATATATATATATATATATATATATATATATATATATATATATTCATATCTCGACAAAGGACGTTCGAAAAATTCCACCAATCCTGGTTGATTTTAGTATTCTTCACGAAAAATAAGATTTTTAAAGAATAAAAAAAATACATTATAAAATTTAATTTAAAAAGTTGGATATATGGTAGCTGCGAACCGGTGGAGAATCTCGCACCTGAGTTGGATGCGTTTACAATTTTAAAGAATCTGAGCTTTATATCTTAGCACACACTACATAAACTTGAACCATGATTTGACCTCACAAACATCTATAGTTACATATTGTGAAAATATTATTATCATGACTTCACATTTTTATAAAAGTAAAATCTGATTTTACTAGAAAAGGGAAAGTGAGAAACCCAACTAAAAAAATTGGGAAGTATACAATCTATAGAATTCTTCATGAGAAAAAAACTTGGCACTTACAATCCAGTTCTAACACTCTTACAACTAGAAAATTCTTTAAAATACCAAAATACATCAAGCAGACACATCACAGTCAACAAAAAATCATTTTTCATATAGATTTTCCAATGATTTACAAAGAGAGTTTTAATATTTGACAGTCCAAAAATGACTCAGCTAATACGAAAAACATTTGTAACTCCTCAAGCAGAGTTTCTAGTTTCAACAGCAGAGCAACTTTAAATCACAATTATCCTCCCCCGTACCACCCAAAATAAGTCTAGGTTAGTGATATAATTATTTTTGAGTTGTATACTAATGCCAGTGACATGTGCATCACTATGTATACACCAAAAATTTTATATGTAAAAATGTATCATTCATCCCAGTGGCACTAACATATGCAAAAAAGGAACTTATTGGAACAATGTAATATCGCAGTGGAAGTAGCATAATAATTCACAAAATCAATATTAGTGTAGTTGAATACTTACCAAAGAATTGATGCAAACAAGGCACTTATTGGAACTACACATGTCGCATATCTATTATTATTTTAAAATCAAATTACAAAAAAAAAAACAGGAAATTTGTAAGGAAAAAAATTAGATCATTTAAAATTAATTAAATAAAAACAAGATCTCTTACATTTTAAATGTTATTTTCACGGGAGATACAACCTGCCACATAGAAAAAATAGTATTAAATATGATAACCAGATCACGTTAGTGCAAAAATAACTTAGAAATAAAAAGTGCAAACTTGTAAATATCATGTTCTATATTTCATGATAAAGCTAAGATGTAAATAATGTCTTTCCTTTTTTGATACGAAACAATTATTATTAGTAATCGAAGATATACAAGCTGGAGGACAAGCAGTTCTCAATAGGACATATCTAGATAAATCAAAACCTAATCCAAACAGAAAACAAAGCTCAGAAGATAGTTACTTGGGATCAACCCCAAGAAGTGAGGATAAAATAAGGATGCATCTCTATAGTCTTCCCCCAGCATCGTTTGAGGCACATCCCCAACCACATTCAGAACCCTAAAGGCTTTCTTGCACAAAAATTGGATAACCAGACCATGTAAGATTCTCACCCGCTTATTTACAAAGGCGACACCAAGAGGGGGTGAGACATCTTTGGTTCCTCTTTATCAACATTTCACAAGTAATCACTTTTCCATGAACCATAAGCCAAGTGTGATTGTGGCTACAAGTAGATGTATATGTATATGTTAAAAGAATTTTGCTTGTGGTTTCAGTTCAAGGCGAGCATGTGATGGCTCAATTTTTTTTGTTTAATATTATCCATTGTTCCTTTATTAGGTTCTCATCAAATAAAGTCATTGGGGATTATTGTTTATGAGGTCTCTTCCTTGTAATCCAATGGATATTTTCTTCGAGATATGAAAGGAATGAGGGTAGGGGACAAATTTGCTTGTCTATGGAGTCATGGAGACGTATTGTATTAGCAATATTTTGGGGTATTTGGAGTGAAAAGAATGATAGAATCTTTGATAATAAAGAGGAAATCAAGGAGTGGGTATGGGAAAAAGTCAAATTCATAGCTTCATTATGGGCGTCATTGTCAAAATCATTCAAAGATAGATTGTTGAACCTGATTTACTAAGATAAACAGATGCAATCTTTGTGAGGATGAACTAACAGAGCAGGTTCAGTTCACGTGTTTAATGGGGCATGCTGGCATTTTCAGTCTTGCACAAACTTTAAGTTGTCTTGCATGTTTAGAGGCCGATTTTATAGGTTACTTTCATTATTATTTTTATGCTACTTGAGTGGACTGGTCTTCTTTTTCATTGTAAATGTTCAGTTATTTTTAATGAAAGTTTTTGTTTCCAATAAAAAATATGGCACACATAAGTGACATTTGTGTAAAATCGTACAATAAATTTTCAAATTTAGAGAAGAAAAATGTGAGCTTTTTAAATGGGAAGAAAAATGTGATTTCCTCATCTTGTTATTATATTTAATTGGGAGAATGAGTGTAAATTCTGACATATCTTCCTTACCACGGATAGAAATGAGGAAGAAAAAAAAATATTAGTAACAACGTGAGTGACAAGACAATGATGCGCAAAACTTAAATATCTTGGAAAGCAAGAACATTATAAAGTTTCAACACTTATTGATAGCACATCGTAACAGGTTATCTAATCATTAAAATCTCGTATCATTTGCTATACAAGGGAAAGGATAATGGAGTTGTCATAAATGTCTGTTGTCTAGTTGGAAAACCAAATTAACACTAAATCTTCTAACAAGTGAGTTGATAAAGGGATAGCATATTTAGAATTAAGATTGTCCAAATTCCATTGAGAGTCATACCTTTAAGACACGAATAAGAAAGAATGCCACAACTCCAGATAATCCCAGATGAGTCATGGTAAGTGTTATAGGAAGTGGAAAACATTGGATCACAAATCAATATAATTACATTAAAACAAACTAGGAAATATTACTTTAAGTTACAATGTATCCATGAAATAAAAAAAATTAAATATGCAAGAAGAATATTATTAAATGTCTATTAAGCATTAAAAACAAAATGAGGTTAAAAACTTTGTACAATGATGTGCATAAACCAGTGCATGCATCCATCGTATAGGAGAAGAAAGGAACTTTTCCAATGACTATATGAACTATTAAATGATCTCGTTCAATACGGACTCTTTAAGGTTCTTAATGCATAACAGGCATGAATGAGATATAACAATAACTTGAAGAAGCCGAGCAATTGACTATATTATCACAATATTAAAACTTTAACCTCGAATTTCTTCTGTTTTTTAGCATTGTACACTTATGCATTCAAATCCTACATATGGAAAAAATATTATTGAGATACGACAGTTATACTAAAGTCTTTTACCAAGGTTGCAAATGATACTTCGAGCTTAGGAAAATAGGTGGAGAGAAAATACTCTCCCATCTTTAGAAAAATAAAAATATTTCACCTATCATTTGAAATTTTAGAAGGACAAGGGAAACTTTTTAGTCTATTATCTCATCATATGATAAGCATGATATATTTACAACTTCGGTTCCATTGAAAAAATAATTATAGTATTGTGACTGAATAATTTATATAGATGTGATCCAACACACTTTATACATAAGCATTTAAGAATATGTAAAAAAGAACATACAACTAAGAACAAATGTATTTCATAATGAATGTTGTTGTCCACGAAAAAGATATGGTTAGGTAGTAAAGCCCTATTATATCTTGAAATGTGTCATCATCCAAGTAACACAATATATAAGTACATAAATCTTCACAAATCAATCAAACTAGGTAGTCGGCATGGTGAGTTTGTGTCCATAAAACTTAATGAATAATGATAATAACCATGTGATTATTTGACGCTAATGGTTATTAAAATTTGTCTTTGAATGGTAACATACTGAATATGGATATTATAAATGAGATAGCTAATTCTGGAGCAACTTTTCATGATTCACCTGATACTGCTATATGGAATGTGAGGATAATAGCAATAGTTTTTTATGCATTGCATACATCTGTTAAATCTATTGTTTCTGCTTTGTGATGGCAGAAAGCTCTTCCTCAGAAAATTTTTATAGTTACAAGTCAACAAAATAATTAACTTGTTTTGATACAAATAAAAAACCATATGTAACAATGACCCAAAAGTCATAATTAATTTAAGGGTAGTTTTAATGCAAATAATAACCATTTTAGATTAAAATGTGTTGATGTAATGAACCCCATAACGACACTTCAGCTAAATTATGACTTCCATTTGTTGGAAATTCTATAAATTTAAGGAGAAATAATGAAACATTTTCATAAATATTGTTAATTTAATAGAAAGAAAATGATAAAACAATGATACATCAGGTTTACAATTACATGAAGTAATATTATGGGGTTTTGATATAATAAAATTTTGTTTTCTCAAACAACAACCACTAAAATTGATCAATTCCATGAAAAATAAAATTTTAACTAGTATAATTAACATGGAGAGTAAAAAATTTCTCTTTAGTCTGGTGTGAAATGTCTTCCTCAAAAAAATATTTACTCTAACTTGTCAAAGGGGAAAGATCATGTTGCATTACAAAAATACTATTTTTAGCAAATAAATCCTAAACATACTTGAAAAAGCATGCTCTTATCTTCATCAGAACAAAAAACTTATTTGTGAACGAGAAAGCTTTACCGTGGGCAAAATAGAGATGAAATTCTCGCTTTAACCTTAAGGTCACTTCATTGCAATGCATCCCATCAATTGTGTTCCACTACAATGGACCTCAGTCTCTTTGCATCATCTTTTCTGAAAGGTAACTCCATTACTGTGGGACAAGTAGATATGTGAAGCTCCTCTAAGGCAGGTGCAATCCACCGATCAGTGCAAATATTGTTCAAATTCGGCATATCAATAAATATTAACTTCTTCAAACTATTGACAGTAGTTAAGTTAAATATCATAACCACATATTTGACTTTAGGAAGGGCATGTTTAGTCTGATGATTATCAATTGAATTAAAAGACAAATCAAGAATCCAAGATGGAATTTTGATATATTACGACTATATATCAATGTTGAAGTACTTAAAGATTAATATTTCTCCTTTGACTGGAATATATCATTTATTAATCGTTTATCTTATGATGCAAACCAAATTACATGAAATGGTGGGGTTAGGAGACACATTACATTTTTCTCATGTTTCTTCTTGACATGTATAAATCCATCATGCATTTATTTTTTAAGGAAAACATTTCTTAGCATATACATTTCCAGATAATTCCAGTAACCCCCTATTTGGTGATAGGATATTTGTTTCATTATATTTATGAGTCTGAGACATATGTTAAATCCCAATCATTTTTTATCTAATTTTTTGAAGCAATTAATATTTTTCGAGGAGACAAATTCAATACTTTAATATATTCTTTAGAAGTTTGGGTTGACACATTTCCATCTCATCCATTGTACAAGTATGAAAAATACCATTTTCCAAATCACACTCCTAAGTAGTGGCCACAGGAGGTTGCTCGATGATCAAACTAGTACCTAAACTAAACTATTGGTCAATGACCATTTAAGGTTGAATGATCACTTGAGGCTGAATGGAATCTAACTCCCCATATTCCATATCACACTCATCAGCACTGGCCACTTGAGGTTGCTCAATGATCAAACTAATACCCAAGCGAGAGTCCAGCTCACTGACCAATTGAGGGTCACTGACTAAACCTGGGGTTGGAAATACATTAGACTAAATGCTTGGGTAACATTCAAAGATGTAAGCCTACTTATATGCATCCTTGTTGGTCTCAATGTCAAGGAGAAACTAATTAAATAAGTCACTGAAGAAAATATGTAAAACACAAAAATTATTATATGATCGTTTTAAGTACCGCATAAATCATAATGGTTAGGGAACTTATCCAAGATTTCCTTTTAGTTTATCCTGTTTATATTCATGGTACAACATATTCTTTACAGAATATGAATGTAACATCCAATACAAATGGATAAAAACTAGGTTGCATTCTAAAACTTCTTCTTTTAGACTCATGCTCGTGTCAAGCAAACTACTATGAATTGTTCTCTGTGCAGATTGAAAAGATGGGTATTTTTAACTCTCACCCCACTATGTTATGATATTTAGATCTCTCTTGATTTTTGAAATTTTGACATGCCCCCCAAATATAGTTTTTGTAAGAGGGTGGTTTAGATTAGATGGAGGCGTAACCCCTTTTGAGTACAATGATGATAAGTTAATCAGCAACGCTATTGATTAATTACAAAGACATGCAATAACAACTTAGTGAAGATAAACTCAGTTTGAACTCACAAATAGCTCGTGTGTAACTCAGAAGATAATAACGAACGCATAAGTAACTCCTTTAGAGGTAGAGAGAAGTAAGCCTCCTAGATACACCTTAGCAGGCAACCAAATACCCCAACTACCCTCAAAGATCTATGTCAAGTATTAAAAGCTTCGTAGTAAATGGCAATGGTGGGTGAGTGAACTCTGGTTTGTAATAAATCTCTCTTGTATATCTACCACTAGTAATAACTTCTGGATTCTCGAAAAAGAACATCCCTTCCTCAGAGGTGGTTGGGTCACTTAAATAACCCCTACACCACTCCCGAGATAATTCAGTCACTAATAACTGTTATAGACATCCCTCATACTTTATGTCACAAACATTAAATGCCTGATGGACTAGTCAACTCCACGTCACGAACATTAAATACCAAGACATGCCTTTTGCCAAACCACTGTGTGTCAGGGGGTTACCATCACAGGGGTGGCTCACTAACTGTCTGACAACCCCAAATACAACGGTGGTTTACTCAAGTGAAAATTTGATATTACCTAGTTAGCTAGTGATATCATCTAAATTAGATGTGACATTAAGTAGAGGATTGTTTGGTTCACAACTCAACACCCGATGGAACTTAAGGTTGTCCTGCCCAAGGTTCCACGGTCAAGGTCTTTTGGTGTTTTACCAAGTGTATCTAAGATGGTCAGGACAAGCCCCAACGATGCCCCACTTCTCAATCCTCCAAACCAAGTCCCTCTGAAGTTCCCATGGTGAGGTCGTTCGATAGATCTTGAAAGCTCTCCCAGGCCCTGCCAAGCCTGGTCTCTCGCGAGTACCGTTCGACCTCACACTAAAAATCATTATAATCATTACAACTCATAGTCAATATAAATTAATAGATACAATAAGGCTAAGTAACAATAGAACTAAAGGGTGAGCTCTCTCGATCAGCTTCTTCGCTGGAAGATCCCTTTGGGATGCCACACTAAACTACCTCGCATGAGCTACCTTGCTGAGTTGCATCGCTTTGGGATACATCGCTGCCTTATTGAGCTGCATCGCTGCCTTTATCCCAAAAAATGTTGTTAATGGGGGAATTATCTCTAATCTCAAGATTACCTTCAAGCCCCCCTAAAGTTTTAACCCACAAGAGTAATGTTTTTTTTCCAATTTCTTCGCATTTTTATCTTTTGCATGACATTCTGTGATCTTTAGCAATGCCTTTTGCGGTATATCTCAAATTTCTAGATGTTTTTTTTTTTTGTGTGTGTGGGGGGGGGCGTTGGTGAATTGGAACAAAACTGGGTGAAATTCAATATATCTAGTTGGATAAAATGAGATAAAAGCGCATTTACCTTCCTATGTAAAAATTATATCTGTATATAAAAAAATCCTAAGTTCTATATGGTTTGATCATCCACAAGCATCAGAAATCCTAACTTGCTACTCAAGGAGTTTATAATACTTCAAATTCTATTGAATAATACATTGTTTTCATATTGTTAGTGAAAAAATCTCATTGTACTAGCCAACCAAGAAATACACATCTTAACAATCAGTGATGGAGCTAGGAGGGTGGGGCACAAACCATTGACTGAGATTGGGGGGAGCCCCCAAAAAACAATTAGGGTTATTTATATATTTTTACAAATATTCAATTGATAATTTGAATTTTTAGACAATTGTAACTCAAATAAAACAACATCGGATACAATAGCACAAATTCAAGGCTCATACTTGTATTTGAAATATTGTGTTTGATTGAAACAAGAATCAAACTCATTAAAATTAGGAATTCACCACTTCAAGTTGCAAAATTGTTCATTGTAGACAGTGGGACAAGTTTTGATAAATAGCCAACGAAATTTTATAGTAGCACAAATTTGCATTCTAAAAATTCACATTGCTAGATTTTATAATTTGACTAAGTAAAGTTTAGGCAATTATATATCCAAAATATATTCAAATACTTTAATTAGGTCAAAATGTGAAAGAATAATTCCAAAATAACAATTAGTTGCAAAATAAAACAACAACAATCAAATAAAATTATGAGATAAAACACTAAAAACTAACCTACAACCAAATGGGGCGACAAGAGTCGAAACGATCAGAGGAGGTTAGAATGAATATCATTATACAGAGTTAGAACAGAGTTTTTGAGCTAATAGCAATCATATAAATATTATATTTAACATCATTATACTACTAGAGTTACTTTAATCACGAACAATGTAATCTCTACTTAAATGGATGATAGCAAGATTTTAAGCATATTTACATGCTTACATGTTTTGATCTGTGAGTTGCAGGGTAGAAACGAGAGGGGAGGTTGTTGAAGATGAGAGGGGCGAAGATTGAAGACAGAGTTATACGAGTTGACATAGATCTATACAGTTGTGCGAGGGTTGAAGAGGAGATGTGTGGGATGGAGGGGTGGGTTGTGGGATTGTCAGTTCTCCATCTTTATCATAGAAGAGATAGTTTGGGGGAAATGAGCCTCTAATTGGATGTATAGTAGGATTCTATCACCAAACATGTGTTTCCCCGTGTAGATTATATTTTTTTTAATTAAAAAGAGTCATAAATAATTAAATAAGTTTATTAAAAAAATTACTAATTTTGTAAATTAGAGTTAATATTACTATGTACACAAAAGTGTCATAAAAATATATATATTATACAACAGTTAAAATACTACGGTCATAAAATATCATATTAATATGACCCAATAAATATATGCATGTCATAATTATTTGTTTAAATGCAAAAAGGGTCATAATTGTGAAACAATAGTATTTATTATGACGATTTAATTAAAACGGTCATAAAATTGAACTCTACAACCGTCGTAAAAAGGTATTTTTCTAGTAGTGCCATATCTCACATGCCTCACCCTCTTTACTTCCCTCAAACCCATCAAAACCACAATCATCATCTAATCCTTAAAATCCCCATATTGTCTCTAGGACATGCAAGAGGAAATTCATGATCTTCATAAAAACTATACATGGGATCTTGTACCTTGGCTACCTCACATGGATGTTATTGGGTGTAGTTTGGGTTTGAAAACAAAACTCAAATCCTGTGGTTCCAATGTATGATTTAAGTCCCGCCTTGTAGCGAAAGTCTTTCATCAAAGAATTGGAATTGAATTTTTTAAAACATTTAGCCGAGTTATAAAACCTATTACTAACCAATTGGTGAGGTCGCTATTTCTCATGGGTGGATACTTTTTCAACTTCAGATCAGAAATACTTTTTTACATGGATCACTCAAATAAGTTGTTTACATGGAACAACATCTAGAATTTCACTCCACATTACCAAATCATGTATGTTTTATTCGTCGTTCTTTTTACATCCTTAAACGCCCACCTCCGGTGCATGGTTTGTACATATTGTTAATTCCTCTTTATTTATCCTTTGTAAAAATGGCATTCTAATTTTATTATTGATGTATGTGGACCACATAATTATGGCTAGAAATGAAAATTTCTCCTTTTCATGTCTTTTAGCTCATTTTGACAGTGAGTTCTCCATTAAAGACTTAGGAACAAGACATAATTATTTGGCCACATCTCTATGCCAAAAACCTCAACTTCAACAAGATGTTGGTCCCCTAATGGATCCATTAACTATAAAAATCTTTTCGATGATTTAAACTATCTCACGTTAACTCGATCGAAATTATCACATGCCGTCAACCTTGTTTGGAAATACATTCATGAACCGTTAGATTTTGGCGCCACTTCGTTATTAGTTAATCCGTAAAGTCAAACTTTTTTTACTCAAATATGGAATGTTCAATATATAGTTATATATCTAAGAGCCGTGATTAAATTGACTTTGGATAAGTGTCTATTTATGAAGAATCACCACGAGAGGCTATATATATCAGGCCAAATCCTATCATAATTAATTCTGAAATTTTCTTTCTCTCTCTTATTTCTCCTTACCAATTTCATAAGAGTGTCCTGGGGGTATTCTTCAAGTTTGCTACTTGAAGAAACTCGTAGATTTGTTGTATCTTGGAGGTAATTTATCTATACTCATTAGCAAACTCTGTATGAGTGAGGGAAAATAACACCTTAAGGAGAGTAGTTTATTATGCCTCAAATCCAATCAATTGTTTATATTTTCTGCATTCTGAAAATTCTTCAACAATATTAAGGTGTTAATAATGGAGGTAGAATATAATATAAATATATTTCTGAATACCAATGTGAATTTGGACGCTTTGATTGAACGAATTTCACTCGCTGGAAAGAAAAATTATTCTTTCTTCCCACCGTTTTCAAAATTGCATATGTTCTAGATCCTAAACTAGATGCAATTTCGAAACAAAAAGAAGATGATGATGAAACTGTCAAAGCACAATGAAAGAAATGTGAAAAATACGAATTGGTGTGTCGTAGTCATATTATGAATACACTAACCGATCGATTATATGAATACAAATATATAAAAAAAAAAGGTACGGATAAATTCTTAATTCTTAAATATTTCGAATTTAAAATAAGTGATAACCAAACTATTTTAGACCAAGTACATGAGTTGCAAATTCTTGTCACAAAGCTTCGTGAATTAAAGGTGGACATTTCTGAATTATTTCAAGTTGGCGAAATTATTTCAAAATTACCACCAAATTAGAATGATTGCCATAAGAAACTCATATATAGGAAAGACGATATAAGTTTGGAGGAATTACAGAAACATTTAAGAATTAGAGAAGAAACCAGATCCTTTGATCAAACAAATATTTCTCAGAATTCCACCAAAGTTTACTTTGTTAAAGGAAAGAAATATCATAAGAACTTCAAACCTAATGGTAAGAAGTTTATGAAAAATAACTCCAACAAGAAACAGTCTAATGGGGCTTGTTTCAATTGTGGCAAAAATGGCCATTATGTCCATGATTGCAGAAATAAGAAATGAAAGAAAAATGCCACTGAATCCAATAATGCAAACAATGCAAATATGGTGGAAAATAAGATCGATGATCTTCTGGAAATGGTATGAGATATGAAAATTGGGATGATTACCGAACTGAACATGGTGGAAATAACGAAATATTATGATTGGTGGATCGATTCTTTGGCTACCATACATGTATGTAATGATAAATTATTGTGCTCTGCATACGAAAAAGCAAAGGACGGTCAAGAGGTTCTAATTGGAATCATAATTATGCCAAGGTTTTGGAAAAAGGAAACGTTCAACTATAGTTCACATCTGGGAAGATATGGACATTGACAAATGTTCTACATGTACCACAAATTCAAAAAAATCTAGTGTCTACAAGTCTGATTTGTAAAAGCGGCACCAAAGCCGTCTTTGAGTCTGATAAGTTAATTATGTCTAAGAATGGGGAATTTGTCGGGAAAGGGTATGCTTGTGATGAAATGTTCAAACTCTGTATTGTTATTAATAATATGAATAATTCTTCCTATATTGTTGAGTCTTTTGATGTTTGGCATGCTAGATTAGTGCATTTAAATTTTAGGTCGTTGAAATACATATCTAAATATAAATTAATATCTTGTGATAGTACTTCTCATGATAAATGTTAAATATGTATTCAAGAAAAATTAACCAAAAGACCTTTAACAAAAGTCAAACGGATTACTGAATTATTAGAAACTGTTCATTATGATATATGTGAACATAATGGTATTTTAAGTAGAGGCGGAAAAATATAATTTATTACGTCCATTGATGATTCTTCAAAATTCACATATGTATACTTGATAAGATATACGGATGAATATTTTCCAATATCTAAGAGAAAATTAAAACTCTTCGTAGTGATAGAGGGGGAGAGTATTTTCCAAATGAATTTGACTCATTTTATGAAGAATATGGAATAATACCAAAGAACTATACCTTATACTCCCTAACAAAATGGTTTGGATGGAAGAAAGAATAGGACTCTTACTAATATGATTAACTCTATGTTGATTAATTAAAAATTACCAAAAAATTTGCGGGGAGAAGCTCCTCCCATCTATTGTCATTTACATTACATAATTCCATTAATGAAAATACATGTTTTTCCATATGTGGTATGGAAGGATTGAAAACTAAATCTGGGCTACTTAAGAGTCTGGGGTTATTTGACTTTCTATTGAATTCATGACCTAAAAAGCTCAAAGTTGGGTGCAAGAGGAATTAAAAGTGTTTTCATATGATATGCAAAACATTCTAAGGCATGTAGGTTGTTGGACTTAAATTCTAATGTTGTAATTGAATCAAGGGATGTTGAATTTATTAAAAATAATTTTTTCAAAGATTCATGTCCTGAATTAGATTTCAATCCCGATACATCCACTAGTTTGATTCCTAGAACATCAATAAATGAAAAAAGGAAGGAACCCAAAACTAAAATAAAACCTAGAAGATATCAACGTGCTAGAAAAGAAAAATATTTTGTCCCTAATTTTATTTCATCTCAAGCCTTAGTTTTTTTTGTTGAAGGACGTAGAGATAATATTCTTAAGAAAGTACCTATCTTACTTAACGTATAAGAAGATCCTAAAACCTTAAACGAAGCAATGAATTCAAGAGATGACTCTTTTTGAAAAGAAGTTGTTAATGATGAGATGGATTCAATTCTATCTAATCAGATATGGGTTTTAATGGACTTGCCTCAAGGATCAAAACCTATTAGTAATAAATGGGTATTTAGAAGAAAATATAATAACTGTCTTGTAAGGACATATTTTTATAAGTCCGTTATCAATTAATTATGTCATATACCGCTACACCGTCGAAGAGCATTCAAGAGAAATCTACATCAAGACAGATCCGAATTAATCAAGTTCTTCATCAAAAAGACTTCGCGAAGTTTACTTTGGTAAGGTTAAGTTTTTAATACCTTAACTTTACACTTAGAGCTTTTGGGATATTTTTATAAAATATTTTCTAAGTGTTGGAGCGGACTTTTTCATCAAATTTTGTGAATAAGTATTTTTTCTAAGTGTTGGAGCAGATATTAAAATAATATTTTTTTGACGACCAGGTCGTTCAATCGAGATCAGCATCTCGTTCGAGCGAGATTTGTATGTCGCGCGATGTCATTTGCATGACACGCATCCTTCGTTCAAGCGACACCTGTTTCTCATTCGAACGAGCTCTAATACCGAGGCAGCGCAATTATGTATAAATACTCATTAAATGGTTTCGTTTTCAATAAGAAGTCCCATCATTTTACAGAATAGAAAAACTGCGGTTTGTGAATTTTTTGAGATACTCCTTTGCATGCGCGTAGTTTTGAATCATATTTGCTATGCTTTTGTCGTGACACTCCATGTTTTGATTATTTCTTCTTATCAGTGTATTTGGGGACATCATAAAAAAGGAGGAGAAAGAATTACCATGTTATGGGGGAGTTTTTGCATTATGGGGGAGATTTGATTTATTAATGCTTTATTCTTATATAATTTCAAACTCGATGCGTCACGAAGGTATTTTGCTTTATCTCATGTGTGTAGGTACAAAGATTGAGGATTTTTATGTTGAAAACCTTGATGAGAAAAGATTTGCTATTTGATGAAGATTTTTGAAGAACAATTTGAGGTCTTGCAAATTTATTCATGGGAGGGTAGATTTGTATAGGCATTTTGGTATTTGATAATTCAGATGTTTTTATGTATGTACTGGCATAGAAATAGTGGGAGATTTGTAAGGACATATTTTTATAAGTCTGTTATCAATGTATTATGTCATATACCGATACACCGTCAAAGAGCATTCAAGAGCAATCTACATCAAAGACGGATCCGAATTTATCAAGTTCTTCACCAAAAAGACTCCGCGAATTTTACTTTGGTAAGTTTATGTTTTAAATACCTTAACATCGCACTTAGAGCTTTGGGTTATTTTTACAAAATATTTTCTAAGTGTTGGAGCAGACTTTTTCGTCAAATTTTGTGAATGAGTATTTTTTCTAAGTGTTGGAGCGGATATTAAAACAATATTTTTTTGACGACCAGGTCGTTCAAGCGAGATCAGTATCTTGTTTGAGCGATATTGGTATGTCGCGCGATGTCGTTTGAACGACATGCATCCTTCCTTAGAGCGACACCTGTTTCTCGTTCGAACGAGCTCTAATACCGAGGCGGCGTGATTTGCTATTGAAGGATCCTCAATTTTAAATTACTTATAACAAAAAGTAAAGTCAATTTCCTTTGTAAATATGCGGAAGTGAGATGATGGTTCAAAATAATAAATTTTAATTTCTATTCAAATTAAAATTAAACCCAAGTGAAATATGATGGAACACACACACAATTTAATTTCACTTAAACACAATTAATTAACCCAAGTCCTAGAAATTTGCCTAAGTCATAATTTTCAATTTTGCCAAATTAGTCTAAACCAATTTTAACAAATTAAATTAATGACTTGAATTAACTACACAATACCTAATATTAATTTAGCACCAAATTAAACACGTAGTGATTAAAACCAAATTTTATCTTTTTACCTAAGCATGCGTTCTAGGTGATATATCAAGATAAAATTAAACAACAAACCACTACATCGCTATGTACGAGGAAAAACCCACAATGGGAAAAAAACTCGGACGGCCCTAGCCTTAAGTTCACTAATTATGGTTTTACAATTATAAGACAGATGACTTACTTCCTCGACTCGACCCCTTTCAAGCCTTGATGCGTCTTCTTGTAAACACCTCCGCCTAGTAGACAATCCCGGAGCTCCATCGGAATCTTGGACTTCACCAATGAGACAATAGGTACACCGTCAACCACACATGGTGCATTTCACCATGTGAGAATGCCGCAGCAAAACAATGAACTTCTTCTTTGAGGGATGTAGCAGTAAATCCAAAAAAAATCTTCTTCAAGGTGTAGAGATAAACCGATGCCAAACACTCCAAGCAAAGTATATATATGGAAGCTTGAAATAAGTAAACAATAGGTGTAAAACAAAAGTGTTTTAAAGATTTTCTTGGAAAATTAACACTCTAAACATGAACTTCTTCTTCAATGAATTTTTCTCTCAAACTCTCTCTTAGAGGTTGTAGGATATGAAAAAGTTAGGTTTCCAAAGTTGGTTTCCGCACTTAATTAAACATGTAAAAATTAGTGGGAAAAGGAGTGGAGAAAGTGGGAAAAAACTGCTCAAACTGCCAAAATAACTGTTCCCGCCAAATCTCGTTCGAACGAGATTTTCATTCGAATGAAGTTCCAGTGTGAACTCGTTAGAAATCTCGTTCGAACAACCATCTCGTTCGAACGACATTTCGAACGAGTTCCAGTGGCCAATATGGGAACTCGTTGGCAAACTCGTTCGAACGATATTCTCGTTTGAAAGAAAAACTCGTTCGAACGAACTTACAGAAAGTTTGAAATTTTCAATTTTCAGCCCAGAAACTTTATATACTTTATTTTAAAGTTTTAATTAAATCTTTCTGAAAGTAAGCAACAGTTTTAAATATAAAATTCACCCAATAGAAATTGTTCCAATCTCCTATATATATATATATAATGAATTCATACCTTGGGAGCAATTGGAACTATGTTGATGACGTAGAAATGAGGCACAGTACACACGACATTTGATGAAGCTTTCGATATCTTGGCCGCTACGTCTTCATCTAACCTGTCATAGGCTTGAATGGATAAAATTAAAACAATCCTATGACATAAACATTTTTGTCCAGAATTGAGCCAAAATTACAATGAGACTCAATCAGAGAATTGTGTCCTTACAAATATCCCCCTTTGGCTATTCTGGGAAAAAATCCAACAAACAATCCTGAAGGGCCGTCAAGCTCACTAGACTCAAAACATCCCACCCAATACTTGACTCAAGACCCAAGGATCAAACTCTTTGCCGATGATGAAAGTCGCCGCTTAGAAGAATTCCTACACACTTAAGCAAACTATCAAACACATAGGAATATCAACATATTAAATGCAATTAAAATAAGTACTTCCTCTAAATTAATTCTCCCCTTTATCAACAATAATCAACCTAATAAGATAGCGCTCTCCCCCTAAGTTAAATCTCCTAAACTTAGATAAGATTATAATAGGAATAGATACCATTTCTCCCCTATCATTCTCCCCCTTTTTGTTCAGGAATAGACAAAGGATATAAAATAATTTAAACATGATGAAGCTTAAAGTGATAAGATCATGAAAGCATATGGGCAACAAAATCATAACTAATCTATAAATAAGAGGATACTAACTAAGATGCAAGAAAATGATACCAAGATGATACATAATATTAAGCATGTGATATCAAACAAAAGATGCAACAAGATAGATACCAATTATGAAATAAACGCATAGATGGATTAGAAAGAAAGGCAAAGACAAAACAAAATATCATATATATACATACTCTAAATATACCAGTAATGCACACGTACATATATATAGATATAAACACACAAATGACACAAAATACAATAAGTTTTTCACACTCGTATGGCAAAAATGTTTCATATGGAAACGGAAGTGCAGGGGTGTGAACTAGTAACAATTAAATTTAGACCCAAACACTTAAAATATGTTCACGGAGTTCTCATTTTATTGCAAACTTTATCACATTTGAATATAACCTCATGTGACAATATAGATTGAACTCAATGAACAAACATACACAATGCATACAAGCCTAGAGTTTTGATGATTCTACAAACCAATAGAGTCATGACATTGAAAGTACTACTAGGATAAACGGACATTGTGAAAACCGTTGATATACCATCCAATCTCCCTCAATAAGCATATATAATTTTTGAATGAATATATCAATTAAAATTAGTCCTTGGCAATTATTTTTCTTTTTAATACCATTTTTATTTTTAGGTCTTTGGATCACGTATTTCTTTTAGGTCCATTCCAAACGGTGGCTTACTCGCAAAGGATAATAATTCCTTTCGGAGCCCTTCCCGTGCATATTTAAATATATTTGTTTTATATCTCACAAATCTCACGTGCAACGGATTTTGACATGCATTGGTCCTCCTAGGTCACAAATATGTAGATGACAAGATTGGTAGGAGAACACCTCACAGAGCTTAAATATACATATGAAGTTAAAATTTCAAGGAGTTCGTGCATGTGTGAATTGAGGCATATAAAAATAGAATCCATTTAAGCAAAACAAAATCCAACTACTCCATGTAAGCATGGTAAAGAACATTTTAAGGATTGACAATCTTAACCAAAAGTTCTGGACACATGGGAGTGAAAAAGAAGGGATTCAAATACAGATATATGCCACATAAAGTGTGTCAAACTAAAATACACACAAAAAAAAATTGAGTTTTTGAAAATTTTTAACCGAAAATAAAAATATTTACTCAAAAGACAAACAAAAAATCATTTGTATTTTTCATTAAACATAATTTACTAAAAGGTAAAACACAAATGATAAAAAAAAATCTTTTTCTATTTTTCATTTAATGCAAACTAAAATGAAATAAATATAATACAAAAGATAAACAAACATCATAATTCTAGCATGAGTATGAGATAAAGCAATGACTAGAAAATGACTAAACATGCATACAACTAGCAAGGATATATGATATTGAGCACAAAAAGCTAGAGTATGCAAACAAGTAACACATTCAACCTTTAAATCTAGTAAGGGAGGTTTCATGGAAAAGTAAATGAGAATCAACAAATATAATATCTAGCGCGTCTAAAAATGATTTCCTAACCCATATAGAAGTATATTTAAAATGATGGTGTTTGGGAACTAATGAACTGCTAGACATAGACTTCCTAGGACTTCTTTTAAGATCAAAACAAAATGACCTAAGGTGACCTTTCCTACCACAATGCAAGCATATGTAAACACGAGGAATGTTACCTAAGGTGTGACCTTTTCTTAAGTCCTTGCATAAAGTTGACCCTCTAAAACAAACAATGGTTTTAGCTTTAGCAACGGAAATATTTGAACAAGATGAGCTAGAACCATTAAAACTAATACTAGAGTCAAGTAAATCATTTTTCATTTGTAAAATCTCAGACTCAAGTAATAAATTAGACTCCTAAAATTTACGGGACTCCTTATTTAAATTTTCAATCACACTTAGAAGGTTATCACGCTCCCCCTCAATGTGAGCAGACTTGTCCCTAAGAGTCTTTTCTTGACTATCACTCTCTTTCTTGAACATTTCTAAAATATTAAAATTGTAATTTATGTCCATGAGCTTTTCACGAAAAATATCTTTTTGAGATAGTGAGGTTTGCAAAAGTTTAATTCTATATTTAAAACATAAATTTTCATTTTCAAGAAACTTAATTCTTTTTGCAAATCTCAAATTTAATTCTCTTAATTTTTCATTACACTAATTAAGCCCATTAAATGCCTCTCGAATATCAAAAACTTCATTATCATTAGAAATGAACAAGTTATCATTAAGACGTCCCATCGAGAGATACAAAACTAAAAATGAGAGTGAGTAAAAAATGAACCACCTAAAAATACAAGGAGCACAAAAATTATAAAAGCAAAAAAATGGATCTTTAACGCGATAAATTAGCGCTCCGGCTCTGATACCAATTTGAAGAACCCCCAATTTTAAATTACATAGAACAAAAAGTAAAGTCAATTTCCTTTGTAAATATGCGGAAGCGAGATGATGGTTCAAAACAACAAATTTTAATTTCTATTAAAATTAAAATTAAACCCAAGTGAAATATGATGGAACACATACAAAATTTAATTTCACTTAAACACAATTAATTAACCCAAGTCCTAGAAATTTGCCTAAGTCATATTTTTTAATTTTATCAAATTAGACTAAACCAATTTTAACAAATTCAATTAATGACTTGAATTAACTACACATTACCCAATATTAATTTAGCACCAAATTAAACAAGTAGTGATTAAAACCAAATTTTATCTTTTTACCTAAGCATACTTTCCAGGTTATATATCAAGATAAAATTAAACAACAAACCACTACGCCGCGATGTACGAGGAAAACCCCACGACGGGAAAAAAAACCTCGAACGACCCTAGCCTTAAATCCACTAAGAATGGTTTTACAATTACAAGACAGATGACTTACTTCCTCGAATCGACCCCTTTCAAGCCTTGACGCGTCTTCTTGTAAACACCTCCGCCTAGATGACAACCCCGGAGCTCCACTGGAATCTTCGACCTCACCAATGAGACAATAGGTACACCATCAAACACACATGGTGCCTTTCCCCATGTGAGAATGTCGCAGCAAAATAATGAACTTCTTATTTGAGGGATGTAGAAGTAAACCTAAACAATCTCTTCTTCAAGGTGTAGAGATAAACCGGTGCCAAACACTCCAAGCAAAGTATATATATGGAAGCTTGGAATAAGTAAACAATGGGTGTAAAACAAAAGTGTTTTAAAGATTTTCTTGGAAAATTAACACTCTAAACATGAACTTTTTCTTCTATGAATTTTGATCTCAAACTCTCTCTTAGAGGTTGTAGGATATGAAAAAGTTAGGTTTCCAAAGTTGGTTTTCTCACTTAATTAAACAGGAAAAAGTTAGTGGGAAAAGGAGTGGAGAAAGTGGGAAAAACTGCTGAAACTGCCAAAATAACTGTTCCTGCCAAATCTCGTTCGAACGAGATTTTCGTTCGAACAAAATCTCATTCAAATGAGCCATATAGCGGAGTTCCAGTGTGAACTCATTAGAAATCTCATTGGAAATCTCATTCGAACAGCCTCTCATTCGAACGACATTTCGAACGAAGTTCCAGTGGCCAATATTGGAACTCATGGGCAAACTCGTTCGAACGACAATTCAAACGAATTTATAAAAAGTTTGAAATTTTTAATTTTCATCCCAGAAACTTTATATACTTTATTTTAAATTTTAATTAAATCTTTCTGAAAGTACACAACAGTTTTAAAAATAAAATTCGCCCAATAGAAATTGTTCCAAGCTCCTATATATATATATATATATAATGCATTCCTACCTTGGGAGCAATTGGAACTATGTTGATGACGTAGAAACGAGGCACTGTACACATGGCATTTGATGAAGCTTTTGAAATCTTGGCCGCTACGTCTTCAACTAACCCGTCATAGGCTTGAATGGATAAAATTAAAACTATCCTATGACATAAACATTTTTGTGTGGAATTGAGCCAAAACTACGATGAGACTCAATCGGAGAATTCTGTCCTTACATCTATAAGTACTCATTAAATGGTTTCGTTTTCATTAAGAAGTCCCAGCGTTTTGAAACACAGAAAATTACGAAAGTGCAGAATCCTTTTGACTTCTTCTTTTAGGGTTTAATCCCTTTTTGTTTACAATTCACAAAAATCCCATATGCTTTAGTGAATTGTTTTAGTGTTCAAGAATACACTTTGCCCTTGTTTATTCTTTAAGGGGAGAACTCTGCAACCAGAGAGTTGCGTGCTATTGTGGAAGAATTCTCTACATAGTGTTATGGGTTTCGGTCCTTGTGGTATAGCTGCGCGTGAACCACTGCAGATTTCTAGCCATTGCTTTGAAGGTTTGACGAATACACCGTGCGTTACTCTTGTGGGCGAAAGCAAGATGGTATGTAAGTCAATAGTCTTGTGAATTCTTCAAAGTTCTAGAAATAAAAGGTTTTGCCCTGCGGAGATTTTTCCTTAATTTTGTGTCACATGCTTTATTTATTTATGGGTTGACACACGGACACACAGTTGCATGTTTAGGGGCTTAATTAATTTGGTTTAAAATAGACGTTTTACCTGGAAACTTGCGAATTAATTTAAATCGGTATCACACACCGCAGTTACACGTTTTTCAATTTTTGGATTTCTCAATTTTTCATACAAAAATAATATACAAAAAATCACACCATGGATTTAAACTCAAACAACCAAGTGATGGAAATTGAATGTATGGGTGTGAACATATTCGATAGGTAAATAAACTCAATCAATCATATGTGCACGATGCATACGTGTACCCCTAATGAATGAACATCAAAATTATCCTTAGGTGTAAAAATTGTTGAATTTAGATGACATTGTCTTATGCAAATCAACAAATCAAAGTCAAAGTGATTTCCACACCAATGACGTCCAAAACAATTTAGTGCCGTTTCGAGAATTTTTCAAAGGACGTGCAAACCCATTGAATTATTTCCATCCAAAACTCCCTCATATAAAATAATGCAATTTTTATATTTTAAAGAGGTACTAAATTCTCAACTTAGATAAAACCTATTGGCCCAAATTTTTGGCATATTTCATCTTTTTATTGCCTTAATTTTTGTGGGGGATCTTTTTAAATGGTGGCTTTCACGACGTGATTTTTATTCAATCGCAGCCCTTTTTCGTGTTCACTCATCATTTTTTAAAATTAAATAAATTCCTCGCGGGTAATGGTTTTTACGTGCACTACTTTTATTATACTCGTATTATTGCACTTGGTTTGTTTTAAGTATAGGATTGAGATGGAAACACCTAACCAACATGTGATAAGACAAGCTCAATAATCAAACAAATCCGTGCATGTGTGCAACAAAGGAAATCATGAGTCAAACATATAGGAAGTAGCAAGTAACAATATCTTAATGACTCCAAACATTATAAAGCACATGTATAAATTGACCTATTATCTCAAAACACTATCAAATAGTCACATAAAAAAAGGGAATGATGTTGTGACTCGGTCATCCAAATTGTCCATCCATAAACGGTGCAAACAAAATACAAAAAACTTTTTGGATTTTTCTAAATTTTATCAAACTAAAATCTTTTTGTAATTTTCAAAATTTTCATAAGAATGGAATATATACAATAATGATACATACTAGCAATAGGCAAATAATGTCATCATTCAAAACAACCTATGCTAGTAAACAAGTCAAACCACAATCTTTAGGTGCGGAGGAGTTTTCCAAAGGTGGTGACAACTTATGAAAAACCTCCATTAAAGTTTGTGAAGTTTTGACTAAAAACTTAACTTTCTCACCTAAATGTGCAAACTCTCTCATGTAGTCTCCAGGAGCATGTAAAGTATCATGTGTGGGTGTATGTGTGTCAAAAACTAGTGTAGAAGCAAAACGTGACACATAACCCAACATAAAATAAAATTCCCTAAGGTGACCTCTCCTCTTGCAATGGGAACAAACATAAATAGGCCTAGGAACATGTGACACCCCGCCTAATTAATTACTGGGTGATCAGTCCTTAATCAATTAATTTCAGAATATCAAGTTGGTTCAGATAATGCATCACTGACGAGAATTCAAATTCAAATTTAATAAAACTAATCACCTAGTATTTTAAAAAGGGTGATGTCCAACTTTTATCTTGTCATTATTTACTACTAAAAGAATATCAACAAACACCATGCATCACAGTAACATACGTAGCCTGACAAAACCAAAATAAATGGTTGGAGTAAACATCTCCAAATACAATCCCATACAATAGATTAAATGAAAGAAACCAAATCCAAGAGAGCGTTTAAAACGGATAAATCTCTAAAAGTAAGCATTAGTAATGATGATATGTCCAATAAGATGAATAACTGGAAAAGGAAGGATAGGCTGAATCGTCTACTAGCAATAATCCTGCAGCTTCCATAGCAGCTACAGCACAGCAACTGAATAGAGTCTCCTAATATTGGTGTCCCAGTGGCTGGGCACCTGAAACAATGGAACAATAGAAAGATATGCATAAAAACGGGTCAGAGCCCCATTTGAAAACATTTTAAAAATATATCAAGTGCTTAAACTGATTCAATTATCACAATTATTCTTCAAGTTAACTTAGCGTACTCACTTGAGATACTCACCCCTCGATCTAGTGTGCACGTCTAACGAGCCTAACTACCCATACTAGTCATGATCCATGATTGACTATTAAGTGTATAGTTTAATGATTGAAATCCTCCCAAAATAACTCAAAGTCGACATACTTATGATTTCAATATAGATTTAGGATTACTTAAGTTTATACTCATATTCTTATAAATGCCTAACTGATACTACCATAAGTGTACATAAAATGCATTACAACATAAGACACCAAACATGATTCCGGTATACACACATTATTCGCTTTAGGTATACATGTCAATATATAAATATAGAAATATTGCACCTTTGGTTGAGAAACCGCTAATATTACGCATACTCGGCTATCTAGTCCATTTGCAAAGCTCACGCGTAGAGGACAATAGGTTCAATCTCTCGAGACCTAATAGAAACATAAACGCATATTGGAGGTGAACATAGTCATAAGCCGATGGTCTACGCACATACCTAAGCACCCATACGACCGTCATCACTATCAATCTCACGGATAGCCCGTACCTAGGTTCCATGCTCTAGTGGTACAACTCTAAATCACCCGAAGGCACACGAGATTCGGTTGTCCACAACGCGCTAACCTCCATTCGATAGCCAGTAGCTAGGTATGTTATACACATAATATTCTGAACAATAAAGATGCACACAACTTATATAAATTCATTAGCTTTGACACAGTCTAGTAGTTACGACACCAATACTACGTCTCTTATTATAACCCGTACCTTAGTCGTATTTATTCCCACTTGTATTTTTGTAACTATTTAAATCCTATGGATTTATACCTCCCGAGGATCGACATATTCTTCGTTCACTAAAGATTATTTATTTAAGTCTCTCTCCAATCATACTGCTTCATTACTCGAATAAATAAGCCTACGGGAAGTTCGAAACAAAAATTAGGCCCAAAAAGGCCATTCTGGAATCTCGTTAGAAGACCTAGAAATCTCGTTCGAACGAGGTCGTTCGAATGAAGGTCTTCGAATGAACCACCAACTCGTTACAAGTCTATTGGAATCTCGTTAGAAGTCTCGTTCGAACGAGGTTGTTCGAACGACCTGGGCTGGACTTTTAACGAAATTTCCGAGAGTGCCCAATTCTTCACCAACTTCATTTTTTCCAGATTTTCTCTCCTCCAAATTCATCCTAAATTCGTATCAACTAAATTTTAAGGTTTCCAAACTACTCTAAGCCACCCTAGAACAGTTATTAACATAGTTTTGGGGTTAAATCCTTCTAATCATCATGTAATTTCAATAAATCCCCAAATTTTGCCACAAACCCTATCAACATGAACCCAGAATTTAATTGTCCATAAAAACTCCATTTTAATTCGTGATTTACATCTAGTTCACCAACTTTCATATTTCTATTAAGGTGAAAATACTCTACATCAAACCCCCATCATATTTCCTAAATTCTATGCACAATTTCATCATAACCAAACCCAAATTAGCATGTTTTGTTCTAAAAACCTCGATACATGTTAACAAGAGTAATAATTTCTAAGAGAAGAGAAAGATAATCACTTGCCTTAAAATGGACTTCTTATTTGTAGGTTAAAACTCGTATAGGGATGATCCTCCTGACGCGATCTACGCATTGGTGTTTTTTTTTGTTGTGAAAGGTTGAGTTCTTGACTTAGGGCTCTAATGGATCTTCTTCTCCTTCCTTGGTTCTCTCTCCCTTTTCCTCTCTTCTTAGGTAGGTTGGAAACTGACAACCACTAACCCTTAATGTCTTTTTAATTAACCCAATTTTCGTCCATTTAGTTACCTTAAAATTCCTAAATACCAAAATACCCCTCCGGGGTGTCGTTTTGGGTTAAAATGCCCCGGACTTCAAATAAAATATCCGAATAGTATTTTATGACGTCGTCCGAGTTATACAAAAATAATTTATCTTTTAACCTTCCAAATATAAACAAATGGCGTGACTCATGTGCGTCCCAATTATTTATAACATAACTGACGTGTATCTCGTCCCCGGCCATAATATTATTTCAATAATTACTAACTCTTATCACACTAGTGATTATAATCATAAAATCATATTAATTACAATTTAAAGTTTTCTCCCTTTAATCTAATTAATCCCCATTTTTCCATAAAATAAATATGCCTAAAAATATAGGGTATTACACACTTCCCCCCTAATAATAGAATTTCGTCCCGAAATTTAGAAAATAAGACATACCTGGTAAGAATAAATATGGGTACCTTATCAGTACGCGGACTATTTATATTGTAGAGCACTCGATTACTATAATCCCCGTCTCATAGCGAGTTTGTTTAGCCCTCTTATTAAAGACACTCCACACTATATTCCTATCTAACAACATTCGTATAAGGCCTGCCGATACATTATAAATTCCAATAGTTAATATCCTTAGAAGGCCGCACCTCACTACATGACAACTACTCGTATTTATCTGAAAACAAAATTCCCATTCTGAGAGAAACCATACGAACATCTGAGCACTCTTGTTCGCCTAAAACAGTCGTGGTAATTTTACTATAATCATCAGACTTTAATTCGACAACTCCAAAATTTTGATTATCCGCTCACCTCTAAACATACATAGGGAGAATAGTTAAGGGTTTTCCACACCAAAACCTCAATAAACACCTTGTTCACGACAAATAGATATGAATGCTTCCAATCAACCGTTTGCCTAATCCTAGGCGATGGGTGATTCATCCTACTCAAAACGAAATGTCATCCCTGCTGCTTCCTAAAATCCCATCTTGATGGTGGGATTCAAAAATCTCATCTCGATTCAGAAAATAATACCGTGTAGGACCACGTACTGGTGCGATCCTTCCTTTCAAAGGAAGACTGAGGCACACTAGTTAATATTATAAACCACCCCAAAGGAATATCAATCACTTCCTTCTTGGGTGACTTGTTCCACATGTTCGGATGAACCCTTGATCTTGTCTTGAGGATGGCAACCCATCCAAGAAACTTTACCGACTTTATCGGCCTCTTCCATTATAGGAATTATCGATAGTCCCAAAATTCTCTTATTGATCCTTTTATTCCAGCCGATGTCTATCTATGAGTGGTGCCTGCCAAGACTCATCACTATGTCCCGCTAAACATCTACTTTTCCTTGAACTATCTCGTATTTAGTGACACTTAATACTTCCCTTCTTTCCTTGGCGTATACCGAAAGTTATGACCCGTGTACTTTTCTCCACGATGTGCACTTCTGGATTTTGTTTACCATACTAACATCATCACTCTTTGTGTGCACCAGTTGCTCTCACATTTGACTAATTACAACTCCACTTCGAGTTCTCCATAGGAATTAAATTCTACTCTTCTCAAGGAATACCTTCTTTTTTTTAAAAAATAGTTTCCCACAGCCTTCCAACCAAATTTGGGTGAGCTACTCTAATCGCATACGTATATATGGGTTATTGTCCTTCATGCGATGCTTAATTCACTCTACCACTTCCACTACGTTATGCTAATTCCATAAACATATATTACATAGTCCATTCCCACGTTTCTTCAACTTGGACGATTCTAACATCAGCTAACTAGGATGCCCACATTTTGTGACCCTCGACCGCCCAGGGAGAGTGAGCGGAGCGCTACTCATCGATAAAACTAACCACATCCCCAATGTAACAAGGTATAGTGTATTTAAATCCCACAACAATAAAAGAGAAACTATCAATCTCCAATCTCTTCAGATAAGTACATCAAATCTCTTGAAATATAAAACCACTAAAATAAATTAATAATTCTCCATACACCAAAATAAATACAAGTCTTCTTCTTGTATTAAAATATTCTTCCCAGATAATCTACACTAAAAATCATCCAAACTCTTTATTTCCCTTGCTTTCTGAACGCGATTACAACACTTGGGTATTCCCAATCATCCTAGAAATTGAAATTTTAAATCCTCCTTATCATCGTTCCACCCCTCAACTCGTGGTGATAAGATAAAACTTTCAATGCTTTCTTACCACACAACCGGCTCCACTGGCCTTAAATCATAATTCAACCTCCAACTTATATATATATAATTATCTTCTCCTAGTACGACCGAGGTACCGAACTCATGGACTAATGATCGAACATCTCCCTACTTCCAACCTCACGCTATGTTTCATGTGTGGTATGTCTCGTAAAGCGAAATCCAAATAAGGAACCCCCCTGATACAATACTGCCTAGCATTGTCGGGTATCGAAATACGTTAGGCCCTCCGTCCATATCATGTACCCCTTTATTCCGTCTCTTGATAGAACATTTATATCTCTTCCTGTTAATTACACTTAACAAAGAACATTTCGCTAATTGTACAATCATTCAATATTGGTAATAATCACCCTCCATAAACCTCAAATACATACAATCGGGGTTCTCTAAATCCTGTCCCCAAATATATGGGTCCAACTCTTAACCCTCACATATCTAAAGGATAGATATATCAATACGCTCTTCCTATCACTAAGTCCTGAGTGCTAAACATCATAATGAGTTAAATCTTTTTGCTCAACAGTAAACCTAATACATGCTTAATCATACTAACAAAGTCCTTACACACATCGGGATTCGAATATCTCGACCCCACTATTCCCTCTGAAGTCTCTAATATAGACGATATAAGTGTGAGTCCAACTTTCTTGCAGGTGAGACCTCTCCAGAACAAAGCATACAACACTAAGGCAATCACTCCGATAGCCTTGCAATAACTGCCTACTATCATACTAACAATTACTATAAAGTTGTAATTAAGACAATATCATACTCATATCTCACATCACCAAAACGAGTACTCTCAATAAAGTATATAACATCATTAATACACCCATTCATCCTCCGAAGATAGTACTAAGGAAAATCCCGCTACACTAGAAAAAATATTCACGTAAAAATGTTTATAGTTATACGCATTAAACTCGTCTCACATGCTAATCTAGCAATGAACAAAATATAGTGACTCACTAGTGTCACACAAAACATGCCTCATCCTCCGAGGATAAAACTCGCACTTCTACCTTGCCAATCGTCTTGACTGCACAAGTGGTCCTTAGATTTAACACGCTTGTCTAAAACCAAAACAAAACTACTTTAATCGTTTCCCTTTACTAGGCATCCTACTCTTGTCCCTTTACTCACTTCGGGAAAACATTAACGCATGTGATTTCACTCTCCACAAAATACCTCAACACGTAACCCACTTATCTATTGTCATACTAACCATGCTAGGATTGTCCTTATCTCGGACTTTGGTAGGATCGATTCCTGATGGATACCTCGTTGTTCCCTTAGCCTTATTGACCCTATGGAACATGCTACTGGCTTCAATAGTCCTTACTGAATCCACCATCGCTTGGTAAGAATTTATCTATCCGAATCATTTAAATGGGTCCTCTGATGGGTATCCCCCTTTGTGGGGCTTCATTACTACCGTTTCATCCAGTCTTATTCATGACTAAATTCTTCGATTCTTTTAGCTTCCCACACATAGAAGCATTATCATCTCCATTGAAAAAGCATGACATTTTCAACCTCTGAATTGACCATCGTGCAGAATTCCCTTTTAAGTGTTATTGATTATTTTTACGAGTCGATCTCCCACTTGGAGTCGACATCCTACGATACAAGATTCGCTAACGGTTTCGATTCAAATTCACGAATGAACATGTGTCAAGTCCTCCTGTGATGAGTTCAGAACAACTTTCACTTCTTATCCTGAACATCTAATGAAGGAACATGAGGTCAAACTGTAGCTAAGATTCTCCTATAGGCATAACACTTCAAAAAGTGGTGGCTGATGTAACACCCCGCCTAATAAGATACCGGGCGATCGCTCCAATATTAAATTAAAACAGGAGTTTCATATGGATCATTCTTAGCATCACTGTCGAAAATCCATTTAATTACTAATATCCTATTAGGTGAGCGTTAAAAACTTTTACTTAACTACCCTTTTTACGATCAAATTAAAACATCCACAATTATATGCGTGAATGAAACTGAAATAAATTAAAATAACCGAACACTCGGTTCAAATATACAACCATAACGAATGCTGTACTGAAAGAATAAATAAATGCAATTGAGCCATTGGCTCGAATGTTTATACAGTACCTCCTATCTAGAGTACAAGGATGGAAGCGGCTATCAAAAACCTGCACGCATCCACAGCTGCTGCAGCTGACGTCTGACTCGAAAGAGTTTTCATCCAGGCGTCCCTGTGTCTGGACACCTATATATATACAGTATAGAGAAAGAAAGGAGAGTAGACAAACGGGTCAGAGCCCGAATGTTTAGAAAATATTTTGCAAGTGCATAAATGCTTTATTTTTAGAAAAATAGTTTTTATCAAATATTTAAATTGGTATCGCACTCTCATGAGATACCCCTCACCTCTCCTCTAACAGTGCACACCTAGCGCATCCCTATAAACATCCTAGTCAAGCTACCCTGCTAAACTAGTCTAATACCCAACCACTTTCTTTCCTAGATAGTCAAACATGTGTACTAAGGGCTAAACTTCACTCTAATCTCGACGCTATGCCATGTTCGTGCGTGGGGTGTCTCGCGAAGCGAAATCCAAACAAGGAACCCCCCGATACACTACTATGCAGCAAGGTCGATCTTTGAGATCCGCCAGTCCCTCAGTACAGAAAGATATATATAATATATATACCATAAACATTTAATAATATTAGAGCACTAAGGATTAAACTTCTCCCCAGTCTCAACACAATGCCATATTCGTGCGTGGGGTGTCTCGCGAAGCGAAATCCAAACAAGGAACCCCCCCGATACACTACTATGCAGCACGGTCGATCGTTAGGATCCATTAGACCCTCGGCACTCGATTTATACATATACGTACATCTACAATATACGTCCGGATAATATCTCCCGGACTGAGGATTACTTGATACATATAGTATTTATAAATACTTATCCTTTTCATTTCAAAAACTTCCATTTCCCTTCTCATATCCAGGAAATGTATTTATAGAAGCCAATTCATTATCATGAATTGCTTTAATAAATCATATACTTTTTGAAAGCCAATTTTATTAACATAAAAATGCTTTTCCTTTATCAATTATCCCATTTCCCTTTTTTATACTCAGGAAATGTATTCAAAGACATTTTCATTATCATAAAAATGCTTTGATCATGACATATGCTTCCACATCCCTTCTTCCATCCAGGAAGTGTTACCGAAGCCAAATAATATAACCCATTTCCCTTCCTATATCCAGGAAATGTAATTAAAGCAAATCCATTATTATGAACTGCTTTAATAAACGCGTTCTAAGACCGCCCGTCCGGATTTCTCCACTGTGCACGCCCCTAAATGGCTATCATCTTCCAGGGCCTCCAAGACAACCTGGGATCCTATATCGAAAGACGTCGGGAAGCGACCATGTGCCTGCGGGATAGTCAAGACCACACCCGGAATCTCCTAACCAGCGCAGAAAATATAACAACAAACGCTCACATGGCCTATAGGACTATATCCACCCTGCATCATTAGCCAGGGGGCTTCACCATACGAACGCAACTTCCCTTATGATAGCGATTTAGAGAGGTGTGTATCCTCATTTTTATTATTTATGAAAATCATTTGTCTTTCCATTTTGAAAACATTTATATATTATGTTCAAAATCATTTTCATCATATCATATATACTTTAATCACATAGTATATACATATCCTATATATTCTTCCTAGAATATATATAATAACGGCCATAGTGGCCTATAGCATTTAGCGATAATCAATAATCCCAAAGATTCCCTCCAGGAATCATAATCATGCATTCATATAAGCATGATACTAAAACCAAAGTATTTCTTACTTTAATAAGTAATACATACCTTAATCCCATCTAAGGCTTTATTGGATATCTCCAATTACACTATCTCACAATAAGTTTATAAATATCTATTTATCACATTTATCCTATTTATCTCGTAGGATTTACCCAACCATAAACAATATACTTATGTTTTATATACACATAATTATATAGGCCTAAATGCCCACTTAATTGTTTCAGGGATTATTCTTTCCCGAACTTGAACTATGTCCGTTCCTCAGGTTAAGCCCTACACCAATCCAATCTCTATTTAAATCATAACCTGGATTTATTTCTACAAACCCAAAGTTTTCGTATCTCCTCAAGTTCTTTAGAGGTCCTAACACTCCATTTGAGAACCCCTAATATATCTCTAATAAGTTCTAACTAACGATTTTGATCTCGGACAGCTTTCCGTAGAAAAATCACTATAAATCCAAAAAAAATCAGAAAAATACGCGGTCAGCGCCCACGCGATCACGTCGAAGAGATCTACAAATTTCATTTTTTGACCAAGAGCCGAATCGATTTGTGTCATGGACGAATCGATTCGGAAAGGCGCTTCATCACTATTTATCGTCTTCTCCGAGATTTCGTTTTCGGCCATTAAAGCTTCTCCCAAACTTTTGTCTCCTCCCCCGACATCCTACGACCTCGACCAACAACATATACACATATATTAAGGGTTCTAAACATCCTAGAACCCTAAACCACCAATTAATTTAGGTTAAAACCTAAGTTTCTCCAATTATACCATTTTAGGGGTTTATTCGTTTTATCTCCCGAAAACCCGTTTTATCCACGATTACCCAATCCAAAATAGTTAGGATTTCTTTATAGCAAACTACAGTATGAGATATTTATGCAAAAATGAAATAAAGCAAGTAAACACTTGCCTCGTGGATATAATCTGACGACCTCGAGCTGAATCCCGCGGAGGTTGGCCGGAATCTCCTCCTTTCTCCTCTTTCTTCCTTCCTCTCTCTCTATTCTCTCTTTTTTTTTTCTTTCTTTCTCTTTTTCTCCCTCTCTTCTTTCTTTTATAAGGAGAAAAGGGTTTTAAACCCTTAAAACCCAAAAACGACTCGTTTACCCAATTACGAGTTACTTTTACCTCTAAAATTACCCGAAACTTAATTTCGACAATCGAACACTCTTTTCCGACTATCTCGGCCATTCCGAGAATTATGGCGCAGTCAAAATTCCCATCCGAGGTACTTGACTGCAAATCACTATTCCAACCCAAAATAATTAAATGCGGGTTTTCCAATTAAAAATCTTACCTCGTGTCGCTTTACTCAACGACGACATATAATTAAAATATTTCGACCTATATAGTCCCAAAAATAATTACAGCACCCATCGAAAATCATTCAATGCTCGAAAATCTCAAAATTTACTATTTAGGAAAATTCCCCAAATTGCCACTTAATTTAATTATGTAATTTAATTGTCTAAAAAGGACGGGTTGTTACAGCTGACTCCTACCATGATAACTTTGTTTTGATAAGCCAAGAAAATTTCGTCCAAATTATCACTTTCAGTTAGCCATGCTCCTTACTATGTCCAAACCTTTGGATAATTTACCTCCTTTGGCTAACACACATAATTTTCGCATTCCTCGAAATTCCACTAATAGTTCTCTACAATGTTTTGTAACACACTGGGTGGGTTTACTCTCACACCTCTTTCGACTATAGTCGCATTTGGAAATCAAGGCTCCTGGCTTCTCGTGCCATAATGGGGGTGACCTCGACTACATTCATCATCCTTGAATATACTTTATAACCTCAACTAAGACCTGCCTCCTGATGTCCGCTTAACGGCCCTCGTCTGACATCCTTCATTGCTTGGCACACGTACACATCCAAACGCAATTTGAATTCACTAAAATACATATGTTATAGTAGGAGAACGGAATCTCATCGTAGGAATCAACAATCCTAAATATAGGGCTCTATATCAAACAAAGCAATGCTGGAAGCATAATAAGCGGCACAGATCCTAAAGGATACTATAAACCTGATGTTTTGATATCACCTGTGACACCCCGCCTAATTAATTATCAGGTGATCAGTCCTTAATTAATTAATTTCAGAATATCAAGTTGGTTAAGATAATGCATCACTGAAGAGAACTCAAATTATAATTTAATAAAACTAACCACCTAGTATTTTAAAAAGTGTGATGTCCAAATTTTATCTTGTCATTATTTACTACTAAAAGAATATCAATAAACACCATGCATTAAAGTAGGATACGTAGTCTGACGGAAGCAAAATAAATGGTTGGAGTAAACATCTCCAAATACAATCCCATACAATAGATTAAATGAAACAAACCAAATCCAAGAGAGAGTTTAAAACGGCTAAATCTCTGAAAGTAAGCATGAGTAATGACGATATGTCCAACAAGATGAATAACTGAAAAAGGAAGGATAGGTTAAATCATCTACTAGCAATAATCCTACAACTTCCATAGCAGCTACAGTAGGACAACTGAATAGAGTCTCTTCAGATTGGTGTCCCTATGGATGGGCACCTAAAACAATGGAACAATAGAAAGATATGCAGAAAAACGGGTCAGAGCCCGATTTGAAAACAGTTTAAAAATATAGCAAGTGCTCAAATTGATTCAATTAGCACAATTATTCTTCAAGTTAACTTAGCGTACTCACTTGAGATACTCACCCCTCGATCTAGTGTGCACGTCTAACGAGCCTAACTACCCATACTAGTCATGATCCATGACTAACTATTAAGTGTATAGTTTAATGATTGAAATCCTCTCGAAATAACTCAAAGTCGACGTACTTATGATTTCAATATAGATTTAGGATTACTTAAGTTTATACTCATATTCTTATAAATTCCCAACTGATACTACCATAAGTGTACATAAAATGCATCGCAACATAAGACACCAAACATGATTCCTCTATACACACATTATTCTCTTTAGGTATACATGTCAATATATAAATATAGTAATATTGTACCTTTGGTTGAGAAACCCTTAATATTACGCATACTCGGCTATCTCGTCCATTTGCAAAGCTCACGCATAGAGGCCAAGAGGTTCAATCTCTCGAGAACTAATAGAAACATAAACACATATTGGAGGCAAACATAGTCACAAGCCGATAGGCTACGCACATACCTACGTACCCATATGACCGTCATCACTATCAATCTCATGGATAGCCCGTACCTCGGTTCCATTCTCTAGTGGTATAACTCTAAATCCCCCGAAGGCACACAAGATGTTCACAACGCGCTAACGTCCGTTCGATAGCTAGTAGCTAGGTAAGTTATACACATAATATTCTGAACAATAAACATGCACACAACTTATATAAATTCATTAGCTTTCACACAGTCTAGTATTTACGGCACCAATACTGCGTCTCATATTATAACCCGTACCTTAGTCGTATTTATTCCCACTTGTATTTTTGCAACTATTTAAATCCTATGGATTTATACCTCCCGAGGATCGACATATTCTCCGTTCACTAATGATTATTTATTTAAGTCGCTCGCCAATCATACTGGTTTATTACTCGAATAAATAAGCCTACGGGAAGTTCGAAACAAAAATCGAGCCCAAAAAGGCCATTCTGGAATGTCATTAGAAGACCCAAAAATCTCATTTGAGCGAGGTCGTTTGAACGAAGGTCTTCGAATGAACCACCAACTCATTAGAAGGATATTGGAATCTCTTTAGAAGTCTCGTTCGAACGAGGTCGTTCGAACGACCTGGGCAGGACTTCTAACAAAATTTTTGAGAGTGCCCAGTTCTTCACCAACTTCATTTTTTCCAGATTTTCTCTCCTCCAAATTCATCCTAAATTCATATCAACTAAATTTTAAGGTTTCCAAACTACTCTAAGACACCCTAGAACACTTCTTAGTATAGTTTTGGGGTCAAATCCTTCTAATCATCATGTAATTTCAATAAATCCCCAAATGTTGCCACAAACCCTATCAACATGAACCGATAATTTAATTGTCCATAAAAACTCCATTTTAATTCTTGATTTACATTTAGTTCACCAACTTTCATATTTCTATTAAAGGGAAAATCCTCTACATGCAAACCCCCATCATATTTCCTAAATTCTATACACAATTTCATCATAACAAAACCCAAATTAGTATTTGTTGTTCTAAAAACATCGATACATGTTAACAAGAGTAATAATTGCTAAGAGAAGAGAAAGATAATCACTTGCCTTAAAATGTACTTCTGATTTGCAGGCTGAAACTTGTATAAGGATGATCCTCGTGACACGATCTACACGGTGGTGTACTTTTTGTTATGAAAGGTTGAGTTCTTAACTTAGGGCTCTAATTGATCATGTTATCCTTCCTGGGCTCTCTCTCTCTTTTCCACTCTTCTCACGTAGGTTGGAAACTGAGAGGAAGGCTCACCTACATCATGAACTATACATCACACCGTACATCATACCTAATTCTAGGCCCTAGAAAACTTTTTTTTCAAATTTTATATTTTTCCCTCGAAATTAACCTTCCAATCAACCCATACGCAAAAAATTAGGTCAAAATACATTTTGTAGCTATTTTTAAAAAATCCACAAAAAACTGTTGGCGCAGACCCTTATAAATAAGGTAATTTTAGCATTTTTTTGTGGATTTTTTAAAAATAGTTACAAAATGTATTTTGACCTAATTTTTTGCATATGGGTTGATTATAAGGTTAATTTCAAGGGAAAAATATAAAATTTGAAAAAAAGAGTTTCTGAGGGTCTATAATTAAGCGTGATCCATAGATGATGTATAAAGCATGATGTAGGTGAGCCTTCTCCTGGAAACTGATATCCACTAACCCTTAATGTATTTTTAATTAACCCAATTTTCGTCCATTTAGTTACCTTAAAATTCTTAAAGACCAAAATACTCCTCCGGGGTGTCGTTTTGAATTAAATGTCCCGGACTTCAAATAAAATACCCGAATAGTATTTTCTGACTATTTCGACCCTTCCGGACACTCTGGTGCACTCAAAATAGTCGTTCGAGTTATACAAAACTAATTTATCTTTTAACCTTCCAAATATAAACAAATGACGTGACTCATGCGTGTCCCAATTATTTATAACATAACTGCCGTGTATCTCATCCCCGTCCATAATATTATTTCAATAATTACTAACTCTTATCACGCTAGTGATTATTATCATAAAATCAGATTAATTACAATTTAAAATTTTCTCCATTTAATCTTATTAATACCCATTTTTCCATAAAATAAATATGCCTAAAAACTCTAGGACGCACTCTCCTAATAGGAATGGGATTCCTAGGTGGGTTATGGTGAGACTCACGTGAATCTAACACTAAAGTGGGAACTATCTCGGGTGCTAATTGGGAAGTAAAAGCACCGTCATGACATATTCCTAAGATCTCACCACTACCCAAAATAGGATTGAGAACCATCTTTCCAACTTTCTTAGATGCGTTCTCTAAAGGGACTTTAATCTCCTGGGAACGCTCGAGATCACTCTCGAGTTCGAATACACGTGTCGTTAGACTAGACACTGTGTTGGTCAAATCACACTTTTCCTTTTTTAAAACTTCTTTCTCTTTCTCCAAATCTAACACTCTACGACCTAAATACATATTATACTTCTTTTTTTTAAGGTCTCGGTGTACAAATCTCTAAAGGCTTTTTGGATCTCACTTTCATCTCCACTCTCAAGTTCTCTCTCTTCTCCACTAGAAACAGTCGAGTCATCACCGGTGCTCTCATGACCTCTATCAACGTGAGACAAAGTGGGTGTGCTCACACGACTCGAAAAAGCTACACACATCCCATGTGCCAAACCTTTATCGGACTCATCACCCTCATATCCTTTACTATCACTAAGTGTGGTGGGCATAACAGTATCTTTGACCTTTCTACTTATCCTAGTAGGACACCCTTTAACTATGTGCCCTTTGCCCTCACACTCAAATCACCTGATCTCATCCTCCTTGTCACATTCTTTGGCCTCTACTTTATTTTTATTTGACTCAAAAAATCTCTTTTTATTGGAAGAATTTTCTTTTTTCATTTTGAGAAACTTTTTAAAAAATTTCACAAAGCACGACCACATCATCAAACTCACCCTCAGAGTCGGACTCACAAACTTTTTCTTTCTTTTTATTAAAATGAGACTTTAAAGCAACTCCCTATCCTTAGCCTTGATGATTTGGGGAAACATTTTTTATCTCATCGGTTTTTTAGGTCTCCTACAAGTTCTTCCAACTTAAGAGATTTCAAATTTCCCAAAGAGTTCAAAACAGTGACGTTAGGAATAAAGAGTTTTGGGAGAGATCTCAAAATCTTTTTAACGACACACGTGTTATCAATCACCTCACCCAAATTAAAACTGGTGTTAACAATGTCCGACAAACATCCATAAAAATCTTCAAAGCATTCAGACTCATACATGGTGATAATGTCAAATTGGGTGGCCAAATTGTATAGCTTTGATTATTTAATCGCGTTAGTATCCTCATGTGTCAATTTCAAAACATCCCATGCCTCTTTAGACGTGGTTCATGTCATAATTCGACGAAACTCGTCGGGAGTGATGGCTCCAGAAATAGCACTCAAATCACATGAATTAAATTTAAACATTTTAAAATCATCTCCAGTCCATGCTAACACGGGTTTTAAAGAGTTGATATTTTCAAAGGTGACCGTGGGAGGAGTCCACCCATTTTCGCAAAGGAACCAAACACGCTCGTCAATGGCTTTTAAAATAGAATTCATCCGATCTTCCCAATAGGCATAATTAGGCCCGTCAAAAATAGGCATCTGATTATATAAGTGCTGCATAGGAAAATTTGCGATTTTTCAAAAAAAATCAATATCACACATAATATGCGAAAAATAGGAATACGCGATAAGTTAGCGCAACACGCTCTGATACCAATTTGAAAAACGTGTAAATGCGGTGTGTGATACCGATTTAAATTAATTCGCAAGTTTTCAAGTAACCTTATTTAATTAGAGTCTATTTTAAAACCAAACTAAATCAACCCTTAAATATGCATCTACATGCCATAAATCATTCAAACCATGCATGAAAAACAAAGACAATCGATTCAGGAAAAAAAAACATTTCGGGTAAAACCTTTTATAACACTTTGAAAAATTCACAAGACCTTTGACTTACATACAACTTGATAATCTCCCACAAGTGTGTATTGCACGGTGCCTTCAGCAAACCTTCAAAGATACGAGAGATAGCGAAATACCCTCCAGGTGTCAGTTCGTCGTCTTCGGCTTGTCCACACGCAGAATGACTACGCTCGGTATCCACCGATCAAATATGGAGAAGCCTTCTCCACAGAGGTTGGAGAAAAGAAAAGTGTGTTCTCGAACACCAAAAAAATTCACCAAAGCACATGGGATTTTTGTGAATTGAAAAAAAAAGGGACCCTAAAAGGAAGAAGCCAAAACAATTCTGCAAATCACAGTTTTTCTGTTTTGTAAAACGCTGGCACTTCTTAATGAAAACGAAACCATTTAATGAGTATTTATACAAAATTGTGCCACCTTGGTATTAGAGCTCGTTCGAACAAGAAACATGTGTCGCTCGAACGAAGGATGTGTGTTGTTCAAACGACATCGCGCGACATACCAATCTCGCTCAAACGAGATGATGATCTCGCTTGAACGACATGGTCGTCAAAAAAATATTATTTTAATATCCGCTCTAACACTTAGAAAAAATACTCATTCACAAAATTTGATGAAAAAGTCCGCTCCAACACTTAGAAAATATTTTTTAAAAATATCCCAAAAGCTCTAAGTGGAAATTTAAGGTATTAAAAACATAACCTTACCAAAGTAAACTTCGCGGAGTATTTTTTATGAAGAACTTGATTAATTCGGATCCATCTTGATGTAGATTGCTCTGGAATGCTCTTCGACGTTGTAGCGGTATATGACATAATTAATTGATAACGGACTTATAAAAATATGTCCTTACAAATCTCCCCCTATGTCTATGCCGGTACATATATAAAAACATCTGAATTATCAAATACCAAAATGCCTATTCAAATCTACCCTCCCATGAATAAATTTGCAAGACTTCAAACTGTTCTTCAAAAATTTTCATCAAATCTCAAAGTTTTTCTCATCAGGGTGTGCAACATAAAATTCTTCAATCTTTATACCTACACACATGAGATAAATCAAAATACCTTCGTGACGTATCGAGTTTGAAATGATATAAGAATAAAGCATTAATAAATCAAATCTCCCCCATAATGTAAAAACTCCCCCATAACATGATAATTCTTTCTACCCCATTTTATGATGTCGTAGGAAGTCGAAGTCTAGTGTTTTATTGGTTCCCAAAACCCCGTGTGAACGTGTTACATCCATTTGGGTTAGGAAATCACTTTTGGATACGCTAGATTTTAGACAAGTTGATTCCCGTTTGTGTGCACATGATTCTTCTCTTGCCATATCATATAGATGATTGTGTTTGCATATTTGTCATACAATAGTTATGATTTCCTGATATATATTTGCTAGTGTAATGACATGTACTTTTTGTATAAATTTTTTCTTTTAAAAAATACAAAAAGATTTTATTTTGATAAAATTTTTGAAAAATCCAAAAAGAGTTTTGTAGTTTGTTTGCACCTTTTATGGATGGACACTTAAGATGACCGAGTCACAACATCATTTCATTTTTCATGTGACTATTTGATAATATTTTGAGACAATATGTCAATTCATCCATGTGCTTTATAATGTTTGGAGCCATTGAGATGTAATTAAGTGTTACTTCCCATATATTTGACTCATGATTTCCTTTATTGCACATATGCATGGATTTGTTTGATTATTTTGATTGTCTTATCACATGTTGGTTGGGTGTTTTCATTTCAATCATGTCCTTAAAACAAACCAAGCGCGATAAATCTTGATAAGAAAGTTATGCATGTAAGAGCCATTTGTGAGTTTGCGTGATTTGTTTAAAAATGATGAAGGTCTATGAAATATTATCATTTATCCTTTTTGATTAAGCCGCCGTATAATTGGACCTAAAAAATTGAGGAATTTTATTATTCGGGGTCCAAAGAGGTTAAAAAGTGCCCGAAAAAATTTAAAGGAAATAAAAAGAAATGCATGCCAATTATGGGCCAATTAGTTTTTTGGACCAATTCTCCAAAGTTTGAGAATTTAGTTTATACACCTCTAAAATTAAAATATATATGAGGGAGTTTGGATGGAGAATTAAAATGGGTTTGCACGTTCTTGAAAAATCTTGAAAAAGCGCTAAATAGTTTTGGACGTTATTGGTGTGGAAATCACTTTGACTTTGATTTGTTGATATTCATAAGATGATGTCATCAAAATCAATAATTTTTACACCAAAGGATACTTTTGATGTTCATTCGTTAAGGGTACACGTATGCATCATGCACATATGATTGATTGAGTTTATTTACCTATCGAATGTGGTCACACCCATATATTCCATTTCCATGACTTGGTTGTTTTAGTTTAAATCCATGGTTTGATTTTTAGTATCTTATTTTTGTATGAAAAATTGAAAAATCCAAAAATAGTTTGTGAAATTTTTGGGATATACCTTTGCATGCGCGTAGTTTGATTCTTGTTTGCTATGCATTTTATCGTGGCACTCCATGTTTTGATTGTTTTTTTTTATCTTTCCATTTGGGACATCATAAAATGGGGGAGAAAGAATTATCATGTTATGGGGGAGTTTTTGCATTATGGGGGAGATTTGATTTATTAATGCTTTATTCTTGTATCATTTCAAACTTGATGCTTCACGACTGTATTTTGTTTTATCTCAAGTGTGTGGGTACAAGGATTGAAGATTTTTATGTTGCACACCCTGATGAGAAAAGCTTTGAGATTTGATGAAGATTTTCGAAGAACAATTTGAGTGTGACACCTCGCCTAATTAAATACCGGGGGATCACTCCTTTATTAAATTAAATCAAGGTAAACAGTTGGTTCATTCTTAGCATCATTGTCGCTAAAAATACATTTTCCCAATTTAACACCCTAAATAATTAAGCTAAGTGTCAAAACCATTTTTATACATACATTACAAATTTTAATTTAACGAAAAAGATTTATTTATTTAAAAACAACATTTCTACAATTAAGAATCACACTGCGATAAACCAAATAATATAATACATTCGCCAATCGAATGTCAAAATATGAAACTAGAATCACACATCCATACTGAATAAATCCCATAGAACAATACTGGAAATAACTGAAATATAAATGTCCCAACAACAAATGAAATAGTGGAAAAGGGCGACACATGCCCAATAAATAAGAATGCTAGAAGTGGAGTCAATAAAGGAATCCGTCAACGCAAGTGACCTGCAACTCCCACCTAAGCTGCAGCACATTCCTCTCAAAGGATCCTAAGCAAGACGCCCCTATGGCTGGGCACCTGAAATATATACATATATATACAAGAGAGAGAGAGAGAAAAAGAAACGGGTCAGAGCCCGAAAGTGTGTTTGATTTAAAATACGTTTAGCAAGTATTTAAATTGATACAGGCCAATGCAACAACATATTAGTGCGTCACTCTCTTGAGAAAATACTCACCTCTCTTCTAATGTGCACACCTATCGCACTAATCTTCCCAACGGTTTGTTTTATCAATTATCGCACTAGTCTTTTTAACGTAACTTAGATTACTCGTAAGATTTACAATACTATTTCCACTTTAAAGAGATGTTCCAATTTGTAACCAAAGTTCTCTATTTTTAACTTTATAAAAACAATAAAGTTTCCAGTGACATATTATACTTTCTCAAAACAAGTATTTATAATTTGAGCCAACAACCATGTCCTACTTATCAAATCTCAGTGGGCAGTTTCAAATATCATAATCTCATATATATATTCACTACTCGTATAATATATATATATAACAGCACCCCGACTAAAACTATGGTGCGTGCATACTTCCACTATCCAAACCCCATACCACTCAAATCAAGGGGAATACATATTCGGAATCACTCTCGAATTGTATTAACACATAAACAAACAATATCGAGGCGAAGCATAGATTCCAAGTCTCTAAGAGGATGGCACATACTCGCGTCTCTTAGGACCGTCTGGACTATCAATTTGATAGCCTGCGCCAAGGATATCTAACTTCTAGGGTACAAGTCAATATCCCCCATAAAGTTCCCATTGAGATAAGACTGTCTCAGCGCGGTAACCTCAAGGATAGCAAGTAGCGAGGTATGTTTTTCACATGTATATAATATATGTACACACAATCATATAAATATACCACTTTACCATATTAACATAGGTTCTTCACGTTACCCATAATTATACCATTTATCTTTAATTTCTCATTTATAGAAAATACATATAAGGTTTCGTTCCTAACCTTAACTCGAAGGGTTTTGTCACTCATTACCTGACACTCGTGGACTATATCCTCACAAATCTGAAATTCAGTAAGTGTCTTTATTAGGTTCCAATGTAACTCTCTTACGCACCTCGCCCTTTAAATTTATGAATTCACCAACCCTAAAGTAAATGTCCCATAAATACCATTCTCGTTGAAGATTAAAGGTCCAAACATTTATTCCTATGTCCTACTGGTCCTCAATGTCTCCCAAATAATTTTATCAAGAATGCCCAAGGATTATATCACGACAATTTGAATTTAACTCATTTAAAGAGGGAATTAGGTGTCTGCCAGGAGGGGTCGATCGATCGAAGCTTGGGGCTCGATAGCTCGAACCTTCGATCGATCGAAGCTTGGGGCTCGATCGATCGGACCTTCGATCGATCGAAGCTCTAGGCTCGATCGATCGATCAAGCAGGTCTGGGCAAAATTCTGCAGAATGCAGTTACGGGTTTTACTAAACTTCTTCATCCAAAACTATGTTTTTCCATTCCAATCGTCCCAAAAATCCTACTATCATCATTATAACATTATACCAGGTGTTTATAATGTAAAGCATGTGTATAACTGTCATTAAACATGGATAATTAACTCAAAATACCATCTAATCATCAAGAACCCTAGAGTTTTCCTTAATCAAAGTTCTAATCTGTTTTTACCAGAAATTCCTTCTAATATATCATCAAAATTTCATGGGTTATATTCCTCTACATGGCAAGGGTTCCAGAATTTCCATATAATCAAAACTACATGCATTATCCTAACACAAATTGAGTTTTCTTCCATAGTTTCCATCTCTAAATAATCCTAGACTAATATGAAGATTGCATTAACGAAAATACGCAAGTCAAATACTTGCCTGGGATTTTTGGTATGCAGATTCACGGCTGATTTTGGTATGGCTGCGTTCCTTGTCTCGCGATCTACGCGGTGGGGGTGGTGGCGGTGCAATCCGGTGGCTTTTTGGCCTTGAATTGCCTTGGAGCTCTCTCCTCTCTTCTCCAATGGCCGTCACTTGATTTCTGGATATTCTAACCCTAAAAGGCTAACCTAATGGCTGATATAGGTTGCTGAAATTCGTAGGTTTAATTACCCAATTATGTAAAATGACTAAAATGCCCTCCCGGGGTACTAATTAGGCCTAAAAATGCCCCGAGATCCAAACTAAACCCCCGGGTACACTTTTCTGACTATCTCAACCCTACTGGACGCGTTGGCGCACTCAAAATGACCATACGGACAACTTATAAAATATTCACTTTTTATTTAACCAAATAAGTCCCGTCGTGACACGAGCACGTTCCGATTTAAATTTCTGAAATCGTCATTTAATTCACTCATGACATTCAATATAACCAATATAATATATTACTTTGCTCATTAGTAATATTCAACCAATATTCCATAATTACTAACTCTCGTCACGTTAATAATTATAACATAATTAATTTCTGGATTTTTATTAAATAAATCATTCACATTAAATTTAATAAATCCCCAAATTAATATAACATAAAAATACGGGGTATTACATACTTCCCCCCTAATAACGGAATTTCGTCCCGAAATTCAGAAAATAAGGCATACCTGGTAAAAACAACTCTGGATATCTCTCGCGAACATCTGCCTCACGCTCCCAAGTGGATTCCTCCACATTATGATGCTCCCACTGGACTCGCACAAGTGGAACTATTTTCGACCTCAATCTCCTCTCACTATAGTCTAGAATAGCCACTGGTTTCTCCTCGTAAGAGCTATCAGACTGTAAGTCTATCTCATCTATCGTAATGTGAGTATAGGCCATATCATCCTGAAGATATCGTCTCAACGACGAGATGTGGAATACATCGTGGATACGATGTAAATGTTCTGGAAATCCCAACCTGTATGCAACCGGTCCAATTATCTCGATGATGGGAAATGGTCCCACGTACCTCGGAGCCAACTTCCCCCTCTTCCCGAACCTCATCACTCCCTTCGTAGGAGATACACGCAATAACACTTGATCTCCCACATTAAACTCCCGGAAGAATCGTTTCGCATCGGCGTAGCTCTTCTGCCTGTCCTGGGCTACCCGAATATCTCAATCCTCGCGGAGATCTCCTGAATCACTTCTGGTCCTAGCAACTTGTTGTCCCCCACCTCGAGCCAATAAGTTGGAGAACGACAAGGCTGCAATACAAAGCCTCAAATGGAGCCATACCGATCGTAAACTGATAAGAGTTATTATAAGCAAACTCTACCAGTGGAAGATGTGGCTCCCAACCTCCTCCAAAATCGAGAACACACATGCGTAGCATATCCTCTAACATCTGATTAGTACGCTCTGTCTGTCCATCTGTCTGTGGGTGGTAAGCTGAACTCAACCTCAACTCAGTACCCATAGCCTCCTGAAAACTTTCCCAGGAACGTGACACAAAAATCTTGTCTCTATCTGACACAATATTCAGGGGCACCCCGTGCAATCTGATAATCTCATCAATGAACAACTGAGCATACTGACCCGTAGTATAATCTGCCCGCACTGGCAGAAAATGAGCCACTTTGGTCAAACGGTCCACAATCACCCAGATAGAATCGTGGCCCCGCTGTGATGTAGGCAACCCTGTAATAAAATCCATGGAAATACTCTCCCACTTCCACGCGGGTACTTCCAATGGCTGAAGCAATCCTGACGGTTTTTAATGGTCCACCTTTACCAGCTGGCAGGTAGAACACTTGGATACGAACTCGGCGATGTCCTTCTTCATCCCACTCCACCAGTATTGTCGCCTCATATCCTGGTACATCTTATCGCCTCCCGGATGTACTGCAAATCGGGACCCATGAGAATGATTCATCACTGCATGGCGTAATTCTGCTCCTTCTGGAACCACCAATCTCCCATTAAACCGCAAATCTCCATCAGAACTAACAGAATAGGACTCAGCACCCACGGCTAGAAGTCGCACAATTTGCTCCTGGCAAAAAGGGTCTGTGGTCTGTGCCTGTATCACCCTCGTAACAGTCTCGGGTGTGACTGACATTACGAATATGAAAGAATGTGCCACTGCGTCCTGGTGACCCAACTCCTTCCACTTTGCTTTCCAGACGTCCGCTACATCGTCTACCGGTCTACGGCTCAACGCATCAGCAACTATGTTGGCCTTCCCCGGATGATACTGTATATCGAACTGGTAATCCTTCACAAACTCTAGCCATCTGCGCTGACGCATATTCAGCTCTCGCTGAGTGAACAGGTACTGCAGTGACTTATGGTCTGTGAATAAACGGAATTTCTCCCCCAATAAATAGTGCCTCCATATCCTCAATGCAAAGATGACCGCTGTTAACTCCAGGTCATGGGTGGGGTAATTCTTCTCATGCGGCTTAAGCTTGCGAGAAGCAAAAGCTATAGCCTTCTCCTCCTACTGAAGTACTCCCCCAAGTCCCCGTAAGGACGCATCGGTGTAAACCAAGTACTCTATACCCGGCTTTGGTAACGCAAGGACTGGCGCTGAAGTAAGCTTGTCTTTCAGCTCATCGAAAGCCAACTGACAAGCGTCATCCCAAACATATGGTACCCCTTTGCGAGTCAGATTCGTCAATGGGCCCGCTATTTTGGAGAATACTCGAATGAATCTCCTGTAGTATCCAGCTAATCCCAAGAAACTACGCACTTCTGTCGGTGTCGTGGGCTGTCCCCACTCCCTCACCGCTGACACTTTGCTCGGGTCAACTGTGATCCCCTGCTCAGAAACAACATGGCCCAAGAATTGTACCCCTCGCAACCAGAATCCACACTTCTCGTACTTAGCATACAACTGATGCTCTCGTAGAGTCTGAAGAACCTGCCTCAAGTGCTCGGCATGCTCCTCCTCGGAGTGTGAACATATCAAGATGTCATCTATGAAGAATATGACAAACTGATCCAAGAACTCTCTGAATACTAGATTCATCAAGTCCATGAAAATGGCTGGGGCATTTGTGAGTCCGAACGGCATCACCCTGAACTCATAGGACCCATATCTCGATAAGAAGGCAGTCTTTGAAACATCCTGCTCTCTAATATGTAACTGATGGTACCCCGACCTCATATCTATCTTCGAAAAGAAAGTTGCGCCCCTCAGCTGGTCGAACAAATCATCGATTCGAGGTAACGGATATTTGTTCCATATCGTGACCTTGTTCAACTCCCAGTAGTCCACACACAATCTTAGTGAACCATCTCTCTTCTTCACAAACAAGACTAGAGCGCCCCAAGGTGAGGTACTCCTACGAATAAAGCCCTGACCTAACAGCTGATCTATCTGATCTCGTATCTCTCGCATCTTTGCCGGAGCCATACGGTACGGTGCGCGTGCTATAGGTCTCGTATCTGGCAATAAATCTATAACAAAGTCTATCTCTCGACTGGGGGGTAGGCCTGGTATCTCCTGAAACACGTCGGAATACTCCCTGACAACAGGGATCGAATCTAAGGGAAACACAACCTCCTTAGAGGTATCCTCCTCTATGTAATACAAATGAGCGGTCGAACCTCCCTCTGGGCGAGGCATCGCCACTACAAACATCTCTTGCCCCGAAATGGAAAAAATAATTCTCCACCGAAGTAGACAATCATGGCTCTATAAGCAGCGAGCCAATCCATACTGAATACAACATCATGCTAATGCATATCTAAGACTAACATGTCTACAGGTAATACCAAGCTACCCATCTCTACCCCCACTCCCCGGCATATAAGAAAATAAGCGACCCATTCCCCAGTGGTGAGTCTACATATGTCACAGTGCTCTCTGCTGTGACTAATAATCCTAAGGCTTTCACAAAATAGGTAGCTATCAAATAGTGCGTTGCCCCAGTATCAAGCAAAACTTGACTCATAGTAACATGGACAGAAAAACATACCCTCAATCACGGGTGGTGCCTGCGGAGTTGTTGCCTGTGGGAAGTTATAGACACATCCGCCCTGTAGCTTTCTCTGCTGAACTGAGGCTGTTGGAAAGGGTAGTGGAGCTGGCTTCTGGGGTTCATTGTTAGCACATTCCTGTCATGGGGCCCTATTCTTCTCTGGGAAATCCTGACGCCTATGGCCATTCCTTCCACATTGGAAGCACCTCCCTCGAAAATGCTTCCCTTCCTTACGGTATTGACTAGTCTCGCTTTTTCCCTGGTCTTGCTGGCCTTGAGGGATTATCTGCGAAAAAACTATGTCAGGGCGAGGGCAATCCATCCATTTGTGACCCGGTTGTACACATTTATAGCAGAGTTTCGAAATTCTTTGCTGATTAGATTGTAGTTTATCCCCAGCCTGATTCGGACAAGATTTACGTTTGTGATCCTCTATTCCACAACCGAAACATCTCTTGGTGATTTCATTCTGAACCTGACTTCGTTGTCCCTGACACTTTTGTCCCTGTACATAAATCTCGTTACTTCTGGAACTGACTCGATCTTGATTGTTTTGTTGACGCAGATTCGGTGCCTTCGCACAATTCACAACGTTAGTCACATGCATATGGTTAACCTCTCTAGGTCTTTTGCTTCCTTTAAGTTGTAGGCTGCGTTCTTGGTATTGTAGAACTGCAGTGGTAACTTCTTGTGCTACGATACCTGCTAACTTGGCGGTTGATATTCTCCCGGGGGATACCTGAGGTGTGAGTCGATCTTGCTCGATGACTCCCTTAACCGTCTTAGCTAGTTCTTCTTGACGATCCATCTAAAAATTTAAGTAAATTTGGATGAGTTCATCATTCAAATGAACAAATAACAGAAGTACGAATTTCCAATGTATAGAGATAAACACAACATTCCTAGTATTGGGGCTCTATATCAAAGAATGCAACGCTGAAAGCATAATAAGCCGCACAGATCCTAAGGGACACTAGAACCTGATGCTCTGATACCACCTGTGACACCCCGCCTAATTAAATACCGGGCGATCACTCCTTTATTAAATTAAATCAAGATAAACAGTTGGTTCATTCTCAGCATCACTGTCGCTAAAAATACATTTTCCCAATATAACACCCTAAATAATTAAGCTAAGTGTCAAAACCATTTTTATACATACATTCCAAATTTTAATTTAACGAAAAAGATTTATTTATTTAAAAACAACATTTCTACAATTAAGAATCACACCGCGATAAACCAAATAATATAATACATTCGCCAATCGAATGTCAACATATGAAACTAGAATCACACATCCATACTGAATAAATCCCATAGAACAATACTGGAAATAACTGAAATATAAATGTCCCAACAACAAATGTAATAGTGGAAAAGGGCGACACATGCCCAATAAATGAGAATGCTAAAAGTGGAGTCAATAAAGGAAGTCGTCTACGCAAGTGACCTGCAACTCCCACCTAAGCTGCAGAACGTTCCTCTCAAAAGATCCTAAGCAAGACGCCCCTGTGGCTGGGTACCTGAAATATATACATATATATACAAGAGAGATAGAGAGAGAAAAAGAAACGGTTCAGAGCCCGAAAGTGTGTTTGATTTAAAATACGTTTAGCAAGTATTTAAATTGATACAGGCCAATGCAACAACATATTAGTGCGTCACTCTCTTGAGAAAATACTCACCTCTCTTCTAATGTGCACACCTATCGCACTAATCTTCCCAACGGTTTGTTTTATCAATTAGCGCACTAGTCTTTTTAACGTAACTTAGATTACTCGTAAGATTTACAATACTATTTCCACTTTAAAGAGATGTTCCAATTTGTAACCAAAGTTCTCTATTTTTAACTTTATAAAAACAATAAAGTTTCCAGTGACATATTATACTTTCTCAAAACAAGTATTTATAATTTGAGCCAACAACCATGTCCTACTTATCAAATCTCAGTGGGCAGTTTCAAATATCATAATCTCATATTTATATTCACTACTCGTATAATATATATATATAACAGCACCCCAAATAAAACTATGGTGCATGCATACTTCCACTATCCAATCCCCATACCACTCAAATCAAGGGGAATACAAATTCGGAATTACTCTCGAATTGTATTAACACATAAACAAACAATATCGAGGCGAAGCATAGATTCCAAGTCTCTAAGAGGATGGCACATACTCGCGTCTCTTAGGACCGTCTGAACTATCAATTTGATAGCCTGTACCAAGGATATCTATCTTCTAGGGTACAAGTCAATATCCCCCATAAAGGTCCCACCGAGATAAGACTGTCCCAGCGCGGTAACCTCAAGGATAGCAAGTAGCGCGGTATGTTTTTCACATGTATATAATATATGTACACACAATCATATAAATATACCACTTTACCATATTAAAATAGGTTCTTCACGTTACCCATAATTATACCATTTATCCTTAATTTCACATTTATTGAAAATACGTATAAGGTTTCGTTCCTAACCTTAACTCGAAGGGTTTTGTCACTCATTACCTGACACTCGTGGACTATATCCTCACAAATCTGAAATTCAGTAAGTGTCTTTATTAGGTTCCGATGTAACTCTCTTACGCACCTCACCCTTTAAATTTATGAATTCACCAACCCTAAAGTAAATGTCCCATAAATACCATTCTCGTTGAAGATTAAAGGTCCAAACATTTATTCCTATGCCCTCCTGGTCCTCAATGTCTCCCAAATAATTTTATCAAGAATGCCCAAGGATTATATCACAACAATTTGAATTTAACTCATTTAAAGAGGGAATTAGGTGTCTGCCAGGAGGGGTCGATCGATCGAAGCTTGGGGCTCGATCGATCGAACCTTCGATCGATCGAAGCTCTAGGCTCGATCGATCGATCAAGTAGGTCTGGGCAAAATTCTACAGCATGCAGTTACGGGTTTTACTAAACTTCTTCATCCAAAACTATGTTTTTCCATTCCAATCGTCCCAAAAATCCTACTATCATCATTATAACATTATACCAGGTGTTTATAACGTAAAACATGTGTATAACAATCATTAAACATGGATAATTAACTCAAAATCCCATCTAATCATCAAGAACCCTAGAGTTTTCCTTAATCAAAGTTCTAATCTATTTTTGCCAGAAATTCCTTCTAATATATCATCAAAATTTCGTGGGTTATATTCCTCTACATGGCAAGGGTTCCATAATTTTCATATAATCAAAACTACATCCATTATCCTAACACAAATTGAGTTTTCTTCCATAATTTCCATCTCTAAACAATCCTAGACTAATATGAAGATTTCATTAACGAAAATACGCAAGTCAAATACTTGCCTAGGATTTTTGGTATGCAGATTCACGGCTGATTTTGGTATGGCTGCGTTCCTTGTCTCGCGGTCTACGCGGTGGGGGTGGTGGCGGTGCAATCCGGTGGCTTTTTGGCCTTGAATTGCCTTGGAGCTCTCTCCTCTCTTCTCCAATGGCCGTCACTTGATTTCTGGATATTCTAACCCTAAAAGGCTAACCTAATGGCTGATATAGGTTGCTGAAATTCGTAGGTTTAATTACCCAATTATGTAAAATGACTAAAATGCCCTCCCGGGGTACTAATTAGGCCTAAAAATGCCCCGAGATCCAAACTAAACCCCCGGGTACACTTTTCTGACTATCTCGACCCTACCGGACGCGTTGGCACACTCAAAATGACTATACGGACAACTTATAAAATATTCACTTTTTATTTAACCAAATAAGTCCCGTCGTGACACGAGCACGTTCCGACTTAAATTTCTGAAATCGTCATTTAATTCACTCATGACATTCAATATAACCAATATAATATATTACTTTGCTCATTAGTAATATTCAACCAATTTTCCATAATTACTAACTCTCGTCACGTTAATAATTATAACATAATTAATTTCTGATTTTTTATTAAATAAATCATTCACATTAAATTTAATAAATCCCCAAATTAATATAACATAAAAATACGGGGTATTACATTGAGGTCTTGCAAATTTATTCATGGGAGGGTAGATTTGTATAGGTATATTGGTATTTGATAATTCAGATGTTTTTATGTATGTACCGGCATAGACATAGGGGGAGATTTGTATGGACAATTTTTATAAGTCCGTTATCAATTAATTATGTAATATACCGCTACACCATCGAAGAGAATTCAAGATCAATCTACATCAAGACGGATACGAATTAATCAAGTTCTTCATCAAAAAGACTCCGCGAAGTTTACTTTGGTAAGGTTGTGTTTTTAATACCTTAACTTTACACTTAGAGCTTTTGGGATATTTTTATAAAATATTTTCTAAGGGTTGGAGCGGGATTTTTCATCAAACTTTGTGAGTGAGTATTTTTTCTAAGTGTTGGAGCGAATATTAAAATAATATTTTTTTGACGACCAGGTCGTTCAAGCGAGATCAGCATCTCGTTCGAGCGAGATTGGTATGTCGCACGATGTCGTTTGAACGATATGCGTCCTTCGTTCAAGCGACACCTGTTTCTCGTTCAAACGAGCTCTAATATCGAGGTGGCACAATTTTGTATAAAGACACGTTAAATAGTTTCATTTTTATTAAGAAGTCCTAGCGTTTTATAGAACAAAAAGACTGCGATTTGCAGAATTCTTTTGGCTTCATCCTTTTAGGGTTTTATCCCTTTTTGTTTTCAATTCACAAAAATCCCATGTGCTTTGGTGAATTGTTTTGGTGTTCAAGAACACAGTTTGCTTTTGTTCAACCCCTGTGGAGAAGGAATCTCCATATTTGATCGGTGGATACCGAGCGTAGTCATTCTACGTGTGGACGAGCCGAAGACGATGAACCGACACCTGGAGGGTATTTTGGTGTCTCTCTCATCTTTGAAGGTTTGCTGAAGGCACCGTGCATTACACACTTGTGGGAGATTATCAGGTTGTATGTAAGTCAAAGGTCTTGTGAATTCTTCAAAGTGTTATAAAAGGTTTTACCCGAAAGGGTTTTTTTCCTGAATCGGTTGTCTTTGTTTTCCATGCATGGTTTGAATGATTTATGACATGTAGATGCATATTTAGGGGTTGATTTAATTTGTGTTAAAAATAAACTCTAATTAAATAAGGTTACTTGGAAACTTGCGAATTAATTTAAATCGGTATCACATACCGTCGTCACATTTTCATATATGTTGCTAGAATTACATCCATACGTGTTTTAATGGCAATTGTATCTATTTATAATCTATTTGTGTATCAAATGGATGTTAAAACAATATTTTTGAATGGCTACCTGGATAAAAAGGTATAAATGGAACAACCCAAAGGGTTTGTTGTGCTTGGAAATCGACATAAAGTTTTTAAATTAATTAAGCAACTTTATGGGTTGAAAGAAGCGCCAAATTTGTGGCATGAAAAGTTTGATACAATCATTCTTTCAAATGGTTTCGAACATAATAATGCTGATAAGTGCATTTATTCCAAATTCACCAATGATTATGGTGTAATTATTTGTCTACATGTTGATGACTTATTAATTTTTGGTACAAACATGGGAGGTGTATCTGATACTAAGAATTATCTTACTTCATAATTTAAGATGAAAGGTCTTAATGAAGTGGATATTATCCTAGGTATTAAAGTTATGAAACATAGTGGGGTTATGCATTTGTCAATCTCATTACATTGAAAAAGTTCTTCACAAAGTCAATCACTTTAAAATTAAAGAAGCAAATACCCATATGATTCTAGTATAAAATTATTAGAAAATTCTGGCAGAGCAATTGCACAACTTGAATATGTAGTGAAATTGGAAGTTTAATGTATGCGATGCATTATACAAGGCTAGATATTACATTTGCAATAGGTAAAATGTCAAGATACAATAATAACCTAAGTGTGGATCATTAGAAAGTAATTGAGAGGAATTTTGGTTACCTCAAGAAGGCCAAACAATTAGGTCTATTTTACTACGACTTTCCAGTAATTTTTGAAGGGTAATCTGGTGCTAGTTGGATAACTAATGCGAGTGATAATAAATCCACATCTGAATGGATATTAATCTTGGTGGGTGGGGTGGTATCTTGGGCATCCAAGAAATAAACATCCATTACACATTCAACAATGTAATCTGAGTTTATAGCACTAGCAGCAGTCGAAAAAGAAGCTGAATTGCTAAGAAATTTATTATTGGATGTAAATTTACGGCCAAAACCAAGGCCATCTTTTTCTTTGTATTGTGATAGTGAAGATACATTGTCTAGAGCATATAAAAAAGTATACAATTGAAAATATAGACACATAAGTTTAGTAAATGAATATATCAAACAACTAATAACTGATGGAATTATTAATATTATATATATTCGAACTAAAAAGAATCTAGCTGACCCTTTTACCAAACGACTCTCTAGAGATTTGGGAAAGGACACATCTAGTGGAATGTGACTAAAACCATTTTTTCAATAATCACCAGTAATGGTAACCAACTTTGTAATAGCACTACCACTATTCCAAAGTTTAATTGATAAGTAATTAGTTTTGCACTAAAATGTATTCAATTTCATGCCCTTCTAGGATGCTCAGTGCATATTTTTATGTTGAGAGGATGAGTTTAACTCTTAATGAAGTTCGTTGTCTAAAGTAGCAAGGATATGTGAGAATTTCACCAATATGAATATAGGAAGGGGTGCTGCTTTTATCAAGATTTTAGGTTTACTCTTATAAATATTCATGAAGCCAAGATAGAGCACATGGCCATATTAGTACTAAAACATATTGAACATCTCATGTAGATTGGGATATATCATGTGTTATATATATCTGGTTTTAAATAATAAGACAAGGTTTAATGCATATCACGCCATTGTCTTATAAGAACTTTGATATATATTCACTAACTAAAGGTATAAATCAAAAGATACCTTATTGTATGCATGAGCACATCACAAGAAGAAATTGCATTAATATTAAAATCTAGTGGGGGATTGTTCGATGATTTTAATATTAGCGGGTCTTAATGTTTCAGAAAATGAAAAGTTAAAACCATTAATTAGTTTGAATAAGAAAAGATGAAGGAAAGTGGGAAAACCAAAGTCCTACAATGGAAAAGTGTGAAAAAGTGAGTCGATTAATAAATGCACTTGTGTCATAAGAGATTACGTGTGTGTATTGAAGGGTATGCTTTGTGACACCACGCCTAATAAAATACCAGGTGATCAGTCCTATACCAAATTAAAACAGGAATCCCAGTTGGTTCATCCTTAGCATCACTGTCGAAAACTTTTTAAAACTTACTAACAACCTAGTATTCCAAAAGCTAGTGCCAATTTTAACTTTTTAATTAAACAAAACAGTACATGTGGAATTAAATATAAACCATTCACACAACTGAATGAAAATAAACTGAATCATTAATAAAATAATTTGCTGAATAATCCACCGGCCACCAAAGTGAAATAGTCTAATAAAAATATCCAACACCGGAATAAAACAAATCTAAAAACTGAACTGAAAGTCTGGGCGACAAGCCCTAAATAAAACTGAAACTGATATATGATTCCTACTCTAGGAATGAATGAATGATGCATCTAATCCAAACTCCTGCTAACATCCACATATGCCACATCTCCGTGTCCCTGGAATAAAATATCAATCCTGGCGTCCCTATGGCCGGACACCTAAAAGGTTTTGAAAATAATTTTATAGCAAGGGTTAGAACCCAAAACATTTTGAAAATATTTAGCAAGTAATTAACTGTAGTAATATAAAATGCATGAATGCGCTTCATATTTAAGTTAGTTCCGCACTCCCTTGTGGACATTCTCACCCCTCCACTATTGTGCACACCTACCGGTTACCTTAACCCCACCTAGTTGTACTACCCTGTCTAACAAGTCCTGGTATAACCTTCCCTTGCAATACTACTCTAACCCAAGTATAATGATTCTTGAATTATAAGTTATATCACAATTAACTTAATTAATTCCTCTTAAATAGTAACATATAACCGTGTCACAAGTTATATAAAGTAAATACATCACACATTGTATTATTACCAGCATATAATATTTACTACCATTATATACGTACCTTTACCACAACATCCATACATTTAACATACGTATATCCATCCCTTCGAGTATACCATCGCCAGATGATTCCCTCTAAAATGCTATCTCACTAGGTGTGCTCACGAAACCTAGTTCCCCAAGTTGGAATTGCTCACCAACTGGGCCCAACATATAAACGTAGTGGAGGCGGTCATATTCCTTCCCCGAAAGTGAGATAAATCCCTCACACATATATACCGGACGCTATGACTTGGGGATATATTCGCCCTACTCCTCAAGCTAGGGGATTCACCCACATCGCGCAACCTCCCTTGATAGCACTAGAGTATATAGATTAAATAAACATCTAGTCACTGATATTTAATATCACACAAAATATTTACACGTGTATATATACTATCACTACACCGTATATATATATAATATAACCCCGACTTTACCGTGTACTCAAAATCCCGTACACTAGCCTGCAATTTCCTGAGTCTGTGGCCCGACTCAACTTAATTAATTTTCTCACTTAATAATTTATCATCTTCCCGAGTCTATGATCAGACTCTAATATAATAAATTCACACCTCAATTAATATAACACTTTCCCCGAGGCTATGGTCCGATTCTAATTAAATTAATTAACACACGTATTAATTTAATACTTCCCCGAGTCTATCGTCTGACTCTAATTAAATTAATTAACACACTTATTAATTTAATACTTCCCCGAGTCTATCGTACGACTCTAATTAAATTAACTAACACACTTATTAACTTAATAATTACCCGAGTCTACAATCCGACTCTAATTAAATTAATTATCACACCTATTAATTTAATACTTACCCGAGTCTATAATCCGACTCTAATTAAATTAATTATCAGACCTATTAATTTAATAGCTACCCAGTCTACCATCCGACTCTTATTTAATTAATTTACACATTAATTAATTACCACTAATCCGAGTCTATGATCCGACTCTAATATAATTAATTTACACATTAATTAATCAACACAAATCCGAGTCTGTGGTTTGACTCTAATTTAATTAATTTACACATTAATTAATAAATACCCTTCCCGAGTTTACAATCCGACTCTAAATTAATTAATTACAACATCGATTAATTTAATAACTTGGCGTCACCCAACCATTCTCCCCGGACTCGCTCACTTGGCCCATACCTTAATATTTCCCGAGCCTATGTTCCGACTCCAAATTAATTACCCTTTCCCAATAATTAATTTCATATTTTGGTGTCACCTAACCAATATACCTGGAATCACTCACTTGGTCCATCTTACATCTCCTAATTTCATACCCACATATTAGCCCACAATGTGTCACACATTTATCTCCATAAATTCCACAATTATATTTACCTATAATTACCAACATACCCGAACTCGATCACTTGGCCCAAAATTAAATATGTCCCGAGTCTATGTTCTGACTCTAAATTAATTAGTTTATCGTCAAACTTAATTCACTACCTTGGGGTCTCTTGACCAATATATCCGAACTCGCTCACTTGATCCATATCTCACTATTTTGGAATAAAATTCCTCAAATCCATCCATAAAGTGTCCCACACAAATCCTTCCTAGTCCCAATTACTTTCTCCCATAATTGCTAGGAATATTTGTTTCATAATTATTTATCACTTATTAATGTATGAAACTTAACTTTTTAATAAATTTTCCCTTTATATAATAAACTGGCCGAACTACCCAGATTTCTGCATCATCGATCGATCGAGTCCCCTGGGTCGATCGATCGATCGTTCCAGTATTCGTCCTCTCTAGCCACTGTCAGCCATGGACGAAATTAAATCTTTGATTCTCAATCTAAGCCCTTACCCAAATACAAATAACATATCCTCCATATCAGAAAAGGGTCCAAATATCCCACAGACCTTAATTCATATACATTATCCATTCATTCAAACGTTTTCCCGATTTGGGTATTATCCGGGTTTCAAATCTCCAATACAAATTTCATTCATATTAACAGCAATTAACCATTTACTCTTACTGGTTTTAACATACGATTCATTCTTCTACATTCTAGAATCATAAACATGATAAATCTCACCCTTAATCCCATTAAGGTATATAAATTTCCAAAAACCCAATTTAAATTTTGGTTACACACCCAAAACGAATTTTGATTTACACATCACTATGATATGAATTCATTATCATCAATTTGGAAATCACAACAGTTAACCACTTGCCTGGAATTGTTCGTAGTGTCTGATATGTTGTTATAGTCTCTTAATTTGGCTCCAAAATCCCCAAATTGGCTCTTGATTTTCTTTCCCCCAACTTTCCACTCAAACCCTAGGTTTAGAGTTGTGTTGACTGTCATTCCCTAATCTCTCAATTTGGTTAAAACCCCTTAATCCCATTTTTGGCCATGTGGGCCCAATTAAAAAGGCCCAACTCACCCCGTGTGGGCCCGGCTATGTCCAAAAATACCACGCGACCCAATTACTATCCTCGGTCCTCTTTTCTGACTATCTCGACCCATCCGGACGCAATCGCGCACTCAGAATTGCCATCTGAAATACTTTTTGACATATCCAAATTTTGACCTCAAAATGCGACACACAATAATTCGGACAATTAAACTTAAAGTCGCCAATTATAAATAATTCGGCTCACTCAAATAAATTTTCCAACTCATGAATTTAAGTTTCTTCAATTTAAATATTTTTATAACTCCCAAAAATAATTAGATATTAAATCCTCAAAATTACGGGGTGTTACATATTCCCCCCTTACAAAGGAATTTCGTCCTCGAAATTAAGATAAGCCTAGTGCTCCAAGCTTCAAATATCACTCTCTATTCATGTTCCTCTAAGCTCGTTATATCTATCTCTCCCACTTCTAACTATAAATTACACAAATATGCATTTTAATTAACCAGGGCTCCCATACACCCATACCCGTGCTTGACCGCACAAAAGTTTCCTTAATTAACCCGGGTGCCCATACACCCTATCCCCGTGCTTTACCTCACGAAAGTTACCCGACTATACTAGCTGTGACCCGTAATATAACTTCCAACCCGTAGTCATATCACATTCATAATTAATAACACCCGGGGTACCCATCCCATGTACTAACGACCGAACCTCTCCCCACTTCCAACGTTGTGCTAAGTTTCATGCGTGGGACGTCTCCCAAAGCGAAATCAAAACAAGGAACCCCCCTGATACACTACTACCTAACATTGTTGATCGTTGAGATCTGTTAGGCCCTCAGTCCATAGCACGTACCCCTAAACACTTCTCTTTTAACACAGAAGTAAATACGCCTACCCTCATGCTACCAAAGACAACATAAAATACCGCACCCTTACTATCACTAGTCCTTGCTCAAAATAAACCCCGAGCTATCTCTCTTTGCTCGAAGATAACTCTAACCACCCTGTTTCACTTCAGTAACCACCCCTATTTACCGGGATAAAATGTGTGAACACAAGACTTCACTACGTGCCTATCGCACCATGCAATACAACATATATACACACATATATATAGGCTATACGCCATCTCAGGTGATACCTAGTACCAAACATATCCTGGTGTCATGAACACCAAAACTTAACACCATTATCCACAATAGTTAAATTCAATCGCTATCCAGTCGATATTTAGAAAATATTATCAATCATACTCCCATAATTCTCGAAAGTAGTAACCCCTCGCATAATTCAAACCTTCACCCAGTGTACACCTCCACTCTCTCGTGAAGAACACCAAAGCTACTCCGCTACCCCACGGAAAGTTTATCCACATACTATGGTTGTTATAGCCAACGCACCCACTAAATTCGACTCACCCGTGAACTCTAGTGAAAATAAGTCTTATATTGTGACATCCTCCTTGTCACTCAAAAATATACCCCATGCCTATAGGGTAAAAATAATTACCTCCATACTCCAGCTGCAACGGCTGATCCTCGAGTTTTGGAGCTTCTTCTCCCATCCCGAATGTGCCCATGACTTGCTTTAGTGGCTGTACATCCAGGACCTCATCCTGTAGTTGACCCCTGCCTCGCTTAAGATAATTTCTCTTCATGTGTCTCGCTTACCCATAAACGAAACACCTTCTAATACATTCACCATACCATTGATCCCTTCCATGTTGACCTTGTTGGAATTCCTGGACATCCTGTCGATAGCCTCTAGTTCTAAATCGTTTGGCATGATTTCCCTGTCGAAAATCCTGCCCCTGATCTCCCCCAGTCTGCTGCTGGGATACCCCACTGGTATTGTTCCCTCCGGCCTTATTCGACTGGCTAGTTCCCACTTCCCTCCCGCTTCCTTTCACGTGGAAGCGATATTCCTGACAGTGACGAATTGTTGTGTTAACGACATCAGTATAATCTACTAATGCGGAATTACCAATTAAATGTTGTCTGATTCTCCAGACTAACCCATCCACAAACCTTACTTTCTTTACCTCTTCATCACTTACCTCATCCGGTACAAAATTTGCCAACGAGTAAATTCTTCCTCGTAATCGACCACGGAACGTCCCCCGAGTCACCTCTCTAAATTTTCTCCTCATTTCGATCTCAACCGCTGGAGGAAAATATGTGCGGTCGAACCGCACCCAAAACTTTGCAATAGCTAGAGTATCCCTTTCCTCAACCGCGATGATCGACTCCCTCCACTGTAGCGCTGCTCCCACTAAACTAAAAGTGGTTAGCATTTGCTTTCGCACCTCATCGTAATCTCCCATGCGTAGGTGACGCTGGATATCTCTCTTCCTTGCACGCTAGCACTACATCTGAACCCTCTCGCAAATCTGGTGGGTTCCCCACTAAAAATAACCTCTCTTTATGGCTTCCACCCCGACAACCCCGCGTGAGTCTGAACATCCGGCGCCACTAACACTTGTGGTTGATCCCGTGGAAAGTACCCTGCCATTGTGACCACCATCGTTTCAACCTCCTGCGCCACTAGTTTAGTTACCTGTGCTGCCAAAATCATCTCTGGCAGTTTCTACGATAACTCTTTATCCTGACGAGCCTCCCTCGTATCATCTCCCCCTGCTGCCCTAGCTGCTCTCTCTCTCCTGGGTGTCATCTGGAATGAGAATCGAATCGTATGAGCTCACTCTCAAATATAAATTTGGCAAAAGAACGTATATGCGCATACGTATGAGAATACAAAGATCCTATAATAGGGCTCTATATCAAAGATTGCTAAGCCGAAACGTGAAAAGCCGCACAGATCCTAAGGACACTAGAACATGATGCTCTGATACCAACTGTGACACACCGCCTAATAAAATACCGGGTGATCAGTCCTATACCAAATTAAAACAGGATCCCAGTTGGTTCATCCTTAGCATCACTGTCGAAAACTTTTTAAAACTTACTAACCACCTAGTATTCCAAAAGTTGGTGCCAATTTTAACTTTTTAATTAAACAAAAGAGTACATGCGGAATTAAATATAAACCATTCACATAACTGAATGAAAATAAACTGAATCATTAATAAAAAAATTTGTCGAATAATCCACCGGCCACCAAAGTGAAATAATCCAATACAAATATCCAGCACCGGAATAAAACAAATCTAAAAACTGAACTGAAAGTCTGGGCGACAAGCCCTAAATAAAATAGAAACTGATAAATGATTCCTACTATAGGAATGAATGAATGATGAGTCTAATACAAACTCCATCTAACATCCACATATGCCGCAGCTCCGTGTCCCTGGAATAGAATATCAATCCTGGCGTCCCTGTGGCTGGACACCTAAAAGGTTTTGAAAATAATTTTATAGAAAGGGTTAGAACCCAAAACATTTTGAAAATATTTAGCAAGTGAATTAACTGCAGTAATATAAAATGCATGAATGCGCTTCATAGTTAAGTTAGTGTCGCACACCCTTGTGGACATTCTCACCCCTCCACTATTGTGCACAATTATCGGTTACCTTAACCCCACCTTGTTGTACTACCCCGTCCAACTAGTCCTTGTATAACCTTCTCTTTCCATACTACTCTAACCCGAGTATATTGATTCTTGAATTATAAGTTATATCACAATTAACTTAATTAATTCCTCTTAAATAGTAGCATATAACCGTGTCACAAGTTATATAAAGTAAATACATCACACACTGTATTATTACCCGCATATAATATTTACTACCATTATATACGTACTTTTACCAAAACATCCACACATATAACATACGTATATCCATCCCTTCGAGTATACCCTCGCCGGATGATTCCCTCTAAAATGCTATCTCACTAGGTGTGCTCACGAGACCTAGTTCCTCAAGTTGGAATGGCTCACCATCTATGCCCAACATATAAACGTAGTGGAGGCGGTCATATTCCTTCCCTGAAAGTGAGATAAATCCTTCACCCATATATACCGGACGCGATGACCTGGGGATATACTCGCCCTACTCCTCAAGCTAGGGGATTCACCCACATCGCGCAACCTCCCTTGATAGCACTAGAGTACATAGATTAAATAAATATCTAGTCACTCATATTTAATATCACACAGAATATTTACACGTATATATATATTATCACTACACCGTATATATACAATATAACCCCGGCTTTACCATGTACTCAAAATCCCATACACTAGCCTGCAATTTCCTGAGTCTGTGGCCCGACTCAACTTAATTAATTTTCTCACTTAATAATTTATCATCTTCCCGAGTCTATGATCCGACTATAATATAATTAATTCACACCTCAATTAATATAACACTTTCCCCGAGTCTATGGTCCGACTCTAATTAAATTAATTAACACACTTATTAATTTAATACTTCCCTGAGTCTATCGTCCAACTCTAATTAAATTAATTACCACACTTATTAATTTAATACTTCCCCGAGTCTATCGTCCGACTCTAATTAAATTAACTAACACACTTATTAATTTAATACTTACCCGACTCTACAATCTGACTCTAATTAAATTAATTATCACACCTATTAATTTAATACTTACCAGAGTCTATAATCCGACTCTAATTAAATTAATTATCACACCTATTAATTTAATACTTACCCGAGTCTACCATCCGACTCTTATTTAATTAATTTACACATTAAATAATTACCACAAATCCGAGTCTATGGTCCGACTCTAATATAATTAATTTACACATTAATTAATCAATAAAAATCCGAGTCTGTGGTCCGACTCTAATTTAATTAATTTACACATTAATTAATAAATACCCTTCCCGAGTCTACAATCCGACTCTAAATTAATTAATTACAACATCGATTAATTTAATAACTTGGTGTCACCCAACCATTCTCCCAAGACTCGCTCACTTGGCCAATACCTTAATATTTCCCGACTCTATATTCCGACTCCAAATTAATTACCCTTTCCCAATAATTAATTTAATACTTTGCTGTCACCTAACTAATATACCCGGACTCACTCACTTGGTCCATCTTACACCTCCTAATTTCATACCCACATATTAGCCCACAATGTGTCACACATTTATCTCCATAAATTCCCCAATTATATTTACCTATAATTACCAACATACCCAGACTCGATCACTTGGCCCGAAATTAAATATGTCCCGCGTCTATGTTCCAACTCTAAATTAATTAGTTTATCTCCAAACTTAATTCACTACCTTGGGATCGCTTGACCAATATATCCGGACTCGCTCACTTGATCCGTATCTCACTATTTTGGAATAAAATTCCTCAAATCCATCCATAAAGTGTCCCACATAAATTCTTCCTAGTCCCAATTACTTTCTCCCATAATTGCTAGGAATATTTTTTTAATAATTATTTATCACTTATTAATGTATGAAACTTAACTTTTTAATAAATTTCCCCTTTATATAATAAACTGGCCGAACTGCCCAGATTCTACATCATTGATCGATCGAGCCCCCTGGGTCGATCGATCGATTGTTCTAGTATTTGTCCTCTCCAGCCACTGTCAGCCATGGACGAAACTTAAAGCATTGATTCTCTATCTAATCCCCTGCCCAAATACAAATAACATATCCTCCATATAAGAAAAGGGTCCAAACATCCCACAGACCTTAATTCATCAACATTATCCATTCATTCCAACGTTTTCTCGGCTTGGGTATTATCCCAGTTTAAAATATCCAATACAAATTTCATTCATATTAACACTAATTAACCATTTACTCTTACTGGTTTTAACATACGATTCATTCCTCTACATTCTAGAATCATAAACACGATCAATCTCACCCTTAATCCCATTAAGGTATATAAATTTCCAAAAACCCAATTTAAATTTTTGTTACACACCCAAAACGAATTTTGATTTACACATCACTATGATATGAATTGATTATCATCAATTTAGAAATCACAACAGTTAACAACTTGCCTGGAATTGTTCGTAGTGTCTGATTCGTTGTTGTAGTCTCTTAATTTGGCTCCAAAATCCCCAAATTGGCTCTTGATTTGCTTTTCCCCAACTTTCCTCTCTAACCCTAGGTTTAGAGTTGTGTTGACTGTCGTTCCTTAATCTCTCAATTTGGTTAAAAACCCTTAATCCCGTTTTTGGCCATGTGGGCCTAATTAAAAAGGCCCAACTCACCCCGTGTGGGCCCGGCTATGCCCAAAAATACCCCGAGACCCAATTACTACCCCTGGGTACTCTTTTCTGACTATCTCGATCCATTCGGACGCAACCGCGCACTCAGAATTGCCATCCAAAATAATTTTTGACATATCCAAATTTTGACCTCAAAATGCGACTCACATTAATTCAGACAAATAAACTTAAAGTCACCAATTATAAATAATTCGGCTCACTCAAATAAATTCTCCAACTCATGAATTTAATTTTCTCCAATTTAAATATTTTTATAACTCCCAAAAATAATTAAATATTAAATCCTCAAAATTACGGGGTGTTACATGCTTCTAGTGTACACCTTAGGTCCAAGAATGGTGCTATGCACCATCTGCATGTGTGAAAGTGCGATTGGGAAGTTAGGGCGCTTTAGAGGAGCACTTTGCACCATGCATCGTTGCGAGGATCAGTAGGAATCTTTGATATTTGACAAAGTCAAAAGATCAAACGGTCCAGATTAAGTACGCAATAAATGACCCGTAATTATAGCACAGGTGAATCTGAACTGTTGGATTTTGGCGCCACTTCGTTAATGGTTAATCCATACAGTCACACCTGTTTTGTTCAAATCTAGAATGTTCAATATATAGTTATATATCCAAGGGCCATGATTCAATTACCTTTGGATAAGTGTCTGTTCATGAACAGACACCATAAGAGGCTATATACATCAGGCCAACTCTTGTCATCATTAATTCCAAAATTTTCTTTCTCTTTCTTATTTCTTCTTACCAATTTCATAAGAGTGTTCTGGGGGTATTCTTCAAGTTTGATACTTGAAGAAACTCATGGATTTGTTTATCTTTGAGGTAATTTATCTATACCCATTAGAAAACTCTGTATGAGTGGGGACAAATAATAGTTAAGGACAATAGTTTATTACGCTTCAAATCCAATCAGTTTTTTATATTTTATGCATTCTTAAAATTCTACAACGGTCTCTTGGAACCACAGTCGCTGACTTCATTTGTGTTATATATTTATTGCAAAACATTATTATTTGAATTACTCGACCCCCCGTGTTGTTTTGTGATGATGTGAGTGCCTTATAAATGTATACCAATCTAGTTTCCCATGCTCTCATAAATACGTTGAGTTAGAATTACATTTTGTTCTAGAATTACATTTTTTTCTAGAACAGGTTGCTTGTGTCTCTATTTTTAGTATCTATATTCCCTCCTACACTAATTGGTCGATATATTCACCAAACCCCAGCCTAAATTTGTCTTTAGGGTTTGATGCTTGAAGCTTGGAGTCCTTTCATTGTCATCATCCTGCTTGAAGGGGAGTGGTAAGGACAAAAATTCCAATAATTTTCAAAATATCCTCTATCAAGATACCAGTCAATTGGAGACTTAGTTTACAAAGAATGCCAAGATAAAATACACAGCTAAAAATTAGGTGCAACAGTTTCTCACATTCTAGGGCTATCTCCAATAAGAGTTTCTATCTTATTAGATTTCTTTTTAGAAATTAAGAATTAAAAAATTTCTCCTCCACTGGGATTTTCTTTGGGTATCCCTATCTGATGTGGACAAACCATGCTATAAAAATTTCTATACAGAATTCCTACATGTAGAAATTCTACTCCCCATTTTCTATATGACATGGACCATACTATCAGGAGTAATTCTAGGAGATATAGTTTCTTGGTCAAATGTAGATATGGTAGCTAGGCCTAGAATATGAGAGCATTTGAGATGTGTTTATCTTTAGTTTTTCAATCCGTGAAAATAATGTTGCACATATACATAGAAATTTCTAAAGGAGTCTTGGCACCTAGGATAGAAATACCTTACCATTGGACATGGCCTAAAATTCTACTATCAACAAACATCTATTTTATGTCTTTTATAAAATGCATATAAAGGTGTGGTTCGTATTGAATAAAAATTAACAAGTAAAAAATATTTGAGTTCTTTAGTAGAATTGATAATTTTTAAGGAAAGCAAAACGTACATTAGTAGACACAATGTGTTTACCCAATAGCCACAATTCGCTCTCCTCATTCATCTAAATAATGTACACCCTTTTTTAGTTTCATTCACCAAACAAAACCTTTCTCCAACTTCTTCTATTGTTTCGTATGCTTAAATATCAAAGCATGGTGTAAAATAAAAATAACACAAGGAGAATTTACATGGAGACCTTTTCATTTCATTTGTATGTGAATATTCAAGGGGTATGACTTCTATTTATAGTACAAAATAAGGTATACCAAGAGACCCTTTAAAAATTGTGGAACATTAGTGTATATCCACTAAATACATTTTTTATAACACTCCTCCTTGGATGTACACTATATTCACTATTCAATGATTGTTACCTCATTAAAACCTCACTAAGGAGAAATCCATTGGGAAAAATTAGTGAATGAAAAGTGATACGACGCAAATATTGCGTATTTCACCCGTTAACCTACGCGTTATTAGCCCCCTCGGGTATCTTAATCCCTATACTTATGCTCGTTAACCAGACAACCTCGGATTTCTATGTTAACACGTTTTGCAGGGGTTAATTGAGCTTTTGTTGGTATTTAGGTACTAAGTATGAAGTTCGGACGCGTTCCGCTCGATTCCCGTACACAATCGCACGTTCAAGGGCATTTTAGTCATTTTATAGATTGGGCACCTGTCCCAACATCTTCATGGAAGTTGTATCCCTCCTCGCAATCTTCGCGTGGCCGCAAACGGTGCGCGATTCCGATTCATAACGAAGAAGTTACGGCGATTTTAGCGGAGGAGAAATGCAAGCCAAAACAGGGGAAAATGCAGTCTGCCCCTGCCTGATCGATCGATCGACCAAAGGGTAGATCGATCGACCCTTCCCATTTTTTCCCCGTCTTATATGGTAGATCGATCGACCAAATGGTAGATCGATCGACCCCCTGTTTTTCAGCAGATATTTTGCATTTCTTTTCTCTTTTCTTTTCTAAATTAATTCCCACTTGGTATATAAGCCAATGTTGATGTAATAAACAGGGGAGAACGTTTTTAGCTTATTTTGTAGTTAGGGTTTGGGTTTTTGATTGGTTTTTCTTCTTCCCCTCTTGGATTGACACACTAATTGGTTGTAAGATTGACTATTCATCTTCCCTCTCCTTTAATCTAGTTGTATTTCATTATTTCCATGCTTTCTAAATAATTTCCATGCTTTCTAATTAGGTTTTCTTGCTTTATTTCTTGCTTAATTAGTTTAATTAGTTTAATTTAGTGTAGTCCATTATGCGTCCCTAGATAAATAGGGTCGGGATTGCATTTCCGCCATTTTCGGGTTCGGACCTCGAAATTTAGGGTTCCGTGTAAAATCGCATTTAATTGAAACCGCGCGTATTAAAGTCGGATTATTATGCGTTTAACTTTCTTTGTCATGCAACGTTAGTGTTTATAGCGATTATCCGAATTTAATCCGCGTGTGACCATTTTTCAGTTAAATGTTTTATCTCGCAACTTTGGGTTAAATTCCTTCTTGCGTGATGTTTATGCTTAATTGTAAATGCTCGATTAAATTGCTTTCGAACCGTAATTCTAATTAGTAGTTGTTTCGATCCGTTTGGTAGAATGCGATCCCGATCCTCGCTTTACTTTAATTTAGCGTAACTTCTCATTTTCTTTAGTCACCATAACCACCCTATCACCTTTTCATTTATTTATTTTACACTTTTATTCCTGAAGTAATTAAACAATTAAAATCTAAAATTTAATCACTCCCTGTGGATTTCTTACGACACCCGACTTACCGCTGTGCTTGCCTCGCAAGTGTAGTAGTAGCTTAGGTTTTCTTTGTATCGCGGCGGCGAAACACACGACGATTGTGTCCTCACACGAACACACTTTTTCCGCCCGATCAAATTGGCGCCGTTGCTGGGGAGTGTGTTTTAGATAGTAATTGTTTTAGTATTTCATAGTATTTTTCCTTTTGTATTTGTATTCTTTGTTTTAACCTTTTTTTGCAGGATAGCATACTTGAGCGCTAAGAAAATTTGATTCGCGGTTGCTCACTTTCTTGCTCGGATTCTCCATCTACAAACAACGAGGTAATCATGTCCTACTATTATAGTTATTACGGTTATTCTAATGATTCATACTTTGGGGATAGTTTTCAAGTTTTCCATTTTCAAGATTTTCTTGAAAATGAAAGACTTGAAAACATTTATCGGAATGAAAATCGTTATTGGGAGCTAGAGTTGGATTCATTATTCGAATCCAATGACGATTCTCATTTCATTACTTTCGAAGACGAATTTCAACCAAATGAGGAATCCGAGGATCTAGAGCCGAGGAAGCCTACTTTGGAAGAGACTTTTCTTCTTTACTCCCAAGGTTTGGAAAGCCTAAATGATGCTGGAATGAGACTTGGTTCACTTTGCGATGAGATGAATTCTTTTGCACAAAACAACGAGGAGGTGGAAACTTGTGTTTCACCTCACTTTTTCAGAGAATTTCTCATCGAATGTGAATCTTTCTCCTCCGAAATTCAATCTCCTTCCAACGATGAGTCGATTGAGATTGAATTTGTTTCATCACCATATTAGTTTTCCGTCATTGAACCATTAGAATTACCGGTTGATTCCTGCGAGTCGGTAGAAACGTTTAAAACTTCTACACTTTTTGCCGATGAGGACTCTTTACCGGACTTGTTTTTGATGGACGTTATCCCGACGTGTGCACCATCTCCCATTCCATTTGAAAAACCTTTGGGAGATGAATCGATTTTTCTTGGACCTCTAGTGTTCTTGTCCCCCTTGTTATCCAAATCCCCCATCGTCCGCCCAAAATTTCAAATTGGCGATGGTTCACTTTTTTCACCACCCACATGCCTTCCGTTGTTCAAACGGAATTCATATTTTTCGGGAGGCATGTTCACTTTGGAGGGTCCACCGTTGATCTTTCAAAATCAAATCCCTTTTTGGGTGGACCCTCAACTATTTAGACTTCTAGTGTATAGTTAGTGTGAAGCCTAAATAGTAGGTTGTAAATAGTTAGCTTTTTAATTTTCTTTCTTTACTATTTTTCTTTCCTTTTAATTTAGTCTAGTGTAATTAGTTAACTTTTTGTTATTTGTTTTTGCTATACTCGGTACTAACTTGTTTTGTAGATTCCTTTGGACTCGTGCTTATTGAGATCGCTCCAATTTTGGGTAATATCGTTCTTTTCCTCTCTTTGTGTTGTGTTCTTAATGCGCATTGAGGATAATGCAACATTTAAGTTAGGGGGTGTAGGATATTCTATCCATTTCATGTGTAGTCCATGGATTTGCTCACATTTAGTTACTAAGTATGCCTTTTTGTGAAAAATTTAAAAATTTTCAAAAATATTTTCTTTCTTTTTTCTCCTTTGTTGGGCATTTTGCCTTGTTTCCAGTGATAAATTTCAATAATTGCCCGATCCAATAGACAACTCAATGATGCATGTTCTCGATTTTAGAAGTTATTAGACTTTAGTCCTCAAATCATTGATATTGTGAATAACTTCATGAATTAAACTTTATCCCATGAGCATATGCACTTTCCTTGTTATATTGATTTGGTTTAAGATTTTTATAACTCGGTAATCTTTTGTTGCATTGTATATACTTACACCGAGTAAGCTTTGTACCTTTCGTCGTTTGTGAGTGTTATACACTATTCTTTCCTCTTTGAAAACGTTGAATTCGTTGGTAATCTCACTAATCTTTCATTTGACCGTTCATTAATTGAGTTCATACTTGAAATGTGTTACTTGATCATGATTTTCATATATTGTTTTGACTCGAGAATTGCGTAAACTTTGTGAAATGATCATAGGCCATCTTTGTTATATCACCCATATTAGCCTTGACCTCACCCTTAAATGTTTACCCTCCTTACCCCCTTTGAGCCTAAATATTAGCCTTTCATTTCATACCCCATTCCCATAACCAACTCCAAATTGGAGTTTTAGCCCATACATACACTGTTCATACCTTTGTTTGGAATGTTACTTGGGATTGAATGTTGTTGTTATGATGTCGGTTGCAATTTAGGCATACGAGAGTTTGAAAAGTAAAGAAAGAAGAAAAGAAAGTGTAGTGAAAAAGAGAAAGAAAAAAAGCAATAGAAAACAAAAGAGAAAAATGAGAAAAAGAAGAAAAGAAAAGAAAAAGAAAGAGAAAGTTGTAAATATTGTTTTTAGTGTTTCAATAAGCTTTGATTACTCTCTCGATTGTTATATCTATGCTCGTTTGGACATTCTTGTCCAACTTTTGATAATTGCCCACTTTTTACATTATTCCGAGTTTCATCCCCAAACACTTTGAATCCGTATATACCTCCCTTTCATTTCGTACCTTAACCTAGACATACATTACAACCCTATTACAAGTCCTATGTGATCTTAGGTTGATGTAATTCAAATGTTTAAATAGTTTTGATAATCTGTGAAAATGCATTTCGCCTCTTTTAGTGTGCGATATCCTTTCATTGAGATTACAGTTTTTCATTTTTTATATAGCGTTCTTCATTTATGACATGTGCGCGGCCTAGTTTCCATTTACATTTACTCTTTAGCCCGCATGTCCCGTGTGTTACCTCCCTTTTCATAGTGAATTCATTTGTTGAACGTAATGCTCGTGAGGATTGAATGTATGCTTGCTTTGATTAGTATCCGAATTATTTAAGTTTTTCTCCAAATCATTCTTTGCATATGCTCACTTCCCTCCCACATGTTAGAGTTTCAATTCATTGAGGTGCATTCGATAATGTTAATAACTACGGACTTCTCATGCGAATTCGTTGCTATGCTAATAACATGTTGAAATCTTGTTCGCACTAATGAGTTTGTCTTACTTGATTGGGCATATTTTGAGGAAACTTTACGATGTTTGTGGGTTCCATCACTGAAAACCCTCACGAGACGACACTCGTCCACTAGGGTAACCTAGGGGTTTAACGGCTTATTGCATACGCTAAATGCAATCGAATCGCCCGCGAAAGTGGCCTTATCTTTTTTATTGCTTTTATACCATACTTTTGTACCTTCTCCTTCTTTTGGTTTACTTGTTTTTCTTGTTGCATCCTATTTCATTGCTAGGGACTAGCAATGTGTAAGTTAGGGGGTGTGATACGACGCAAATATTGCGTATTTCACCCGTTAACCTACGCGTTATTAGCCCCCTCGGGTATCTTAATCCCTATACTTATGCTCGTTAACCAGACAACCTCGGATTTTTATGTTAACATGTTTTGCAGGGGTTAATTGAGCTTTTGTTGGTATTTAGGTACTAAGTATGAAGTTCGGATGCGTTCCGCTCGATTCCCGTACACAATCGCACGTTCAAGGGCATTTTAGTCATTTTATAGATTGGGCACCTGGCCCAACATCTTCATGGAAGTTGTATCCCTCCTCGCAAGCTTCGCGTGGCCGCAAACGGTGCGCGATTCCGATTCATAACGAAGAAGTTACGGAGATTTTAGCGGAGGAGAAATGCAAGCCAAAACAGGGGAAAATGCAGTCTGCCCCTGCTTGATCGATCGATCGACCAAAGGGTAGATCGATCGACCCTTCCCATTTTTGCCCCGTCTTATATGGTAGATCGATCGACCCCCTGTTTTTCAGCAGATATTTTGCATTTCTTTTCTCTTTTCTTTTCTAAATTAATTCCCACTTGGTATATAAGCCAATGTTGATGTAATAAACAGGGGAGAACGTTTTTAGCTTATTTTGTAGTTAGGGTTTGAGTTTTTGATTGGTTTTTCTTCTTCCCCTCTTGGATTGACACACTAATTGGTTGTAAGATTGACTATTCATCTTCCCTCTCCTTTAATCTAGTTGTATTTCATTATTTCCATGCTTTCTAGATAATTTCCATGCTTTCTAATTAGGTTTTCTTGCTTTATTTCTTGCTTAATTAGTTTAATTAGTTTAATTTAGTGTAGTCCATTATGCGTCCCTAGATAAATAGGGTCGGGATTGCATTTCCGCCATTTTCGGGTTCGGACCTCGAAATTTAGGGTTCCGTGTAAAATCGCATTTAATTGAAACCGCGTGTATTAAAGTCGGATTATTATGCGTTTAACTTTCTTTGTCATGCAACGTTAGTGTTTATAGCGATTATCCGAATTTAATCCGCGTGTGACCATTTTTCAGTTAAATGTTTTATCTCGCAACTTTGGGTTAAATTCCTTCTTGCGTGATGTTTATGCTTAATTGTAAATGCTCGATTAAATTGCTTTCGAACCGTAATTCTAATTAGTAGTTGTTTCGATCCGTTTGGTAGAATGCGATCCCGATCCTCGCTTTACTTTAATTTAGCGTAACTTCTCATTTTCTTTAGTCACCATAACCACCCTATCACCTTTTCATTTATTTATTTTACACTTTTATTCCTGAAGTAATTAAACAATTAAAATCTAAAATTTAATCACTCCCTGTGGATTTCTTACGACACCCGACTTACCGCTGTGCTTGCCTCGCAAGCGTAGTAGTAGCTTAGGTTTTCTTTGTATCGCGGCGGCGAAACACACGACGATTGTGTCCTCACACGAACACACTTTTTCCGCCCGATGTAGCTTAGGTTTTCTTTGTATCGCGGCGGCGAAACACACGACGATTGTGTCCTCACACGAACACACTTTTTTCGCCCGATCAAAAAGAGTAAAACTTTTGTTATCATTTAATTGGTATTGAACGTGCTTGATGGTGTCTCGTTAACACCTTTATTAGAAAAAATCCAATGAGAAAGACCTATTTAAAGAAAAAAATAGTACAACGCATATAATTCTCTAAAAGAGCAAGGTTTCTGATCATCCCCTTAGAAGCGATCTCCCCATAATTTTCATATCTTAAATTGATTGTTGGTGAAGTCGTCTCATTCAAACCTCATGTGTAAGCTTATAAAATATTTCTTTCAAAAGTGACTAAATAAACAAATCAGTTAGGTTGTTAGTTGAATGCACTTGATTGACTTCACTCTCATTTTTCCTTAGATGTTCGACTTCTATAAGATTTTCATAAAGATGGATGAATATGTCATATTATAGGATCTGTTTGACTTCAATAACATAACTCTTCAAGAATTCATGTGTTGTATAACTCTCCTTGAGTTCATGTATGTAGAAGAACTAAAATGTGTTAATAATAGCTCCCTTGATGTAACCTGTTTGAATGTGATCTATATAAGCAACACTGTCTTCATAAGTAGTATAACACCCAATGTTTTTATAATAATTAAATTGGTATAATTTTAAATAAATAAATTGCATGAATAAAATGCTTGAATGTGATACGAATGATTATGTGATTCAATTATACTGAATGTGTACATTGGTAAATAATTAAATTGCATATTACTTCGATTAATATCATGTCATGATTAAACATAATAAAATATGTAATTTGGTGTAAGCATTGTTTAGGTGTGTTCCAAAGTTATTTGGGAACTCTTTTGGGATTTTGTAAAAATCTTCAGTTAGGACTGTGAAATAGATATACCTTGAGGGGAGATTTTGAACCAATTCGGGTATTATTTCGGGCTTGTTTGAGGGGACCAAAATTGGGTATTAAAGGGAGAGATGGGATTAAGGTTTAAATTAGATTAATAGTCCAACCTAAACACATATTTCATCCACATTAGAGTTAACATAACACCCCCACACCCTCTGGAGGAAGTTACCAAGGTTGGAGAGGAAGGGACAAATAAGGTTAAAGAGAGGAGGCTCACATCATATATTTAAGGCAAGAATTTTCATGCTAAACAAATTGAAATTTATTTCTTGATTCATATCCATATTCCCTCATACCAATTTTGGGTTAAAATTTAATTTGAGGGTTGAAAATAAATGGATTTGAATCTAGGACTATTTCAGATTAATCAAAAAATAATTGTATTTTGAGAAATAAACACTCTCGTGAAAAATCCATAATTGATATCGTTTTATTGGAAAATATATTACTAGAATCCATGTGATAGAATTTATGTTTGTAATTGATTTCAGATCATGTACTGATCTCATTATTTAGGAAATTCTCAGATAAGAATTATAGTCTTGATTGGGGTAAATAACTTTTTCCTGTTTTAGATATGATTTCTTGAATTTATGGGGGGCTACCATTCTTGGATTGGGTGTACAATGATGTGATCATATTTTCTTAACAATAACAGTGCTATAGTTCTCGAAAGTGAAGTGGGTAGAACCTTAAAAATAAATTTGAATTTTTTGGGGTGAAACCCGTATAAGAGAAACATAGAAGATTTGGGCTACTGCTAGAAATCGAATCGATTCGACCTCCAGGGTGAATCGATTTGGCCCAAATAATCAATTTTATTCTGGGAGGCAAATTGATTCGACTCTTGGGCTTGGGTCAGGGTTGGACCATGCAAACGTTCAGGGGATTTTTACGAGTTCAAGTGAGTATGTGGGAGGTTATCTTAGTGAGTAGATATTTAATTAAAATTAAATTTGCATCATTATTCAATAATTAAGGAATTTAATAATTTACTATAGTGTTAACTCTTAAGATAAGGGTGTTATCTGGAGATTGATGAAAACTGGTTTCGATAGTTATGGGGATAACTACCTATACATATTTTGTTCAACGTATATGTATTTTTTAATTGGGTTAACATATCCTTATTCGTGGATGAACTATGGGATGGGATTGCGTACATCTTCGGACCATAGCAACATCGACACATGTGGACTAGGCATAGTGAAGGTCGTTATTTTAGGTCCTACGTTCAAGGGCACCGCTTGCGATGTGCAAGTCGAATAGATGGGTCCATTATCATCGTTGGGGATATGGGCCTTGAAATGGTGTACTGCATAGCGACCACCCCCCTTATGTGTATTTTCTTTACGTTCGTTTGGTGAGGGCTCCTCCGGGCTTACCGATAGAGCATGAACTGGACAACGAAGGTATATGACTTATGTGTCATATATATCTAAAGACACGTATATTTATATATATTAATTAACAATAAATCCATGTAGTCTAATAACGTTGACAATTTTTAATTAACACAATGCTACGTAAAATATATAATGTGATGAAATGATATTTCTTGTGGATGTTATTGTGGGGTTATTCTTAGGATGAAAATCAGATATGTACATGTTTAGCTCCCATTTAATATATATGCTAGATGCCTTTGATATTGTCACATTAGTGTAGATATCGGATTTCACATTTGGTCTTGGGTTAAAAATGTGTATATTATTAAATTTAGTTGAGGGTTGAGATACTTACTGTATGCGAGTGCCGATGGGTGGTATATAATGTGAATTGAATGAATAATTATATATTGATTTTGTAAGTTAATTCTTGCAACTTTAGGGCTCTGATCCAAATTATAAGATGTTTTCCCCCCAGGTTTTCCTAAACAGGGACAACAAGATTGGCAGAGGATCAAACTTGTGGTTGCATTTGAGTAGTAGCGAATTCAGTTCATTTGATTCAAGCATAGGTTCCTACTCTCTATGCTAGTTGTTTTTTATTATTTTAGAGATTGTATGGGCATAAGACCGAGATTTATTTATGCCAATTATTTATTTTCTAGTTACATTTGGGACGGATGTTTTATGACTTATGGAAGTTGAGACTTGTTTATTATCAGTTTATCACTTCATATGGTTTTATTGTGCATGTTTGTTTTGAAATTGAAATGTAATTTTTTGGTTTAATACTGAGAATGATATAAATTGTTAGACAAGCCTCATCTTTGGCGTATTGCGTATGGCCAACCTTTACATGAAAAATGGGGGTTATTACAACTAGTAGTAGGACTATATGTTTCTTAAGGGAAGTCATAAGTGCTTTGAGTGTTCATTATGAGGATTATGGAGATACTTCGTATTTACATTTCTAACTTCACGTGTATATTTAGATTTAAAAGTATTACACCAATAATTCCATGAGGTTATCACATAATGTTGATATTAGTTCCATGCTTTAGAAGTCAATGATAATAATTTCTTCAGAATATATTAATTGCAACCTTAGTATCCCTTAACATGCATTGTGTCGTATATATAAATATACTAATAACATATATGTATCGTACCTCTGGACTAACTACTGTAATAACATGCACATATTTTACTTGAGGACCAGGTTTATATTTATCATCCTCTTAAGGATGATGTGGATAATTTAATATCCAAATACTAGAAACCGTGGGTATACTAAAATTGTATGCTCAATATATGTTAAGCATCGCAGGACTTTTCAATCCATTGGACTAATGGATCTGAGTTTAACATAAATCATGCTCAATTCATAAACCAAGAAAATAACCAATTATCCCAAGGTTATTCATTTTTGAATTCCTTATATGGATATTTTTCATTTCAATTTGGATCTTCGGGAGCACATCCATTTGTGGATATTTTATAATGGAACATTGGCATATATGATTGTTTTCATACCCTTACATAGATAAGTATTTTCTAAGACGATAGTAACTATATCCATTTGGACTGTCTGCTGTGTAATAAACGTCTTAGTGTGTTTAAGTACGTACTCCTTATTTTTTATTTAGGCAAAGAAAACTCTTATAGGATTTTTATATGTATTCTTTTTCTAAGTCTCATATATATATATATATATATATATAAACAATTATAATATTCATGAGTCTCATATAATATATTTCAAAGAGATGATAAGCTAGTTAGATATCTTGAAAGTATTTACAGACGTTACATGATGGTGTGTTTGTATATAATAAATATTTAGTTTATTAGGAAACCTTGTACCATAGATTTTGCACTTTTAAGGAGTTTATCACCCCTCATTCTTATAAAATCCAATTTTTAACCTTTAGGGTTAACATCTTATGGTATTTCTACTACAAGTCCAAATACAACATATTTAAGTAGAAACTCCAATTATACCATCATGACATTTTTCTCATTTTGGCCAATATATTATTTGTCGATATTCATTTATACTACATGAATTGGTAGTATCACTGCTCTTTTATTTTTGTGTATCTCTAACGTATATAATTATATCATTGATGATCATCCTTGTCGATCCCACCTTTCTCTTATATATGTATAAAACATAGAGATCTCATTATATTAGGTACCGTTGCCTACTTTAGAGGCTTTAAATTTTCTTTAGGGACTTATGTCTTTTCCTAGACAATAACCACTTGAGGGGTTTTAGAGAAAGTGGATTTTTTATTCATAACCGCTTCTTGAGCATTATGTATAACATCTTCTGGAGCATTATTTTGGCTTGATTTTATTTAACCTCCACTACTAGGGAGTCAAGTTGTTAGGACCTATAGGTTTTCCATACTTTTGGAGTGTAGTAAATTTTTTTGTTGAATGAATTTATTTTGACCTTATGGTATAATGATTTTGGCAAGAACATTGACATTTGATGTTGCAATATCATTTTTCACTTCATTTTCGTAATGAGAGATACGAGAGATTATATAAGACAAAGTGGAAGTATTTAACGATAATTATCATCGTTTTCCAGGAACAAATCTTTCTTCAAGAACAATTCGCACTTCAGGTATACTTTATCCTCTCCCTAACAGTAAGAATAATGTCTCATAAAAATAAAATTGGACATATACATTAAACTTTGTATTTGTTAGTTGTCCAATAGAGGGTGAATCATAAGTACCATGCGATAAATATCATTTTCATTCACAACATATTATGAAAACAATTAAGGTGATCAAAATGATCATTGTATAAAAAAGAAATAATTAAATCATGGTGCTTCAGGATCATGACAAAGTGCAATTTTACAATAATAAATGTTGTATAGTATAACCCCTTCAATAATACAATGGTTTTTTTCTAGTGTAAGCTTATTTCATTTAACACTAAAATTAATGAAAAATTACTTTATTTATTTCAATATGACATCCATGTATTCTTATGGCCATAAAACGAAGCGACCTTTCTTTCGAAATCATTTTCATATAACTCATCGCATATGAATCGGAGGGTACTACATAACAATATCACATATGCCCTTTTAGAGCCTTAGGTTCAAATATAATTGAAAATGTAGACACCTCATTCTAGGACCCCCCCAAGTATCTTCTTAAGTCCCCGTCAACTCCCCATTCACTACAAACTCTAGGTTATACTCTGAGTACTAATCTAGAGGCCATCGAGCATTCCCAAGCCCTGTTTGACTCCGTTCAGCTCCATCATCCGAGCGAAAGCTAAATGAATCTTCGAAGAGCTCAAAATCCTCTTTCTAATGGTATGACCCATGCACAAATGGTCATAACGATTCGAATGAATGGACTATTTTACTATCAAAAACCGATCTAGAGGCCACTGGGCGCTCTCGAGCCCTGATTTAACTCCAATCAACTTCATCTCCAGAGCGAAAGATCAATGATTCTTCGAAGGTCATTGAAACCCCATTCCAATAATCCATCCCGTGCACAAAATGACATAACCATTTAGACGAATGATCTGTTTTCTCCTGGAAACTGATCCAGAGGCCACCAGGCACTCCCGAGCTCCATTTTTCCAAAGTATACTCTTTATCTCAAATGAGACTGAATGAATCTTCTAAGGGAACTGAATGCCCTTTATGACAGTCTGACTCGTGCATAAATCAACCTTATGGTACAAATAAATGATCCGTTTTACTTTGACATTTCACACGACACTTTTGGGTCCCATTTGACCAAAGTCAACTCTTCGAACCGAGCGAAGATCTTTCGAAAATCAAAGTACCTCGCACAACCTTTTGAAAGGCTCATCCTGTGCACGATTCAGATTTATGATTTGGACGAACGATCCATCATCATTCGACGATCTCCTATCTAAAGGACTGACGGGAGATTTGGAGCCCCGTTTGACCCAAAGTAAACTCCCAGACTTGAGAGCGTCCCAAATGATTGATTCAACCTCTGATAAAAAGATATACCTTGGTTATATTTAATCTTTTCAACATGTTTAGTAATGAGCATAACGATCCTCTTATTCCGATGGAGAGAAGAATTTATGATTAGCTTTTCGAGAAATTTCCAAATGAATAATTTCAAAGAAATCTTAGTATTCTCAAACGTCTCTGAATTACCTTTCTAATGGTATGCCGTGTGCGATTTGGACTTACGGTTTGCGTTTTACGACCATTTTTCTGGAAAATATGCACGAGACTACTAATTGGAAAGCCCTTGGACCTACTTATTGGCAGTGTGTCTAGGGTTACCTGCCGATAAGCAGGACAAGGACTAGTAATCGATAGTCCCCCTAGGCTATATAAGGAGAGCATGATCTCACTTCAAGAGGCACCTCAAAAAACGTCAACTTGAGTGATCTCAGCAACATTCTTCTTAAGTCAACGAGGTTTCTCTGTTTGAAACCTTTCTCCACCTTTCGTTCCCATCACTTTCACACCCAATTTAGCAAAAATCCACCTACATTCTTCATTTACTTGCAAGGAAGTTCATCATCAATCAAGATCAATCTCCAAGTCTCCAAAGGAGGTCCAAATATTCTCCTCTTTCTTTAAATTTCTTTATTTTCGTATTACTTATATAAATTCATAATTTATCTTTTACTTTAGGTCATACACAATATTAATCTTCAATCCTTTATTACTTATATTGCACATAATTTATTTTCTATAAAAAATCCAAAAAAATAAAAAGAGGGTTACACCTATAAATTCCAAAGGGATTTTCACCACATTTTCTGAAAACTAAAAACACATTTTTCTTACACACGCACATAATGAAATCCCCATTTGAATTTATGGGATAAACCCCACCCTCATGATGCATGCAAACTACGTGGACTTTGATTCCTTTATAGTCTAGGTAGGCGTTTCGGGTTGAAATCCGAGACTCGAGTCCTATTTTCATATTTTCATCTTTTTCCTATTTTATCCATATATTATTCATATATATCGTAATTGTGATTCATTTTTGCATCTTAGCTAACATATATTATTGTTTCATTATAATGATTAATATCTCGATAAGTGCACTCATCATATTTTTCTAATTATTATTTTGGGAACATTCCTAGGGATTACCCCACTCCATCTTTTCCATTATGCGAGTCGAGCGATTTCGATCTCCACGTATGTATACATGCACACACACTTCATGGAGAACTTAAGGAAAATAGTAACATAAGCCCATGAGAGATCGAAAGGGTGGGATGGTGCCTCACACCTTCCCATTCCATAACTTTGCCTTTGAACCTCCGAACTATTGGTTTTGCAAGAATCAATTTGTCTTTGATGCCATTCTCTCGAGGTGGTAACATGTTCTTTTGGCTGTTTTGTGAAAAATAGGCTGGAAACTTTATCTCTTTACAACACCCAAAAATCGACGACGACTGAAGCAACCCCTGGAGTAGTGAGAGGCACAAGACCTTTATCCTCCCTCTTTCCCTTTAAGCGCTGGGGATGGAAGATCTCGGGATGGCCACAGTGGCGACTCTGCTGGAGATTTACTTGTCATAATAGGGCTATACTCTATTTTCATTCTTGTTTTCATTATCTTCTTTTGTGCGTATGCACCTACTTGTATGTTCCATTTCCTACTCTACTACTTATTATATACATATACCTCAAGTTTATATCACCTCTCACTCACTTTTCACTTCACACACTTGTAAATAATATCCATGTACACCTCACACTACCGACACTTGTATATAGGTTCACTTATATCCACATGTTGTACACACCACTTAGAATATCCATGCTTGGGTGTCACTGGTACACACCTCCACTTACCATACTTATATATATATCCATGCTCACTTATACTTATCACACACTAATGGTAGTTGATCCATGCTTAGATTCACTTCCACGAACTCACTTATTGATATTCACACGTCACTCACTCTCATGTACCCATGCTTAGTGTAATCTTCATGCTCCATGCTAGAATTACTTTTCATGATCCCTCAAATTCCATTGGCCAAGTACCTTTAACGTATATCGAATGGTACCCATCGCATCGTACCGCTTGATCAAAGTCATGATGTGAGGCATATAGCAGGGGAATCATTAACGTACATCGAGTATATCGAATTCGTTGTCACACATACTGTCCCCATGAGGTATATAATGAGGCAATTCACGTACACTCAGGTATATCAAATGGCTTGTACACACGTACCAATTTCCCTCAAAAGCAAGACATATATAGTGAAAGTCATGCCAAAGAGGGTAACATTTCCACTAACCCAACAACTGCATACCCTCATATAGGAATCAAACCTAGGGCACTCATATTTAGTTTGTCGGTTACTGATTAGGCACAAATTCTTCGTATTTATCCCCGTAATTTAGGGTCCTTTGTCGCTCCGCGAAGTGTAATTCTAGTGGATTTATCTCATATCATTTCTACTGACATTTCCTAACAAGTATGCCGAGTTTCGCATATTTCTCATCACTTTTGCGGGTATTTGATGCATATAAAGAAATAAGTAACCGAAAGAAAGAATGAAAATAAGATCAGAAATGTCAAAGGGGAAAAAGGGTAATTTTCATCGAGAATTTGGAAGAAAGGCCTTCAGAGAAATTTAAGATTTCAAATTTACGAACACCTGAGCAAAAATGACATCCAAATCCGTATCACGGATCAAAAGTTACAAGACTTCAAAGTTGAGAGAAAATCACGAAAAAGAAAAAAGTTTCCTATAAAGATAGAACTGGATCGAAGTGGGTGAAAAATGAACCGATCCTGTCCTTGGAAAAATTTTTGTGAAACATAGTAAAGATGAGACTGAATCAAAGTTGAAGAAAAAGAACCGAATCGGTTCTGGAAAAACTTTCTGTTAAAGGAAAACCGAACCGAATCTCCTGAACAAGATCGGTTCGGGTGTCGAAATTTGAGTTTATCCACTTGTAAAATTAGAGTCGTGCATGGTTGAAACTCTTGTAAATTAGTAGTTATTTATTCTAACGTCTTTAAAGACATTATGAAAGAGCTTCTTTTTACATAGTTTTAGAGAGAGGAAGTGCAAAAGAAGACTAAAATCTCAGTAATACAGATTGTTGATTCTCAATTAAGATTTCTATAGTAAAGTTGACTTCTTTCTCTCTTCTATTGTTTGATTTCGTTAGTTCATTCAATCTTAGTTTATTTTAAAGAAATATTAATCTTTTTACTCATCTAATTATAATCCCGCAATGATTTCAGTTACATGCACCACAAAAATCACTGCTTTCACTAGTTGCACCATGCTAGGCTAGATTTTTAGGGGTTGGGATGCGTGAACCCAACCCGATGTGGTTTGCATGCCTGTAAAATTACTTCCTTCAATTAAATAAATGATCGAATCATGTTGTGTGGTGATCACAACGATCGTAGGACTTTTGATCTCGTTTGCTCTAGGTAGCCGGGATGTTTAAGAGTGCGAGGCGAGTGTAGTTATAACGAAACCGCTTTATTCTTACTTTTGATTATATATGATGCGGGATTGAACCACATATATATAATTCTTAAGATTAATAAAGATCGGGTTTAGTCAATTATCTAATTCATAACTAGTTTTATTACCGACAAACGTACTAGGGTTGGAGGATTATATTTCGACCTTGCTTTTATCATTTATAGTTAATGAGTCACAATTATTTCACTCTTGCATGCTTAGTTCATACTAAGTTTCATTTAATTACTCTTAGTTAATAGATATAATCTCACTTAGATCACCTTTATATTTTTTTTAGAGTCAGGTTAGGGTTGACCGTCTTACCGTTCGTCATCACGAGTATTCGTCCTATTTCCTTATGGATTCGACCATGTCTTATCGGGTTTATTACTTACGCAACCCGGTTGCACTTGAGCCTGTATAAGCACGTACTTTAGACACTTTTTAAGTCGCGTCAAGTTTTTATATCTTTACATCACCCAAAAATCGACGACGACCGAAGCACCCCCGGAGTAGTAAGAGGCACAAGAACTTTATCCTCCCTCTTTCCCTTGAAGCGCTGGAGATGGAAGATCTCGGGATGGCCACAGTGGTGACTCTGCTGGAGATTTACTTGTCATAATAGGGCTATAATTTATTTTCATTGTTGTTTTCATTATCTTCTTGTGTGCGTATGCTCCTACTTGTATGTTCCATTTTCTACTCTACTACTTCTTAAATACATCTAGCCAAGTTTATATCACCTCTCACTCACTTTTCACTTCACACACTTGTAAATAATCTATATGTACACCTCACACTACCTAAACTTGTTTATAGGTTCACTTATATCCACATGTTGTACACACCACTTAGAATATCCATGCTTAGGTTTCACTAGTACACACCTCCACTTACCATACTTATATATATCCATGCTCACTTATAATTATCATACACCACTGGTAGTTGATCCATGCTTAGATTCACTACCACACACTCACTTATAGATATTCACACATCACTCAGTCTCATGTACCCATGCTTAGTATAATCTTCGTGCTACATGATAGAATTACTTTTCATGATCTCTCACATTCCATTGGCTAAGTACCTTTGACGTATATCAAATGATTTCCCTCGCATCGTACCGCTTGACCGAAGTAATAATGGGAGGTATATAGCACGGAACTCATTCACGCACAAGTACATCGAATTCGTTCTCACACATACTGTCCCCATGACTTATATAATGAGACAATTCACATACACTCAGGTATATCAAATGGTTTGTCCACACGTACCGATTTCCCTCAGAAGCAAGACATATATCGTGAAAGTCATGCCAAAGAGGGGAAAATTTCCACTAACCCAACAACTGCATACCCTCAAATAGAAATCAAACCTAGGGCACTCTGCCAAAATGCTGGTGTTGATACCAATCAAACCTAGGGCACTCTGCCAAAATGCTGACATGGCACAATAAAGTGGAGACACGTGTCAATCTACATGGCACTAACAAACATTTTTGAACAATACCTTGAGTTCGAGGAACTCAATTTCCCCGATCAACTCACCGAGCAGTAGGGGCTCACCAAAGAACTTTACTGAACCGAGCAACTCATGGATACCGAGATACTTAGGCAGTCCGAGCTGCACCTCGATCAGAGCATTTATTATCAGACAATTAAGAGAATTAAATGCGCATTAAATGCTGAATATTATCATACAGATGTATACGCTTATTGAACAACTATGTATTACTCATTCACATGTACAACCTCATGGCTATAAATACATTGTATCATCCTCATTGTAAGGGGACCGGAATTTCTTGAGATAAACCATACTTTGAGAATTCCCAAACAGTCAATAATAACACAAACAGTGGACGTAGGCCATTCGTTCAAGGCTGAACCACTTTAAAATCTCTTGTCTTATTTATTTTTTATCTGTGATTAAACAATTAGAGATAATCTAATTTTTTACATCAACAGATTGGCGCCTTATGTGGGAAACGACTGTAATTTTCGTTTTTCACCAAAAACAAATCATCACCAATGTTTGACAATCCTGAATCCTGCAATCGAAATGCTCGAAACCACCCAAATCCATCCTCTCCTCCAAATATCCAAGATCTGGCAGGAATCGTGGCTAGTTTGGCTCAAGGCCAGACAGCCATGCAGGAAATAATGCGACAAGTCATGCAAACTATCCAAGGTGGAGCATCAACCTATTCAGGACAACGAAGTGGTAAAAGAAATACTCATTTACTTTCTTCACGCATTAGGTAAAGCGATTCATATCGCACTAATAAATCTGAGGATTTTTCTTATCAATCGGGCCGAACTTCGTCAGTACAAGCCACAGATACTAAACAACACATCACTCTCTCTCCGGAAAGGACCAGTGCACTGGATAGATTGAGTAGGGTCTCTCCTTTTGATCGATTGGGCCCTAGGAATAATAAAAGTCCTCCTAAGGCTGTGTCGAGAAACTTTTGACGACCATTTGATTTAAAAGAGGGTTTTGCCAAATCACAACTAGCTGCTCTACAAGATAGATCCCAAGAAGCCACATCCACGCGATCAGTTGCTCGAACCAACAGTCCCGAGGAAGGAAATAATGCGTGGAAAGGCTCTATTCAGAGGTTGGAGGATAGATTAGGGGAAATGGCCAAGGCTAAGAATCCTCTACAAAGAACCTTTGTCCAAGGGACACCTTTTGTCCAAGCAATTGTGGATTTTCCCACACCATCAAAGTTCAAAGCACCTGTTGTGACTCCTAAATATGATGGAAAAACCGATCATGTCCTTCATATAGAGCAATACCAAGCTGCTGCCGACATCTATGCTGTGCCAGATGAGATGAGATGCAGGGCATTCTCAGGAACTCTTACGGGATCTGCTCAAATATGGTACAATAATCATCCTCGGGGTAAGATTTCAACTTTCTTTCAACTGGCCGAGCTCTTCATTGGAAACTTCTGTTTTGGAGCAAAACTTGTTAAACGAGTAGCATACCTGTTAAGTGTTAGACAAAAGGCAGGTGAGAGCACTAGGGACTATATATCTCGCTTCAATAACGAGAAACTTGAAGTTATTGATTACGAGAAAAAGACAACGATTACTGCTCTAATGAGTGGGATGTTGCCCAACAAGTTATACTACACTTTGGCTAAAGATCCATCCAGAACCATGTCATAATTGATGGCAAAAGCCGCCAAGATCATGAACGTCGAGGAGGCTATGGATGCAAAGAAGAATATGGATACCAAAGAAACCAAGGTGGAGGGTGATAAGGACAAAAAGAAAGAGCATAAGAACAATGGTGGTGACAAGCATTCAAAAACAAAGCCATCATGGGAGGTATTAAAGAAATTTGAAAATTATACTCCTTTGAAGGTAGACATCAACCATGTTTTAGAAGAAATCAAGAACAGCGAGGAATTAAACTGGCCAGAGAAAATAAAGTCAGACCCCGACAAGAGGAATAAGGCCAAATATTGCGAGTTCCACAAGGATCATGGCCACATGACCAAAAATTGCATAGCTCTTCAGAATGAGATCGAAGCACTCATTAGACGAGGAAAACTGGCAAAGTATGTTGATCGTAGAAATGAAAGAAGAAATAACGACTGAGCAAGAGAGAGGTATAGATCTCCTCATCGAGCAGAGGAGAACAAGAAAAAAGACCATGAAGATGATCCAGAAGACGACCCCGATCTTCCCAAAAGACCAAGGCAGCGAGAATGTGAGGTATTTTCAATACGTTTTGGATCATTTGATTGTAATGTTATTACAGGTGGAGATGCAGGAGGTGGAAACCTTACTGCAGAAAGAAAAGATTACCTCAATGAGGCTCAAGCCTGTTCATATATTCAACGAATAAACTTGGCTGAAGATGATCCCCCGAGGAAGGTCAACAAAGAAAAATTGGTCATTGGATTCTCAAAAAGTGACCTCGCAGGTGTGCTGTATCCTCATGATGACCCATTGGTGATCAAAATAAGAATGAAGGAAGTGATGATCTCAAGAGTACTGGTTGATAATGGTAGCTCTACTGATATTATGTTCTACTCGTTCTTCAACAGCTTAAATCTAAAGTTGTCTCAATTGGAGCCTTATCATAGGCCCCTTCTCGGTTTTGCTGGCGAGAAAGTTTTTCCACTTGGGACAATCAAGTTGGATATGTTCATTGGTACATGGCCTGCTTATCGAATCGAAAGAGTACGCTTCTTCATGATGGATAAGAATATTCAATCAGCCTACAATATCATCATGGGAAGGGTAGGATTGAAGAAGTTCGAAGCAGTACCATCTACGGTACATCAATGCCTAAAATTTCCAACCAATTTTGGAGTAGGAATTGTGAAGGGTGATCAAAAAGTAGCTCGGGAATGCTACTATTCATCTACCGAGCAGGAGAAACTGGAGGAATTTAGGAAAAAGACTACTACGTATCAGGTGGATGAAGGTGTAGAAATTGAAACATTGGATCCTAGAGACGAGTCGCAACTCGTGAAAGGTCAGGTTGTTAAAGCTACTAAAAACATCATTCTGGACAACGAGCACCCTGAACGAACAACTCAGATAGGTTCGTCGTTAGATGCCTTATTAAAACAGGAGTTGATAGTTTTCTTAAAAAGCAGAAAACAAACCTTTGCTTGGAGTCATGAAGATATGCCCAGAATAGACCCAAATTTCTTATGTCACGAGCTCAATGTGAATAAGGAAATCAAGCTAGTGAAGCAAAGAAGAAGAGTGTTCAGCCCCGAGAAGAACCAAGCTATACAGGAGGAGGTCGAAAAGCTCCAAAAAGCTTGCTTTATTGAAGATGTTAAATACCCAGATTGGTTAGCAAATGTAGTAATGGTGAAAAAAAAGAACAACAAATGGAGGATGTGTGTAGACTTCACCGACCTCAACAAGGCATGTCTAAATGACCATTTTCCCTTGCCCCGAATTGATCAACTAGTGGATGCTACCTCGGGACACGAGTTGTTGAGCTTCATGGATGCTTATTCTGGTTACAACCAGATTAAAATGAAACTTGAAGACAGGGAAAGTACCTCTTTCATTACGCCTAGGGGAACTTATTGTTATAATGTTATGCCTTTTGGTTTGAAAAATGCAGGTGCGACATATCAACGGCTAATGAACAAGGTGTTTGCAGAACAAATCAGTCGCAATATGGAAGTCTATGTTGATGATATGTTGACAAAGAGCAAGAAAGCTGCTGACCATCTAGTTGACTTAGGCTAGACCTTTGATCAATTGGATAAATATCAAATGAAATTGAACCCGACCAAGTGCATATTTGGAGTACGAGAAGGCATCTTTCTCAGGTGCATTGTCAATCAATGAGGCATTGAAGCAAACCCTGAAAAGATCAAAGCTTTGTTAGGGTTGCGATCTCCAATGACAAAGAAGGAAGTACAAAGTCTTACAGGGCGAGTAGCAGCACTTAACAGGTTTGTATCGCGAGCAACTGATAGATGCCTCCCATTCTTCAAAACGCTCTGAAAGACTTTTGAATGGAATGAAGAATGAGAGAAAGCTTTTCAAGAATTGAAGAAATATTTGGGAGCACCTCCACTATTGTCCAGGCCAGTAATGGGAGAAAGATTGTACTTATATCTGGCAGTTTCAAAAAATGCAGTTAGCTCGGCATTAATAAGAGTAGAGGATGGAGTACAAAAACCAATTTATTACACTAGTAAGGCCTTCCGAGGAGTAGAGATCAGATATCCGAAGCTGGAAAAGATGGCACTAGCGCTGATCGAAGTAAGTAGAAGAATGAAGCCATACTTCCAGGCTCAAACCATAGTCGTGTATACCGACATGCCGTTGAGGCAAGCTCTTCACAAACCAGAAAAATCAGGGAGATTGATGTATTGGGCAATACAACTCGGTGAATATGATATAATTTATGAGCCTAGATCGTCACTAAAAGGGCAAGCAATAACAGATTTTATAGCAGAGTTCACTTATCCTGATACCCCCAAGGAGCAAAAGCTGAGCACCGACCAACTTATGGATGTTACAGTATCATCAAATTTAAACCCCAATCAACTTAAGCTGATCGGAGAACAATAGGAGAAGGTCGACGAGCAGCGAAGTGTGGTAGAAATGGAGATAAAGGAGCAACAAATATTCCATCGAGGAATTTTGTCCAATAAGAAGTTTGAGGACGAAATACCTATATGGAACCTATATGTGGATGGCTTATCATGCACCTCGGGTAGTGGAGCTGGGATTGTATTGAAAAGTCCAGACGAGATCAATATAGAATATGCTCAGCGCTTTCAATTTCAAGCTTCTAATAATGAGGTCGAATACGAAGCGATGATAGTAGGTCTTAGTCTGGCAAAAATCATGAAGGCAGAGCAGGTAATCGTATGCAGTGACTCATAGTTGATTGTAAACCAAATGCTTAGTGTATATACAGCAAAAGGAGAGTTGATGATTAAGTACCATGCAAAGGCAATGGAATTGGTATCAGAATTTGTTACTGTTCAACTGGTCAGAATACCAAGAATGGAGAATGCGAGAGCAGACGCTTTAGCTCGATTAGCATCGGCTACTCGTACCGAGCTACGAAGAACAATCCAAATTGAAGTTCTAACTCGTCGGAGCATAGATGAAGATATGACGATGAATTTTATTACTCTTGATTTAGGGCCATCTTGGATGGATCCCATCAGGGCATATATTAAGGAGGGAGAATTACCAATTGACAAACTCGCAGCCAAGAAATTGAAGTTTAAAGCTACTTATTATGTACTAACAAATGGTATTCTATACAGACGAGGAATCATAGCTGGCTTGCAGAGGTGTGTACATCCCGCCAAGGTGAATGATTTGATTAAAGAAGTCCATGAAGGGTCTTGTGGAGCCCATATAGCCGGTCGGACACTTCTGCAAAGAATAATGACGCAAGGAAACTACTGGCCAATGATGCGGGCTGATTGTATAGCCTATGCCAAGAAATGTGACAAGTGTCAGCGCTTATCCTCCATCCGAAGAACTCTCCAAGCATTGTTGATACCCATTACTTCCCCTTGGCCATTTGCCATGTGGGGAATTGACTTGGTCGGGCCACTTCCAACGACTAGAGGAAGATTTAAATATCTCGTCGTCGCAGTGGATTATTTTACTAAGTGGGTAGAAGACGAGCCTTTTGTCGACATGACATACGAAAAGGTGTACCAATTTATTTGGAAAAACATCAATTGTAGATATGGTATTCCCCATGCATTCATCATCGACTATGGAACACAATTTGACAACGAGGAGTTCGTTGCTTATTGTCATCAGTCAAATATCTTGAAAATCCACTCGGCACCAGGTCATACCCAAAGCAATGAAAAAAGTGAAGTGACAAACAAAACGTTGCTAAATGGCTTGAAGAAAATACTAAATGACGCGAAAGCAAACTGGATCAACGAGCTACATTCGGTATTGTGGGCTTATCGTACTACTCCCCGAGCAACAACTGAAGAATCTCCATATATGCTGGCATTTGGAAGTGAAGTTGTTATACCTGCCGAGTTGGGCCTCCCAACACACCGAGTGCTGAACTTCAATTCCCCTGTCAGCGATTTAATGAGAAGGTTAGACTTGGACATGCTCAAGGAAGTTAGAGAAGAAGCAGCCATCAGGAATGTTGCTTACCAGCAACGAACATCTTTGTTCTACAACAAGAGAGTGAAGAAGTACGACCTGAAAAAAGGAGACTATGTGCTAAAGAAAGTGATTCAAAAGCACAACAAACTGAAAGCGAACTGGCATGGACCTTACCGAGTTACAGAAGTTGTTCGACCAGGAACCTACAGAATAGAAACTTTAGAGGGGGAAGAGTTTATGAATGCATGGAATGCAGAAAACCTGCGCAAATATTATCAGTAATCTAAACTCTCATGTAATGCAGTTTCATTAGTATGAATAAAATGTGAATATTCTACCCAATTCTCTCCTTTTATTGAAATTTTTTCGCGGAATACTAGTGCTAACTCAGCAAAATCCACCAACTCCGGTTGGTCGGGAATAAAAAATATTTCCCAAAAGTGTCAACTCCGGTTGGTCGGGAATAAAAAATATTTCCCAAAAGTGCCAACTCCGGTTGGTTGGGAAGAAAATCCACCAACTCCGATTGGTCGGGAATAAAAAATATTTCCCAAAAGTGCCAACTCCGGTTGGTTGGGAAGAAAATTCACCAACTCCGATTGGTCGGGAATACAAAATATTTCCCAAAATTGCCAACTCCGGTTGGTTGGGAAGAAAATCCACCAACTCCGGTTGGTCGAAAATAAAAAAAAAATATTTCCTAGAATTACCAACTAAGGTTGGTGGGGAAGGAAAAATATTTCTAAAAATCCACCAACTCAGGTTGGTCGGAATAAGAAGCTGCCAACTACAGTTGGTCGGGAACATTTTTATTAAACAAAGCATGAGTATGTGATAAAAGTTAGCTAATGGCTTAGAATTAAAAAGTGATTAAGCAAAATTTTTGATACTCGTAACATTTTAAATTACCACCAAGCTGGTCGACCACCAAGTTGGTCGAAAAACAAAATATCATCAATTTTGATTAGTCGTCAAATGATTACCATAAATTCAAGATAGTCGATAATAAGTTTTAACCAACTTTAATTGATCGGCAAATAACACAATGTTGTTATCTTTTTAACAGGTATATATACACATATGTAAAGTGTTTCACAAAATATCTACAAGACAATGGCAACCAAGATTGCAAAGAAAAATAAAAGTCTTTCATTACATCTAGAGCAAAATACATCGAGAATGAAATACATATTAATTATTACATCAAGATTTATATTCTATTGGTTTCTTCCCCTCTGCCTTTGAAACGGGTTCTTCACCAGCAGGAGGATCGTCTAAGGCATAAGGGGAGTTAATGAAATTCAAATCTTTAAGCATCCTGATGTTCATAACTTATGGCCGATCAGGGATGTGCTTGGGGCGAGATATCTCAAAGTTGGAGTGAAGATTGTAGTCGCTGAGATACTTTGAAATTAAGCATTGTGGAATGGACCGAGTATGAATCCAACTCATATCAAGCTTGAAAGGAGGCACTGGTAGGTTGAGCAACCCAAGATTGTGGTAATCCCACAAATAATGACCATGTTCCAACTTCATCATGCCCAAAGCATTTAACCATCCTTATTTATAACCCACATTATTTGTATTCTGGAGCCGATCATCTAAATGGTAGAGGGCTTCATTATAACCAGCCATCCAGAACTCCCTAGGCTATTTGTGGAACTGGTAGGTTAATCTTTCTAACTGCTCATGGAGATTCTTCACCAAATTCGTTTTATTCTCCAAGGTAGAATTTTGGGCAGCCAATTTCTCGTCTAAAGTTTGGATTTTCTTACACATCTCAGCCAATGCCTACTTCTTTGCCATCAATTGGAAGGCTTGGTTTTCCAGAGCCGGTTGAGTTCTTTGTTCCTCGACAGGAATTCGAGCAGCTCTTGCTCATCCCCGAGAAGCTCTTGCTCGCCCCCGAGTAGAGGTAGAAGGCCCAATCCTCTTCAAGGTTTCTAATTCATCTCTCAGATTGGAATTTTTGACCTCCAAGAAGGAGAATCCCTCGTCGTTTACAGGGAACAAAGCGTTTGAGGTAGAGGCACCAGATCTCAGCTGGGATACTTCTCCTCGCAAGTTATTATTTTCCTGCTCTAATAACTTGGCTATCTGCCTGTTCTCCTCGACATCGGTTTTCAAAGTTCTCTCCCTCACTTCATAAGCAGCAAATAATTTATCGTATCCCTTATCAGCATTCAGTTGTTGATACTTCTTCTCATATCCTTGGTGCAAGAGGGCTGAAGATTCCTTGTATTGCTATTGAAGCTCCTCGAGAGTGCCTTGGAGGTCTTCAATCATGTCATAATATGCTACATTATTAGCTACTTCCCGATCGAGCAGACACTTTAAATACTGGTAGGCTTCAACTGCCTGCTCTAAAGCATCTTGAACAAGGATATCAACGATTTGAGCTTCAGTCATGTCTGTGTGACCATCTCTGAGGTAATTATTGCATTGCCTCAACAATTTTGTATTATGAGAAGATAACAATTCCATTCTGGCCATAAACTAGTAAAAAAAGAAAGAGCAAGAATCAATAAGGAGCAAGAGGAAGAGAAACAACAGTATGAATATGCAAAACTTCAAATTTTATTATATCATAAAAGAGAGGTACATAGTTCAGAATTACAATTGACAAAAATAAATAGAGAGAAAAGTCCGAACAACTCTACACCTTCTCCTTGCCTCCCAAAACTTTCTCAGGAGGCTGGGACGAGGAGGTAGGTTGCTCGGATGGCACAGATGGTTGCTCGGAGGGTGCTGGAAGCTGCTAGTTTGAAATAATAGATGGTTGATGTTTCTCGTAGGAAGACTGGACAACTGTGGGATGAGAAATTTGATCTCCCATCACCATGGAGGATTCCTCAGAGGCAGCTTCGTCCTTTTCTTCTTCTTTAGGAGTTGGAGGGGGGCCAGGAATGTGTCGCTGAAACAGGTCAGAATTTTCATCAACATTCAGCTCTTTCAAAGAAGCAACCCATCCATCCCTAAAGTACTTAAGGCTACCATATTCCACCTGCGACATCATGGCAGCCAGACCCTTATTCCATCCTTTGTCCCAGCCAACACTGAAGGACTTTTTCACGGATAACTTTCTTTTCACCTTCTTCGAGGAAAGCTTCTCGGATAGAAGTTCCTCGGTAGCCTTCAATTTATTCTCCACTTCCTCCTTCTGATGACTTACTTCACGAAGTTTGCCCAACTCTTCCTCAGTAGCTTTGAGCTTAGCTTCAAGCTACCCAGTATTTCGAAGCTTCCCTTTGAGCTCTTTATTCTTCCCCTCCAAGTCTTTTATTTTCTTTTCCAACCCCTTGGACACTTCAATAGCTTGATCCTTCTCCTACTCGGTGGAATTAAGTTTCTTCTCCCAAACAGTTTTATCATCAACATACCTCTGACGAGAATCCTTCAGATACTGCGTCAGACCCACCAAAGCTTCCTCTACACCTGACGAGGAGCTTGAAGCTTTAATAGCTTCATCAATATTCAAAATTGTATTAAAATAGGTTACCAACTGGGAAAAGAAAATAATAGCAAGTCAGTGCAAAGATATAACAAGGGAAAAATGAAAGTTTAGGACAATAATACTTACAGAAGCAATATGACGAGCAGCTAATGTGGTAACCATATCCCGAGAAAGATTTTATTCAATACCTTGGATCTCGGGAATGATCCAAGACTTCACCGAGCTCATGGCAGAGCTCGGGGAAACAAAAGTGGGAACACCACTTCCAGTAGTCGGGGGCTGACCGATGGATTCAGCTAAATTAACCGAGGAGCTCTTCTTCAGCCTCCTCAGAGGAGCATCAACGATCTCGACCAAGGATGTAGTCTTAGTCGGGGATATGACTATAACCTTGCTTGGAGCAGCGACCTTGCTCGGAGCCACTGGGGGATTCTCGGCAACCTTCACAGGAGAAGCCGGAGGAGGTGCATCGATTTTTCTTGTCCCTTCTTTTGGGACATCATGTTTGCTTTTCTTTGCCTCTCCAGCAACAGAGGCAGATTTCTCGAAGAGGGCAGGATCTCTTATTTTCTTCATTCTTTCACTTAGAGGAATATGTGACTCAGGTGAAGAACTTGCAGAAGCTGGTACCGGTTCTACGTCACTTATCACAGGACGAGCAGTAAAAGACGAGGTGTAACTCTTATACTGCAGCAAATATGAAGCTGATCTGATATGCCCGTCAACAATAGTTTGATACAAACCCCAGATAAGTTTCAGATGTTTTAAATTAACTTCTATCTCTTTTGGAGACTTTCTCTTACTGTCAACTACAAATAAATCAAAATTAAAATATCAGTGATACATTTTATCAAACACAAAGGAAGCATAATTTCAAAAATAAAATAAAATAAAAACAACCTATCCCATTGCCATAGGGAGGGCATCTAGGACCCTGGTACACATCATTTCTAGTTAGTGGAGGGTGTTGCCAATTTTTCATAACAACACTGTGCTCGAAGTAATTCCTATTGGCATCTGGGAGATTGACTACTAGAGCTCTATTTAAAAATCTAGTTTTTAAATAAAAAGTGTTGTCACCAACAACCCATCTATAACAAAACATAATTTCTGGAATTCCTATACGAGTTCCGTGAATCTGATTTAATCTATGAACTCCATTAACTATTCTCCATGTGTTGGGGGATATTTTTGCAGGAACCACGTCAAAATATTGACAGAATTCCAGACACAAAGGGTTTGGGGGAAAAGAAAAGCCACATTCAGCAGCAAAGAGACTGGGGAACCAATGTCCCTCAGCCAAACGAAAATAATCTGACGGCTCAGAAAGTTCCTCCGAAACAACCCATGAAGGAATAGAGAAATCAGAACGAAACTTATGAAGCGACTCAACAAGGTAAACCATGGAGAATAAAGGAAATAAAAGAGAAGGAAAAAGATCTTACATAAAAAGGATGGATTTGTTGACAACGAACGACGAAAAGGATGAACGCACAAGAGAGAAAGAAAATTGAAAACTCAAAGATACAGATTTGAAAAAGTAAAAGACGAAATGATTTTCTGCAACTCTTAAATACCTTACCTTGGGAAAAGGTAAAAATAATGATTACAAAGGGAGACGTTTACGCTACAAGTGGCTAAAAAGATAAAAAGGGCACGGAGATCGAAGCAGTTAGAAAAATTTGAAAAGTATGATTCTATGAATTTGAAAAGGAAAAATAAATGCAAAGAACACGCTCCTAAAGCTCAGGATGACCATTTAATCCCGCCATATTTCGAGAAGAATGTTCCACACTCCTTGGTCTCGAACTGTGAAACATCGGGGGCTTCTGTTGATACCAATTTTAGTCTGCTGACATGGAACAATAAAGTGGAGACACGTGTCAATCTACATGGCACTAAGAAATATTTCTGAACAATACCTTGACTTCAAGGAACTCAATTTCCCCGATCAACTCACCGAGCAGTAGGGGCTCACCAAGGAACTTTACTGAACCGAGCAACTCATGGCAACTGAGATACTTAGGCGGTCCGAGCTGCACCTCGATCAGAGCATTTATTATCAGACAATTAAGAGAATTAAATGCTGAATATTATCATACAGATGTATACGCTTATTAAACAGCTATGTATTACTCATTCACATGTACAACCTCATGTCTATAAATACATTGTATCATCCTCATTGTAAGGGGACCGAAATTTCTTGAGATAAACCATACTTCGAGAATTCCCAAACAGTCAATAATAACACAAACAGTGGACGTAGGCCATTCGTTCAAGGCTGCACCACTTTAAAATCTCTTGTCTTATTTATTTTTTATCTGTGATTAAACAATTAGAGATAATCTAATTTTTTACATCAATAGCTGGGTTGACATGCCGCCCAAATGTTCACGCGATTTCGTCTTTTTCCAAAATGGGACACTGTCCACAAGCCTAGCCACAAGTCAAACCATGTTTTATATATTTTTCAAACCCATTTTTTCTCAGGCTCGGGTCCCGTCTAACATTTCTCTTTGCATTTAGGTAAACCTGATACAGGTGAAAACATAATAATAATAATAATAATAATAATAATAATAATAATAATAATAATAATAATAATAATAATAATAATAATAATAATAATAATAATAATAATAATAATAATAATAATAATAATAATGTTGAGACTCTTCTCTCATTTTTCTTTCTTCCTTACCAAAAGTATCAAAAACATTTTTCCTCCTCTTTTATCAAAATACCAAATAAAATTTTCCCCCTCTTTTATCAAGATACCGAAACACTTTTCCCCTCCTTTTATGAAAATACCAAAAACATTTTCACTTATTTTATCAAATAAATAAATAAATAAACATTTTTCGTCTTTTCCAATAAAAGATTCTTCCTTTTCTCTTTCAAAAATAAATTCAAATGTTTTTTTCTCCTTAGGTCGATCGCATACCCGACCCTTAGCCTGGCTCCCTATTGGTTTTGTTCTTCCATCGAACTGCGTCGAAGCTTTGTAAATTCTCCCGCTACTTCTTTCGATTCCGAAATCCACCTTCACCAACTCTCTATGGAGAACGCAGACTAAGTACTGAATGTGAAACCTTATTTGAAGACAATCCAAATCTAACTTACCGCCAAGATTCATTACCTTCAGTTTGAGGTTCACAAGATTAAGCAATGGGTCCATCCTCACCCTCGCCTATTTGGGTCCTAAAAGAATATCATCACACTTCGCGTGACCCTCCTACCAATTCCCCCCCACCAACTCAACTCCCTATGACGAATCTTTCCCAACTAGGGGCAAACCTGCTAGTGCATGTCGATCCGAAGGAAGAAGATTTAAACAAGGTAAAGTATGAGCTTAAGTTGTTAACTAAGAAGTTTTACCAAGTTCGAATCTCCGAAAACTACATGAATTACACTCATATGTCTCCATACCCTAAAGCAAGGCTACCGAAAACGTTTAAGATGCCCAACATTAAGAAGTTTTGGGGGCAGCGGTCCCCTAAGTGTTCATCTTCGAAGTTATCAACGAGCCATGACTCTCCTAGGTACCTTGGAGGAAATAATGGCCCAGATATTCCAGCAAACTCTGAAAGACAACGCTCTTAGTTGGTTCGCATTTGTTGAGTTTTCCAGAATTTATAGTTGGGAGGATATTTCCCTTGAATTCATGCCGCGATAAAAATAGCACGAGGAATTAGAGGTTACATGTATTGATTTGGAACTTCTCAAGTAGAACCCCGAAATAATTGTCAGTAATTTCATAGAAATGTAGAGGGAGATAGCGGCCCCCATGACCAACCGACTTTTCAAAGAGGAGAAAGTTAGCATTGTGAAGAAAAACTTCATACCCCATATCCGAGCGACGATGGGAGGATAGTATTACCCACATTTTCGAGCCCTCTGGGAAGTAAGAAGAGAGATTGAAGAAGGTATTTCCAAGACAGAAGCTGAGCCAAGGAAAGTATCTAGAACATTCACTCCAAGAAAATATGAGAAGACTGATACAATCTCGACCATCAATAATATCTCACAGCCTGCTACCACTTGGACGCCCGAAAGCTGGGCTACCCCAGTCAAAATGAATACACTAAGCTTCATGTTCCCCTATCCAAAGTATACCAAGACCTATTGAGCCAAAATCTCATCAAGTCGTCAAACCCTCATCCATTACCAAACCCACTTCCTAAAAATTTCAAACTCGAGGCCCATTATGAATTCTATCAATATATCATACATACCACATATCAGTACTTCTAGCTCCGAAATGTAATCCAAGGTCTGCAGGGTGTCATCACCCCACTTGCCAATCCTAACTACAACATCCTTGACAATCCACTCCCAAATCATGCAAATGACATCGTCCTAGAAAATGATCCAAAATTTAACCCATCTACCCTTATTGTACCTTGTAAATCACCCATTATACCCATATCTTCACCTAAACCCCTGAAAGTTTGCCCGTATTTTCTCCTACACCCTACCTGTTTTACCGGCCAAGACCTATCACTTTCTTACAAGAGCATGCATTTCGTACTCGTTCAGGGGGGAAACGATATGGAATTTCTAGTGGTACTAAACTAGCCCCTACAGTTTGGGCTAAAATTTCCCTCAGAAATGACCATTGGCTGCCAGGAGTTCAACAGACTCCTCATGAAAGCCCGAGAGTGGGCTTGAAAGTCAGATAATTGGGTGGTACCCATCGATGAAGTAAGTTTTGATGATGCAGTTCAGCTTATGGTAAGTTTGTTCTCACGGACCTATGAGATTTGCAGTATGTCCTAGCTACTTAATTCTTTAAAACTACAAGGGCGACTGGTCCCTTCACTTATACATCTCCCCGTTGAGTGGGAAGACCTATATCAAGAAGTAGTGGAAGTTATGGAATGCATTGACTTCTCATGGTAAGACAACATCGTTGCCACCGGATGGAGGGATGAGTTTGATAGTTCAGATGAAGAGCGAAGCCAGAAAAAGGTTAGCCCAGTGATCAGTATGTGTGCAATGATATCGTTTAAAGATATGCTAAGAGAAATCAATAAAGTGGTCGAATAACCTGAGATAGATGAATAAATGGGTTTCTATTATTCCCTTCCTCTGTGAACTATATGACAAGATATGTAAGGCACTACCAGAGTTCGAATCCTCAGTAAGCAGTAATGAATAAAGGAAAGGGAATTGTCCAGAAATTTCCCATACCAGAAATGACCATCGAGAAGAGCAAGATCCTCGACCAATTGAAGAAAACTTAGGTAAACTTGACTTTGTGGGGACTCTTATTGTCTTCCCAGATGCACTGAAATGCCTTGATAAAATTACTTACCAGGACCACAGTCCCTCCTTCCACCACTCCAAAAGAAGCCGTGAACCTGGTTAGGTCTCTAACCACCACTAGATTAGTTTCCTTCTTTGAAGAAGATATCCCAAAGTTTGGTCCTAATCATAATTCTTAACATCTCCGTTGAGGTAATAGGGAAAATAGTCCCGCTCTCACTGGTCGACAACGGATCAACACTTAATGTTTTCCCATTAAGAACCTTCAACTGCCTAAGCTTGCAAGTAAATTACCTTGCTCCAACTTTCACCGTAGTGAGTGCTTATGACAACACTTACCGAGAGACTCACAATAGGGGTTATCCCTATGAATTCCGATATCGAGTTCTAAGTTATTGACAAACCTGCTTGTTTCAATCTATTTCTCAGCCGACCATGGCTTCATATCATCAAGGGGGTATCTTACTTTCTCCATCATAAACTAAAGTTCTTCGCCAAGGGGTAGGTCATCACCATCTTTCGAGACGATGAGAATGAAAGCACCAGTATTCAGATATTAGAAATATAATATGGGGCGAATGACATGCTTCTTTCTGGCTTCCTACTCGAACCACCTTCACTCCCAGCAGGGAATGCTTTCAAAGCTAGAGTCTATCCAAAGCACACCCATGAGGGTAATGTCGACATGATACATATGTTCAAAAATATCCACTTCATGCTTGGACTGGAGCTGGTACGATGACAACAAAAGGATATTGTAACCCATAGTGCTAAAGAAGGACTTTCCTCCATGTGGCCCAGGGTATCAACCATCATTAGAGGAACTCAGAATGCTCCGTCACCCCCGATTCAAGTGAAGGTTAGAAAGCACCAAGATTGTTTCGGGGGATTCCTTGAATGAAAGAGTCATCAAAAAGGGTGAAGATTTTCCCTTTTTTGGATTTCCTGAACTATGGTATAATCATGTGGACAAAAATATGAAGGCAAGGATGGATATTTTCTTCCAAGATAGTTACTCCTGGGCCGAAGACTCATCGCACCATGTGTAGCCACTCATTAAGAAAGCTACAGCTTTACCGAGGTTTTCGAGGGAAGTGACTACGAGAACTCATTCAATCTACAAACACTAAGGTTGACACTCTGCATGATCCACTTAGGCACTATATCGTTGGATCTGTCCACACTGATCAAGGCTACTGATGCAACCCTCCTCAATCGAAATGCTATACCATTCCACCCGCTAAATCCAACCCAACCCAAATGTTTACCCAATTTCTTCATCTTTTGTTATTTCTCCTTTTCTGATAATAATGTAATCAATACCTCCTTCAACGAGGTTGTCAATGTTGTTTTTCCTGAGTATGAAATAAACGAAGACTTTGAGTATCTTATTGTGCCTTGCATTAATTGTCTTGATTCTAATCAAACTCTTGATGATAATGATTTTACAAATGAATAATTTTTAACTGATCTTAATAAAGTTAATAATAAACAACATAACCGCGTTCAAATTAATGAAGATAAAACTGTTGTTATCAATCTCGATTCTAGTAGCCAATAGTGCGAGATTAGGATAGGTCCACCCTTGACGAACATAAGCGCACGTAAATCAAAGAACTGCTGAAGGAATTTATGGATGTCTTCACATGGTCCTACAACGATACTCCCAACATCGATATCGAGATTGTCCAATACGAGATTCCAACTCTCCTTGAATGTAAATCTATCGAACATAAACTACGAAATCTCTTCACTAAATGGTCACTCATGGTTAAAAAAGAAGTGGCCATACAGTTGAACGTAGGATTCAGTCGGGTGATCGAATATCCCATATAGTAAGACAATATTGTACCCGTATCGAAATTAGGAGGAAAGGTTCGCATGTGCGTTAATTACCAAGATTTGAACAAAGCCTCTCCGAAATATGATTACCCACTGCCCAATATCGACATGATTATGGACAACACAGTCAGACAAGCTCTCAAGTGGTCCATCGACGGGTTTTCTGGGGTAAAATCAGATCAAAATGTACCCTGATCATTAAGAAAAAACCTCATTCATCACTCCTTGGGGAACCTTTTGTACCACAGTTATACCATTCGGTCTTAAAAATGTAGGGGCTACCTACCAAAGGGCTGCCATAACCATCTTGCATGATCTAGTACACAAAGAAGTCAAGGTATACGTAGATAATATGATCATTAAATCCAAGACATGGGAAGGTCGCATTCCAACCCTTCAAAAGTTCTTCGAATGGATACGGTGATACCAGATGCGACTTAACTCATAGAAATGTGTCTTCGGCGTCACTAAAGGAAAACTTTTGGGATTCATGGTTAGTGAGAAGGGGATTGAAGCATATCCTACCAAACTAAAAGCCATACTTGAAATTCCACCACCCCGAATGGAGAAGGCAGTCTGGGGATTCTTTATTGTATATCAACCAGTTCATCAGACAATTGACTTTTATTTATGAACCCATACTCAAACTTCTCCGAAAGGATTCAACCAATGTGTGGAATGAAGCTTGTCAGGAAACCTTTGACCGAATCATGTAATATCTAACCCAACCTTCGAGACTCATGCCACCGCATTCTGGTCTCTTTCTACTCCTATACTTGACCGTAATAGACATCGCAGGTGGGGCTTTGCTATCCCAATACCTTGAAGAATCCCACAAAGAGAGGTCCATCTACTATGCTAGTCACAAATTGGCTGGGTACGAAGTCAACTACACTGCCTTAGAAAAAGCATGTTCGCCCTTATCTGGGTCATTCAGAAATTACGACATTACGTTCTCAATTTTTTTATTAGACTTGTATCCCGAATGGATCCTATCAAATACCTTCTTGAGAAACCTGCCCTGTCTAGATGAATGGACCGATGGTTGATGTTGCTAACTGAATTTGATATCGTGTATCTCACGCTGTCATCCATGATAGGAAGATTTATCTCTAACTACCTTGCTCACTACCCCATGGAAGAAACCAATGTTTGGATCTTTGAATTACGGGATGAAAATATCTTTTTCACCTCTCAGGAAGACATCCGCTGGAATATGTTCTTCAATGGAATTTCCAATAAAAAAGGATACGGCATTAGAATACTCCTGATCTCCCCTGATGACTCCCACGCTCCATTTCCATCAAGATAGATTTTCCCTGCACCAATAACATGATCGAATACGAGGCATGCACCGTAGGACTGAAATTATCTCTCAAGAAAGGAGTCCAATGCCTAGATGTCTACAGGGACTTTGCCCTCATCATTGTCCAGGTCCTTAGAAGATGGAAAGTCAAAGACGAAAAACTCTTACCTTTCCACGCCCACCTAAAAGAGTTGGCCTTCTAATTTGGAGATATCACCTTTCACTACTTGCCCCGAGAAAGGAACATCTTGGGTGATGCCCTTTCTACCTTAGCCTCCATGGTCGACATGCCCGAGGGAATAAGGATGGCCCATTTTCTAGTAAAAAAATAATCAAACCAACCCACTCCTACACATCGAGCTCATCGCAGAAAAGGATTCCAATATGGATTAGTGTTGGTACTATGGCATTTGACGCCTCCTCAAGCATGGTTGGTAACCCCAGGATACCAACCAGAAAGATTGAGCAACCTTCTAAACTGGTTACCTAGTATATTGTCTACAATAAAGCACTCTTCAAGAGAAACTGTGAAAGAACCCACTTACACTGAATCTCAAGGGATGATATTGACGAAATAATGTAGAAGATCCATAATGGGGAATGTGGACCCCAGATGAATGTCCATATGCTTGCCAAGAAGATTATCCGACAGGGTTATTATTAAACTACCATTGTTCAAGATTGCATTACCTATGTTCGGAGATGACTTAAATGCCAATAGTTTTATAATATCCATCCCTTACCTTCGTATGAATTATATAACAGAACCTATCCCTGGCCGTTCTCCAATTGGGGCATCGATATCATAAAGAAAGTCACACCCAAAGCCTTAAATGGTCACGAGTTCATCCTAGTTGCCATTTATTACTTCACCAAATGGGTCGAAGCCGAGTCATATGCAGTACTGAATGCCAAAAAGGTAGTCAAATTCATCCGGAAGAACATCATCAGTCGATATGGGGGTTCGCATGAGCTACGGTTAGATAACGGGTTACATTTCGAGGCATCACAAAATTGTTCGATGAGTATGGGATTCAGAGACACTAATCTTCTCCCTACTGACCACAAACCAATAGTGGAGTTGAAGACGCTAATAAGAACCTCAATGCAATCATCAGCAAGATGACCCAGAGTTATCGATATTGGGACGATCGTATCCTTAACGCCCTCTAAGGCTACCGTACTTCAGTCTGACCATCTACTGGGGCTACCCCTTACTCTCTGGTATACGACATGGAATTTGTCATACCCGTTGAACTAGAAATACCTTCATTAGCATCATGCTTGAAAGCAAAGTCAATGAAGAAGACTGACATCAGAGTTATTTCGACGAGTTGTCTCTCTTAGACGAAAGGAGACTAAAATCTTTATATCATATATAGGGATACCATCACTAGATAGCGCGATCATTCAATAAGAGAGTTAAGGATTGTGGTGTCCGAGAAGGGGACTTAGCCCTCAAAGAAATCATAGAACCTGTATTAGGACCCTAAAGGGAAATTCAAGGAAAACTGAAGTGGTCCCTACATCGTGAAAAAGATCCTATCCGATGGCATCGTTATGCTTATTAATCTTGACGGAGAAGAGATGGTGCATCTAGTACCCGGACCATCTTAATAAATTCAACCCCTAGTCCAAAATCTTAAGTCGCTACGACTCCTCTCATACCCAGTCTATTAAATTAAAATTTTCATTTTCGTCTACTCAAAACTTTAGGGGGCCTCATCCTTTAAAAAAACCCTTTTGTTTTCAAAAATGAAACTCAGAAAATTTTCAAAAACCCCAGAGGTACATAGGTAGTTCATAAGCTTTACATGGGCACGATCCCCTTGTTTGTCACAAAATGCTATTATTTTCTCACCTCCGAGAATGACAGTTGATTTTATCATTTACATGAATAAAAGGATTATGTATGCCATAGCAATTTGTATAGATAATTCAAATGTAAAAATCATCAAGAGGCACAAAAATATAATTTAAATTCTTTTTTGTTCCATAATGGGAAAATTCGATATAATTACATGAAATACTAGTGAAGGGAGTTAAAAAACTATTCATCCCGCCAACCGAAGTACCCCTAAAGAACAAACTAACCAAACCTTCCCAAATTTATTCCCAGAAAACCAAAAATAACCAAGCACATCTCCATCATTAAAGCTTCATAAATAAAAACCAGCTTCACAAAGGACCCTATTCGCAGCTACCGAAAGACCCAGTCTCATCATCATCTGCTCCTTAAGGCCCCTAAACCTCCCCTGCTTGGATGGTATGCCGAAGGACCTCCATGGAACGATAATCCTGGTCCAGCCTATAGAAAACCACTACACTCCCTTCATAATGTCAAATATGACGAACCATATTTTCCCAGTCTTTTCTGCCAAGATCTTAGCCACTACCCTCTTCCACAACCTTTTTATGTAGTCTCCAAAAACATGTCAAACCCTGCCAATAAATTGAGAAGGACGGGTTGACGGTCGATGATTCTTCCACAGAAATACCAATTGTATGCGCAAGCCTTCATTTAAATCCTCTATAGGAAAGAAATCTAGGGTACAGAAAGGAAAAATTTGATCCCATCCAACTTGACGCTAGAGCCTCCAGTGGAAATATATTGAGTTCTTTGATAGACCAACTAACCGAACATACCGATATTCCACCAATTCTCGAATGGCCTGTAAATCCCCTTACCAGGGAACTAACCAATGCAGACATTGAGCTTGGTGCTCCATAAACAAATTTACCCATTTCTTTATGGATGGGATAAAGATGATAAGATAACGAGTGAAGAAATTTGGTACAGCTGCCAGGGGATATTCAAGGGGACCTCCAGAAGGAATCTTTCAGCCATACACATGAACAACATAATCAGGCCTCCTCTTAAATATTCAGAACGTCCTTCTCGCCAAACATCTAGACCATTCAAAGTGTCTACTAGTATCACTGCTATAGGATTATGATGGTATGACATCCACGTTGTAATAGCAGCCAATTGAGGGTCCACCATTAGGTCCCCGGTCACCAGTAATAGCTTTGAAGTTAAGAAATGGGCAACAACTTTGGCATGGCTTGCGTCATTGAAATCCTGCAGACGCATATTATACAGTATAGTTGGGAGAGAGATCATTCCCCCAGTGACCAATGATCGAGCCACCGAAGGAGAGATATGGAGAAAACCTACTAACAGCTCCTCGGGAGACCGAGAGAATTCTGACATGGTTACCGCCACAGTGGGATTAACACCCAACATAGCTGAAAAATCCTTATAAGTTGAACAGACCTCATCCAAGCCAAAGTTGAAAACATGATCCTTGGGATACAAAAATTGTGCTATCGCTGCCAGCATATTTAAGTCGATAGGACGCTTGCGCCACAAAGAAACCTGATGCAAGTTAAAAGCGTCGTAATCTACATTGTACACACACATAACTTCTAAATTCTCAAGATATGAAGCAAATTCATCACTCCCGGGAACGTCCATTTTGGAAATAATAAGACAAAAGGCAAGAAATAAGCAAGAAATTAGAGAAAATGTAGATGGGTGAAGAAACCTCACTACCTTACCCCATTTTATACTTGAAAACTTTGGTTAACAATAAGAAGTATGCAAATCTGAATGAATGACTGCGCATCAAGTACCTGAAGATACAGAAGGTGATATCAAAGCCTTAGGGTGATTTGACTGGACCAACTTGCCGATGGGAAGGACAAGGGGTATGCCGATCCGCACCCCCTTATTTAGAAAATTCCATCTTCCTTTTTTTGTAAAAATAAAAAATCTATAAAAAAAATCCTTATTTCAAAAAATTCGGGTTGTTTCTTCCTACATTATCCATTTTTACTGATCCACTCTCAAAAAAAGTTTTCTCTTGAGTTATTTTAAAAATCCCATCATTTTTACGGTCTCAGCAACAAAGTAAAAAGTACATATAGATTAAGTCTTTTAAAGAAAAGATATATAAATAAAAATCTCATTCATTTATATATATATATATATATATATATATATATATATTGTCACTTGCTTCATTACATTTTTTCAGGAAAAAAGAAGAAAAACAAAAAAAATCAATTAAAACAATGGGACTCAACCCGAAACCCCAAACAGAAAAAGTGCTTACCTCGGCAACGAGTTTAGGAGCCTCCACTACCGAATTTAGATCCCTCCTCAAAAGTAGAAGACGACACCAGGAAGGAAGGAATCGAAATAGAATCCCACATATAGGCCATCCCAGAAGCCACCCAGTCTCGGATGTCCCTCAGCCAAGTAGTCAACATCTGGACATAATGCAAGAAAAATAAAAGGGCAAAGGCCGATGTCAAAAGGGCTACCCGAACAGGTTCAGGGCTAGACGAGATGATTCTAGTTGTCCCGAGTGTTTTTCGACCATGATGGGGGCACTTTGATGTGTCTCCAGTGATTTCTGATGGCATCCGACTATTTTCGGCCAGGTTCGAGGTGCTGGTGGTGTCCTGGGAGGGTGGATGTTTTGTGATGATGAGGCAAAAAAGAGAATTTGTGGAAATCTTAAACGTTTTTTCTCAATTCTTGATTAATCTCATCTTGAAATCGATTTTTTTTTCGTGGCCATTGAAAAGTAGTGTACAATTTGTTGATAATCTAAACACCGATAAACAATTCAATAATGTTGGAAGGACACCAGTTTTGATACCAATTTGACATAAACTACATGTCAATAGTCAAAAACTAAAACAAACATCAATTCTAGAGAGAGAAATAAGAATTTCTTATATTCCAAGAATTTCTTATATTTATAGGTGGGATATTACTTGTCAGCCAAATAATTACCTAAAAGACTAGAACGGACAATCATTAAAAAAAATATACCCAATTAGACCCAAACATGCTTAGGGACTAATTAAAAGAAATAAAAGGAAATAAAAGAACTAAAGTAAAAGAACAACTAATAAGAAATACTAAAATGACAAATAAACCCCAATATAAAAGAAAAATTAACCCATTCCCATCAAAATATATGTAATAAATATGGAAAAATAGGATTCATGTAGCTGATCCCAAATAATTGGGAAAAAGTTTTGTTGAGTTAAGTTGAGAAACAAGTACGTACATGTGGACAAAATGTTAGGCACGTGTCTAGGGCAGACGCAGACAACTTATCTTCTAAGAAATGTATGCATTTCCTAGTTAGATAAAGAAAGAATCAGCTAGCAATTGATTGCGTATTCACACGGATACATCATAGAAGCTCAGCAAAACCACAATTGGCTGCACCAGGAGAACATCTAGATATGAAAAATCGTCAGAAGTATATGCTCAATTTCAAAGGTTGATGACCAACCCCTTCAGAGTATACAATATGGTTATAGAGTAAATGTAGAAAAGTCAGTCTATTCCTTACAAAATGAATCAACAACATTAATAGATTGGTTCCTTATTCACAAAAATTTTAACTTGTGAAATTGATGTGAATCAAGAATGCAGAAGCGTTACTATTACACTACACACCAACTAAATACATCAAATAAAACAAAAAAGAGTTTCTCTCTCTATATTCTGATTTTCAATATTCAAGTCTAATTACAAAATGAAGGTCAAGGGCCTATATATAGGAGAGATTAGCTTGCTAACCAAGCTAAGATCCAAAAAGACTAAAAAGGACGACTAATAAGTAAAATTGACTAATGAGTTCCAATTATATTTGAAAACTAATTGAACACTAAAAATAAAAGAAAATGACAATAATACACTAAACTAAAAACATAAAAGGATAGTCTTCTTTCGGGAGCACAACCATGAGCCACGTGTCACCAATATACATCATTCTCCCCATCTTCGAAAAAGCTAGTCCTCGAGCGTGTAGGATGACTCATCAATGCCACACAATATGAACCAATAAAATCTTAGGATCCCAATCAAAATCAACCAAAAGCAGGCAACCCAACTGGAGTTAGTCCCATGTGTATGAATATCATCAATAATGAGTGTAAAAAATCCAAATCCCGTCGATCTCCCTCTACAAAATCCGAGCAACAAAAAACTGATGATCATATCCGCCTTCTCGACACCACAAGTACATGGTTGCTACTTGGTGTGGTGGACCCTTGAATCTGACCCGACTATAGCTCCGGTGATCGCACATTTGCAAGTACGATGGAAAAATAAGTGGACCGAAGACGGGGACATTCCGGAAATCCGGACCCAAAATAGCAATTAGTTGGAAAATGGATCCCCACGTGGGACACATTTTTTTCATGGAAATCATATGTTATGTCACAAATAGGCCCTAAAACCAATTTTGACCGGATTTGAGGTCCAATAGGGGGTAGAGAATTGGATTGGAGTAGGGAAGCACATTTTTATCGATTTTAATTGTATGAGGGGGAAAAGGAAAATGGGGTGGGGTTGTTTTCGGTTAAAAAGACGAAGGCCAGGGTTAGGTTTTGTGGGAAAATATGGGTTTTCGGTAGCAGGGCAACGGGTAGGTTTAGGGTTTGGGAAAAAAAATTGAAGACGGAGATTCATGTAGACATGGTTGTGTTGTGTGGCGGTAGGAGATGGAGGTGGTGGAAGATGATGGTGGAGGATGGGGGTGGAGGAGGCTAAAAAGGTTGGTATCCCCCTTTTTAGCGGTGATAGAATTTAGGGTTTCCATCCACCCGATTCTCATTTGGACATTTATTAATCCATCTAATTGAAGGGTTGTCCGAGTTGGAATCACAATTCGATACCCACTTCACACACCACGACGAATACCAAGAACAAACGCAGATCACCACCAAGAACAAACGCAACTCTGATACCAATTGATGTGAATCAAGAATACGGAAGCGTTACTATTACACTACACACCAACTAAATACACCAAATAAAACTAAAATGAGTTTCTCTCTCTATATTTTGAATTTCAATATTCAAAGTCTAATTACAAAATGAAGGTCAAGGGCCTATTTATAGGAGAGATTAGCTTGCTAACCAAGCCAAGATCCAAAAAGACTAAAAAGGGCAACTAATAACTAAAATTGACTAATTAGTTCCAATCATATTTGGAAACTAATTAAACACTAAAAATAAAAGAAAATGACAATAATACCCTAAACTAAAAATAGAAAAAAAGATGGTCTTCTCTCAGGAGTACAACCACGCGCCACATGTCACCAATATACATCAGAATAAATATAAACCGAAATCATAGTCAAGTTATATGTTGATACTGATTAGCAAACATCAGTGTGAAATCAAAACTTTAAGTTTCACAACCGACTGGAATAAAAAGTAACTAAAATCAAGACACGCAAACGAATAAGGCAACCATTAATCGAAACATTTCCTAATCATATAGGCTATAGCATTGAGTGTGGATGTCACGGGGAGGTATGCACGGGCAACCCCACTATAGGCCAAGGTGGCGCGATCGCCCCAGTTCAAATTTTTAAAAAATAAAATAAAATAACTAGGAGTATTTTTTATATGTATTTTTTATGAGCAAAACATGTATGTTTTTTATAGGTATTTTTTATAACTCATGTTTGATTGTGTTTAAATTTATAATGTATTTTAAAATTAATATCCCCAGATTGTATTTAAATTTGTGTGTAAAACTAGTTTGAAATTATAGTAAATATATATAGGAAGTTATAAAGAAATTTTTTAAACGAAAAAGAGGAGACAACACATAACCCGTTAGGGTAAAATTATGTTGAAATATTATAAAAAAAATCCACGAACAAATTAGGAATCCAAATTTAGTTAATTACTACCTCAAATATTTTTAAGGTTAAAATTGCAAAAAAAAAGTGAAATCAACTCAAAAAAATCGACTCAAAGGCTCCCGCCCTCGAACCCTTGGGCTTTGTCAGAAATTTTCGCCCCACTTGACTCATATGCCTAGATCCCCCACTAGAGGTATGTCTCCTTTTATAAAAAATTAATCAAAATGAGGATTACTTCTAAAAATTCAAATGAAGAAACAAAAAAATATATATATACAAAATGCGACAGACTTCAGAGTTACATATAATATCCATGATGGTGACCACTGACAAGCGATACCAGTGTGATTGTCTCAATTTATCAATATTACAGAACATGAAGCCCCCAAACACCGCCAAACCTTATATCCGATTGTCTCGTGATATATTGTTGAGTCGAACATATCAAACTAGGTTGACCTCACGTTTTTGTATTAAGAAACTTTTAGTTACCCAATAGAATGTTGAAATAAGAAACTAACACTTTTTGTTTCAATGTAAATATTTTCGGATCTTTTTTGACAAAACCCTAGTTTGATTATGCGATATTTGACTTAACACCATTTTTTAAAACAATTAGTCATAACACCTATTTCATATAAATTGGTGTCGATTTGCATGAAATTAGTGTAGTTTTGCATGAAATAAGTGTTAATTTCGGTGTTGATTTGCATGAAATGGGTGTTATGACTATTTTCAAAACCCGAGGTTAAGTCAAATATCATATTATCAATCTGGAGTGTTATAAAAAATGCTTAAAATGTTACCGCAATATTTTACATGAAGAAAATCATTTTCCCTCATTTTTCTGTTCAAAATAAATAATTGGGATTATTATCAATATATCCCATTTACTAAATATGTAGTCAAATACATCCTAAAAATATTGTTCTAATATATCCCCCCAAAAAAATTGCTCTAATAGACCCTATTAGAAATCATTGAATATTTACTACATGTATGAATAGGATTTACTGAGGAAAATTTGTTTTGATAGAACCTATGAAGAAATATTTTATGTAAACCGATTTTATTTGTCAAGCTCCCACAATAATTTTGTGTCCATGAAATGTAAAAAGACACCTATATGAGCATTCCATGTTTATATACATAACATAACACATCTATTTTCTGTGTATATATAGAACAAAACCCACAGTTTGATAATACCTAGTATGATATTTGACTTTAACCCCAGTTTTTTTTTTATATAAATCAAAAGTTTTTTTTCATGATATTGGTTTTATGTCTAATAATTTTTTTTAAAAAATGGGATTAAGGCAAATAAAGTGTTATCAAATTGTCAAAATGAGCATATAATATGATAGAGATAAAGAACATTAACATTTATCAAATGTGTATATAGATAGATAGATGGAGATAACGTATGAACCTGAATTAGAACAGTGAAGACCGCCAACATAACATACAGATCGATGATCTGTAGTAGTTAAAGATTTCAGTATACATATATGTGTGTGTGTGTATATATCTGTGTGTGTGTGTGTGTGTGTGTGTGTGTGTGTATATATATATATATATATATATATATATATATATATATATATATATATATATATATAGAGAGAGAGAGAGAGAGAGAGAGAGAGAGAGAGAGAGAGAGAGAAAACAAAGACCTTAAGGTCTGTGGGAGTGGTAGCGTAAGCTAATCGGAGAGAGTGAACAAGTGCTTCAGCATCCTTACCTGTCGATGACCTACCCATTCTCTCTCTATCTCTCTCCAACAAAATATGAAACCTAGTTACATCATTTTCTAAGGATAAATTCTATTTTGACCCCATTTGTTTTGAGTTCACGTGTCCATTACAAAAATTAATCGATGTGTGTCGTGGTTCAAAGACTCGATCGAGTTAACTCGGAATCAGTAGCCTACGATACGAAATCGAGTCGTGTTATGAAAAATAGTATATATCGGACCTTATATTCCTAACTCGCCGATAAATCGATCGCTAAGAGTTACAAGTTTCGTCTGCGCCGAGTTGATGTAAAAAACAAGAAAAGTAAAAGAATCTCACGGGTTTGTGTTTTACATACCTTTTGGCCACAGATTTGTACGGAGAAGACAAAAAATGGTCACGGGTTTGTCCAACTTCAGCTATAAATCAAAAATTTTGTAGAGTTTGTTGTTCCATTCAGTTTCTCTCTTTTTCTCAGAAATCTTCCCCGAAATCTTTTCTTCTCTTCTGTCGTCGAACGAAATCTTTGGGGGGTGTGGTTTGGGTGTTGCGATTTGACCGAAATTTTTTTTTTTTGTGTGTGTGGGGGGGGGGGGGATTTGTTGTGGTTGTGGCTTGCGGTGTGGTGTGTTAAGGTAGTTAGGGTTAGTTTTTTCGTTTTAAAGTTGTGATGTGTTTTTTTTTCAAAAAAGTGTAGTTTGCGAGTCTTTTTTGTTTGTTTTAAAGTAAAGCCGTGTGTTTGTATTTTGGTTATTTGTTTTAAATGTTATTTTTTCAAAAAAATGTTAGTTTTTTAAAGAAATGTTAAAAAAAATGTTATTTTTTAAAAGAAATGTTAAAAAAATGTTATGAAAAATGTAATAAAAAAATGTTTTATTTTTTATAAAAAAATATTCAAATCTTTTAAAAAAAATTGATTCTTCCAAAAAAAATATGGATCAATTATCAAAAAGTCCCTCCAACATTTGTTATTTTATAAAAACAAATGTTATAAGAAATGTTATAAAAAAACTATTCAAATCTTTTCAACAAAAATTGCTTCTTCCAAAAAAAATATGGATCAATTATAAAAAAATGTTGTTTGCTTTTAAAAAAAAATTGTGATGGTAGATAATACTTGAACATGCCATTTTTTAACTCTATTTTTTGGATGTTATTTTGTAGAATGGCTCCAAAACTAGATATTGGATGGGAACATGGAACTTCCATTGGTGGAGATAAGGGGAAGGTGGTTTGCAATTATTGTGGCAAGGTTTGTAGTGGTGGTGTTATAAGACTGAAGGAACACTTGGCAGGTATACAAGGGAATGTCGAACACTTGGGAAGGTTTGTAGTGGTAGTGTTACAATCCGATAGACTTGAATTTAATTTTTGAGTAGGATGACATCTTGGATGAATGGATCCGAGAGATTGATAAAGGGGTCTTACTAGCCGATGACTTAGATTGGTTAGATGAAAGTATTCAACAAAGTGAAGGGGAAGGAGGGGGGTCACAATCAACCGGCACCGGTCAGTGTTCTTTCAAATTTTGATAATGATCATGGTGGTGATGATGGTTAGCAAGATATTCCTGGTACTTATGATAATCATGATGATGATGATGATGATGATGATGATGATGATGATCAAGGTGGTGGCAGGGGAGTTGTTAGTATGGGAACAATAAGTGGTAGCCGACAAAGGAATGGAGTTGGTGGTAGCCACAAAGGGGGTGGTTCTTATAATACTAGTACACAACATGATAGTGGTGTGATACGGGCATAAGGAGATGAAAACTACTACGCCACGCAAGACGCAGATCATGGTTATCCCCCGAGAATCAGTGAACAACGGAGGCATTTAGACAATTTGACGATATTCCCTAATAGTGACGAATATTCCAGCGGATATGGTCAGCAACGTCTTGATGATCAACTACAGGCAATGGGTTTAATGATAGATCATACATATCGCGGTGGAAGACATAGTATCTTTGGGACTGGGAGTGGCACAGATAATTATGGTCCGGCATAACTTCTAAGATCTACTAGTATTAGTACAAGTGGTTACTATGATCGTTATACAGATCATTATGGATCTACTAGTAGCGGCACAACAGGTGATGATTATTATGGATATAATCAAGGGACGCAATATGGTGGGTCTTCAATTGATAGTTCTGGGTATAGAGGTTTTGGATATTATCATCACGATAGTCAACCGGGAGATTGTCAATCACAATTTTCAAATTATGGATCATCTAGCCAGTCGTCCCAACCATCTGAGCAGCAATATAATTCATATATCTTTCCTTGCCTAACTGAAAGAAATTACCCCTATCCAAATCCGTATGATTGATACGGTAATTAGATAGGGAGATGAAAATGATGAAACATTGTAATCATTTATATTTATCTTCTATGTAAATTTTTTATCTAGTTCTATGTGGCATTAAATTATTTTCAATATTATTAATGGTTTACTATGCAATATTGAATATGACAACTCTGTCGCGCTTCAGTATAACTAATTCTACAATGCAATGCATATTGAATGATGGGTTTAAATATATCTCATTTGTCCACATTGTTAATCTTATTTTTTTTAATTCTATATTTTTTTCAGAAATTTTGCGCTCTCTAAATAGCGTATCTTTGCGTATCGTCCGATACCGCGACCGAGTTGAAAATCGAGTGTCTGATACCGGGACCAATACCGAAACTTTGAACCATGATGTGTGCTCGGTTCAAAAACTAGATTTTTTGTACGATGGAAATCGATTATTTTCCATCAAACCTATAAAATCAAACATCTGGATGAGAGAGAGGCTTGCAAAAATAAAGAGCAACTATATTTTATCCCCGCACGATGCGCGGACAATTTATCGAATTTATTATAGGCCATATGTAATAAGAGTAAGTGTAACTCGACTCCAGCGATCACATAAAAAAAATGACGGTGGTTATTAAAGTTACGATCGACTGGACAACTACGTAATGTACAAAATATGTTAATTTAGATATTGATTACCAATTGAAAATGGTATTCAAGTACTACCAAATATTCATGGGTTTATTCTAATGAATTATGTTGCTAGCTAATTGTGTTACTTGATACATACCCACTCATAATTAAAAAAAAATTGCCTAATTTTTAATTACATATCAATGTTCTCAAAATAGAAAGGGTAAATTACACCCAACCCGAACTAAACTATTGTTTTTTATTTTACAACCCATTTTAAACAAAGTTTTAACATTTCTTATGCATAAAATTATGTTTTATAACTTTTTTTAAATGGGTTAGGTGTAAAAATCAATAGTTCAAAGGGATTTGGCGTAATTTACACTTTTTTAGCACCAAAAAACTATGCAGCTCATCAAACCAATTTGCACATAAATGTCAAAATGAGAAAATCAAAAGTGAGTATAATTAAAACTACCAAAATGATAAAGTTGATACACTTAAATCACCAAAATTTGCAACAATAATTTTAAGCCACGACATAGCTTGTCTTATAATTTTTATCTTTATTAAGCTTTAGTTTTAATTCGAGTATAATTGAATGTAAAAAATATTAATTATGTTAGTCGTGTTGTGTCATTTTCAAATGAATCACATTTGTATTAGTTAAAGCAAAAATACTAATTCGCGGGATATTGCTTTCTGTCTAAATGTTGTTTTTAGTGTAGAATCAAATAACGAATTGACAACCCCTACAAACATAATTCTTTGAGTCTAAAAGTTGAGAAATGGTGGATAAAAGTTAACCTCATGGCGTCTGCATTGCCACCATTGACCACCAAGATGTAGCTGAAAATATCTCCTGCAAAATCCTCTCTCCTCCACCTTATGTCCCCCCCCCCCCCCCCCCCCCCCCCCCTCCCCCCCACACACACACACATATATATACCCATTTTTTCTTTTCTTTCCAAATACCCCATTTTTAAGAACATCATATGAATGTAGGTCCTGTGTTATATAAACTTTTAGAGTGTGTTTGGGAACCCCAATTTCATGGAATTGAAAGTGGAAATTTTTTAATTCAAATTTCAAAAAATTTGAATTGAATTTTTTTTAACTCCAAATCCAAACCATGAAATTGGGGTTCTCAAACACACCCTTAATTATTTCTAAAGAATGATTTAAAAACCTATGCTTGGGTTTGAGATAGAGATGAGTTATGTGGGAAATAAAAAATAAAATTATTTTATATTATTTCAAAAATAGAAAGACAAATACTTCTAAGACTCTTAACAATTGAGATTGATAATATCAAGCAAGTATTAAATAATTAAAAAATAACATAAAAAGAATGGAAATATAAATACTGAAATTTATCCCAAAAATAAAGAAAAAAATTCATCAGATTCTCAAACCCTTCTCTATCCTCCTCCGCTCCTCCCTTGCCGAAACTGGTGATCAATATTAACTAACTAACAGGAAGGAAGAGCCCTGTTTACGAAATCAAAAAAATTCTAAAGTCAGCCTAAAATAAAATCATATATATATAAACCTTATTCTCAAATCCTAAAAAAATTACAAATTTGTGCTTGAAATATAAGATAAAAGGATATATAAATTAAGCCTGGAATAGATGGGTAGTAGATGAAAAACCTATTCTGGATGGTGGCTCCTACATATCAGATAGATGGGTAATAATTTTCATCTACCTATATATCAACACAAAATCTAAAATAACATTGCAATTAGAAACCAAAGAAAACCCTATTTTCTATGAGATAAAAGAAACTCTTTATAAGAGCTATGAAGCATTACCAGATTAAGTCTAGAATCCATAATGAGTTGCAAAATATTAACTTCTGGTGATGAACCTATAATGGTAATCGTTGATCGATATGTGTCGATTTCAAGGGAGCCAATCTCACTCCAAACATGGGCAATGATGACCGGCCAGTGAAATTTGAATAAATAGGAATATCACGAGGCAAAGAGTTAAACGATGTACTAATGGGGTTTTATAACTGTCAAGCTCCAAATTAGAGCTTCCATAGCATAGGTCACGCAATGTGTAATCGAATTTATTTAAACTGTAATTTTTCTGTTGTACTCTGTTTCACTCAATATATATTATACGAATGAAAGAAGATTGAATTTTAACTCTAATAAAATTAAAAATAAGTACAATAATTTAACACATGTGTACATGTAAAATAACATGTATAAAAAATTATTGTAAGTACCAAAGAGTCAACACTTCATTATAACATAAAAACCTAACACAACTTCAAGAGAGGTTTCATTGGATATAACATATATTATAACTAAGAGTTTATAAGTGTTAATCTTAAGAATAAATTTTTATATCATAGCTTAAGAAAAACATCTAAAGAAAAAAAAAGAATAACAAACTCCCTTGAATCGCCCCCTATTTTTTATCCTACCTGTTATAAATTTAACAAATATTAAACCACCCTAAAACATATAAACCGACCTCACCCTTGGTTTATATATACATATTGGAACCTAACCCAACCAAAACAGAAAGCCAAAACCCAATTTCATTCTCTTTCAAAACAAATAGGTATGTGGGTTCTTTCCTTCCTGTTTTTTCTATTCTTCATCTCGGATATATATATATATATATGAGAGGAAGAGATTTTTGAAATACGAACGTGGGATTTCAGAAATAATCGTAGCAACAGAATGGATGAAGAGCAAATTAAAATACGAACTTATGATTTCGTATTTTTCAGCATGAGAGTTTAGAAATAAATCTTATACCTATTCATGGATGAAGAAGGCTTGAGAAACTCTCTTCATTTTGGGAGCCCGAACATAAGTGTTATGCCTAAGGTGTCGTCCTTTTAAGGTTTGTTAAAGGGATAATTCTATTAAATGCTTTGTCCTTTTAATTCCCCGTCATTTTGAATTCCAAGGAAGAGACGCAAGAAGAGGTTATAATAGCCAACCTTTATTATAATCACGTGTCAGCCTCACACTATTTCGGTCTATAATTTTTCTTACATACTATAGATAATTAGCATGGAGCCCACGCGATGCATGACCAACATTTTCTAAATTCTTAGTTATTATATATGATACCAACCCCACCGTTATATACATATATATATATATATATATATACATATATACATATATATATACATATATACATATATATATATATCTGTGTGTGTGTGTGTGTGTGTGTGGTGCTGATCAATTTAATACTCCTGCCAGTATCATGCAATTTGAATTTTACTTTAACAATCACCATTACAACATTAAATCAAGAAAAAAATCCAATTGTTCCAAAGTTCTATAAACGTTGACAGTATTTCAACCACCCTTAACTCATCAACTGAAGACAAATAATATGATATAAAATTATACTGTAAAAATAAAAGGGGTTAAACTAAAAAATTTCTAAAAAAACTTAAAGAACCTGAAATTTTTGAAAAAATAGAAAAAAGGAACAATTGAGTTTAGGGATTGAATTTAGTAAACTTAGCTCCTAAAAATTAGCTAGTGGGTATCGTAAAGTTGTTAGCTAGACTAAAGGTGTAAGTTTGTGTTTAAACATAATTAAAAGTACATATCTGTTTGATCATTATATCCAATGCAAAATTAACTATAAAAACAAATAACACTCTTTTTATCAACCTTACCATATTTCATCTACCAAATGCATTGCAAATTTCTCTCATATTTTTCGTTAAAGACAAACAATTAAAAACTAAATCTATTAGTTCATAAAGAATGAAGTTCCAAATCGGGAAAAAAATAAAGTCCAAAGTTACAAAAATGAAGGGTAAACTTATCATTAAGACAAACAAACATCTAAAAATAAAGTAAAAAAAAAGATCTAACTCCCGTAATATATATATATATATATATATATATATATATATAGGGAACCACTATCCCCACACCCCAAAAGGTTTCCCCCACACCCTTTCTAAAACAAAAACACTAAATGACTAAAATACCCTCAATTCAGTTTTTAAGTAAAACATTTTATTTACAGCTTTTTAAATAAAAATTTATTACTTAAAAAAACATAATATTTTGAAAAAAAATTAAAACATAAATTTTGAATATAAAAAATCCTAATATTCTGGAAAATTAAAATTTTAATATTCTGAAAAAATAAAATCATAAAATTCAATTTTTTATTTTATAAAATATTATGTTATTTATAATAAAAACTTATTATTTTTTTAATTCAAATGGACGTTAATAAAAAAAGTTGTTTCGTTATTTAATTAAAAAAATGGACTTTCTTTTTATGAACAAAAAAAAAGTTGACGTTAATTATATTAAACAAAAAATCTGAACATTATTTTTTGTTAATAAAAACTGGAGTAAAATTTTATTATAAACTATATTTTTTTTAAACTTTGTTTTTTACAATTTTTTATAAAACATAGCTTTTCAAAAAAACTGTATTTTTTTGGTAAAAACAAAATTTTGTCTTTAATAAATTACTATTTTTTATTTTAGTATTTAAAAAAAAAACTGTATTTTTCTTTTGTAAGAAACTGTACCTTTGTTTACTGTTTTTAAAAAACTGTATTTTAAAAAAAAAAAATTGTATTTTTGTTTATTTTTTTGATAAAAAAAATGTACTTTGTATTTAAAAAAATGTATTATTTTTTTGTTATAAAAAATGTAATTGGATAAAAAAACAAATTACTATATTATTTTTTTGATAACAAATAAACAAAGAGTTTATAAAAAATAGTAATTTGATAAAAAAAAAAACTGTATTTTTTTATAACAAATAATACATTTGATAAAAACAAATAATTCATTTGATAACAAAATAATAGAGCTTTTTTAAAAACAGTAAACAAAAATACTGTTTTTTACAAAAGAAAAATACAGTTTTATTTAAATACTAAAAAAAATAGTAATTTATTAAAGTCAAAATTTAGATTTTACCAAAAAAATACCGTTTTTTTAAAAAGCTATGTTCTATAAAAAATTGTAAAAAACATATTTTAAAAAAATATAGTTTATAATAAAATTTTACTCCAGTTTTTATTAACAAAAAATAATGTTCAGATTTTTTGTTTAAATAATTAACGTCAATTTTTTTTTGATAAAAAGAAGGTCCATTTTTTTAATTAGATAACGAAACAGTTTTTTTATTAACGCCCATTTTAATAAAAAAACTAATAAGTTTCCTTTATAAATAACATAATGTTTTTTTAAATAAAAAACTGAATTTTATGATTTTGTTTTTTCAGAATATTAAAATTTTGATTTTCCAGAATATTAGGATTTTTTATATTCAAAATTTATGTTTTTATTTTTTTTCAAAATATTGCGTTTTTTTTAAGTAATAAATTTTTATTTAAAAAGCTGTAAACAATTTTTTTTACTTAAAAACTGAATTGGGCGTATTTTAGTCATTAAGTGTTTTTGTTTTAGAAAGGATGTCGGGGAAACCTTTTGGGGCGTGGGGATAGAGGTTCCCAAAAAATATAGTTTATAATAAAATTTTACTCCAGTTTTTATCAACAAAAAATAATGTTCAGATTTTTTGTTTAATATAATTAACGACTTTTTTTTTCATAAAAAGAAAGTCCATTTTTTTAATTAAATAACGAAACAACTTTTTTTATTAACGTCCATTTGAATTAAAAAAATAATAAGTTTTTATTATAAATAACATAATATTTTATAAAATAAAAAATTGAATTTTATGATTTTATTTTTTCAGAATATTAAAATTTTAATTTTCCAGAATATTAGGATTTTTTATATTCAAAATTTATGTTTTTATTTTTTTTCAAAATATTATGTTTTTTTAAGTAATAAATTTTTATTTAAAAAGCTGTAAACAAAATTTTTTACTTAAAAACTGAATTGAGGGTATTTTAGTCATTTAGTGTTTTTGTTTTAGAAATGGTGTGGGGGAAACCTTTTGGGGGTGTGGGGATAGTGGTTCCCTATATATATATATATATATATATATATATATATATATATAGGACTTGAAAAGAAATTAGAGGAGGTGAAGAGGAAGAAAAATTTGTAGTAACGAAAAACCCTGACATGTGCTTTATGTAAGAGAAAATCAGACTTTGTAAATTCTGATTTTTTAGAGAAAGCTTTTTGAGGAGATGGATTTGGTGGGGACCTTGCCTTTAAAACCTATGACTTGCTGCTTTAGGAACTGAAATGCTTGGGGGATCATCCAAAGGTAATTTTCTATGGGGATATGTGATTTTGGTTCATTTTGGATTAAGTGGAATAGAAGAATTGTATAAGACTTGAAAAACGTGAATAATGGGATCCGCTGAAAATGAAGGGATGGTAGAAAAGACTCTAATTTGGGACTTAATGATATTTATTACCTCTGCCATATGTCAACCTCATACGATTTAGGACAACAATTTTTATATAGTTATATAAATTGGAAACTTAATCATATAAATGAAGTCTCCACCATTATATGTGACACGTGGCTAAAATTATTGAATTTGAGATTTATTATATTTCTTAGCTATCCTTTTCTGATAAATTTTTTATCTCTCTCTATTCCTTAAACAACCCTTTTGGAAGCTCCCCGACTCATTACTAGCGTCTCTTTATTTGTTTTTTTCTGCCCCTTTCACTTCCTTACCGTTATCGACATTAAATATTTTAATATAAACCTTCCTCCAACTATTTTCCCCTCCGTAGAGAAGATAATGCTTTTCATTAATTTATCTCCTTTTTATCAAATTATTAGATCATCATTGGTGTAGTCTGACAAGGTTTATTGTTTAAGGTGAAAAGGATCTTTTCTTAAGGGAAATGAGTTAGGCATAAATAGGAGCTTACCATTTGCAAATTTTTTGCCTTTGAAAGCTTTTTTTGTTGGATAATCGTCTTGCTCGAGAATGGACTTTGACACAGGCTCATAAGAAAATGAGGGGGTATGAAAAGTTTCTTCTTTACTTTGGTAGATTAGTTGAACTTTCGAATTTTGTTTAGCGAAAAGGTTTGTATTTTCTTTATTTTGTAGTTTCAAACCCAAACTCCCAATTTTCTGATGAGATTTCTAAGAAATGAGGCAAGGTTGGACAACTTGGCCTAAGTATTAGTGTAATAATATAGGTTATGTGATGATTAAATATTTAAGGACAAATACAAAAATGCTAAAATCTTTGTTATTATTTTTATTGTCAGAAGAATTATTATTGTTTTTATCGTCACACTATTTATTATTGTTTTTCATTGGTAATAGGTGTCAGCAAAGAATTGTTACAGGGTCAAGATGTTTAGTAGAGTTGGTTTTCTATTTTCATATACGCTAAACTTAATGGTTATTTTTCCAAATTCATTAAACATCCAAAAATTTTCCTAATGTCGTCATATATGTAGGTCCTTTCTCATTATAATCTTAGCTCTTAGATTACATTATTCTTTTCCTTTTGAAATCACATCACCTTTACATTAGTTCTTATTGTCTTATATATCTAAAAAATATTTTAGAGCGCGTCATAAGTGTGACATATTATGCATTATGTAGAGAACCATTGTACCATATGTATGACAATTTTATTCATTTATTATGTTCTAATAAATTTCATATTAGGATGTGTTGAATGGAAGTGTGCAATCCACCATTTACTCACTGATCCATAAGTAAATGAGATCGAATAGTGGGTTTGAAGTGAAATATAAGTACACAGTTGATCAAGCACCAAATTCGCAAAAATGATCAATAAATTTTTTTCGTTTGTCATGCATTATATTTTTCACATTAGCCACTGCCTTATATTGAAATTCTGTATACAAAAAAATGGTTGACCACGAAGGATAGGGGATAAAAAAATATAAACATTAAACATTCCTTTATTTTTTGTATTTCTTAATATATTAATTTCAATAAAGCTAATACAATAAATTAAATAATTGTATTCAAAGCATTCGCATTATGGATAAATGATCAACAAATTTTTCCGTGTGTCCTGCATCAGACACTATATTTTCACATTAGCCATCGCCTTAACTGAGTTACAGTTAACCATGAAGGATGGGTGTAAACACTAAATATTCCATTGTTCTTTTTTCTTTATATATTTTAATAAAGCCAATAGAATAAATTAAATCATCATACTCAAAGCATTCATAATATGGATAAATAGGCAAAATGTGGATATATTGTCACACGTATTTGAATAATAATTGTGGAATAATTTGACTAAAGGAGTATGGATATGTATTTACAAAACGTATAGAATTTTAATGATGAAATAAATTATTTGAAAAGGTAAATAAGTATTTTAGAAAATAATAGTTCAAACCAAAATGAATGAGATAATGTGGATGTAAGGTAAATATTATGAAGCATGGAGATTAAATGATCTTCAAGGAACCAAAGGCATATATTAATTATTTATCGCCAAGAAATACTTTCATGAAACTTTTCAAACAAGAAATATATGCACACAAGAAATATATTAACAATTTTCTTTAAAGTATTGTTATAGAGAATCAAATATGGTGGCTGACAAATTGGCAAATGTGGAAATTAATCTTCAAGAAGGAAAAGTCTTCAAAACTCTTCTAGAATTACCTAGAATGGTCAGGGGTGCCTACAAATTGGATGCTATTGGATGCCATTATGTTAGAATTTTGGATTCTTAGATTCGCAATGGGTCTTGTAAAGCTTCATTTTAATGTTGTTAAGTTGCTTTTATTTTGTAAGTGCCACTCTGGGGAGGCTTTTTCTCCAGTTTGATTTAATAATATAGGGATGCTTTTCCTTTAAAAAAAAACACAGCCCATAGTCCATGTTAATATATCAATGTGGAAACAATAGTAATATGAGATCATCAATATCCAATCACCATAGATATTTTAATCTAAGTCATAAATGTTAATGGTTAAAGACATTTGTAAATCGTATATCATGTAATGCTAGCAATAATTACTTAAAGATTCCAACTCAAAGTTATAGAGTTCTTTAAAGATATCTTCCTCCCAAATACCTTAAAGCCAACTTGCAAAAAAAATCATTATTTTTTTACCTAAAATGCCATTATTAGGCATTCTAGTGCCTTGATCAACCGTAGAGATTACTTTCATTCTTCAAATTATGATATAATGCACATGATTATGATTCATATATATAATTGAATTGTGCCAAAGTTAAAACTCCCACTACACCAAAATGGGTAAATTGGCACCCTTCCAGCGGCTAGCCTTGTCACGGTCATTGACCGTGACAAGCCCGTGACAACCTATTGTCACGATCATTGACCGTGACAACGACACTTGTCACGATCAATGACCGTGACAAACCTTATAATATTGTCACAGTCAAGGACCGTGACACGTCTGTAATAATTTGTTCAGTAAAAAAAATCCTACGCTTTCTTTTTTCCCACCGTTTTTGGTTTTTCCTCTCTTTCTCTCTCTCTCTCTAAGGTATGTTTTTTACTCTCTTTCTCTTTCATTTCTATATGTGTGTGTATATATGTGTGTGGTGGTTTGTGGTGGGGGGAGGGGGGCTGGGGGTGGGGTGGGGTGTGTTTGTACGTGTGTGTGTTTGTGTGCATGTACATGTGCGTGTGTGGTGGGGGAGGGGAGGGACAAGGGGGCTAGGGAGGGGAGAGACAGGAGGCTGGGTGGGGGGCAGGGGGTGGTATGTGTGTGTGTGTACAGGTATGTGCGTGTGTGTGTGGTGGGGTGAGGGGGCAGGGGTGGTGGGGTGTATGTGTGTGTGTGTGTGTAGGTGTGTGCGTGTGTGTGTGGTAGGGGGAGGGGGCAGGGGGTGGTGTGGTGTGGTGTGTGTGCGTGTACGTGTGTGTGGGGTGGGGTGGTGGGTGAGGTTTGTGTGGTGGGGGTGGGGTGGGGTGGGGTGTGTGTGTGGTGGGGCAATCTCAACAATTTAAACGGACAAACTGATTAATAAAATATGTATTGCCCCTTTTATATGCAAGTAGGATTGCCCCTCATTAACAGATAATTGTTGAGATTCGAAATAACTTTAATTGTATAGCTTTAATAAAATAATTATATAGCTTTAATTGTAACTTTAATTGTATAGTTTTATATGAAAGTTAATTAATAATTAGAGCCCATTTCATATGAAAGTAGGATTTCTTCTCATTGTAAATTAGTAAATTAATAATTGTATACTTTACTTGTTAGTTTAATTGATGAAATGATTTAATTGAGTAGATGAATTAGAAGGAGTACGGGATACACATTTGTTGTTGCCGTTGGATTATAGTGGATCGATGTTGGGTTGGTTAATTTTAGAAGTGGTATGACTAGTGGATTAATGTCCATATGGGGCTGGGATTTTTCAACTTTTTTTTTAAAATTACTTTGTATCACTCTTGTGTACTGTGCGTGTGTGTGGGAAGTAGGGGTGGGGGTGGGGGAGGGGATGTTTCACTCTTGTACATATTATGAGCTACATGCTGTTGTTTTGGAATTCAGAATTAAGGTGTGTGTGGTGATGGTGGTGGATGGGGTGGGGTGTGTGTGTGGTGGGGCAATATCAACAATTGTATAGCTTTAATTGGATTATAGTGGATCGATGTTGGGTTAGTTAGTTTTAAAAGTTGCATAACCACTGGATTATTTTCCATATGGGGGTGGGATTTTTCAACTTTTTTTGAAAATTACTTGAAATTAAATGAAACATACTTGAACTCACCCTTAGGAGGAGATGGAGGAGATGGGGGGAGGGGGCAGGGATGGGTGAGTGGGTGGGTGGTGGGGTAGGTGTGGGGGGCTACGTGTGTGTGTGTGTGTGAATGTGCGCGGGTGTGTGTGTGTGTGCACGTGTGTGTATATGTGTGTGTAGTGTGCGTGTATGTGCGTGTTTGTGCGTATTGTCCCTTGTAAATGAATTGATTGGTTATTAATTGTTTAGTAAATTAATATATGATTGCCCCTCATTGTAAATTAGTAAATTAATATATGATTAATTATGAAAGTAGGATTGCCCCTCATTGTAAATTAGTAAATTAATAATTGTATACTTTAATTGTTAGTTTATTTGCATGTCTTCTTTTAATTCATTTTGATATGTACTAATAACATTTTTTTACATCAAATGTCTCCTTCAGGTATTAAGGCGAGCATGATGATGCTTGTTATGATGATGTCGTCTGGACTCGGTGGTAGCGGAGGCGATGAGGGCTCCCCGTCCCCTAGGCTCCCCAAATATGGCAAATTGGGTTTGGCCATCGTGAACAAGTCGGGGCTATTAGCGAGATCCCTCGAGCTGGTAAAGACGATCATCGGCCCAGGATACATTAGTTGGAAGGAGGTTACATATGAGCTCAAGTTAGCTATTTGAATGGCACTACAGGTAATGTATTTATATTTATATTCATATGAGTATTTCAATTTCAATTTCAATTTCATTTTATATTTATATTTATATTCATTTGCAACTAACATTGTATTTGTTGGACAGGAGCAATTCATCTTGGATCCAAAGCTACGCGATTCCGTCTTGGAGCAGTTGAGGGGGCAACACAAGACGTGAAAGAAAAATATGCGGACCCGGTACTTTGGAAAGACACGAGAGTCCATTATCCAAAGGCGTGAATCCGAGCCGACGAAGGAGCCGATCTCATTGGCACAATTGCAAAAGTTCGTTGACAATGAGATCGGGGAGCGACAATTGGCATCTCGCCAATCAGGAAGGGAAAATCGGGCAAAAAATATGGACATGCACTACTCCGGTCGGACGTCTTACGTCGAGGTGGAGCATAGGATGATGGTAAGATTTAATTTTTCTATAACGATAGAAATATATTATTCTGCATTATTTTACTTTGCAGGGCTGATACTAATTTTACTTTATTTTATTTCAGGGGATAGGGAGTGGCCCTGGGGGTAGGCCACATAGGCTCGATACTTATGTGGCTCTTCGGACGAAGAAGGGGAAGGACAAGGAGGTGTCCCCGAGCATCGCGGCCACGCTTGTAAGTAATCCGACAGTTTGCTTTTTGTTAATTACGTTATAATTTTTTAATTTACTTATTTTACTAATCATGTGCTTTTTCTCGTTTCAGGCAAAGCTTAAAGAAGTGCATAAGTCTCAGTCTGATGCCGACAAGGCATCTTTGTCCAAAGATGCACTCAGCTAAGTGTTTGGCTCTGATCACAAGGGGAGGGCAAGGGGGTGAGCTCGCAGGTGACCCAATCTAGGATCATCGAATTGGAGACGAGCGACACCGGGTTGGATCGAACGGTGGACTCGCATGACGCGAAGCTATCCCGTTTGGAGGCGACGGTCCAAGATATGTTCTCATTCATGAAGCGTTCGTTGGGCGGTGGAAAACGCAAAGGGAAAGTGAAGGATAAGGTGGTGGGGGAGGGGGTGCGGGAGGATGAGGTGTGGGATGACGAGGATGTGGACCTCGCTGCTTCATCGCCGACACGTGCGGACTTTGATGATCCACTTCCCTATTTGGCTCCCTTCGACCGACCGATGTCGACGCTTGGTTGGCCGAGCGTGTTTATACTGGACATATTTGATGGCCAACGGATAGGGAGGGGGTTGAGGGACCCGAATATCGTCCAGGGTGGACTAGTTCATGGACATAAGCTTCAAGACATCGAGTCCAAGGTTCTCGTCACGCATGTGATACCCGGGAAGGATAACTCCCCGTCGTGGTTGCGCGAATAATGCGGCACGATGTATATCAATGGGTGTGTCAATTCGTATATCATGTTGCCTACTCACCTCCTCGGATTTAACCTTACCCAAGACATGTAGTGACATTATTTGAATTGAATTGTATTGTTTTTTAGTTGGTGCATTTGAATGGTTTTTAAGTTGGTACATTTGAATTATATCGTGATGCATATTATTTTTATTTTGAATGTATATTTCCATTATCTCTAGTTTATTTGGATGAATGATGTTTGAACAGGTACAACGTTGCTATAACAGGTAAAAATATACTGCTGGGCAGTATCAGTGGCCATACTGCCCAGCAGATTTTTTTCAATTCTGCCCAGAATTATCACGGTCATTGACCGTGATAATTTTTTAAAGAGTGTCATGAGTTTGTCACGGTTTATAACTGTGACAAAACTTGTCATTGTCAGTGACCGTGACACGACCGTGACAATTATAACGAGCTTATCACGGTCAATGACCGTAACATGATCGTGACAAAAAAAGTTGTCTTGCCCAGAATTGTCATGGTCATTGACCTTGATAAGTTGAACTTGTCAAGGTCAATAACCATGATAATTCGTCAGATTTGGTGTAGTGTCCATACATATTTGGCATATATATATAACAACAATAAAATACAACCAGAATGGGAAAAGTTGTTATTATCGTATAATAATTGATTCAAGGTCATCTTAGTTAGATGAAATCAAACCAGTTATAATAAATAAGCCGTCTATGTAAGTGAATAAGGATGGATATGAGGATAAGAAAATTAACACCAAGAAAATATGTGATTCAGTCCTCCAGAATGAGCATACGTCTGTAGATGGTCTTTTTGCACTAGTTTTGGATCCACAGAATAATATCTTATCGCTCTCTAGACCCATAGCATATCAGAATATCTCCTTAGTTTTTTCAATGGGATGATTTCTTAAAATTGCTTGGTTATGATCCCTATGGGTGATCCAACTTTTTATAATGAATTCTTGAGAGGGAATGCCAATGCTAGTATGGGCCAAATTAGGGTATCATTTGAGTGGAGCACTTACGAATAGTTTAATATTTCACCCATTAAGGGAAGATTCTACACGTGTTGGTCATCAGTCATGCTATGTACATGTTGTCAATCAGCCACTAGCATTACAAGCTACAACTTATCCTTACTAGCGTCTACCCATTACGCCCAAGCGGAAAAGAGGTCGACCTTTTTGTTAAGATCGGGATCGAGGTCTTTCATTTGGACGAGTGCATTTATATAATTCTCTATAGATCAAGAGTTTTTCCATAAAATAAGAATCAATAAAAGCCCCTAAGACTTTGCTCACAACTGTCAAGCAGTGAGTGAAGTTTTTTATAAAGAGTTATGGGTTGACGTGTGATGGTCCTTATGTGGAATATTGTTTTGCTCGGTTGGTCGAGATAATTGACTTTTATACTTCCTTAATGAAATTTAAAACTTACTTAAGTTCACCACATGTCATTAATCGAGTAGGTCGATCTCTTTGTTGAGTCGAGGTCCCCTTCTATATTTGCTAGGTCAGGATCGAGGTTGTTTACTTGGATGAGTGCATTTATATTCTTTTCAGATGAGGAGTTTTTCTACAAAATAAGGTATTACAAAAGTCCCCAAGACTTTACTCACTACTGTCAAAAAGTGAATGAAGATTTTATAAAGAGTTTTGGGTTAACTTTTGATGGTACTTTTGTGGACTATTATTTTTCTCGGTTGATCGAGTTGATTAACTTGTATGCTTCCTTGATGAAATTTAAAACTTACTTAAGTTCACGACATGTCATCAATCCAATAGGTCTATATTTTGTAGCGCATCTAGCGTATGTGATGAGGTCCCTTATAAAAGCAAGGGAAAATTTAATTTCATTTGTTTCGAATAAAAATGCTCCAACTTATCTAGAGAGAGGAGAATATAAAACAATCGTCGCAGTCTTCGTAGAGAGAAAGAAAGACGAATAGTTCCAAATCGAATTTCATGTGAAAATCTTCAGATATTATTTGCATAATTCTCCTTCTTTCTTTTATTGTCCCTACATTTTTTTATTTCTATGTTGGATTTTTGAGGGTTTTCAATCTAGGGTCTTCTTAGTTTATAAGTATTCAATTATTTCCAGGGTTTATTTAGGTCGTATTGTGTGCCCTGTATGAGTAATTCATCAATAAATTAAAAACACATTTACGACTTACACAAGATTTACCCTGGTGCTTTTTCTGATAGATTTCCCACTCCTCTCCAAATTTTTAACCCTAAGGACTATCAAGAAAACCTTATTTCCAGTTCCAAATTAACTTCTTCTACTGCGTTATCTCCCAATCCCCAAAGTGTTAAATACATCATATATGAGTTTCATACATCAGAGAGCCTTAATAGTGTCAACTTAAGAGTTGGAGGGGTACTAGTAATACCGCTTCTTCTGTCCACTTGAATTCTAAGGAAAAATCCTTGATGGTCGGATGATCACCTTCCATTAAACTAGTAGAGGTCCTTATGATAGTCAAAGAGGTGTACTTAAGAGAGGTACCCACCACCTCTTATGACACAACCCCCTCTGATGTTAGATGGTATATAATTGATGTTAATGCTGTAGAATTGGATGGCCTGAGATTCATGTACTCTAATCTTAATGATGTATCCATCAAGATTCCTGACCTAGAGGAGAGGTCGTATGATAGGAAAATGCTGATGAAGTCTCTTTGCTTTTTTGAGCTCTTCAAGTTGGAGTCTATCTTTCACCCTATCCCTCAATAAGATCCATTTTAATCAATCCATACTTATTAATGTTGCTAATTCTCCATAAGTAATGCATATAGGTCTTTTATTGGATCACCGATATACTAGAAAAACTAGGGGTGATATAACTGCAGATGTATTTAGTTTCGTGTGAGATTTAAAAGATAACAACAAAACCCCAGGCTACTACTTCTTTTCTCCCAGGAAATCTAACATCAAAATGGTCTAGATTTCCAAAACCAACAACCATAATTGGAACTGGGAGTTATCTCACGTGTGTGGGAGTTATTTCCCAATGACTCGGAGAGAGGGATTAACATTCTTAAGGATTAGAGCCCCTCAAACCTGATCACTAAAAAGGCCCTCTCATTGGAGAAGAGGCTTGTGAGGTGGTAGCCGGCGTAAACTGTGTGTAAAATATGTCGTTGGGCGTTTACACCTCTACACAAATAAATACCTAGACTTGGCGCACTAACTACGGAGTGCAGTGGCAAGTAAGGATCGAACCCACGGGGAGTGTTCGATAGATTGTAACGGATTTATCAGTTCTGGAATAAAAGTGAAAAAGGGTGATGTATGCTAGTAATTAAAATAAAAAAGAGAAGTTAAGTCTAAAATAAAGTAAAATAGAGGATCGGGATATCATCCAACCATACGGCTCGAAACAACTATTAGTCATAATTCCGACTCGAGAGCAATTTAATCGAGCATTACAATTAATCATAAACTTCACACAATAAGGAATTTAAGCCAAAGTTGCATAAATAGACAATTAACTGAAAATTGGTCATACGCGGATTAAACTCGGATTATCGCTTTAAACACTAACGTTGCATGACAAAGAAAGTTAAACGCATAATAATCCGACTTTAATACGCGCAGGTTCAATTAAACGTAATTTTGCACGAAGCTTAATTTTCGGAGCTCGGGTCCCGTTAATAGCAGAATGACATCCCGAACCTATTTTTCTAAGGGCACATAATGATTAAAGTAAATTACAACTAATTAAACTAGGAAAGCAAGAAATAAAGCAAGTAAACTAATTAACGAAGCATGGAAATTAATCTACAAAGCAAGAATTAAGTAAGAATTTTTATATAAATGGAGATTGAAGTGGAAAGTTCAACATACACAACCCATATGGTTGTCAACCCAAAGAGAAATGAAGCCAATCTCTCCAAACCCACAAACCCTAGGCTAAACTAATAAAAACTCAATCCCTAAATATTACAACAAAATTGGGTTATATAGTAAGTTGGAATAAAAGAAAAGAAGAAAGAAAAGAAAAGGAAAATATCTGCAGAAAACAAGGGATCGATCGATCGACCCCTTTAGTCGATCGACCGATGGTTGAAAACGTGGAAAAAATATGAAGGATCAATCGATCGATCCTTTTGATCGATCGATCGATCAAGCAGAGCAGAATCTCCTTTCCTCCTGTTTTGGCATGTATGAAATTCGTGTCCGCTAGAAACGCCGCAACTTCTTCGTTCGGACTCGGAATAGCGCACCATTCGCGACCACGCGAAGCTTGTGAGGAGGGATACAACTTTCGTGAAATGTTGGGTCAGGTGCCCAAACTTTGAATTAATTGGATTGCCCTTGAACGTGTGAATGCGTACGGAACTTGAGCAGAATGCGTCCAAACTCCATTCTGAGTACCTAAATACCTACAAAAGCCCAATTATACCTCATATAGCATGTTAACAATATAAATCGAGGTTTTCTGGTTAACGAGCTTAAATATAGAGATTAAGGCACCCGAGAGGGCTAAAATGCGTAGGTTCGACGGGTGAAATACGCAATATTTACGTATTATCACACCCCCTAACGTACACATTTCTAGTCCCTAGCAATAAAATAGGACGCGTAAGAACAAAAGGTAAACAAAAAATAGGAGATAGTACAAAAACGGGATAATAAAGCAATAAAAATATAAGGCCACTTTCACGGGTGAACGATTGCATTTAGCATATGCAATAAGCCGTTAAACCCATAGGTTACCCTAGTGGATGAGTGTCGTCTCGTGAGGTTTTCAGGGATGATACCCATAAACATCATAAAGTTTCCTCAAAATATGCCCAATCACATGCGATAAACTCAACAATACGAATAAGATTTCAACATGTTATTAGCAAAGCAAACGAATTCACGTGAAAAGTTCATAGTTGTTAACATTATCGAATGCACCTCAATGAATTGAAACTTTAACATGTGGGAGGGGAGTGAGCACACGCAATATATGATTTGGCAAAAACTTAAATAACTCGGATACTAAATATCAAAGCATGCATATAAGTCAATCCTCACGGGCGTTACACTCATCAAATGAATTCACTTGAAACAGGGAGGTAACACACGAGACATGCGGGCATAAGGAGTAAATGTAAAAGGAAACTAGGTCGCGCACATGTCACAATCAAAGAACGCTATATAGGAAATAAAAATTGTAATCTCCATGAAAGGATACCGCACATATAAAAGAGGCGAAATGCATTTTCACAGATTATCAAAACTATTTATTCCTTTGAATTACATCTACTTAAGATCACATAGGACTTTAATAGGGTTGCAATGTAGGCTAGGCTAGGGTACGAAATGAAAGGGATGTATATATGGATTCAAAGGTTTTTGGGGATGAAACTCGGGATAATGGAAAAAAGCAGGCAATTTCAAAATTGGACAAATGATTTCCAAATGAGCATTAGATATAATAATCGAGAGTAATCAAAGCTTATTGAACACTATACACAATATATACAAATTTCTCTTTCATTTTATTTTCTTCTTTTTCTCACTTTTTTCTTTTGTTTTCAACTTTCTCTTTTTCATCTCTTTTTCATATCTCTTTTCTTTTCTTTTATCTTCTCACTCTTTTCATGCTCAAATTGCAACCACAAAACAACAATATCATTCAATCCCAAGTAAAAAAATCCAAACAAGGTTATGAAGGTAATATGTATGGTATAAAACTCCAATTTGGAGTTGGTTATGGGATTTTGGGTGATGAAACGAAAGTCTAGTATTTAGGCTCAAATCGGTTGACTAGGGAACATATAAAAGGTGAGGTCAAGGTCATACGGGTGATATACAAAGATGGCCTATGATCATTTCAAAAATTTTATGCAATTCTTGAGTCAAAACAATATATGAAAATCATGCTCAAGTAATACATTTCAAGAATGAACTCAATTAGTGAATGGTCAAATGAAAGAATAAAGAGATTACCAACGACTGTAACGTTTTCAAAGAGGAAAGAATAGTGTATAGACTCACAAATGAAGATAAGTTTATAATCTCACTCGGTGTAAGTATATACAATGCAACAAAAGACTACCGAGTTATAAAAATCTTAAACCAAATCAATATAACAAGAAAAATGAATGTACTCAAGGGATAAAGTTTTATTCATGAAGTTATTCATAATATTAATGATTTAAGGACTAAAGACTAATAACTTCTAAAATAAAAAACATGCATCGTTGAATTGTCAAATGGATCGGGCAATTATTAAAATTTATCATCAGAAACAAGGGCAAAATGCCCAACAAAGGATTAAAAAAGAAAGAAAATATTTTTGAAAATTTTCAAATTTTTAACAAAAAACATGCTTTGTAACTAAATTGTAGTAAAATTCAAGGAGTAAACATGAAATGGATAGAATATCACACACCCCCTAACTTAAATGTTGCATCGTCCCCAATGCGTCCATTAAAGAACACAACACAAAAATAGGAAAAGAATGATATTACCCACATTTGGAACGATCTCCATTAGTAAAAGTCAAAATGAATCTACAAAACAAGTTAGTACAAAGCATAGGAAGAATATATACCGATGTATTAAGTTAAAAGAAGCTATGTCACAAGTCACAACAATATAGAGGGGTTAAAGTACGAATACTAGATAAATTGATGGTGAACTTTTTGATTTTATAAAATGGAAGGTCACACACATCAAAATCCAATAAACAACCACAAACTACATTTTCATTTATCATTCCATAAGTTCAATACAAAACAACTTAATACATTACAACTATTAAAAAGAAAGAAAGAAAAATAAAAATAAAAAATACAACATAATATCCATCCCAGAAATGCAAAAATGACCCAAAATAGCAGTAGCCTAGTGGCCGGAACCACTACGATCAGAAGGATCCTAAAAATGAGGAGGTAGTGTTGTGTCCGAATCATGCCTCAGCAAGTAAAGGTATCTCATCATCGCCTGCATCATTCGGTACGCATGCCTATGGTGCGCTCTGGCCTGCCTCTTCTCGTCCCACTCCTGCCGCTGTTCGGCCTGCTGCTGTCTCAGCTCTAACTGCTACTGGTTCAGGCAGGACTCCCATGTAGCCCACCTGAGCTGGGTCTCCTCCCAGCATTGATCCTGTACTGCCTGAAATGCCTCAAAGTGGACATCAAAATCTGTGTGTGTCACGTGAGAACCCTCACCCTGCTCCATACCTCTAATCTCGGCCTCCTCCTCTGCCATATCAGTCGCCGCAGCCCTCTGTCTTTTGTTCCTCGGCTCCCTCCGAGCGTGAGTCAACATCTTCGATATATTATCCTTTGTGAGAATCCCTAGTGGCTCATGCTTGCGATCAGCGTCATACTCTGGGTAACCGTGACAAGTGCAGATCCTTGGGATAAGGGCAGAAAAAGGAAAGGAATACCTCCAGGCGATCTCCTTGGATGTCGCCAGCATCATCTTCAAAAATATATTGGGCAAACTGATATCGCCCTAATTATGAAGCATAGTGTAGATGAATGTTGCATGCTTGTGACGAACCTATGATCGGTTGTTCATCACCATGAATGAGTGGACATTGATATAGTGGAGAAGTCTCGGTAAGCCTGCCATTGCCGCCGAACGGAATGCACCTTTCTTCCATTCCTCGCCCGGCACAAGGGCCTCAATCAATGTCGCACGCCCAAACATATCCCCATCCAAAAAGCTGATAGGATCCGCAGGGTCTGGAACACCCATAAAAGCCGCCAAATCTGCACAACGGAGTGGTATCCAAACTCAACGGACCATGGCCTCATATGTAGTAGGCCCTTTCCCTCTCACCTCTACCAATGTCGCATAAAATATACGGACAAGCTCTTCATTAACGCCCCCATTAGTAGCGAGAAAGGGTTTCCATCCCTGTCGGCGCAACAAAACCCGCGCCTCATGTGCTATATGATCAAGGGTCGAGGAAAAATGATAACCCAGCGGTCGCTCGGATGTCTGAAAATAGGCCTGAAACCAATCTCGCTCCTTCTCGCAACGAAACCCCTAGAAAACCCTCGTAGGGCATGCACCGCGTGAACTTGTATTTTTTAGACTTGCCATTTCAACCTACAGAACAGTAATTAAGCAATACAAAGAAAATTATAAGCACAATTAATGGTTAGTTAGTGTACGAGTTGAAATGGTGGGTGTACGTGCGCAAAACCGAGAGAAAAATCAACATTGCGAGAAAAAGTGTCGCCATGAGACAACGAGTGAAAACCACCCCAAGTGTGCGCCAAAAATGGATTGAAAACTGTTTGGGGCATTTTAGCGAACACTTGGCATGCGCAATGTGCGACGAGGGTGATAAATACCATTTGAACCAACAATGTAGCCCCATTCATGAACACAATCACAATGCAACATCAAAAATGTGTTCATGAATGGATATATAGCAATATTCACTAAAGAAATCAGTTGGAACAACAAAAATCAGGGATAAAACCAACACACATTCAAACATATCAAAAATTGGATAAAACAGTGTAAACATGACAAATTTCAACCAAAATATACAAATACATAAGTTTAGAGGAAGGATTATACCTTTAAAATCTAGACTGGGGGTTGAAAATGAAGGAAATGTGGTGGGGGAAATTTTAGGGCTCGAAATTAGGAGAAGAGATATAAGAGAAATGAAGAGAAAGGGGTAAAAAAACCGACCTGCCTCGTCTTTATACTGGTTGATCGATCGATCGACCCTTGGGCATCGATCGATCGATCGATCGACCCTTGGGCATCGATCGATCGATCAAGCATAAAAAAGCCTACTGCCTCCAATTTCTAAATAGGGGGAAAATGCAATTTAGGGGAGAATTGGGGGGGGGGGGATTTGATATATAAGTATATATAAGTATATGAAAATAAAAATACAATGAAAAAAAAATAAAAAAATAAAAAATAAAATAAAAGAATTGGACTAAATATGCACATACATACACATATGGTAACCAAAAAAAATGAAAAATATATACGACGAGCGACACACACGCATGTTCATAAAGAAATGAAAAATAAAAGAAAAAGGAAAAGAAAAACAAATGCACATGTGTGAGAATCAGTGTGTGTAAAATAAAGAAAAATGTTTTTGTGATTTTTTTCATTTTTTCTTAATAAAAGTATGTCGGGACGACGAATCTCCGCAAATTCAAGCTGCGTTGAACCTACAAAAAGAGTTAGAACCAAGCATACGGAAAAAAATATAAAAGAGATTAACTAATTACACTAGACTAGATTAATAAAAAACTAAAAATTGAAGAAGTTAGTATATACAACCTACACATAGGAATCCTAATTAGCTATATACTAAAAGTAGGAATTTTGTAGGGTCCACCCTAACAACATTTTAACTTTTGAAGATCAATGGTGGACCTTCCCTCTCATGCATGCCTCCTGGAAAATAGGAATTTCGTTCAAACAACGAAAGGCATGTGTAAGGCGGTGAAAGTGAACCATCCCCAATTGAAACTTTGGGAGGTATGATGGGGGATTTGGATAGGAGGGGCGACAAATACACATGGGGACCAAAAAAAACTGAATTTTCTCCCAAAGATTTAGCAAGAAGAATGGGAGGTGGCGCACATGGAGGCAAAGATGCCTTCATGGAAAGCAACTCGAGTAAGTACTCCTCCTCAGTGAAAGGGTTGAACGTTTTAAAGTTCGAAACCGATTCATCGGGTACTTGTGACGGTGTGGTAACGGAGAATGAAAATGGGGAGGAAAGAAATTCAAACTCAAGAGATGAGTTATCATCGCTCAAAGTTGGAATTTCAAAGGAGATAGGATCATTTTCAATGAAACTTTCTTCTTTGGGATCCAAAGAAGAAATCATCTCATTGCAAATGGATACTACATCCAATTCATCCTCGCTTTCATTCTCAATTAAAAGATGGGCCAAGTGACGAATGGTTTGTTCCAAAGTAGGCACAAAGTCCTCAATTGGTTCAAAACATTCGTCGACTTCAAAAGTCTCGGAAGAGAAATCGTCGTCGGATTCGAATAATAAATCCAAGTCTTGCTCCCAACAATGATGTTCTTCCCAAGAACGTTATTCATACCTCTCGTTCTCAAGCATAAGCAAACCCTCGCCGAAAGTCATAGGCCGAGGTGCGGATGCTTGAAAATGAGGAGTTTGAAAATCATTATCGGCACAAAAGTTAAACTCATTATTATAGGAGTTTTGAAAACTATTGTAATTCGTTTCAAAATTCCTATAATAAGGAGGTAAAGGCCCCAAATCATTATCATCATCCTCAAAATATACGCATTCCAAAGCTTGACTTTTGTAATACTCGCCCAAAGTCATTTTTGAATTTGTAATTTTTTGGGACTCCAAGTATTGACCCAAAGTCATAGGAGTACGGAGATTTTGAGAATTGTCATAATGATTACCGAAAGGATCGGAATAAGACATGCTTACCCCAACAAAGGCTCGAGATGGCGAATTTCACAAAGCAATGTGCGACGGGAAAATTCAAGCGTTTCTAGGCGCTCAAATGTAGAAGTCCTGCAAAAAAAGTTAAAAGAAAGAATACAAATACAAAAGAAAGAATACTACGAACAAATAAGACAATTAGAATTTAAATCAAAACATTCTTCGGAAACGGCGCCATTTTGGTAACCAGCGTAAACTGTGTGTAAAATATGTCGTTGGCCGTTTACGCCTCTACACAAACAAATACCTCGACTTGGCACACTAACTACGGAGTGCTGCGGTAAGTAAGGATCGAATCCACAGGGACTGTTCGATAGATTGTAACGGATTTATCAGTTCCGGAATAAAAGTGAAAAAGGGTGATGTGTGCTAGTAATTAAAAGAAAAGAAAGAAGTTAAGTCTAAAATAAAGTAAAAGCGAGGATCGGGATATCATCCAACCATACAGCTCGAAACAACTATTAGTCAGAATTCCGGCTCAAGAGCAATTCAATCGAGCATTATCAATTAATCATAAATTTCACACAATAAGGAATTTAAGCCAAAGTTGCGTAAATAAACAATTAACCGAAAATTGGTCATACGCGGATTAAACTCGAATTATCGCTTTAAACACTAACGTTGCATGACAAAGAAAGTTAAACGCATAATAATCCGACTTTAATACGTGTGGGTTCAATTAAATGCAATTTTGCACGAAACCTAATTTTCGGAGCTCGGGGCCCGTTAATGGCGGAACGACATCCCGACCCTATTTATCTAAGGGCACATAATGATTAAAGTAAATTACAACTAATTAAACTAGGAATGTAAGAAATAAAGCAATTAAACTAATTAACGAAGCATGGAAATTAATGTACAAAGCAAGAATTAAGCAAGAACAATTATATAAATGGAGATGGAAGTGGAAAGTTTAACATACACAACCCATATGGTTGTCAACCCAAAGAGAAATTAAGCCAAGCTCTAAAAACCCACAAACCCTAGGCTAAACTAATAAAAACTCAATCTTTGAATACAACAAACTTGGGTTATATAGTAAGTTGGAATAAAAGAAAAGTAGAAAGAAAATAAAAGGAAAATTCTGCAGAAAATAGGGTCGATCGATCGATGGTTGAAAACGTGGAAAAATATATGAAGGATCGATCGATCAAGCAGGGCAGAATCTCCTTTCCTCCTGTTTTGGCATGTATGAAATTCTCGTCCATTAGAAACGCCGTAACTTCTTCGTTCGGACTCAGAATCGTGCACCGTTCACGGTCACGCGAAGATTGCGAGGAGGGCTACAAGTTCCATGAAATGTCGGGCCAGGTGCCCAAACTGTGAATTGACCGGATTGCCCTTGAACGTCCAAATGTGTACGAAACTTAAGCGGAATGCGTTCGAACTCCATTCTTAGTACCTAAGTACCTACAAAAGCCCAATTATACCTCATATAGCATGTTAACAATATAAACCGAGGTTGTCTGGTTAACGGGCATAAATATAGAGATTAAGGCACCCGAGGGGGCTAAAATGCGTAGGTTCAACGGATGAAATAAGCAATATTTGCGTATTATCATGAGGTTGATTAGACAAGTATGTACCTGGGATCCCATGTATTATAAGGGTGTATACAACCCCAAAAGGTTTGGGGGGATGACTAACTATATGAGTATTAGAACTATTGATCTTAACATATATAGGCCACCCAAGCCTATTAACAATGATGAAAAGAGTTATGAGGAAGAGAAGATGTATGAGTTAGAGGTCGTCCAGGTATGAGGTGACTATAAAAAGGGAGACCGGGAGGTTAAATAAATTTAGATATTTTTACAAGTGTTAGGTCGTCCTTATTTTCTTTTTGTATGCTCATGTACTTCATATCTTCCTTAATCACTAACTGAGTTTTCATCCATATTTAGGTGCAACTTCAACCCCAAATTTTAGATCGTTTCTTATGGCTCCCACAAATGTCGCAAGGGACAAGTTGAAGGGCAAAAAAGCTAAATAAATCCAAAAAATATCTTAAAAGGAGTTGTTAAAAATGCTAAAAAATATTATCATACCAAGAAATGTAATGGTGATACCTCTAGTGTTTCAAATGCTGAAGCAGCGAATTTGGCAGTTGAAGAGGTAGGCCAAAGAAGACTGTTGATAAATGTAAAGGCAAGGTCACTGAGTAGAGGCAAGGTAGTAAAAAAGACTATTGGATGACCCAGTATCCATGGATCTAAAGTTACCCAGGCCTACGGTCCAAAAGAGGTTTTCCATTGATGGTCGACCTGCTCAGCGACTATTCAAGGGAGGGAACTCTTCATGTCCTTATGGTCCTGTTGAGCCCTTGAATCTTGCACCTCCATTGACCAAGGATGAGCTATTGGCATACCCTAACTCTATACTTATTAATGCTATCAATACTCCATAGATCCTAGACAATATGGTTGATAGTCCTGTTTTCAAGTACATGTGAATCCTCAATTTCGATAATCTGTGGAACGTTGCTTTCCACAGGGCGTTCACTGTAAGTCGAATCATTTCATCTTTCATTATTATTTTACTGGTTGACCTCTTTTCCTTTTAGATAATATGTTTCATTTTTCTTTGTGCAGAGTAACATGACCACCACCATTCTGTCGGAGACAGCCAAAGCAACAAAAAATACTTATGATGACCTTAAGATTACCAAAGAAGATCTTGAGAAGAAAATTAAATCTCTTGAGGTCGATCTGACCAAGACGCGCAATAAGCTGTAGGAGAGTCATGATCAAATGGCGCATAAGGTAGAAGAGCTTAATAAGGCTAAAGAGGATCTTAAATCTGCCAAGGACCAGTTAGATGTGTAAGAACAATTTTTTTAACATTGTTATTAGCATAGTGACGCGACTCAGAAAGTGTCTGTAATCTGCGTTCACTCTAGGCTCAAGTGAAAGCCTGTCGCGTTAGTAATAAATCGGATAAGTCGGGATCGTATCCTCAGGGAATTAGGACAACTAAGTTGTAACAACGGGAAAGATGAATTAATCCTAACTCTGACTCTAAAAAGAAAGGGAAAATGATTTGGTTTTGAGAATGACTATACTATATGCAAATATGAAATTATGAAAAGATGCAATTTATACTAAATTGCCTAAAATACTGATGAAGAATGATTTAAAACTTTAAACTATATGATGAGAAAAACAGGACGAGAATACAATCCGCCAACCCTAGTGTATTACAGTTATAATACTAATCGTAAATTTAACTGATTAATTAGACCCAGAATTTAGTACTCCCAAGTATTACGTATATGTGGTTCAAGCCCTCATCATACTTAATATGAGGACAAGTAAATCGGTATCACAATAAGTACACTTAAATTGTATTCTAAAGCATCACGGTTACTCAGAAGCAAACGACATCTAAAGATCTACAATTGTCGTGTCCCTACGTGATACGGTCGTAATAAATCACTGAATTCAGAGGATTAATGTTATACACATGCAGCTAACACATCAGGCTGGGTTCATGCATCCCGGCCTTAGAAAATTTAGCCTAACATGCTGAAACTAATGAAAACAATCTTTGAATTACAGAAAACCATGATTAAAGTAAGGAAAATTGGTAGAATGATGTAGAAAAGACTTGAACAGAGGAAATTAACCCCTAATCTTACCAAAGCAGTAAAAGCAGCAATGAAAAATACTTGTAATCACAGAATTCTAAATAATCTTCACTATTGGAATTAAAATTGTAACCTAACTTCAAAACTAGGGTTTCTGAAAAAGAATGGAAAGTTAACTAAAATTCTCCGTCCTAAAAATGATAAAAACTCGGGTGTTTATACCCTACAAAATTTGAGGAGTTTTAGCTGTACTAGGACGAGTAAATCGGGTGTTTATAAAAACTCGGGTGTTTATATCCATTAGAGAAGGATAGAATTTCAAATCTCGATAGTCGGACCGGTCCGGGGCTTAGGCGAATCGGTCTTCCTGGAAAGCGGATCGGTTCTTTTAATTTTCTGGAGAACCAATCCGGGACGGACCGGTTCTTTTATTTTTCTTCCTTCTTCGGTTTGCTTTCGATTCGGGGTCCTCTGGATTGTTGCACAGTGGACCCGTCCGGTCTTTCTTTTTTTCTCAACTTTGACTGCTCATATCTTTTACACCGGGACTCCGATTGAGGTGCCGCTTCTTCCAATGTGCTCATGAGCTTGATATCTTCAACTTCTCTTTAGGTACCTCATTCGAATTCTGGGTAAAAATTACACTTTTACCCTTTTGACTTTCCTTTTTGCCTTTCTCGATTCTTCCGATTTCTTTCTTTCATTTTTGACATTAAATACCTGCAAAATTAGTACGAACTACCAGAAACTCGGTGTACTCGTTAGGATAAGTCAATAACAAGATTATGAGATAAAGTCAAATCAATTACGTTATTCGAGGTGCTAAAAGTAATTAAATCAAGGGATAAATTAGGAAGAATTTATGCCTAATCAAACCCCCCTAACTTAGAACTTTGTGCATCCCGAGCAATGTAAAAGAATCTTAGTGCGGCTCAACTCTTGAAAAACATGTTATTGGGATAGAATACTTTTTTTTCGGGCAAGCGATTGCATTTAGCGTATGCAACAAGACTATAAACCCCTTGGTTACCCAAGTAGGACAAGTTGTGTCTCGTGAGAGTTTGCAGTGAATATACCCACAAAATTCGACTCAAAGAAGATTCAAAATATGCAAAAATTATACAATTCAAACTTTCCCAGAAAATAGTCATCATCAAGTCATATTCACAAGTCTCAAATCATAGTGCGTGTGTGCGAAGCCGGAAATAAAATCGCCAATTTCCATCGATTGATCATCACGTTACTTATCCAAAAATTCTTTTTGATTTCAACTTCTCACGGAATGCTCTCATAAACGAATCTCTCGGATTATGGCTATTCTCTCGGTATGCGTGATATAAAGAGTAAATATAGTGGACGCAAAATCACTCATACAAGAAGAAAGACGGAAATTTTATAGTGATAGGATCTCATCAATGGATTACGGTTTTAAAAACGGGAACATTGCCTCTTTTTCGCGCATTCAATCTCTTTTATTATCTTTTGGTGTATTAGCTCTCCACGCGGTAACCAATTTCGCAATTTAGACTCGGTTAGGAATTTTTTGGGGTGTTAAGGCATATTGGGTAAAATGAAAGAGGTAGGGAAGGCTGGAATTGGAAAAGTCATGTATGATGTCCATTTGTGCTTTTTTCGGGCTATTGCTCATTTTTTTTTCTTTTTTCCTATTTTTTGTTGAGCATATCTATTTTTTTTCTTGCCCCTTTATATGCACTTTTTGGACTCAAATTCTGAATTTTTCCATTTTCTCAATTCCGGGTTACTTGGTTTTTCGAGTTGTCAAACGAAAGGGAAAAATTTATTTGGCTCAATTTGGATAACAAAAGGGGGTAATTTTTTTCGCTACTTTTTCTGGCCAATATTTTTGGGTGACAAATAAGGGCCTACTTAATTGTCCAAAATACCAATTGTGTTACCATATGTGTTTCGAGATGAATTTAAGTTTAGAGATCAATTTTGGCACGTTTTTCAAAGCAATATCTCACACTTTTTTCATAACTGATCAAAATGAAGGATTGAGATCCTCTACGACTTTTTAAGATGCTGAAAAGAACTTTGAGTTAACAATTAACTCGAATTGATTTAAAAACTCGCAAAAAGTGATAGGCTCGAATCTCACCGGGTTTGTTAATCTCTACACTTATTCGTTAAGTCGTCAATTTTCGCTCAATTTCCGTCTTTGGTCAATTTCGGCTTTGTGTATGTTGAATTTTTACAACTTGAGACTTTAATCTGAATTTTAATGATATTTTTGAAAACTTTGAATTCCAATTTTTATTTATTTTGAACAAAAATATTTTTGGGTTTTTCAAAATTTTATGATTTTTTTTTGGAAATTTCTGGGCATTTTTGAAAATTTGTGAAGTTTTAGAAATACGCACTTGTGACCCCCCTAACTTAGACTTTTGCATTGTCCTCAAGCAAAAAGGACTAAAATCTAACTCAAAGCGAATGATTGGTGCAGAATAATAAAACAAACAAATATTAAAATGCATAAAGACACTAAATGACCCTAACACATGACTCAATAATACACTAAAAATCACCCCATACGCGTCGAGGGTGCGACGACCTCTCATCTCTCCACAAACTCACCCGACCCCACTCACAGGATCCGATGCTCTCCTTATTTCTCCTATACTTGGATTATAATCCAACAATCGGAACAAGTTAGGACCTCGCCCATAGATAAAGGATAGACCGGGAGACTCATCGTGACTAATTGGAAAGGGATCCTCGGGATGCTTACTCAAAGCATAGCTTGCGTGCACCGACTCGGAGGGAACTCCTAATTTTTTTTCAATTTTTGGAATGCATGGGTCGGGCTCTAAGTCGGACGAGAGGCAACTTTTCTCCTCTGTCGCCTTTGGGCCATCAAATGGTATGGGTGGATGGTCATTGCAAAGAAACTCATCAGATTTATCTTTCCACTTGATCTCTCCTAAATGACTACGTGAATCCAATAGAGGTTGGACTTCATCGTTAAGGCTCTCATCTACCTGCTCGGATTCTCTCTTAAAGTCTGCTAGGCTCAACTCCTCTATCTCTCTCTCTTGCTTTGTTTCCACATTCTTCCTTCCTCGCTCCATCTCATCATTATTAGGTGGTGTGGGTGGGTAGTACTCGAGGAGAAAAATATCTATCATGTCTTGCCATTCTCTCTCCTCTAAGAACTCATACCAACTTCTCCCTATGCCCTCTAAATTGTCTCTCTCACTTGATATAACAAGGCATACCCCTATCGGCTCTCGTATGTGGGTCCTCCCATGCTCGTGTGATGCTCCTAAAAGATCCGTCTCTCGCGTATCTCCTTCGTCACCCTCATTCTTGATATTATTAAAAATATTTGTATCGAGGGTCATGTTCCCAAATGTTAATTGCATTCGCCCACTCCGAGTATTGATGAGCGCATTAGCCATAGCTAAGAATGGGCGACCGAGGATGATGGGAACATGATTGCTCTGGAGAATGGAGGGCTCCTTGTACCAAATGACAAAGTCCATTGGGAAGTAAAAAGTGTCTATTTGGACAATCACATCCTCAATGATTCCCCGAGGCATCTTCAGAGAGCGATTCGCGAGCTGGAGAGTCATATTTCTGGGCTTGAGTGCTCCCAAATCGAGTTTCTTATAGATTGAATAGGGTAGAATGTTAGCACTCACTCCTAAATCTATTAGTGCTCTTTCGATTTGGTTCTTCCCCATGATGCAAGAAATGGTGGGTGCACCCGGATCTTTATACTTTAACGGAAGGTCACTCGATAAAATTGAACTGACATTCTGGGCCAAAAAGACATTCTTATTTACCTTTAGCTTGCGTTTCACCATAAGTCCTTAATGAACTTAGTGTACATGGGAATTTTCAGTATGGTCTCGAGAAAAGGTAAATTGATCTTTACTTGCTTAAGTACATCCAAAACATCGTCCCGAGAAGTGCCTTTGGAGTGCGGGACCAACCGTTGAGGGTATGGGGCAGCAATGGGGGGTTTCACTACTACCTCGAGCTCACTAGTTCCTTCTTTATCACTCTCATTCAAGGGGACATCTTCGGCCTCTTTCTTGTCGGGCGAAATATCCTTGTCTTTGGTTGCATCGTGTGGGGTAGGTGGCATATTCAACTACTCTCCCACTATGTAGAGTGGTAACTGCTCTACATTGCTCCGGATGGTCATGGGATGTGGAGCTAACACTAGTTTGACCTTGGGGAGGTCTTTGGCCCTGGGCAGGAAACTTGCCCTTCTCATGAACACTCAACGTGTATTATATCTTTGACAGACTTGTATTTATGTCGCTAATCAGGCAATCATATCTAGCATTGGTTGCAGTCTGGCTAGTGATAAATTGATTCATAGTATCCTCGAGGGTTCTCCGCGATGGCGGGATATATGCTCCTTAAGGTGGTGGTGCTTGCATATGTCCTTGCATGTGTGGAATGTTGTTGAAAGTGTTGTGGTGGAGGAGGGGCAACATGGTAAGTAGGGTTCATCGCAGCATGTTGTTGCCCATAGCTAAAACCAGGATGGTTTTTCCATGAAGGGTTGTAAGAATTCCCGTGCGGTGCCCCGAAATTACCCTTAAATCCTCCTATACCACTAACTTGCTCCTGAAGCATCACTTTGTAGGTGGGTATAGTCGGTCATTCCTCAGTTGAATGACCCGCCTCACAAATCGCACACACCTTCTCGACGGGGTTTGGTATAGATCCAGTTGGTCCTCTTCCATATACCTCACATAGGTCTCGAAATACTTTCTCAAGCGTATCTAATCGACTGTCCGTCATATAATTCTTATAAATGTGAAATAGCTCGAACGCCGCTGGAGTGGTGGTCACTTGACGATTTTGATTTTGAGCATTAGGATCAGATGTATCCCAGGATTCAGTAGTCTCGGCGACATACCTCAGGTGAAGTTCAGCATCGTGGGCATCTAAGTCGACAAACGGACCACTACCCATGGTCTCAACGAGTTTCTTGGAGTTAAGATTCAGTCCATTATAGAGAAAGGAAATGATTTGTGCCGTATCAAGTCCATGATGGGGGCATGAAGCAACTAACTCATTGAAATGCTTGTGACATCGATGAAATGGCTCATTTTCAGATTGTATGAACGCTTGAATTTGAGCCTTTATAGAGATGGTTCGAAGTGGTGGGAAGAATTTCTTGAGAAATCTAAATTGCAACTCATTCCAAGATGGAATCGAGCTTGGAGGTAGAGACCATAGCCAGGTCTTCGCTTTATCTTTTAGTGAGAAAGGGAAGAGTTTGAGGCGGATCACCTCTTGTGTGCAAGTTTGATAATTGAGAGTATCACACACATCCTCAAATTCCCTGATATAAAGATATGGATTTTCAAAATCCATACCATGGTAATGGGATAGCATCTGGATCATCCCGTTTTTTAAAACGAAATTTCCCGGAATTATACGGGAGTATAATGCATCCTGGAGTGACAGTGCGCTCGGGATATAAGATTTCTCTCAGCGAGCGGTATGGGGCCTCTTCCTCACCGACGGCTGCACTACCATATTGCGACATCTCTCTCTCTCTCTTAGCGACTCGGTATCCTCACTTGGTGTGCTCGAAGTGTGCTCGGAGGTGTGTCCTAAGAAGGAAAATGGAGTGTTATTGGAGATTGAGTGTGACGGTGTGGGAGGTGGAATCCAGAACTGTGGGGCGTTAGGAGTGTTGGGGCTATCAGGATCGTACTCAACTATTGGATTTTCGTGAATACTGGTTGGAGTATTATGGGGTGTGGGAGCGAGTTCAGAATTTTTCATTAACAGCTTGTGAGAGATGATGGTGAATCTTTTTATGCTTCTTGAAAAAAATTTATGTTTTTGGATTTTTGGAAACTTTTGGTCAAAGCTTTAGATTGATTCGATCTAATCCTAAGTCTACCTAATTCCCCGGCAACGGCGCCAAAAACTTAACGCGACTCAGAAAGTGTCTCTAATGTGCGTTCACTCTAGGCTCAAGTGCAAGCCTGTCGCGTTAGTAATAAACCCGGTAAGTCGAGATCGTATCCTTAGGGAAATAGGACAATGAAGTTGTAATGACGGGAAAGATGAATGAATCCTAACTCTGACTCTAAAAATAAAGGAAAAATGATTTGGTTTTGAGAATGACTATACTAGATGCAAATATGAAATTATGAAAAGATGCAATTTATACTAAATTACCTAAAATACTGATGAAGAATGATTTAAAACTTTAAACTATATGATGAGAAAAACAGGACGGGAATACAATCCCCTAACCCTAATGTATTGCAGTTATAATACTAATCGTAAATTTAACTGATTAATTAGACCCGGAATTTAGTATTCCCAAGCATTACGTATATGAGGTTCAAGCCCGCATCATAATTAATCTGAGGACGAGTAAATCAGTATCACGATAAGTACACTTAAATTGTATTCTAAAGCATCCTTGTTACTCAAAAGCAAACAAGATCTAAAGATCTACAATTATCGTGTCCCTACGCGATACGGTCGTAATCAATCACTAAATTCAGAGGATTAATGTTATACACATGCAACTAACACATAAGGTTGGGTCATGCATCCCGGACTTAGAAAATTTAGCCTAGCATGCTGAAACTAATGAAAACAATCTTTGAATTACAGAAAACCATGATTGAAGTAAGGAAAATTGGTAGAATGATGTAGAAAAGACTTGAACAGAGGAAATTAACTCCTAATCTTACCAAAGCAATAAAAATAGCAGTGAAAAATACTTGTAATCACAGAATTCTTAATAATCTTCACTATTGGAATTAAAATTGTAACCTAACTTCAAAACTAGGTTTTTTGAAAAAAAATGGAAAATTAACTAAAATTCTCCGTCCTAAAAATGATAAAAACTCGGGTTTTTATACCCTACAAAAATTCAGGAGTTTTAGTTGCACTAGGACTCTCCATTAGATAAGGATATAATTTCAAATCTCGATAGCCGGACCGATCCGGGGCTTAGGCAGATCGGTCTGCATGGAAAGCGGATCGATTCTTTTAATTTTTTGGCGGACCGGTTCTTTTATTTTTCTTCTTTCTTCAGTTTGTTTTGATCCGGGGTCCTCTGTATTGTTGCACAGCGGACCCGTCCGGTCCTACTGTGGATCGGTCTGGCCGTTTCACTTTTTTTCTCAACTTTGACTGCTCGTATCTTTTACAACATGACTCCGATTGAGGTGTCGCTTCTTCCTATGTGCTCATGAGCTTGATATCTTCAACTTCTCTTTAGGTACCTCATCCGAATTCTGCGTAGAAATTACACTTTTACCCTTTTGACTTTCCTTCTTGCCTTTCTCGATTCTTCCGATTTCTTTCTTTCATTTTTGACATTAAATACCTGCAAAATTAATACGAACTACCAGAAACTCGGTGTACTCGCTAGGATAAGTCAGTAACAAGATTATGAGATAAAGTTAAATCGATTACGTTGTTCGAGGTGCTAAAAGTAATTAAATCAAGGGATAAATTAGGAAGAATTTATGCCTAATCACATTGTTTTAGACTAGTTTGGCGTATCCCATTACAAATCGTTACGCACCATCAAGACGAAATGAACTTGATCATTTCTAAGTTTGAAGACCTCCCGATGTCTCATAAAGGTATAAAACAATTTAGAGTTTGAATTAATTTACAGAATTAATGCTTGGGATGTTTATTTTTTTAACAAAAACGAACTTGTCTTTTTAATTTAAAAAGAAAAATAATTTTTTTAAATCTCGTTCAAATGAGATTTCAAGTTGTTAGACGGGTCGTTTTTATATGTTTTCAAATGAGGTTCAAACGAGGGCTTACTGCCTAAGATTTTCTCATGTCGTTAGAAGCAAAGTACATGTTATTCAAATGATATATGTATGTCGTTATAATGATCTCTACTTCTCATTCGAATAACTGAGCCGCCTCGAATTTTGTGAACATCCCCTAAATACTTGTTTCGTGTTAAGATTGTTTAAGACTTTTCCTAGATTTGTTTTTTTGCATAACTTTTGCCAAAGTTCTTCAAGTTTTAGTATTCCAAAACACTTTTTAATTCAGAGAAAACATCCTTGAATATTATTCTTATGAATTCACTTAAACCCCAGAAAGTTTTGTATACTTTCATACAGTTTTGTGGAGAAGGCATATACATGGCTGACTTGTGATACCTGACGGGATTCACTACTGAAGACAAAGGCTGAGGCTGAAAGAGGACTGCTATCATATGATTCTTGCAAGGATCATAGTTGTGGCTAAAGGTCACATGCGAGATATTCGTCTATTATAAATTCCTTTATAAAGTTTATAAGTTACGATTTGTAAATTTTATAAAGTGAAAAAAAGGTTTTGCCCTGTGAGAATTTTTCTTGAAACTTTGCTTATGTTGAATGCATGGTTGATTTATCTATTTTATCACATAGTTGCATGTTGAGGAAAAAAAGATAAAATCTGTTTAAAACTTGATTGCACACTCTCAAATTGAAATCTTTACTGAGCATATTTGTTTCTGCATTTATAAGAAGTATAATAGAACTCATTATTTCGACCCAACAAATTGGTATTGTAGTCGGTTGCTCTAAGTTATCGAGTGATCCTATTTTTTTCAAAAAAAAATTCCCTTTGATACCTTTGTTTCCAACAATTGGTATTAGATCAAGTTGCACTAAGGTATTGTGTTAGATCCTTGTTTAGTAGTTTTGGGGTGTTTAGTTTTTCTCTCGATGGATTCTTATAGTTTTGATGACTTAAATCGTTTGAATTTAGTTTGCTACAAGAATTGAAATTCTTGAGAAAAAAATTCTCGTTTTAAATCCGCTTTGGATCTTTTGCAAACTATTCAAACTCAAAGAGATATATTTGGTGAGAAACTTTTGAACATGGATCGTGATTTTAGAAAATCAAAATTATCCAAGAAAGAGAGTGATGATAGAGTCCTAGTTTTAGAAAAAGAATTGGAGGACTTTAAAAATTCTAGGGTTAATATTTAAAGGATAGTATTAAGCTAAATGATTTTGAGCCACGTGAGAAGACTCTTAGGGATAAATTTTCTTTCATTGAGGGGGGACAATATAACCTTCTAGGAATGATTGATTATATGAAGAAGGAGTTTTATTGAAGATCAATGGGTTTGCACAATGATACCTAGTTATGCTTATTTTGTCATGGCGCTATTAATTTGTAGAATTATCAATATTCTAGGTTTGTGTGCATTGTGCTTGTTTTGTTCATTAAGTTCAACTTTATATGTCAATTGAGGCTAAATCTTAGTTTGATAAAGTTTTGCGGTCAATTAAAACTTTTTTAACATATTTGAGTGTTTGGGTTATAATTCATGTGTATCTATTTCACACCCTTTTAATTCACCCCACGTGTTTAAACACATCGATACTATGCTATTATGTAAAGTTCATATGTTTTGTGTCATGTTTTATGGTCGTCTATGCCTATATATGTGTGCCGGATTTTCTTTGATATATTTTGTATATATTGTATATGGTATTGTATGTTGTATTTGTGAAATTTGTTTTTTTTTATGGAAAAATTGAAAATTTTCCAAAATAGTTGTTGTGTTTTCCTTCGAAATGATCATTAGACATACTTGATTTATATCTTTTTATGATGATATCTTATCTTCTATGTGATTCTTCGTATTTCATGCCTATGATTCAGCTTCTTTGTTTATTTCGAATAAAAACAAAGGGGGAGAGCAAATTAAAAAGAGTTTTGATGAGTTTGGTTTATGGGGGAGAAATTTATTTATGAGTTTTACTTTATTTCAAACTTTATGCATCACGAGGTATATGTTTCTTTTTTCACGTGTGTAGGTTTCCATTTTGCACAACGCAAAAAGATTAAAAGAATAAGGAAACAAAAAAGAAGTTTGAAGATGAAGAGACTTATGCCATTCCGTTCTAGGCTTAGGAAGGGTATTAGGATTTTTGTCATGTGAGATTTATGATTTTAATTTGGTGTTCGGTAATTTTTATTTGTTTTGTACCGGAATATCCAAAGGGGGAGTTTTGTAAGATAATTTTTCCTACATTGTTCATAGCATAGTTTTAGACTACTTTGGCATATCCCGTTACAAATCGTCATGTACTATCCAAACGAACCGATCTCGAGTATCTCCAAATTTAAAGACTTCATGACATCCCGTAAAGGTATAAAATAATTTGGAGTTTGAATTAATTTACATAATTAATGTTTGGGATGTTTAAATTTTACCAAAAATGAACAGGTCTTTTTATTTAAAAAAGAAAAATATTTTTTATTTTTAAATCTCGTTCAAACGAGATTACAAGTTGTTAGATAGGTCATTTTTATATGCTTTTAAATGAGGTTCAAATAAGGGCTTACTGCCTAAGATTTTCTCATGTCGTTAGAAGCGAAGTACGTGTCGTTCGAACGACTTATCTATATCATTAGAACGATCTCTGCTTCTAGTTTGAATGACTGCCCCGCCTCTAATTTTATGAACATCCTATAAATACTTGTTTCATGTTCAGATTGTTTAAGACTTTTGCCAGATTCATTTATGCATAACTTTTGAGAAATTTCTTCATGTTTTAGTGTTCTGAAATACTTTTTAATTCACAACCAACTTCCTTAAATATTGTTCATGTGAATTCATTGAAAGTTTTATATACTTTTATACACCTTTGTGGAGAAGGAATCTCCATGGCTAACTTGTAATACCTGATCGGATTCACTGCTGAAGACAAAGGGGGAGGGTGAAAGATGACTGCGATTGTGTGATTCTTGCGAAGATCGTAATTGTGGATGAAAGTCACATGCGAGAGATTCATCTACTGTAGATTCCTTTATAAAGTTTGTAACTTACGAATTATAAATTTTATAAAGTAAATAAAAGGTTTTGCTGAATTTTCCTTAAACTTTACCTTTTTTGAATACTTGGTTGACTTATCTGTTTTATTGTATAATTGCATGTTTATGATAAAAAGATAAAATCTGTTTAAAAAATTTTTGCACACTCTCAAATTGGAATCCTTATTGAGCATATTTATTCTCGCATTTATAAGAAGTATATCAGCACCCATTATTTCGACCCTATAGGATGTTCTCAACGTAAATATCTCTGAGGCTTTGGTAACCGCCTCCGTGGTAGAAGAAAAATTTAAGTCCTTCAAGAATTCTGAGGAGCATGTTATCGACACCACCATGGCCTTCTTCAAAGGTCGTGATAAGTTAAAAAAGAGGGTAGCTAAACAATATCCTGACATTATTGAGGTTGTCATGTCCTGGGAGTGAGATGATGGTGAAGCAAATATTTTAATGATGATGAGGATGCTCATCGAGCTAAAGCGAGATCATCTTTTGAGGATGAACTCCAGGTCCTTAGGGGAAAAGAGGTTATTAAAGAAAATCCCTCTGCTGTTGGGAACCCATAGTCGGCTTCGAATAATGCTTTTGCCTAGCCTTCTTCCTTTTATTTCTCGTGTAGATCTTATAATTTTTAAAACTTCATTTGTGAGGCATATATGAAGAACAATTGATGAAATAGTACAAATGGTCCTTTATTTTTGTTTTTCAAATGTTTCTTTATTATAGATCGTAACAACCCGCGAAATTTTGGGGTATTTTCCAAATTAAGAGGAAAAATAAAGTTTTTGGTAAAATTATTTTTATTTCTCAAATATGTTGGATTTTATTTTTGAAGATGAGAATAGTGGTTTCTTGTTTTATTGTGGGATTTAGATGCTCTATACCTTGTTATTTGTGGATTAGTTTAGTTTTATCGATGAGTGGCGCTCCGCTCGCTCTCCCCGGGTGGGTGGGGTGTTACATAATTTCAAACGGTTTCGGAATTGGAATTAAAATGGAGCTTTAATTGAATTTTTATTATTTAGAAGAGTCCTCAAAACATAAAACTCTCTAAGAGTCCTCGGAACATAAAACTCTCTAGTAAAAATAATATTTTTAGAAAACCGACCGTCTGATCAAGCTGAATTTTTGTCAAAAGTCCTGTCTCGCCGTTCGCTACAACATACTAAAATTTCAAGCCATTCCAACGGTCCGATCGTCCGGAATAAAATTTTCGGTGTTTGTATCTGATTAGAACTCTTTTCTTAATCAAACACTTAATCATTTATATATCAACAAATTCGTGGATTGGCTTTTCAAATCACTTTTTCTCAAACTTTTCAACCAGAAGGCCTCTCTAAAATTACTCCCTTTCATCTACAAACCATAGCCCCAAACTTATTCAAGATTTCAACCTTAGATTAGAAGGCCTATTTGGTGTTTTCTCGAGTTTGGGCTAGAACGAGGTTTGATTATTTTCGGGAGAAGAACGTGATGGTGTGATTAGATTTTGGGGTTGGATTATGTGATTATTCATGTTGGTTCTTTTTGGTGGTTTAAGGTATGGGGTTTTACACAATATGCTCCTGAAATCTCGCGAGTGTTTATTCCGTTGAATTCTTGTTAATTGAACTCATATTTTGAATTGTTAAATTCTTGAAAATCTGGAAAAATAATTGTTGGAATTATTTTCATTCATGAAGTATTATTCATGTTGTTTTGAGCACGCTGTCATGAGATTTTAATATGGCACTGATGTTGGGCACCCGCCAAGACTCCTTTTCCGACTACTTGATAAAGTATGGAGCGGTATGGTGAGGCCTGGTGACTCCGGTTAATGTGTTGTTGAGAAATTTATTGATAAAATGCTATTGAGATTTGAATTATTTGATTTGAGTATTCGTATTCGTATTGTTGCGCTTTGTTCATCGCTAACATCTTTGTTGAGCATATTCCTGTCGTATTGTGTACTTCCCCATCTTTTTCTTAGTTGGCAGGTGAGCACGGATTTGAGTGCTATGGACCAATTGGGATGATTTTAGCGAGGATTATTTGGGAAGAATTTTTAATACAAGATGAGAAGATTGTATTATTTTGATGTATAGAGCATTGGAGATTTGTTTTATTTTTGAGATAGTTAGATTGTTGTAATTATTTCGAGAGATTTGTTGTATTAATTTGAAGATGAGAATAGTGGTTTCTTGTTTTATTGTGGGATTTAGATGCTCTATACCTTGTTATTTGTGGATTAGTTTAGTTTTATCGATAGTAGCGCTCCGCTCCGCTCTCCCCGGGCGGGCGGGGTGTTACATAGATTTGGATTATTGGATTTCAAATTTGCATTTTAATCCAGGCTTCGTATTTTGTGCCTTGACAATATTTTTTAGCCTTGACTTATGAATTTTTCTAGGGACAAACTGTGTTTAGTTGTCTAATTAAGTTAATTAGGCCGATCTGGGATGACCTGATCTATGCTCTTTGGCACAATCAAATAATTTTTTTTAACAATTAAGTTAGATTAAGCGAATTTGATCTTATATTTTTTTGGTGCAGTTAAAGATGTTCATTATCCAATCTAGGAAAGGTGTGTAATCGGATCTTGGCGATACACCTTTTTCCAAACATTTTGTGCAATAATATATATGTATTGATCAATTGGGTTAGCTTAAGATGAGATGACCTGGTGTTTTTGTGTAGTTAAATACGTGCATTATTTGATCAAGTAAAGGTATGTGATCAGATCTTGTCGATACACCCTCTTCCAAACATTTTGCGTAGTCAAAGATGTGCGTTGATCAATTGGGATGGCTTAGGCCGATTTAATATAATATATGGAGAAATGTTTACCAGATCTGATATATATACATGTAAACAATATCTTCATATATTGATTTCTTTTGACTGCCTTCATTTTCGTTTACAAAGGATTTTATAATTGTAATATGTCTTAAGGTGATCGAAATTCCATGGATTTTTGAATGGTTCCCAATTTAGAGTTTTAATTTGGTACGTGTTAGGTCATACAAATTTGGACACACAATAGGGACCTTGTTAGTTTGCCTCTAATTTATTAGACTTATGTTTTACCTTCTTTAAGTCATAGTCCCCTTCTTTAAAAATATCAGGTTTGACTCTTTTGTTGTAGAATTTTATTATGCGTTATTGATAGGCTGTTACTCTAAGTGTTATTATTTCCATGACTTCGTCTATCTGGACTAGATCCAATCTTCTTATAAAATCACTTTTGGGAGAATCGAAGTTTAGAACCTTATGGCTTGGTAGGTCGACCTCAACCAGTACCATGGTTTCACTGGCGAAGGTTAATATGTAAGGCGTTTCTTCTGTTGTTGTTCGCGGTGTTGTCCTAAAGGCCCACAACACACTTTGTAGTTCATTTATCCAATTTCTCTTGGCTGATTCCAAATTATTCCTCATCACATCTAGCACGTTTCGATGTGTGACATCCGTATACCCGTTGTATTGTGGTTGAGTTGGTGAAGAATACAATTTTTTGATCTTGGCCTTGTTATAATACTCTGTAAATTCCTAATTATCAAATTAGGTACCGTTGTCGGCAATGAAAGTGTGAGAGATTCCATACCTTCTTATCACATTTTTCCATATAAATTAGGAGACTTCTGCATAAGGTATGTCTATGAATGGTTGGGCCTCCACCCATTTTATAAAATAGTCAACTACTACTACCAATTATCTAAACCTTCCTTTGGTCTTCGGTAGTAGGTCAACCAGATCCATTCCCTGGATGGCAAAAGCCTAAAGGGATATGATCAGCACTAGCTCTCTCCTGGTCTTCTGTGTATCACTCCGAACCTCTAGCATTTATCGCACTTTTACGTGTATTTTTCAGCCTTTCCTTATTATTAGCTAAAAATATCCTTAGATGGCTATCCTCTTTAACAATGTTCATCCTGTCACATGTGCACTACATGACCTTTCGTGTATTTCTTTGACTATATTTAGTGCTTCTATGTGGTGAACACATCTCGTCATTGATACTATAAAACCTTATTATACAACACTCCCTTATCTAGGACGTACTTGGCAGCTTTGTAGTGATATCTCCTTGCATCCTTCTGGTTGAATAGTAGAATGCCTTCTTCTAAGTATATGATTATTGGGTTCATCTAAGATGGTCATGTAGTTAGCTCCAAGAGATTGACTCTTCCATGTCAATTCTCCCATGCAATACGAATTCTACAGGTTCAATTGTCATGAGGTCGGCCGAGGAATTTGATGCCAGACAAGCTAACGCGTTTGCTCTATTTTTATTATGAGGATCGTGATCATATGGTGTCCTCTTAACTTTCGAATTAGCAATTTCACCCTTACAAGATATTTTAGCGTGTTTCATTCTCTTGCTTCATATTTTCCAACTATTTTGTGTACCGCTAACTGTGAATTAGTGTCAGTCATTATCTGTTTGGTTCTAAATGATATATCCAACTCCAATCCACCAATCAAAGCCTCGTATTTTGCGTAATTATTGGATGCTTCAAATTTTAAACATGGAGCATATTTTATATCATCTCCATCGGGTGTGTTGGTTATCAAGCCAACTCTGTTACCGTTTACACATGATGATCCATCCATAAATACTTTCCATACTGGCAACTCGTTCTCAAAGTCTCATTATATAAGAGATCCATCTTTAAATAATTATGTAGTAGATTTCGCGTTGTAGCTAGGTTGTTTTTTTTGGGTGATGGTTCCACTATGCTCTGGGCCTTCTCGGTTGGAGTTGTAATATAGTTCTTGGTTGGCTCTTGAATTTGCTCAACTGGGATAATAGTTGTTGCTTCTACTGATATTTTCTCCTCGTAAGTGAATTTTACAATGAAATATATGAAGGCTTAGCCTTTTATTGCAATCTTTGACTTATATGAAATTTCACATTCACCCAACTTTATCGCCTATGCCATCAACCTGCCAAATTTTCTAGGTTTATGGATGGTTTGTCGAAGTGAAATATCTGTGTAAACCACTATATAGTGGGTTTGAAAAAACTGCGTCATCTTCTTGGATGCCACCATTAATATTATAGCCAAATTCTCCATTCTAGAATATCTTTTTTACATCAGGAAAAGCTTTGCTTATGTAGTATACCGGCCTTTTCATTACTTCATCATTTCTGAACAGGATCAAGTTTACTTCTGACTTTGAGACTTCCAAATATAAGTATAGTTCTTTTTCTTTAGAATTGTCTTTGACAATAATGGGGTCTTTCCTAAGTATCTTTTCAGCTTTAGGAAAGCATTTTGGCACTCTGATAAGCACCCAAAACTGTACAATTTATACCCCAAATAGATGTATTTTAGTTGCTATTTCTCGGTAATATGGGTCTTATGTGCTTAAATGTTAATTATGCGGGTTAATGTACGTTGCGGTGTTCAAACGCGTATTTCAAGGCAATTGTGCATTTTACGGAGCTAAATACAAAATTCCCGTACCCTAGCCTACCCTAAACTTAGCCCAAACTTACCCCAAGCCTGTGTGTGTTTAATTTGTGTCATTTTATTATTTTTTAGATTTTTAGTTTGAGTCTTTTCTATTTTTAGGATTTATTTTAGATTTATTTAATATTTTCTAGATTTATTTAATATTTTTCTATTTTATTTTTATTAGGATTAGTTTTATTTTATTTTGATTGATTTTTAGTTTTATTTTATTTTATTCTATTTTATTAGGATTAGTGTTAGTTTATTTTTAGTTTATTACATTTTATATTTTTTAGGACTTTAATTTTCATTTAGGATTTTAAGTTTTTATTTCTTTTGTTTTAATTTAGTTTTTTATATAGGATTAGGATTTTATTATTTTTAGTTTGTTTTATTTTTATTTAGATTTTAGTCTTTTTATTATTTTAGGGATTCAAATGAGACACACACTCACACCACATTATCATACCTTAACCAAATACCCAAACACACTTCTCACCCTCACCTAATTCACATACACCTCACCCACGCTCAATCCTAACCCTACCCATCTTCTTCCTCAAACCCCCCAACAACCCACTCTCTCTCCTCTCTCCAAACTCCATAGCTACAAAATAAAACTAAAACCCATCTCTCTCTCTCTCTCTCAAAACCCGGTATCCACCTACTTAAATCCCCCCGTCGCCGGACCTTAAAACCCACCGACCGCGCAGCCCAATTTCTCACCCACCTGCGCTGGCAGACCCTCCGATCACCATGTCCAAACTCGTGACCACACCCCCTACTCGCCGCTGTCTCCGGCGACCCCCTGTCCCCCTCCTACGTCGGCGACCCCCTAAAACCGCCAGTCTCTCTCTCTTCGCATCCCTCTCCCCTGTCGGCATCCCCTGAAACCCATTCCCGCCGGAGCAACCCTACCTCCGATCGAGATCCACTCTGGCGCCAACGACTACACCTCGCGACCCTTCTGCCACCATCTCATCACCCCTCGCCGGCGGCTACCTCCCTTTGTCTCCTCCTGCGCGACCTCCATCATCTAACCTTACCCACATGCAAAATCCGGCAGCCCCTCTCCTCTCTCTCTAACTCCGATCAGCAACCCTACCTCCAATCGGTCAAACCCAAAACCAGAACCCATTTTCGATTCCAACCCATACCCATTTCAACTTCTACCCAAGTCTTCCCCCAAGCCAAACCCATTTCCACCTTATACCTCACTCTCCAATCTGCCAAAACAATAACCAAACAAACCAAGCCAAAGTCAAAACCAACTTCTCCCATGATAAAAAAACGTGACCACCTGCCAAATACCAAACCAAAACAAACCAAATTCCCCATGTGCCTAATACCCATTTAGGTCCCAATACCCATTTTACCCCCCAACAACCACTTAACCCCATTTTCCCAAATTACCCTCAATAACAAATCAGATTTTTTCCAATTATTCCCTCACCTCACACCCCCATGCACATGTGACCTCACCCAAAACACATGCACCTCTAGCCAATTTCCAATTATGCCCATTTGCTCCATTGCATATAAAAAGAAGATGAAGACCTCATTTGTAAAAATTTCTAGATTAGAGAGCTTTGTAGAGAGAAAATTCTAGAGAGAGATAGTTTAGTTTAGAAAATAAATTTTTGTAAATAGTTTTTCATTTTTTATTTTTAGATATTTGTGAGATTAAATATTGTTAGAGAATTAATTGAGTGGATAGTTGATTTCATATCATTTGAAAGATCAATTAAGAGGTGTATGCTTCAATTTCAAGGATTGGAGTTCAACATAATCAAAGAGATTTGGTTTGATTGTTCTCTTCCCTTCTTTTATTATTTTATGCCTTTGAATATTAATTTGTCATATTTTATACCATGTTAGGCTAAAACCCCTTTCAAGGGGTGGGGTGAAACCCTTATTTGATATTATTTTAGTTTAATTAGTTTGCTTAATTGAAATATCCCTTTGAATGTTAAATTTGATCCCTCACCCTTAGATTTACGCCTCGAGAGAGGGTAAATGATTTTCGAGAGAAAATCGAAATTCTAGTGATAATACCCATTTTAGATTCGAACTAGAGATAGGGGTTTCTTAAGTGGGGTATTGTCATTTGAATTTCAACTCTAAATTTAATTTCTAAGATTGACATAAATTCTAATTGATCGATCCTAGCGGGTGATTAATTAAAAGGAGTGTTGATCTAATTTTCTAAAGTTGTGAGGTGTTAATTTTAACTTTCTAAAAGATTACTATTCTAATTACACTTGCAACGAGAGTTGGTTTGTAATTTTAATATTAATTTGGGATAATTCAAATAATTAAATTAATTAATTAGAATAATTAAAATTTGTGGTGTAATCCCACTCCTTGATTGTTCTCACAATTATTTACCTCACTTTATCTTTTATTTTAGTATTAGACTTTATTTTCATTTTAGTTACTTTCTTCTTAGTTATTATCATTTTACATTTAGTTTATTTTAGTTTAGATCTCACCTCACCCTTTTGTTTTAATATTGAAAAATCTAAAAAAAATAGAAAAGTGAAAAAGCACAAAAAGAAAATAAAAAGTGAATTACATTTGAATTTGTTCCATTTGCTTTACTCCCTAGAAAGTGGATTGATACCCTTACTTACCTCTACACTTGAGTTTATTATTATTATTATTTGTAGGTATTTGAGGTTTTGACTAACTTGGCTTTCAACAACAACGACATATACGCAAAAGTCAAGTTATCAAATGGCGCCGTTGCCGGGGACTACTTTCATTTTAGAAAAATTCAAAAATATTTTCTTTCTTTCCTTTTTAGAAAAAATCCAAAAATATTTTATTTCTTTCCTTTTTAGAAAAAAAAAATCAAAAAAATATTTTCCCCCTCATGGCCGAAGAACGTCCTTTAAGGGACTACTTTGGTCATTTTCCATTGACACGTGACACGTGTAAGAGTGGTCCCGAGCGATCTCTTTATGATATTCTTCATGATTTCACCTCTTTCACGAGTACCGTTGGTACTCTTGACCCATCTATGCACTCACCTCCTATTCCATCACCCCCGGTGTCAAGTGTCACCGTGCCTCCTCCCTTGCTGTGCACCCACTGTTCTTATGCCGATCACATGTCCCATGAGTGCCCTTACATGTCATATCCATCCGAACCCACCACGGACCATGTGTATCCATATGACACTGTTCCGGAACCCACCTCGGCCTATTCTCCCTATATACCCAATCCCGAGTTGTGTGAGTACCCGAGCTATTCGTGGAGGCCTGATCACCCTTCCACGCAATACGTATCCCAACCCGATGTTGTGGATCCTCACACATTCCAACAGTCGTCATGGCAAACTTGTGCACCCAGTCACGATCAGTTTCCTCACTACGCACCCCATGCGCATCAACCATTTGTCCATCACGAAAGGGGTCCTTTCGTGTATGATGTACTTGACCCCACCCCACACACTTCATATGATTATTCTCCATACACTCACGATTATAGCGAGTTGTGTCCACCTCACCCACCACCACCACCCATCATTCCACCAACACCTTCATCCACATCCACTCTCGAAACCCTCTTGCAAAAGTTCATACTTGAGCAAGAGCAAGCAATTCAAACTCAAGCTCTCCAAAGGCTTGAACAACGTTTAAATGAATTGGAGTGTGAGCGAGAGTCGGATATTACCATGACCCCACCCATCGTTGCCACCGAGTGTGACGATGATGTGTCCCTTTGTGACACAAAATTTGAGTGTGACCAACCCTACCACCCCGAGAATTTTGAAGTTATGACCATTCCATGGTCCGGGTCCCAAGTCGACAATTGTGTTGACTTACCTTTCATTAGTGAGACTGATCAAATCCCTATATGTCCATATGAACCCCACCTTGCGGTTCCCATTCACCTTTCCACTCCCGTAATATCCAAAACAATTCCCGAGTCTATACCTATTGAGCTTCACCCTTGTGTTCCCGAGGAACCAATTTATCCGAGGTTAGCTCCGGCTACGAGTGTTCACCATTTTCCCGAGATAGAATCCGCGATAGTTCCTAACTATCCGGATATGGATGATATCCCACCATGCATGGCTCCCATTGAGCCTGATATTTTTAGTGATTCCTCTATCTCCGAGATTGGTGCCTCGTTTGATCCACCCACCCCATTCCCCGATGCTGCTTTTATGGAGAAGTTGACAACTCTATCTTTAGAAACCACACTCCCTTGTGAGTATTCCTTTACTCCTCCCAATGAGTGTGTGTCTCCCACGCTTGAGTTGGATCATCTTCCTCCACCGTTTATCCCACCCGATACACCATTTGTCCCACCCGACCCACCCATTGTTCCTTCCACCCCACCACCTGGTCTGGATCTTGATTTTGCACATTTCAAGTTTCCATTGACATTTTTAGATCCTCACCTAAAACCATCCTCCATCTACGAGAGTATATGTGGTGCTACTCTCCACCGTGACATCGAGCTTGTTCCTCCATGCACACCACTCTCTTGTGGTGTTGATTTTTCTCAACAGCTCCCTGGTGTGTCACGGCGCGACCATTATCATCGCCCATTCATAGAACGGTCGTGTGATTTTTATGAGTCCCATCCCATTACAATTTCCACACCCTTTTGCCTTCCTCACAACTTGAGCACCATTCTTATAGGGCCCTAGTCGCCCTCACCTTTACGCTCAACAAGGCCCGTGACTGATGCCTCTTCACCCTTACCTTAATTCCCACCCGCCCTTGGTCCACCGATGCTTTGCATCGTGTGATGCACTTCGCCATACAAGTGCATTGACCCGTTTTAGCCTCGATCCAACAAGACTGACGCTTCAGTCTTGTTTGGGGGTGATTCTCATCACCCGATTTTTCTGCCACTCCGCACTATCATAGATCCTATCTTTAGGGTGAGAATGGTTCGGTCTGGCTGAAGACATTAAACTTAGCGCTACCGGGAGGCACCCCGCGTTTCTTGTACTAGTCTCATCCTGTTTGGGGGTGGTGTTTCACATCACCCTATGCTTTATCCTGCTTACAGACTTCTACATCTTTTATTCAGGTTTATTCTTGGCTACATCTTTCCACTTCACTAGCGGTTCATTCTGGTAATCTCTTTCCTACCTTATGCTCTCAATTTTAAAAATCATTTTACTTAAACATCGAGGACGATGTTCCTTTTTGTTTGGGGGTGGAGAATTTTATCAAAATCGTGCCTCTTTTGAAAAATTTTGATTTTTGAACCTGATTTTTAAAATTTCGTGCAGTTTCTTTCATCTCATTCATTGATGTGAATTTTCAATCATCCATCTTTCAAAAGTCTAGGAATAAAGCTAGAGAATATTTTTTCTAAATAGCTTATGTAATACATAACAAGGCATTTTGCACCATGAATTTCTAGACTCAACAAAATTTGCGCACGTATCACGTCACTACGGTTAGAGTTGAGGAGTACTACAATTCTATAGAAAACCTTAAGGATCACTAGTAGAGACTTTAGCCTGTGAGATTTGTGCCTTTCACCCTTTCAGAGTGCTTTACGCAATCTCCGAGTCACAAGTTGATTCAACTTTCTTTGGGTCCGCACTTAATCGTTGTATGATCTCATTTTCTTTCATAAAATTTTGGTTGATCACTGAGAATGACATTTTTTTCGAGTTGTAAGAAACACGTGTCTTGAAATTTATCCCGAACACTAGATTTTCATCCATACACCTACCACTTTTTCCCATATCACAGTTCCATACACTTCACTCATTACATTCCCATGCTTTCCCATATCTCATATATACTCCCCTCACCATCCATATATTTCCCCACCGCAACCACCTATCACTCCATTCATATATCATCCATCATTTTCAAATAAAAGAGTGTGATTTCAAATGTAAATGTCTTAAGTGTTAGTTTGAAAAGTGAGAGAAAAAAAAAAAAAAAAAAAGAAAGAAAGAAAAAAGAAAAAAAGAAAAAAAAATAGAGAAATAGCAAAAATAAAAAAGAAAAGAAAAAAAAGAGAGAAAAGAAAAGAAAAAGAGAGTTGCAGTTGGTTTTGAAATAAAGACATTTGTTCCTAATGTGTATACACTCTTCTATCGCATCCATTTTTCATCCATTTCACATCGCATATCCACCATCCATCCATCATATCATCATCCCATCCTATCCTACCTCATCGCATCCCACATATCCCATTTCATTTACCCTCTCACCCATATACATACATATTCCCCTTAGTGTTCGGGCGAATGAAAGTCGACGTGGTGAATAACTCGACATTCTCACTATAGTGATTAGCATTTCTTTCATGAGATCATTTTTCTTTTAAATTGTTCGTTCTTTCTTATATGTGTGTGAGACGTTTGAACTTGCTTACATTTACTCACCTCCTCACACACAAGAGCGATACACTAACCCTAATCTCGAGAGTTCGTTTGAGAGAGATATATCCGTGAGATTTGAAGTTGAAGCGTTGATTCCGACAAGGCAATCTAGGAATTACACTTATGATGCTCGACCCGTTTTGACTGATTCACACTACACACGTTGAGTTCTAGGAAGGATGTGCCTTGGGTATTTGCTTAGCTTAAACTTTTTACAAATTCTAGCTTGTATTTCTCAAATATTTCTCATATGATGGATTGTGCGATTATTCTATGTCTAATAAGAGATTGACTGTCTTTCAATAAATTTTTGCAAATAAGAATTTTGTGGGTATATTCCCTGCAAACCCTCACGAGACACAACTCGTCCTGTAGGGCAACCTATAGGTTTAAAGGCTTGTTGCACATGCTAAGTGCAATCGCAAGTGCCCGCGAAAGTGGTACACTTTTGGTTACTTATCTTTCTCTTTCTCTCTATCTTATTGCTCGAGGACTAGCAACGCTCTGTTTGGGGGTGGTGTGATAAGCACCCAAAACTGTACAATTTATACCCCAAATAGATGTATTTTAGTTGCTATTTCTCGGTAATATGGGTCTTATGTGCTTAAATGTTAATTATGCAGGTTAATGTACGTTGCGGTGTTCAAACGCGTATTTCAAGGCAATTGTGCATTTTACGGAGCTAAATACAAAATTCCCGTACCCTAGCCTACCCTAAACTTAGCCCAAACTTACCCCAAGCCTGTGTGTGTTTTATTTGTGTCATTTTATTATTTTTTAGATTTTTAGTTTGAGTCTTTTCTATTTTTAGGATTTATTTTAGATTTATTTAATATTTTCTAGATTTATTTAATATTTTTCTATTTTATTTTTATTAGGATTAGTTTTATTTTATTTTGATTGATTTTTAGTTTTATTTTATTTTATTCTATTTTATTAGGATTAGTGTTAGTTGTTTATTTTTAGTTTATTACATTTTATATTTTTTAGGACTTTAATTTTCATTTAGGATTTTAAGTTTTTATTTCTTTTGTTTTAATTTAGTTTTTTATATAGGATTAGGATTTTATTATTTTTAGTTTGTTTTATTTTTATTTAGATTTTAGTCTTTTTATTATTTTAGGGATTCAAATGAGACACACACTCACACCACATTATCATACCTTAACCAAATACCCAAACACACTTCTCACCCTCACCTAATTCACATACACCTCACCCACGCTCAATCCTAACCCTACCCATCTTCTTCCTCAAACCCCCCAACAACCCACTCTCTCTCCTCTCTCCAAACTCCATAGCTACAAAATAAAACTAAAACCCATCTCTCTCTCTCTCTCTCAAAACCCGGTATCCACCTACTTAAATCCCCCCGTCGCCGGACCTTAAAACCCACCGACCGCGCAGCCCAATTTCTCACCCACCTGCGCCGGCAGACCCTCCGATCACCATGTCCAAACTCGTGACCACACCCCCTACTCGCCGCTGTCTCCGGCGACCCCCTGTCCCCCTCCTACGTCGGCGACCCCCTAAAACCGCCAGTCTCTCTCTCTTCGCATCCCTCTCCCCTGTCGGCATCCCCTGAAACCCATTCCCGCCGGAGCAACCCTACCTCCGATCGAGATCCACTCTGGCGCCAACGACTACACCTCGCGACCCTTCTGCCACCATCTCATCACCCCTCGCCGGCGGCTACCTCCCTTTGTCTCCTCCTGCGCGACCTCCATCATCTAACCTTACCCACATGCAAAATCCGGCAGCCCCTCTCCTCTCTCTCTAACTCCGATCAGCAACCCTACCTCCAATCGGTCAAACCCAAAACCAGAACCCATTTTCGATTCCAACCCATACCCATTTCAACTTCTACCCAAGTCTTCCCCCAAGCCAAACCCATTTCCACCTTATACCTCACTCTCCAATCTGCCAAAACAATAACCAAACAAACCAAGCCAAAGTCAAAACCAACTTCTCCCATGATAAAAAAACGTGACCACCTGCCAAATACCAAACCAAAACAAACCAAATTCCCCATGTGCCTAATACCCATTTAGGTCCCAATACCCATTTTACCCCCCAACAACCACTTAACCCCATTTTCCCAAATTACCCTCAATAACAAATCAGATTTTTTCCAATTATTCCCTCACCTCACACCCCCATGCACATGTGACCTCACCCAAAACACATGCACCTCTAGCCAATTTCCAATTATGCCCATTTGCTCCATTGCATATAAAAAGAAGATGAAGACCTCATTTGTAAAAATTTCTAGATTAGAGAGCTTTGTAGAGAGAAAATTCTAGAGAGAGATAGTTTAGTTTAGAAAATAAATTTTTGTAAATAGTTTTTCATTTTTTATTTTTAGATATTTGTGAGATTAAATATTGTTAGAGAATTAATTGAGTGGATAGTTGATTTCATATCATTTGAAAGATCAATTAAGAGGTGTATGCTTCAATTTCAAGGATTGGAGTTCAACATAATCAAAGAGATTTGGTTTGATTGTTCTCTTCCCTTCTTTTATTATTTTATGCCTTTGAATATTAATTTGTCATATTTTATACCATGTTAGGCTAAAACCCCTTTCAAGGGGTGGGGTGAAACCCTTATTTGATATTATTTTAGTTTAATTAGTTTGCTTAATTGAAATATCCCTTTGAATGTTAAATTTGATCCCTCACCCTTAGATTTACGCCTCGAGAGAGGGTAAATGATTTTCGAGAGAAAATCGAAATTCTAGTGATAATACCCATTTTAGATTCGAACTAGAGATAGGGGTTTCTTAAGTGGGGTATTGTCATTTGAATTTCAACTCTAAATTTAATTTCTAAGATTGACATAAATTCTAATTGATCGATCCTAGCGGGTGATTAATTAAAAGGAGTGTTGATCTAATTTTCTAGAGTTGTGAGGTGTTAATTTTAACTTTCTAAAAGATTACTATTCTAATTACACTTGCAACGAGAGTTGGTTTGTAATTTTAATATTAATTTGGGATAATTCAAATAATTAAATTAATTAATTAGAATAATTAAAATTTGTGGTGTAATCCCACTCCTTGATTGTTCTCACAATTATTTACCTCACTTTATCTTTTATTTTAGTATTAGACTTTATTTTCATTTTAGTTACTTTCTTCTTAGTTATTATCATTTTACATTTAGTTTATTTTAGTTTAGATCTCACCTCACCCTTTTGTTTTAATATTGAAAAAGCTAAAAAAAATAGAAAAGTGAAAAAGCACAAAAAGAAAATAAAAAGTGAATTACATTTGAATTTGTTCCATTTGCTTTACTCCCTAGAAAGTGGATTGATACCCTTACTTACCTCTACACTTGAGTTTATTATTATTATTATTTGTAGGTATTTGAGGTTTTGACTAACTTGGCTTTCAACAACAACGACATATACGCAAAAGTCAAGTTATCACACTCCTTCGTCCATCCGAAAGAGTTTTGATCACTTTAAAAAAGGAGACATTTGTATGTGGCTCTAGATACAAATATATTCAGACTTGCCATTCGACCTGCTAGGCTTTGGATTTATTTCTTGCTCCTAGGAGGCTGTATATTGATTAACGCCTCGATGTTGTCAAGGCTCGCCTTAATAATGCTTTAGTTGACAATAAAGCCAAGAAATTTGTCATCATTGACTCCAAACATGCACTTGGTTGGATTTAACTTCATCTAATATTATTCTAGCTCATCGAAGGTTTGCCTAAAGTCCTTTATGTGATCGTCTGCTTTTATGCACTTGGTCAACAAGTCATCTACATAAACCTCCATGTGCTTCCCTATTTTCTTTTCAAATACATTGTTCACCACTCTTTAACAAGTGGAATCTACATTTTTTATTCCAAAGGGCATAACATTATAACAAAAGGTACGTTGGCTGATGTTGAGGGAAGTTTTTTCTTTGTCTTCTGGCTTCATTTTAATTTGGTTATAACCAGAATATGTATCCATAAAATCTTAGTATCTCATGCCCAGAAGTTGCATCTACCAATTAATCTATCTGAAGAAAAGGATAATAATCCTTGGAACATGCCTTATATAGATTTATGAAGTCTACACGCATCCTCCATTTATTATTTATGTGGTACCATCACCACTTTCGCTAACCAATCAGGATACATCACGTCTTCGATGAATTTAACCTTCTTCAATTTGGATATTTCCTCTTAAATTGCCATATTCTTCTCTTCCAAGAATAATTGTCATTTTTTTAAACTAGTTTAGCTTCCTTGATTATGTTAAGCTCATGGCTAATAATAGTCAAATTAATTTCTGGCATGTTTTCATGGCTCTAAGAAAATACATTTTCCTTATTTCATTGGGAAAACATAACTTGTGCTAATAATGAGAATACATTCAAGTGATTAAAAGAAAAACATTTACCATAATGCATGATATACTTATTCCTCTTCAAATGTTGTCCCAAATCAACACATGTATACCAAAGCAATAAAGCAACACAATATCAAAATATCAAATGAGCAATCCAAGTATAAGGAGTCAAATGCCTTCACATGTATGGAATAACTAAATTCTCAAATTCAATAATAATAATAAGATGCAGGCCAAAAAAAAATATTTTAGTCCCTAATATTGTTATTTTAAGTAACTCAAATAATCTCATCTTAATTACTCAAAATGAAACAATCTAAAAATCCTAAAATTCCTATGTGCTGAAATTAAATGTGAGGATGAAATTTCATGGTTAATTAAATAATCACATGCTAGTCACTAATGAATCTATTTAAAAATCCTAAGAACCTATTTAAAATCCTTAAGATTTAGAAATCGACTTACATCTTTGCTCCATTTTTTCTTGTGTTTGTGGTTTGAGTAAAGGGTCCACAAAAGTGGAGGGTGGGAGAGGGATAAGGGTTGATTGTAAAGGGTGAGAGGAAGAGAAGGGTTGTTCGTGGAATTGGTAGTTTTGGTGGGGAGGAAGGAAAATGATGGATTTATGGTGTTATAGTTGAGAGAAGGGGACGAATCTGAAGGTTTATGAAAAATATACTAGTGGGGAAGTCTTCCTTAACTATCGGTTGATTAGTGATAGAAAAATATTATTCATCTATGGTTGGCTGGTAAAAAAAAAATTTGGATCAACTCCCTTGTCTGTAGTCTACAAACATATTTTGTCGAAGCCAAGATCCCTCTATGCTAATGTATACCCAGTTTTAGTAATGTACATAATAAATTTGTATATTATACATGAATTTAAAAAAAAATGAAAATTGTAAATTTTGCGTGGAATTTTATAACGTGTACATAATTTTTAGTAAGTTTGTGTATACTTTAACTTGTAAGGTATACATTAAGGGGGGATGTACCTTAGTGTCCAAAAAATATGTAAGCGTATATTGTCCAAAGATTAAAATGAAACTCTAAAAAAAGGCATTTATCAATACTTAATGATTTTTTTAGATTTATAGCGAGAGGTATTATCAAAAAATATTTAAAGTAATAGGTTTAGCACATAATTTATTTGTATACGAAGAATGTATAAAATCTCAATTACGATAAAAAAAAATGATAACACTTTTGGGTTATTTTAAATTATGTATGCTTATGCGTTTTATCAAATGAAAATATGAAAAAAAAAAAATCATAATAGAATAACTAAAATTAATCGTTATAAAACTTACAAATGAAGAAGATTAAATAGATCAAGTCAAACGTAGGATGCTCTCTCCTTAAGACATAGTTCACCCTCGTTAACAATGGTTACGGTTAAACAATGAGTGTTTGCCTCTCAGGATGAAATGATCTTAGACACGCATGAAAAACTTCAATTTTCGTGTTCCAAAAAAAAATTATGTTGATACTCGCTCCGACTTAACTTAAAATGGTATGTACTGAAAAAATATTTTCCCCCTTAAAATGCAGACAAGTCTTGTATTTATAGGGAATAATGTATTTTTTTCATGAAAAGATGTGTCTTTTAGTAAATAGTCACTTTAGGGGTGTTTTTCACGAACAGTCACAATTAATGTTAAATAGCCGCGACTTTTAACGACAGTTCAGAAAACAATCGCGATATGTAGCGAACAATTATAACTTTTAGCGATAGTTTAGAAAAATTATCCCATGAAATTAAATAAATTACAAATAATTTCTTAGAGAAATGGGAAATTTGAAACAAAATTTATCATTCATTATTTTTTATTTTTAACAAATGAATGTACCACATAACTCCTCGCACTACAAGAAACAGGTACTTACTTGACCCCACTATGTTTGATGTATGAGTCTTACTTTTATAATAACTCAAATTTGACTAGAATATTAATTTGGTCAGAAAATTAATTTGTGTAAAAACATAGTGCTTTCCAATAATCCCCTGCGAGAATGAGAAGAATCAAATAAACATGAAGAAAAATTTAGAGAGAGTATGAGTGGAAAAGAGTTGCATCGATCAAGATAGATTTTTCCTTTGAATCTTTCCTAACAAGAGACTATCTGGTTTACTAGTCAATTAATGAGCATGTTATCTTAAATTGATCAATATTTTATGTAAATCGAGATAATAAATCACAATCCTTCTCTGAACATTCTTGGATGTCATGGTTGAGAATGTTGGGATTTATAGATTGACTTGTATATTAGTTTGCCATACGCAAATTAAATATATACTAAATTTTATCTTTGATTATATTTGGTTTGCATACAATATGTATTCCAATTTTCATACAACAACCCAAGCATGCAAATGACATGGAAAAGTAAGGAAAGTCCTTTCACATGGAAAAATATATATTCCGCACTACAAAATAATTGATAGACAATTGACTTACAAACTACTTAGATAGACTAAGTATGACATGAAGATTTTTCAATTTATTCTATAGAAAACAACTCAATCTAGAGTCGTCCACATGAATTAATCTTCCCTTGGTATCCACTAATAAACCTTTTCCTTCTTCAGCAGTGAAACCTCGGTTCCATAATTCAGCAATATAGATTTCTCTATACAAAGATTGTTGAGCTATATATCTTCTTCTTTATTTGGTAAGATGGTCTTTATGATTACAAGGGGTTTGTAATGATTGTATAAGTGTTTGATCACAATGAGAACTCAAAAAGTTGAAAAAAAAATCAAAAATAGTTCATTAAGTCTCAAATCCCGTCTTTCCTTTTATATGTGAGACGATGCGGAAGCGATGAGGTGTGATGGTTCACAACTTTAAAAACAACAAATTTTAATTTACTCCAAAAGTAAAATCAAACCAAAGTTAAATTAACTTATAACATACACACAAATCAAATTTCACTTAAACCAAGTTAATTAATCCAAGTCCTAGAAAATTTGCCTAAGTCATATTTCTCAATTTTACCAAGCTAGGCCAAACCAAATTTTATCAATTAAATTAAATGACTTTAATTAATATAAACGTTACCCAAATTTAATTAGCCCTAAATTAAATTAAGTGTAACAATTAAAACCAATTTTATCTTGAATTATTCTGAGCATGCGTTCTAAGTTATTATGCAAGATAAAAATAAATCAATCACACTACGCCGAGATGTACGAGGAAAAACCCACAACAGGAAAAATCCTCGGACGACCCTAGCCTCAAATCCACTAAGTACGGAATTTACATTTACAAGACAGATGAATTACTTCCTCAACTCGAACCCTCTTAACCCTTGATGCGTCTTCTTGTAACCACCTCTTCCTAGCGGATAACCACGGAGCTCCATCGCGATCTCAGACTCACCGATTGGACAATAAGTACACCGTCAACCACACATAGTGTCTTTCACCATGTGAGAAAGCCGCATCTAAACAAATATTCTTCTTTGATGGATTTAGAAGAAAACCCAAACTTCTCTTCAAACAAATGTAGAGATAAACTGGTGCCAAAATGCTCCAAGAAAAGTATATGTATATATGAACTTTGAAGAAACAAATATGGATGTAACTACGTGTTTAAAGGCTTTTTCTTTATAAAATGAACACTCATAAAATCATGAACTTTTTTTTTTTGGAATAATCACCTCTCAAAATTCTCTCTAGGAGTTGTAGGATATGAAAAAGTTCATTTGGAAAAAGTTATTCCCGTACATAGATATTCAGCAAAAAAGTTAGTGGGGTAAAATTGCTAAAAACTGCCAAAAAGTTTTCCCGCCTGAAATCTCGTTCGAACGAGGCTTCTAACGAAGTTCCAGTGTGAACTCGTTAGAAACTCATTGGAAATCTCGTTCGAACAGGCATCTCGTTTGAACGACATTTCGAACGAAGTTCCAGTGTCCAATGGGGAAGCTCGTTGGCAAACTCGTTCGAACGACATATCGAACGAACTTCCAGAAAGTTTGTAAAATTTTATTTTTCCCCAGAAACTTTATATACTTTATTTTAAAATTTTTAATTGAAATCTTTCTGAAAACAAAACACAGTTTTTAAAACCGAACACCCAATAAACTTGTTCCAAGCTCCTATATGTATATAAAATGCATTCATACCTTCGGAACATGGAACCACTGTGATGACATAGAAACGAGGCACATAAACTCGGCATTTGATGAAGCTTTATACTCTTTGCCGCTACGTCTTCAATCTAACCACATCATAGGCTTGAATGGGTACACTTGAACATTATCCTATGATATAAACGTTTTTGTCCGGAATTGAGCCAAAACTACATTAAGACTCAATTGGAGAATTGTGTCCTTACAAATCTCCCCCTTTGGCTATTTCGGGAAAAAAACCAAACAAAAATCCTAAATGACCGTCAAGATCTACTAGACTAATAAAAAGTCCCACCCAAAATAAAAAATACAATGCTTGACTCAAACCACCCAAAGGATCAAAATCTTTACCGGTGAAAGTTGCCTCTTAGAATATAATTCATGCACACTTAAGCAAACGCATTAAACGCATAGGGAATATCAAAGTATTAAATGCAATTAAATAATTACTCCCTCGAAATTGATTCTACTCCCCTTTATCAACTATGATCAACCTAAGAAGATAGAGACTCCCCCTAAGTTAAATCTCCCCCAAACTAAGATACGATTACAATAGGAGTAGATACCATTTCTCCCCCTATCATTCTCCCCCTTTTTGTTCAGGAATAGACAAAGGTTAAAGAATAAAACATGTAATTGTGCATAAAGTGATGAGAACATTAAAACATATGGGCAACAAAAACACAACTAATCCAACAAATAATAACGGATACCAACTAGGATGCAAGAAAATGATACCAATAAGATACATAAAGTATTAAGCATGTGATATCAACAAAGAATGCAACAAAATAGATACCAATTATGAATTAAAGCATATATGAACTAGAAAGCACGACAAAGGCTAAAAAAAATATCAAATATATGTATACATAACAAATAACTAATAGACGTAAGTACACATATATAGATATAAACACATAAATGACACACACAAAGTATAATAGGAGTCTTTCATACTCGTATGGCAAAAATGTGTCATATGGAAACGGAAGTGTTAGGGTGTGAACTAGTAATAATCAAACTTAGACCCAATCACTTAAAACATGTTCACGGAGTTATCAATTGATTGCAAACTTCATTACATTTTAATATAACCTCATGTGACAATATATATTGAACTAAATGAACAAACATACACAATACATACAAGCCTAGAGTTTTGATGATTCTACAAACCAAATAGAGTCATGACAATAAAGACCACTAGGATAAACGGACATTGTGCAAACCGTTGATATACCATCCAATCTCCCTCAAGAAGCATACATATTCTTTTTATATAGAATTAATATATCAATTAAACATAGGCCTTGGCAATTTTTTTTTCTTTTAGTGCAATTTTTCTATTTTTAGGCCTTTGGACCACGTATTTCTTTTAGGTCCATTTCAAACGGTACAATCGCAAAGGATTATTATTCCTTTTGGAGCCCTTCTCCGTGCACAATTATATAACATTTTTTATATCTCACAAACTCACGTGCAACGAATTTTGACATGCACTAGTCCCCCTAGGTCATAAATATGTAGATTACTAGATTGGTAGGAGAACACCTCACAAAGCTCAAATATAACATGTGACATTAAAATTTCAAATGAGCTCATGCATGTGTGAATAGAGGCATATAAAAATAGAATCCATTTAAGCAATGCAAAAATCCAACTACTCCATGTAAGTATGGTAAAGAACATAATAAGGATTGACAATCTAAACCAAAAGTTTTAGCCACATGGGAGAGTAAAAGATAGGATTCTAACACAAGTGTATGCCACATAAAGTGTGTCAAACTAGAATAGACACAAAATAAAAATCTTTTTGTGTTTTTCAGATTTTTAACAAAAAAATATATACTCAAAAGACATACAAAAATCATTTGTATTTTTCATTAAGCTTAAATGAAACAAATAAGACACATATGATAAACAAAAATCTTTTTGAATTTTACATTTAATGCAAACAAAAATAAGCAAATATAATATAAAAATATAAACAAAAATCATAGTTCTAGCATGTGATTAAGCATTGAGCATAGACTAGAAAATGATTAAACAAGCATACATTTAGCCTGATAATATAGCATGAAGCACAAAAGTTAAAGTATGCAAACATTAACACATTCATCCTTTAGATTTAACACGGGAGGAAGCATGTGAAAGTAAATGAGAATCAAACGTCCTATTTTGCAAGGCAACCAAGCCGGATTTCCTAACCCAAATTAATGAAGAATGACTATCTTGGGGTGTAGGAATTTTAACTATCTTGGTTGCTTTGCGTTGGGATTTTCTAGGAATTCGTTTAAGATCAAAACAATATTTCTTAAGGTGGACTTTTCGACTACAATGTGTACAAGTAAAAACATGTCGAAAAGATTTACCTACGGAGTGATCTCTAAAAGCTTTCCTAGTAGATTCTCCTAAAACGTTGGTTTTGGCTTTATGAGTAGATTCATTACAAGTATTGAAGCCTAAACCACACATGTCATTTTTAATTTGGACCGTTCGTAATATTTTATCTAATTTCTCCGAACGACACTCCAAATCAAATTTGACATTACTAGAGTCTTTTAATTTATTTTGCAATTCTAAAATGTTAAACTTTAATGAAACATTTCGCTCTTCGAAAGCAAGAAGCTCCTTTTTCAAGGATTCCATTAAACCCCTAAGGCTATCCCTCTCGCCTTCTATATATTAAAGCTTCTCTAGAAGATCTTTCTCTCATGTCCTAAGGTCCTCAACGAACACACTATTATCAACTACCTTGACCCGTTCTTTCAAACTAGCTTCTAACTTCAAATTAGCTCTTTTCAATTTAATAGATTCTTTATAAAGTTCTTGAAAAGCATTTTGAAGTTCACTCACATCAACCTCATCATTATCATTCTCTCTCTCTTCTTCACTCTCACTATTATCAAAGACAAGGGAATCAAAAACTTTGGCCTCGGAAGTGTCATGTGTTTGAATATCTTCATGAGAAGATTCACTATCGGTGCTCACATGACTAGCCATAAAAGCCACAAAATTTGGCTTAGTGGGGGAATCGGGTCCCTCTTCCTTATCACTATCACTAAGGGTCGCATTATATTAAATGGGTCGTTTACCCTCTTTCCTTAGTTTAGTGGGGCACTCAGAAGCCCTATGGCTATAACCCTCACAACCAAAACATCTATTTGACTCGTCCCTATTTAATTGTTCATTGATAGGTTTAGGGATATTCTCGGCTTTGTCATACTTAGAAGTTTCAAATTTTTTAAAATCATTTTTAAATTTATCTTTGTTAAATTTAAGAAATTTTCTAAATTTACGAGCAAACAAATCCATGTCTTCTGAGTCACTATCACTCTCGCTCTCTCCTACTTGTTTGACCTCTTTTCGGGCTTTTAAAGCAATGCCCTTTTCAATTTTCTTTTCGATTTTAGAGGAAAACATGTCTAGTTCATAGGTTTGTAAATCACCTATGAGCTCTTCTAATTTCATAGAGGTTAAAGTTGGTAAAGAATTTAAAACGGTCACTTTTGGAATAAATCTATCGGGAAGGGACCTTAAAATTTTCTTTACTACTCGATTGTCGGGTATTTTCTCTCCCAAGTTAAAAGATGAATTAACAATATCAGAAAGTCTAGCATAAAATTCATCAAAGGTTTCTTTTTCATTCATTTTGATAGTTTCAAATTGAGTGGTGAGGTTTTGGAGTTTCGAAGCTTTAACGACACTTGTACCTTCATGAGTGAGTTGTAAAATATTCCACGCTTCTTTAGCGGTCTCACACGTCACAATATGTCGGAATTCATCCGGTGTGACAGCGCTAAACAATGCATTTAAACCTCGGGAATTAAAATTAGACAGTTTAAATTCACCCTCACTCCATCTATCGTCCAGTTTGGGAACACGTTTATTATCTACTAAATGAGTTGGTGGTGACCACCCGTTAACTACCACTAACCAAACTCTTTCGTCGATAGATTTTAGTGCCGATTTCATTCGCACTTTCCAGTACGCGTAGTTAGAACCATCAAAAAGAGGAAATTTTGAAAATGGAGAAAAATCCATTTTGACCAAAAAATTATTTAAAGGATCTTAACGAAATAATTTATCGCTTTGGCTCTGATACCAGTTTGAGACGATGAGTTGTGATGGTCCACAACTTTAAAAACAACAAATTTTGATTTACTCCAAAAGTAAAATCAAACCAGAGTGAAATTAACTTATAACATACACACAATTCAAATTTCACTTAAACCAAGTTAATTAATCCAAGTCCTAGAAAATTTGCCTAAGTCATATTTCTCAATTTTACCAACTTAGGCCAAACCAAATTTTATCAATTAAATTAAATGACTTGAATTAACATAAACGTTACCCACATTTAATTAGCACCAAATTAAATTAAGTGTGACAATTAAAACCAATTTTATCTTGAATTATTCTAAGCATGCGTTCTAAGTTATTATGCAAGATAAAAATAAATCAATCACACTACGCCGCGATGTACGAGGAAAAACCCACAACGGAAAAAAACCTCGGACGGCCCTAGCCTCAAATCCACTAAGTACGGAATTTACATTTACAAGACAGATGACTTACTTCCTCAACTCGAACCTTCTCAAGCCTTGATGCGTCTTCTTGTAACCACCTCTTCCTAGCGGATAACCACAGAGCTTCACCGCGATCTCGGACTCACCGATTGGACAATAGGTACACCGTCAACCACACATGGTGTCTTTCTCCATGTGAGAAAGCCGCAGCTAAACAAATCTTCTTCTTTGAGGGATTTAGAAGAAAAACCAACCTTCTCTTCAAACAAATGTAGAGATAAACTGGTGCCAAAATGCTCCAAGCAAAGTATATGTACATATGAACTTGGAAGAAACAAATATGGATGTAACTAAGTGTTTAAAGGCTTTTTCTTTATAAAATGAACACTCAAAAACTCATGAACTTTTTTTTTTGGAAGAATCACCTCTCAAAATTATCTCTAGGAGTTGTAGGATATGAAAAAGTTCATTTGGAAAAAGTTGTTCCCGCACATAGATATTCAGCAAAAAAGTTAGTGGAGTAAAACTGCTAAAAATTGCCAAAAAGTTTTCCCGCCTGAAATCTCGTTCGAACGACATTTTCGTTCGAACAAGGCTTCTAAAAAAGTTCCAGTGTGAACTCGTTGGAAATCTCGTTCGAACAGTCATCTCATTCGAACGAAATTTCGAACGAAGTTCCAGTGTCCAATGGGGAAGCTCGTTGGCAAACTCGTTCGAACGACATCTAGTTCGAACGAAAAACTCGTTCGAACAACATATCGAACGAACTTCCAGAAAGTTTGTAAAATTCTATTTTTTCCCAGAAACTTTATATATATTTTAAAGTTTTTAATTAAAATATTTTTGAAAACAAAACACAGTTTTTAAAACCTAACACCCAATAAACTTGTTCCAAGCTCCTATATATATATATATATATATATATATATATATATAATGAGTTCATACCTTCGGAGCATGGAACCACTGTGATGACGTAGAAACGAGGCACATAAACTCGGCATTTGATGAAGCTTTATACTCTTTGTCGCTAGGTCTTCAATCTAACCACATCATAGGCTTGAATAGGTACACTTGAACATTATCCTATGATATAAACGTTTTTGTCCGGAATTGAGCCAAAACTACATTAAGACTCAATTAGAGAATTGTGTCCTTACAATAGGGAAGTTGGTTAAAAAGGGATAATTGTCAAGGATTTGGATCAAGATTTAATAAATAAATAAATAATTCTCACACGGTTCTTCAAACGATAGGTACCTCATTCTAACGACATACTTATTTACATTCGAACGGGTATCTAACGAGACTTCAAACAAGATTTCAGAGAATGAAAAAAAGTGTTTCGTTCCATTTAAAATGAGTCCCATTCAAACGACCTTACTATTCTCATTCGAACGAGATAACCAACTCATTCTAACGAGGCAACAAATTTTGCAAAAAAAATCTTTAAAAATATTTTGAAACCATTTTGAAAAATAATCTCTTTAAAATTTACAAAACCCCTAAAAAAATAAAGTAACTCTTTTGCCAAACAAATCCATAACTTCTTCTAAAGTTTTTAAGATGTACAATTCTTCAATATTTCAAATGCCTTTAACTTTGACTTCAAATACAAAGAAATCATGTCGGTGCAGTGTATGTTTTAAGGATAAGGCCAAATAAAAATAAAACTGAGCAATTATAAAGCTTGCTCTTATAATGGTTATGTCAGTTGTGGCCTTTAACACCTCGTGATTTTATGAGTGTGTTAGAGAAGTTAGCATTTTGTCATATCATAGAAGTGGTCCCTTTTCGCTCACATAATTTATTTCCATTAAGAGCATATTTCTAATAACCTACTGAACCCTCATGTTTAATATTTAAAACTTATAAAAATAAATAAAATGTATCCAGTTACACATGGAAGATTGTGCACTCACTCATCCTAGGAATGGAAAGAATAAGTAATTATCTTCTCAATGCTAACTGAGTCATTGATAATTAGGTTGTACAATTGATCCTATTACTTGGAATCCTTAATTATTTAGATTGGGTTTCCATTATCGAGATCTTTATTATTTTTACACGCTGTTGATACCAAATTTAGTCTGCTGACATGGACCAATCACTAGAAGACGCGTGTCAACCTACGTGGAAATTTTGAATACTTTCAACTGATCATACTGTCACCGAGCTACTCAAGCGCCCCGAGCAACTCAACCATACCGAGAAGCTTAGGCGCCACGAGGAGCTTAAAGCTCTGAGAAACTTAAGCGTACCGAGCAACTCAGACGGTCCGAGCAACTCAGCATGCAAAGCATCCAAATCAGGAGAATCAAAAAGACGACTGCGCATTAAATGCTCATTATTATCGTACAGATGTATATGTCTACTAGATAACAGCGCATTGTCCTTTCACATGTACAGCCTCAAGGATAGAACTACATTGTAACCACCTCATTAGAAGGGGACTGGGGATCTCTTGGAAAACCCATTATCGAGAATTCCAGGCAAACAATCAGCAATACAAAAACAGTGGACGTAGGCCATTCTCATAAGGCTGAACCACTTTCAAAATCCATTTTCTTATATTTATTTATCCATTTTTATCTGTGATTAAAATAATTAGATTGAATCTAGTTTTTTACATCAACAGATTGGCGATGTTTGTGGGAAACGACTGTACTTAGCATTTTTCACCAAAATAATTCATCATCAATCGCTGATAATTTGAAATCCAGTAATCGAAACGCTAGGATCCCTCCAGATCCATCTACTCCCCCAAATGTTCAAGATCTGGCTGGTATAATGGCTAATTTGGCCCAAGGCCAGACGACCATGTAAGAAACCATGCGATAACTTATACAAAATGCTCAAGGTGGAGTGTCGGCCCACTCAGGACAACGAAGTGTTCAGAGAAATACCCATTTACCCTCTTCGCGAACTACGCAAACATTATTCCCAGAGGAATCTCGATCCAGACGCACCTACTCATATCGTACTGAGAGATCTAATGATCCTTCTTATCAACCTGGCCGCACTTCATCAGTACGAGATACAAATTCTCAACGAAATGTCACTCTATCCCCAGAAAGGACCAGTTCTCTAGAAAGGTTGAGTAGAGTCTCTCCTTTGGATCATTTAGAAGTCCTCCTAGGATTGTGTCGAGGAACTCTGAATGACCATCCGATCTAAGGGAAGGCTCTGCCCAATCACGACCAACTGCTCGTAATGAAAGATCCCAAGAGGCAAATTCAACTTGATCAGTTGCTCGAACTAATAGGCCCGTGGAAGGAAATGACGCATGGAAAGGCTCTATTTAAAGGTTGGAGGACAGATTAGGAGAAATGGCTAAGGCCAAGAATCCTCTACAAAGAACTTTTATCCAAGGAACACCCTTTGTACAGGCAATTGTGGATTTTCCCACACCATCAAAGTTCAAAGCTCCTGTGGTAATGCCTAAATATGATGAAAAGACTGACCCTGTCCTTTATATAGAACAATACCAAGCTGCTGCCGATATCTATGCAGTTCCAGACGAGATGAGATGCAGGGAATTTTCAGGAACTTTTACTGGATCTGCTCAAATATGGTACAATAACCTTCCTCGGGGGAAAATTGTGAATTTCTTTCAACTAGCATAACTCTTTATTGGAAACTTCTGTTTTGGAGAAAAAATGGTCAAACGAGTAGCACACTTGCTAAGTGTTAGATAGAAGACAGGTGAAAGCACCAAGGACTATATTACTCGTTTCAATAATGAGAAACTTGAAGTAATTTATTACGAGGAGAAAACAGCAATTACTGCTCCGATGAGTGGACTGCTACCAAACAAGTTGTACTATACTCTAGCCAAAGATCCACCTAGGACCATGGCAGAACTAATGGCAAAGGAAGCCAAGATTATGAGCGCCGAGGAAGCAATGGCTGCGAAGAAGAATACAGACACTAAGGAAACCAAGGTCGAGGCTGACAAGACTAAGAAGAAAGACCATAAGAATAATGGTGGCAACAGGAAGTCAAAAGCAAAGCAAGCACTGAAACAGTTGAAGAAATTTGGAAATTATACTCCTTTGAAGGTAGATATAAACCACATTGTGGAAGAGATCAAGAATAACGAGGAGCTAAACTGGCCAGAAAAAATGAAGGCAGATCCTGACAAGAGGAATAAGTCCAAATATTGTGAGTTCCATAAAGACCATGGTCACACGACCAAAAATTGCATAGCTCTCCAGAATGAAATTGAAGCACTCATCAGACGAGGAAAACTGGCTAAGTATGTTGATCGCCAAAATGGTGGAAAGACTAGAGACTGAGGAAGGCAAAGGTCTAGATCTCCTCGTCGAGCAAAAGAAGATAAGAAGAGAGACCACGATGATGATCTAAAAGATGATCTCGACCTTCCTAAAAGACCAAGACAGCCAGAGCGTTGGGTATTTTCAATCCATTTTGGATCATTTGAATGTAATGTTATTACAGGTGGATATGCAGGAGGTGGAGATCTTACTGCGGAGAGGAAAGCTTACCTCAATGAGGCTCAAGCTTACTCATACATACAGCGAATAAATTTGGCTGAAGATGATCGTTCGAGGAAGGTGAATAAAGACAAACTGGTCATTGGTTTCTCTAAGAACGACCTGGCAGGTGTACTATATCCTCATGATGACCCATTGGTGATTAAGATGAGAATGAAGGAAGTGGTGATTTCATGAGTACTGGTGGATAATGGTAGCTCGGAAGATATCATGTTCAATCTAGCTTTGACAGTTTGAATCTGAAGCTAGCCCAGTTGGAGCCATATCATAGGCCCCTCCTTGGCTTTACTGGCGAGAAGGTTTTTCCACTTGGGACGATCAAGTTGGATATTCTTATCGGTACATGGCCTGCTTGTCGAACAGAAAGAGTACCCTTTTTTCGTAATGGGTAAAAATATCCAATCTGCTTACAACATCATCATGGGAATGGTAGGTCTGAAGAAGTTCGAAGCAGTACCATCTACGATACATTAATGTTTAAAATTCCCAACTAATTTTGGAGTGAGAGTTGTGAAAGGCGACCCGAAAGTAGCTTGGGAATGCTACTATTCATCTGTCGAACAGGAGGAACGTGAAGAATCTAGTAAGAAGACTACTACCTATCAAGTGGATGAAATAGAAGATGCAGAGATTAAAACGTTAGACCTTAGAGATGAGTCTCAGCTTGTAAGTGCCAGGTCATGGAGGCTACTGAAAATATCATTATGGACGACGGGCATCCAGAACGAATAACTCAAATTGGTGAATAACTGGATATATTGATAAAACAGGAATTGATAGCATTTCTAAGACGCAGAAAGCAGACTTTTGCATGGATTCATGAAGACATGCCAGGGATAGACCCGAATTTCCTTTGTCACGAGCTCAACGTGAATAAGGAAATCAAGCCAATGAAGCAGCGAAGAAGAGTGTTCAGTCCTGAGAAGAACCAAGCTATACAGGAAGAAGTAGAGAAACTAAAAAATGCCTCTTTTATTGAGGATGTCAAATATCCTGATTGGCTAGCAAATGTGGAGATGGTAAAGAAGAAAAATAACAAGTGGAGGATGTGTGTAGACTTCACTGATCTTAATAAGGCATGCCCAAAGGATCATTTTCCTTTTCCCCGAATCGATCAACTGGTGGATGCTACCTCGGGGAATAAATTATTGAGTTTCATGGATGCTTATTCTGGTTATAACCAGATTAAAATGAAGCCCGAGGACAGGGAGAGTACCTCTTTTATCACCCTAAGGGGAACTTATTTCTATAATGTTATGCCTTTTGGACTTAAAAATACAGGTGCAACATATCAGCGGCTGATGAATAAGGTGTTTGCAGAGCAAATCAGTCATAACATGGAGGTTTATGCTAACGATATGCTAACGAAGAGCAAGAAAGCTGCTGATCATCTCGTTGACCCAGGTCATACCTTTGATCAATTAGAGAAATATCAAATGAAGTTGAATCCCACCAAATCCATATTCGGAGTACGAGAAGGTATGTTTATCGGATACATTATTAACCAGTGAGGGATTGAGGCGAACCCTGGAAAGATCAAGGCTCTATTGGAGTTGCGATCTCCAACCACAAAGAAGGAAGTGCAAAGCCTCACAGGGGGAGTTGCAGCACTTAATAGATTTGTGTCACGAGCAATAGACAGATACCTCCCATTCTTCAAAACACTTCGAAAAACTTTTGAGTGGAATAATGAGTGAGAGGAGGCCTTTCAAGAGTTGAAAAAATATCTAGGTACACCTCCATTGTTGTCCAGACCAGTAATGGGAGAAAGATTATACTTATATCTGGCAGTTTCAGAGAATGCAGTTAGCTCGGCATTGATAAGGTTGGAGGATGGAGTACAAAACCTAGTCTATTATACTAGTAAGGCTTTCCGAGGAGAAAAAATTAGATATCCAAGGCTGGAGAAGTTGGCACTAGCACTGATTGAAGCAAGAAGAAGGATGAGGCCATACTTCCAAGCCCATACTATAGTGGTGTACACCGATATTCCATTAAGACGAGCTCTACATAAACCATAAAAATTAGGAAGATTGATGTACTGGGCAGTAGAACTTGGTGAATATGATATAATTTATGAGCCTAGATCGTCGCTCAAAGGCCAGGCAGTAGCGAATTTTATCACAGATTTTACTCAGGAGGATGCCTCCGACGAGCAGGAGTTGAATACAGACCAACCTGTGGATGTTACAGGATCATCAAATTTAAACCCCGACCAACTTACGTCAGTAGACGAGCAAGAGAAGATGATCAATGAGCAGCGAGAAGTACCGGAGGAAGACAAAAGGAAGCACCAAATATTCCACCGAGGAACTCTGTCTGATCAAAAATTTGATGATTAAGTACCTATATGGAATTTGTATGTGGATGGCTTTTAGTGCTCTACAGGCAGTGGAGCAAGGATTATTTTAAACAGTCCGGATGAAATTAATGTGGAGTATGCTCTGCGCTTTCAATTTAAGTCTTCTAATAATGAGGTTGAATATGAAGCTATGATCGTGGGCCTAAGTCTGGCCAAAACCATGAAGGCAGAGCAGGTCATTGTATTCAGTGATTTACAATTAATCGTAAATTAAATTATGGGGGTGTATGTAGCAAAAGGAGAATTAATGATCAAGTATCATGCGAAAGCAATGGAGGTTGTATCAAGTTTTACTGCAGTTGAGTTGACTAGAATACCGAGATTAGAGAATGCAAGAGCAGACGCCCTAGCTCGGTTAGCATCAGCCACACGCACCATGCTACGAAGAAAAATCCCAATAGAAATTCTGGTTGGTCGGAGCATAGACGAAGATCTGATGACGAACTTCATTGCCCTCGATTTGGGACCATCTTGGATGGACCCCATCAGTGCCTATATTGAAGAGGGGGATTTACCAACTAATAAACTCGCAGCCAAGAAACTAAAGTTTAAAGTTGCTCGTTATGTATTGACCAATGGCATTTTATATCGACGAGGAGTTATAGCAGGGATACAAAGATGTGTCCATCCCTCCGAAGTGAAATATTTTATCGAAGAGGTCCATGAAGGGTCTTGTGGAGCCCATGTAGCAGGTCGGACGCTTTTGCAAAGAATAACAACGCGGGGGTATTACTGGCCGACGATGAGAGCTGATTACAAAGCTTATGGCAAGAAGTGCGATAAATGTTAACGTTTCTCTTCTATCCGAAGAACTCCCCAATCATTGTTAACACCCATTACGTCTCCTTGGCCATTCTCCATGTGGGGAATAGACTTGGTCGGGACACTTCCAACGACCAGGGGAAGATTTAAATACCTCGTGGTTGCTATGGATTACTTTACCAAATGGGTGGAAGTGATTAAGTGTGAAAATTAGCGCGTGTAAAGACGCTAATCGTTGTTTTCGTTTCGCCAACTCAATACAAAAACCTAACTTACTACTACACTTGCGAGGCAAGCACAGCGGTAAGTCGGGTATCGAGAATCCACAGAGACAAGTTTCTAGAATTTAAGTGATTTAATACTCCTAAAATAAAAGTGTAAAAGATGATTACAAACTAAAAGGAAAAGTTAATCTAGGCAATGTGTTGAAACTAGATTATGAACGCGAGTAAAAACTATAGGTTGCGTCGAATATCCCTCACCCGAGTTAATTAGTATAAAATGGTCACATGGGTCGACGAGTTATTACAAATGCATCTCGTTTCGATAGTTAATTAAATCAAGGGTTGTTACGCCCTAAATCGTCATAAAAGTCTAATAAGAGTTTGGCGTCAACAAATATCCCGGAAATTACGCGCGAAAGGTCGTAAGAACGGGACATACATGATATGCCCCGTCAAATCTCCTAGGCGTAATAACTAGGACAATACACTCGAAATAGACCCGTAAACTCCATCACCAAAGCAAAGCAACACGTCAACCCGAGTGAGTTCAATTCAAATACAACCTAATTTAAATTACCTAGAAAGCATGTTAAAAATGCGATAAATGGAAAGAGGTAAATAAACGCGATAAAATTACACTACAAAGCAAGTAATCAAAGCATGTAAAGAAAGCATGTAAACCTAAATTAGAAAGCTTGTACATTAACTAGAAATCAATAAATGAAGAAATAAAAACTATATTAATGGAGAGGATGATGAATAGTCAACATTCAAGCCCAAAAGTGTGTCAATCCAAGAAGAAATGAAGAAGAACTAAGCAAATCACCAAAACCCTAACTATTCTATCTTCTAAAACTATCTAAAAATGTTCACCCCTGTTTATTACATCAACATTGGCTTATATACCAAGTGGGAATTAAATTAGAAAAGAAAAGAGAAAAGAAAAGCAAAATATCTGCTGAAAAATAGGGGGTCGATCGATCGATCATATAAGATGGGGAAAAATGGGAAGGTTCGATCGATCTACCATTTGGTCGATCGATCGATCAAGAAGGGGCAGACTGCATTTTCCCTTATTTTGGCTTGCATTTCTTCTCCGCTAAAATCGCCGTAACTTCTTCATTATGAATCGGAATCGCGCATCGTTTGCGGCCACGCGAAGCTTGCGAGGAGGGCTAAAACTTCCATGAAGATGTTGGCCCATGTGCCCAATCTATAAAATGACTAAAATTCCCTTGAACGTGCGATTGCGTACGAAACTTCACCGGAATGCATCCGAACTTCATTCTTAGTACCTAAAGGCTTAACCACTTTAAAAATTCATTGTCTTATATTTATTTATCCATTTTTATCTGTGATTAAAATAATTAGATCGAATCTAGTTTTTTAAATCAACAGATTGGCGCTGCCTGTGGGAAACGACTGTACTTAGCGTTTTTCACCAAAATAATTCATCATCAATGGAGTATCTAAAGAAATAAAAAATAAAACATAAATTAAGGCCTTTTGCCATAAAACTCAATGTATTTCCCGTTGAAAATTATTCATGATTTGTTATTGCCCCATTTATAAGCCTACAATCCAACATTAGAGTCTCAGGGTTGTAAAGTCATAGTAGCTCATATCTCATGAATAAATTAATACTTAGTCGTAAAAATTACCAACGTAAAAAAAATACAAAAGAAATCAATAAAAAATGGAATATGAAACCACGAGATGTGCACATAAAACGTAATAAAACTCCAGAAATTGGAGTCATTACATGTGCATATAGAGAAATAATGTATTTAATCCCAACCTTCAACTATGATCCTTGGTCTAGTTTGCTAGTTCACAATCTTTGACAATAAAAAATCCAAGAAAGTGATTTTTGGTACATTGATGAGTTATGATACAGTTTGTGAATCTGTTTCAATTTAGGCATTAGTCCATGCTCTTTCCTTTATCAGATTTAGGCTGTGAAAATGTAACACCTCGTATTTTTTAGTATTTATTTTTAAGCATTTTTAAATTACACGTGTGCACGTAATTTAAATAAATGAGAAATAATGAAAATTTAATAAATATTAATTAGCGAGAAAATGATAAATATTTACTAGTGGGATAAATAGATAAAATTATGTCAAATGATATTATGTCGTAAGTGAGTAAAAAGCTATGGATTTTGACGGTATCTCATTCGGGATACGCGTGTGAGGTCGTGTTGGGAATGAGTTGGGAAATTGATATTAGGTAACTTGGATGATGATTTAGAGTGCACTAATAATTCGGAATTGGCTGAAATAGTCAAAATTAGGTACCCGAGAGTGGTAATCGGGTATTCGGGGCTTTTTAAACTTGTTAGGATCTATATAGGGGCGTTCGGGTCATTTTACACTTAACTCTAAACAAAATTTTGGGATTTAGGGGTTAATTAGGGATGGTGGATGGAGTGGGCAGCCATTATACCATTCCCCAATACTTAAACTTGAGAGAGAAGATAAGGGAAAATAGATAACTCAAGAAGGATTCAAGAAAGCCATTACGGGGAGGAATTGGAGCAATTACGGGCTAGGATTATCATGAAAGTAGATCCATAAAGAAGGAATTTAGAATCTTTAACAAGATAAGGAAATTGTTTAACTTGATTTGGAACTTCATGTGATGTTTGTCATTCATATTAGAGTTGGTGTTAAAATATAAATTTTGGAGTGCGATTCATGTTTAAGAAATGGGATTTTTGTGAATAAAATTATAGCAGAATAGTTGGTATATGATCACATAAAGAATCTGATAATTATTCATGTAGAAAAGTGTGATATTGAATGATTAATGTAAGAATTGACTGAATCTTGAAGTCAAATTAATAAGGTGCATAATTTTTGAATATCGATGTTGAATCCCATGAATTAGATTGTTATGGGATGAATTCAAGTGTGAAAATATAAATTTTGGGTTAAATTGGCGATGGATATTGATTGGATTAATAGGCAGATGATGAATCCCATATATGTTGATCAGACCACTCCCCAGAATCAAATCGAGTTGTCCTTAAGGGCCTAATCGATTCGGCAGCGAATCGATTCAAGCTTGGAAGCCGAATCAATTTGGACCTACTATTTGGGCCAACTTTCTTTGTTTAGGTTTTTTACTTGGACCGTTTGGAGTCCAGATTAATTTATGAAGTTGGTAACGTGACTTAGAATTTCTGGAAAAATATGAGAAATATTATACTACCTTGGGTTGGGCACGAATAAAATCGAGGGTATGAAAATAGGGGTGTTTAGGGTGAATGCCACTTGGAAAATTAATTAGTGAAATCGATTTGAGATTTCGTATAAAATTGGGATACGAGCTGGAGTAGAATAGCTTAGTGTCCAGAATAATTATAAAATGTGTGAATTAGTTCTAAGTAAATGACTACTTATGTATTTGGGAGTCGGGGTTAGACTCGGGAATTATGGGTTAGTGTTGCGAGGGACATATGCATGTTTAGTCGGTTATATGTGTGTGTGTGTGTGTGTGTGTGTGTGTATATATATATATAGAGAGAGAGAGAGATAGAGAGACAGAGAAATTTTGTGTGTGTGTGTATATGTATGTATAGATATATCTGTGTGATTGATATATGTGAAACATACATATTCTACGGATGTTATCATTGGAGGTTGTGCATTTTGGGCAGTCCACCCTAGCGTTGACCAGAATGTGTTGGATCAATTCCCCAAGCCATTAATCTGTCGCATGATCACTGTATGTGAGTTTAGAGTCTAGTGTGGGTAATGTCGTATGGTTATGCCCCACAGATGTAAGACTATGACCGCTTCCGACTATGTGTTTATGATTTGGGTTCGCTGGCAAGATTCCGACCCATTGGCCCAGGAGTGGTAAGTGATGTACCTGGATCCGATAGCATACTAGAGAACGCATCCACGAGGTCTCAACTCTGGGAATTTATGTATGCATACGGGGTGTGATATGGATATACGTATATAAGTGTGATAAATCTATACTGGTGAATAATATGAATGTGTGAATATTGAATTAAGAACTGGTGTGAAGTTATGTGTATCAGTTAACGTTGAGAATTAAAATAGTTTAGAATATGGGATAGCTAAATAAGAATTAAAGCAGAGAATAAACACATATGACACGGTTTGGCTAGAAGGTTAGCGTTTGGGACTAAGATAAAGTTTGGTACTAGTAAGACAGTATAGCATAACTATGGTGTTTAAAATACATGCGTTAGGTGAGAAATGAGGAGTGAGGATTATCTCATGGGAATGCGACAGCGATTTAAAGATGAACAATTGCATTGCATATTTATTATTGTATTTTAAACACTTAAAAAATAATTTCAAATGGCTTTTGGACTCTAACCCATGTTAAAATATGTTTTCAAAACCTTTTAGGTGCCCAACTAGAGGGACGTCAAGCATGATCATTCCTTCCAGTCAGACAGTGTTGTAGCAACTTTGGATGCTTGTAGGGATTTTTATAGACGCGCCTATCTTTGATTTCTAAATAGGATTTCAGCTCAAATGTTATTCGGGAATGTCGCCGATTATCAGACAATGTTTATTTTATTTAGACTTCATTTCATTTCAGTTATGATGGAGTACTGTATTGGGATTTATACCGAGTGTTTATTCAGTGATTTTGATTGTTACATTCATTTAACATTCTGTTATTATTGTGGTGAATGATTATTTAATTTATCAGAATGGATTATAATTGTGAATGAAAGTTTTATTTTCGCAAGTTAACTGTAATACCCCGTATTTTCATGATATTTATTTATGGGATTAAATGAATTAAATGCGTATTAATTGGAAATTAATCCGGATTAAAATACGAGCGAGATGCGAGTTGGTATTTGATTATAATGTGCATATATGATTATATATGAATTTTAAATTATGAAATTTGTCGTGAGATTGAAATACGGCAATTTGAGAATTTTGTTGAGACGCGTGTGACAGTCGCGTCATGGAATATAATTATGAAAATTAAAAAGTGAATTTTATTTCTATTAACCGTATGGTCGTTTTGAGTGCGCCAACGCATCCGGAAGGGTCGAAATAGTCAAAAAACACTAGCCGGGGGTTTAGTTTGGGTCCCGGGGCATTTTTAGGCCATATCGGCAACGTATAAGGGTAGTTTGGTAATTTTGGATTTTTGGGAATTAAAACCTACGAAAATTGGGAATTAAAAAGCTAACTTGGAAATTGCCCACTAAACCCACTAACCACATCTTAAGACTTATTGGACTACGGGGCTTATTAGAATTGTTCCAAATTCCTAAGGCAAACCCTAGCCACCTTTAGCACTTTGAAGAAGAAGGCTTGTAGAGAGAGAGATAGAAGGATTCTGCAGAGAGAGAGAGAGAATACTCCATCAAATCGACATCAAAATCAGAGATTCAAATAAGGCAACTGGTTTAATTTCGTTATTTTGCAAAGAATGTTTCTTCCATGTGTAGGAATTGATAAAATCTTATTGTTCTTGGGAGTTAATGAAAACCCCATTTTAATTGGAAGTAAAAATTACATTTTTAATGAGGAATTGCATGTAGATTGGTATTTAGATGATTATTTTGCTGATATTATAATTTGGATGAAACAAAAACGGATTTGATTAGGCTCATTGATGATTTATAAATTTTAGGGTTCATGTTCATGTAATTTGGGGGATAAATGAAAGGATTTGATGATTTGATGATGTTTAAGATGTATTGGCCCTATATAAACGTTTAGTTATGATCTATGAATGTTTAGTACGAATTAGGAACCTTAAATTGATGTTGGAACGATGTTTAGAGGAGATTAGAGGTGTAGAAAAATTTGAAAAACGAGTAAAGGAATTTTTGGCCTCGAATCTGGCCACTCGTTAGAAGACCTGCCCAGGTCGTTCGAACGAGCTCGTTCCAACGAACTCTCGTTCAAACAGCCTCGTTCGAACGAGACTTCTAACGAGCTGACAGTTTAGGCTTTTTAGCCTGTTTTGATTTCGCGTGTCCCGTAACCTTACTTAATGGTAGAGATCACCTTCCCTTGATGATAAATTGATATAGTAGGGACATTTGAGGTATAATGAGGAGTAAAACCTAGAAGTGTGATTCAAACCATGGGGAAATTATGGAGTAGGATGTGAGTGTCTATTACGGTGCGAGAACTATTGACGGCCTAATTTATTATATTAACCGGGAACATATAAATTGTGTAGTATTATATGTCGGTACAAGAATGAGAAGGGTACCACCAACATATTATGGTGATTACTAAGATGTGTGCATACTTAGTATATGTATTGATTTTATGTGTATGACATACCTACCATACTTGCTATCACGGGAGGTTTACGTTCGCTTAGGGCCTTCTAATCCTTGTGTTGCCCGGATTTAGATTGGTTACCTCGATGAACATAGGTCAGAGAAGGACTTAATGGGATATTAATAAGTCTGCTGATCGTGGGAGCGCAGGTATGTGCGTGACCCATGTGATGTGACTGTGTTCGCCTCCATTATTTGTGATGTTGTTATCTGAGAACGATTCCTGAGAGATTCGGAATGCGTGATCCTTATGTACTGATGTACCAGGATGGATAGCAGAGTATGTGTGCACCGCAGCTTAGTCTCGGGGTGCTTGTATTTTATATTTATGACGTGAATAATATACACTTAATTAATGGGAACTTTCATGTGATATTGTGTGTATAAATATGAAAACGTTTTGAGAAAACATAACGGGTTAACCGATAGTGAATTGTATTACAAATTGAGAATCTGAGTTTAAGTAAAGCTCTCTATTGATTTGATAACGCTAGACTGTAAAAATGGAAATCGAGTAGTAAGGGGTAGAACTTATTACGGTTTGGTTAGCCATGTATGTCATTTAGATGGGTACGGTACGTTAGGAGTGCACATGTAGTCGAGAGGTGAGAATTTCATGTGAGTGTACGTCCTAATATGTATTTTGCATTTAATGTTTTAATGTTATTAAAACACTTGCTGCTTTTAAAATGATTTCCACTTTCGGGCTCTGACCCATTTGCTTTCAAATCTATTTTTGTAAAAACCTTTTTAGGTGCCCAGCCACAAGGACACCATGCTTAGGATCCTCATTCAGGTGACGAGTTGTAGCTGTTTGTGGAAGTTACAGGACTTTGCTTGTAGGCGCTTCTTCTATATTGACTCTCTATTCAGAATTTATCAGTTGTAGGGCATGTCGCCCATTTCTTTAGAGAGATTTCATTTATTTCAGTTATTCAGACTTCGGGCATGTAATTAATTCATGATTCAGACTTGTCATTTTATTTTCAGTTGTGGGATTGTTGTGAGGAGTTTTCCTCCGGACTTTTGATTACTTCGTTGGTTATTTATTACTTCATTATGGTGAATGGATTATGTTGTTCTTCCATTACTCTTTTATTGCATGTTAATCAGACTTAACTTAAAATTTGGCAACTTACTTTTTAAATACTAGGTGGTTAGTAATTATAAAAATGTTTTCAACAGTGATGCTATTAACTGAACCAACTTGGCATTTTGTATTGATTTAATAAAGGAGTAGCTACCCGGTATTTAATTAGTTGGGGTGTCACAGGTGGTATCAGAGCATCAGGTTCTAGTGTCCTCTAGGATCTGTACGGCTTATTATGTTTTCCGCTGAGGTTTCTTTGATGTAGAGCCCTATATTTTAGGACTGTTGTATTCCTTTTTGTATATGCTACGTTCTTCAGCTATTTCAAGTTTATAACTGCGAACTTATAAACTTTATTCTTGTTTCAGAATGCCTCCACGACGTGCACAACGGGTTCCCAGGGATGCTACGCCAGAACCACAGCCCGGACCAGTTCAGGGCACGATGAATGCCGCCAAGGTTGCAGCAATTGTGGCCCAGGCGGTAAATGCCACACTAGCTGTAGTTCAACAGGCACCACCTCAGGCGCCGATAGCCGCGCCAGTTTAGGCTCATGCATTCCCGTCTGCTTGGGAACGTGTTCGTGATGCTTTCCAAAAAGCACACCCACTGGAGTTTGCAGGTAGCTCCGATGTGGTAGTTTCGAGTCAGTGGAGGAAGGATATACAGCGGCACTTGAGGATGTATGAGTGCACCGATGTCCAGAAGCAGATACTAGCTACCTTTAAGCTCGTGGGGTCTGCACTGCAGTGGTGGGAGTCTATTACCACCGTGGAGGAGAGAGATACTCTCACTATCCAGGAGTTTTGGGTGCGGTTCAACCACAAGTACTTTCCGTCAGCTGTTCACACGGAAATGAGGAGGAAGTTGATGAGCCTTCGACAGGATGGTAAGACTGTGGCCGAGTATGAGGCCGAATTCACTAATCTTCTGAACATTGTTCCGGATGAGATACCGACAGAGGAGAAGAAGATACAGAAATTTACGGACGGGTTGACATGGAGGATTCATCAGCACTTGTTAGGGAACCTCTCGTTAGCCACTTATTCTGATGTGGTTAACGTTGCACTGTTACACTGCCAGGATCATCGCTTTCACATGGCTGAGGGCAAGCGATCGGGAGAGTCCAGCCATCAGGGCAGGACTGGAGGACATGGTGCCAGTGGGGCACAATCTGTTCAGGGGCAGAGACAGGGCGACCAGGGTTCCCAGCAGGGGGATCACAAGAGGTTCAGGTCAGGGAATTTCAGGCACGAACAGGGAGGTTTCCGGCAGGGCCAGCAGGGTCCGAATGGCCATCAAAACCAGCAGGGTTAGAATGGTCAACAGCAGTTTCAGCAGGGCCAGTGGAGGAACGGTAACGGCCACCAGGGCCGGGGGCAATAGGGACAGAGAGGGGGGAACTTCCCGGGTAAGTGTTTCGTTTGTGGAAAGACTGGCCATAAATGCCAGGACTGTCCTGATAGGGGCAGGACCCCGCAGCAACAGCAGGGTGCTCGACATGAGCCACAGAGGCCACTTTTTCCACCTGCTCTCCCAGCTCCAGCCCAGGTGCCAGCTCTTCCATCCATTCCAGCAGTTCCTGTGCAGCAGGGGCAGTTACAGTATGGACGTGTCTATAACGTCCACCAGGAAGCAGCTCCACAGGCACCACCCGCGATTGAGGGTATGTTTCCTATCCATGGTACTATGGGTCGGGTTTTGTTTGATATGGGGGCAACGCATTGTTTTATAGCTACACATTTTTCGAAAGCCTTAGGGTTGTTAGTCACAGCAGAGAGCACAGTGACGTGTGTAGACTCACCATTGGGGAGTGGGACACTTATTTTCTTTATATGTCGGGGAGTGGGGGTAGAGATTGGTAGTTTGGTATTACCTGCAGACATGTTGGTATTAGATATGCATGTGCACGATGTGACTATCGGTATGGATTGGCTCACTGATTATAGAGCCATGATTGATTGCTTCGGTGGGAGCACTGTTTTTGCCATTCCGGGGCAAGAGATGTTTGTAGTGGCGATGCCTCGCCCAGAGGGAGGTTCGATCGCTCATTTGTACTACATAGAGGAGGATACCTCTAAGGAGGTTGTGATTCCTTTAGATTCGATCCCAGTTGTTAGGGAGTATTCCGATGTGTTTCAGGAGATACCAGGCCTACCCCCCAGTCGAGAGATAGACTTTGTCATAGACTTATTTCTAGATACAAGACCCATAGCACGCGCACCGTACCGTATGGCTCCAGTTGAGATGAGGGAGTTACGGGATCAGATTGAGCAGTTGTTGGGTCAGGGGTTTATTCGGAGGAGTACTTCACCGTGGGGTGCCCCTATGTTGTTCGTGAAGAAGAGAGATGGTTCACTGAGATTGTGTGTGAACTACCGGGAGTTGAATAAAGTCACGATACGGAATAAGTATCCGTTACCTCGAATCAATGACTTATTCGACCAGTTGAGAGGAGCTTCTTTCTTCTTGAAGATCGATTTGAGATCTGGATACCATCAATTGCGTATCAGGGAGGAGGACGTCTCGAAGACTGCGTTCTTAACGAGATATGGTTCTTACGAATTTCGGTTTATGACTTTTGGTTTGACCAATGCTCCAACCGTGTTTATGGACCTGATGAATAGGGTGTTCAGGGATTTCCTAGATCAGTTTGTCATTGTCTTCATTGATGATATTCTGGTTTACTCCCAGACAGAGGAGGAGCACGCCGAGCATTTGAGGCAAGTTTTGCAGACGCTACGTCAGAACGAGCTGTATGCAAAGTATGAGAAGTGCGGGTTTTGGCTGAAGGAGCTCCAGTTTTTGGGACATATTATTTCCGACCGGGGAATATCTATTGATCCGGGAAAGTATCCACGGTGAGGGAGTGGGTACAGCCCACGACACCAATGTAGATCCGTAGTTTCTTGGAATTAGCAGGATACTACAGGCGGTTCATTCGGGGATTTTCAAAGATAGCAGGTCCTTTGACACATCTGACTCGTAAGGGTGTGCCATTCATCTGGAGTGATGCCTATCAGTTGGCATTCGATGAGTTGAAGGATAAGTTGACCTCAGCACCTGTGTTAGCATTGCCGAGACCGGGAGTTGAGTATCCAGTCTACACAGATGCGTCCTTACAAGGACTTGGAGGTGTATTACAGTAGGAGAGTCAGGCCATTACTTATGCATCCCGTAAGCTAAAGCCTCACGAGAAGAATTACCCCACTCATGACCTGGAGTTGGCGGCAGTGGTATTTGCCCTACAGATTTGGAGACATTATCTGTTGGGGGAGAAGTTTCGATTGTTAACGGACCACAAGTCCCTACAGTACCTATTCACGCAGAAGGAGTTGAATATGCGGCAGCGGAGGTCGCTTGAGTTTGTGAAGGACTATCAGTTTGATATCCAGTACCACCCGGGGAAGGCTAACGTGGTAGCAGACGCGTTGAGCCGTAGGCCAGTAGATGAGGTGGCAAAAGTGTGGAAGGCCAAGTGGAAGGAGTTAGGACACCAGGATGCAGTGGCCCGATCGTTCATGTCTGTGATGACCGTTACACCTCAGATTGTCACGAAGGTAGTAAGGGCACAGGCAAATGACTCGTTCTGTCAGGAGCTGATAGTTCGATTACTAGCAGAGGGAGCCGAGTCCTATACCGTTAGCTCAGACGGGGGATTGCGCTTCAATGGGAGATTAGTAGTCCCGAAAGGGGAGGAATTACGGAACGAGGTGATGGCAGAGTCGCACGGCTCACGGTTCGCGGTACATCCCGGTGGGGACAAAATGTACCAAGACATGAGACGACAGTATTGGTGGAGCGGGATGAAGAGAGATATTGCCGTGTTTGTTTCAAAATGCGCCACTTGTCAGTTAGTAAAAGTGGATCATCAGAAACCGGCAGGACTGCTACAACTATTGGAGGTCCCGATGTGGATATGGGAGAGCATCTCCATGGACTTTATCACGGGGTTGCCTACGTCACAAAGAGGTCATGACTCCATTTGGGTAATTGTGGACAGGTTGACCAAAGTCGCTCATTTTCTACCCGTAAGAACATACTACACTGCGGGACAGTATGCCCAGCTCTTTATTGCAGAGATAATGAGACTTCACGGTGTGCCCCTAAATATCGTGTCTGACCGAGACAAGATATTTGTTTCACGGTTTTGGGAGAGTTTTCAGGAGGCCATGGGCACGGAATTGCGGTTGAGTACGACGTACCACCCGCAGACCGACGGGCAAACGGAGCGTACAAATCAGATGTTGGAGGACATGCTACGTATGAGTATCATTGATTTTGGGGGTGGATGGGAGCAGTATCTTCCACTGGTGGAGTTTTCTTACAATAACTCCTACCAGTTCACCATTGGCATGGATCCATTTGAGGCGTTGTACGGTAGACCTTGTCATTCCCCAGCATGCTGGTTGGAGGAGGGGGACAACAAACTACTTGGGCCGGAAGTGATTCAGGATACTTCGACAAGGATAGAACTGATACGGAGTCTCATTCGGGTAGCTCAGGACAGGCAGAAGAGCTATGCTGATGAGAAGAGGTTCTTCAGAGAGTTCCAAGTAGGGGACCAGGTTTTTCTCAGAGTATCTCCTATGAAGGGGATTATGCATTTCGGGAAGAAAGGGAAGTTGGCACCGAGATATGTGGGACCATTTCCTATTATTGAGCGGATTGGACCGGTTGCGTATAGGCTTGGGTTACCGGAGCATTTACATCGGATTCACGATGTGTTTCATATTTCCTCACTAAGGAAATATCTTAGAGACGATTTGGCTCATTCTCTTATTTCCTTGGAGGACATCGATCTCCAGCCTGATAGCTCCTACGAGGAGGGGCCGATTGCTATTTTGGACCGAAGTGAGCGGAAACTGCGGTCAAAGATAGTTTCGTTAGTACGTGTTCAGTGGCGACATCATAATGTCGAGGAGTCCACATGGGAGCGCGAGGATGAGATGTGCGAAAGTTATCCAGAGTTATTCTTACCAAGTACTTTTTAGTTCCGAATTTCACGAGGAAATTCAGTTATTAGGGGGGGAGTATGTAATACCCCGTATTTTCGTGATATTTATTTATGGGATTAATCAAATTAAATGCGTATTAATTGGAAATTAATCCGGATTAAAATACTAGCGAGATGCGAGTTGGTATTTGATTATAATGTGCATATATGATTATATATGAATTTTAAATTAAGAAATTTGTCGTGAGATTGAAATACGGCAATTTGGGAATTTTGTTGAGACGCGTGTGACAGTCGCGTCATGGAATATAATTATGAAAATTAAAAAGTGAATTTTATTTCTATTAACCGTATGGTCGTTTTGAGTGCGCCAACGCATCCGGAAGGGTCGAAATAGTCAAAAAACACTAGCCGGGGGTTTAGTTTGGGTCCCGGGGCATTTTTAGGCCATACCGGCAACGTATAAGGGTAGTTTGGTAATTTTGGATTTTTGGGAATTAAAACCTACGAAAATTGGGAATTAAAAAGCTGACTTGGAAATTGCCCACTAAACCCACTAACCACATCTTAAGACTTATTGGACTACGGGGCTTATTAGAATTGTTCCAAATTCCTAAGGCAAACCCTAGCCACCTTTAGCACTTTGAAGAAGAAGGCTTGTAGAGAGAGAGATAGAAGGATTCTGCAGAGAGAGAGAGAGAATACTCCATCAAATCGACATCAAAATCAGAGATTCAAATAAGGCAACTGGTTTAATTTCGTTATTTTGCAAAGAATGTTTCTTCCATGTGTAGGAATTGATAAAATCTTATTGTTCTTGGGAGTTAATGAAAAACCCATTTTAATTGGAAGTAAAAATTACATTTTTGATGAGGAATTGCATGTAGATTGGTATTTAGCTGATTATTCTGATGATATTATAATTTGGATGAAACAAAAACGGATTTGATTAGGCTTATTGATGATTTATAAATTTTAGGGTTCATGTTCATGTAATTTGGGGGATAAATGAAAGGATTTGATGATTTGATGATGTTTAAGATGTATTGGCCCTATATAAACGTTTAGTTATGATCTATGAATGTTTAGTACGAATTAGGAACCTTAAATTGATGTTGGAACGATGTTTAGAGGAGATTAGAGGTGTAGAAAAATTTGAAAAATGAGTAAAGGAATTTTTGGGCTCGAATCTGGCCACTCGTTAGAAGACCTGCCCAGGTCGTTCGAACGAGCTCGTTCGAACGAACTCTCGTTCAAACAGCCTCGTTCGAACGAGACTTCTAACGAGCTGACAGTTTAGGCTTTTTAGCCTGTTTTGATTTCGCGTGTCCCGTAACCTTACTTAATGGTAGAGATCACCTTCCCTTGATGATAAATTGATATAGTAGGGACATTTGAGGTTTAATGAGGAGTAAAACCTAGAAGTGTGATTCAAACCAAGGGGAAATTATGGAGTAGGACGTGAGTGTCTATTACGATGCGAGAACTATTGACGGCCTAATTTATTATATTAACCGGGAACATATAAATTGTGTAGTATTATATGTCGGTACGAGAATGAGAAGGGTACCACCAACATATTATGGTGATTACTAAGATGTGTGCATACTTAGTATATGTATTGATTTTATGTGTATGACATACCTACCATACTTGCTATCACGGGAGGTTTACGTTCGCTTAGGGCCTTCTAATCCTTGTGTTGCCCGGATTTAGATTGGTTACCTCGATGAACATAGGTCAGAGAAGGACTTAATGGGATATTAATAAGTCTGCTGATCGTGGGAGCGCAGGTATATGCGTGACCCATGTGATGTGACTGTGTTCGCCTCCATTATTTGTGATGTTGTTATCTGAGAACGATTCCTGAGAGATTCCGAATGCGTGATCCTTATGTACGTGATGTACCGAGATGGATAGTAGAGTATGTGTGCACCGCAGCTTACTCTCGGGGTGCTTGTATTGTATATTTATGACGTGAATAATATACACTTAATTAATGGGAACTTTCATGTGATATTGTGTGTATAAATATGAAAACGTTTTGAGAAAACATAACGGGTTAACCGATAGTGAATTGTATTACAAATTGAGAATCTGAGTTTAAGTAAAGCTCTCTATTGATTTGATCACGCTAGACTGTAAAAATGGAAATCGAGTAGTAAGGGGTAGAACTTATTACGGTTTGGTTAGCCATGTATGTCATTTAGATGGGTACGGTACGTTAGGAGTGCACATGTAGTCGAGAGGTGAGAATTTCATGTGAGTGTACGTCCTAACATGTATTTTGCATTTAATGTTTTAATGTTATTAAAACACTTGCTGTTTTTAAAATGATTTCCACTTTCGGGCTCTGACCCATTTGCTTTCAAATCTATTTTTGTAAAAACCATTTTAGGTGCCCAGCCACAAGGACACCATGCTTAGGATCCTCATTCAGGTGACGAGCTGTAGCTGTTTGTGGAAGTTACAGGACTTTGCTTGTAGACGCTTCTTCTATATTGACTCTCTATTCAGAATTTATCAGTTGTAGGGCATGTCGCCCATTTCTTTAGAGATATTTCAGTTATTCAGACTTCGGGCATGTAATTAATTCAGGATTCAGACTTGTCATTTTATTTTCAGTTGTGGGATTGTTGTGAGGATTTTTCCTCCGGACTTTTGATTACTTAGTTGGTTATTTATTACTTCATTATGGTGAATGGATTATGTTGTTCTTCCATTACTCTTTTATTGCATGTTAATCAGACTTAACTTAAAATTTGGCAACTTACTTTTTAAATACTAGGTGGTTAGTAATTATAAAAATGTTTTCGACAGTGATTCTATTAACTGAACCAACTTGGCATTTTGTATTGATTTAATAAAGGAGTAGCTACCCGGTATTTAATTAGTTGGGGTGTCACATTAACAAGTTTTAAAAATTTGACACCGGTCTTAATAGGGTATTAGCAATTAATTAAATTTTTGATAATGATACTAAGAATGAGTCAGTCTAAAATTTATATTTTATTTTTCGTAGAGGGCTGGCCACCCGTTACTTAAATAGGCGGATTGTCACATAAAGATCCCCTCCAATTTATCTTTTAAATTGCACGCTTTTCTTTTTAGCTTCCCGTAAAAACCTATTTTCCAAACACCTAGATCATCACGAACAAAATCTCCAAAGCCTTATGTACTATTCCTATTATAACCATGCCAACTGCCATCGGTATTCACTTTAACACCATCTACAGCGGGAAACACCTAAGAAAGTAACCATACTCTTGAATCCACAACCAAAGCATTATTTCTTCGACGTCATTACATGCACCTAAGATTTTCCAAACCAATGAAACAATATAGGAAGGTAATAAATAATTGCAAAGTCAATAGGGATAATATTAAAATAGAAAGCAAAATAAAGCTTTAAGGACAAAATACTCACTAACATTCAATATATTAACTGAAAATTCAGAAAACATAAATGGAGCCTAAAAGTTCAACATTAGAAAACACGATTTACACATACACTGCACCTTCATTACTGCTTCTACATATTCAAAGATAAAGTTAAAGACTTTTGGAAGATTGAAGAATCGCTCGTCTCAACAATATTCAGAAGAGTTATGGTAATTTGGTAATGCCTTTATTCATCTAGAGATTTATTTTTTTAAGATTTTTCATTTCAAAATGCCTTTTAATAAAATTTTGAAAATCTTCCTAACTCATTAGAATGAGATTTTCAGGTCGTTCGAACGAGTTACTACCGTGTCATTAGAACGTGATTCGATCTTTCAAATAAAATCAGTTTTGGAATGTCATTCGATGTCTTATTGGAAGTCGTTCAAACAAGATTAGGCATGTTGTTAGAACGAAGTTTCCCACGATCGAATGAGGTGATATTTCATCAAACACTAGAATCTCGTTCAAAATTTCGTTCGAAGCCTGATCGAAGGAAAAAGGGTACACCATTCGAACGAGGTACCAAGTCATTTAAAAGATCGCACTAGTTTTTATTTTTTAATTAGGTCTGATCCAAATCTCTAATGTTTATCCTTTTATAATAAACATCCTTATAAAAAAAATATTCAGGATTAGAGTCTTTATAACTCCTTTTTGAAAGCTTTTCCAAACCCTTTTAGAGTAAATTTTGTGATCAAACTCTTGCAATTTTCATTCAAACCCCTTGAAAATTTAAAGATCACTTTATCAAATAAAAAAGAATACTTTCTGGTTTAAACACCCTTGTAGAATTCATATCTATTGCTAATTTGTGGAGCCGAGGATTTAGTGCTGAAGAAGAAGGCTGATTGGTGGATATCGAGGGAAGACTGCTTCCCGTGGGCGGTGCTAGACTGTGTCGTCACTATAGAAGACTTGAAGAATTATGCATCATACTTAGTGACCTAAGTATTCTGCAAGTCATATTGTGTCTGTCATATCTTATACAGTGGTGAAATGAAGGTTTTTATCGAAAGGAATTTTTCATACTTCTTCCCATGTTTGCCTGCTTGGTTTAAATTATTTAAGTTGGACTACATTGTTGCATGCACATTGAATTAATTGAATATAAAATTTGCTAAAATTTAAATTTGTGTGTTTTGTCTAAAATATGAATCAATCCATATAATCCATGCTTTATCAAATTGGTATCAGAAGAGGTCACACTAAGTTTTTATGTGATCCATTAAAAAATTATATTTTATGGATAATTTTTATAATAGGCTTCTTGTTTTTATGGGTCAAATTATGCATACTGGAAAGCTAGGATGAGGTGTGCCTTAAAATCTATTGATGAAAGAGTTTAGCTTGTTTTTGAAAGAGGGTGAACACCACCCATAGTGACCAATGGCGATGTTAAGGGTCCAAAACCCGTCTCTGATTGTACAGAAGAAGAATTTAAATGGAGTAATTTTAAATCACGTGGCTTAAGTGTCATTTCTAGAGTCGTCACCCCTGACGAGTTTCATCGCAACATGGTGTGCACCATGTTTAAAAAAGCTTGGGATACCCTCTAACTCACTCATTAGGGGACCAATGATGTGAATGCTTCTAAGCTAAAAAAATCTCACCACATAGTTTGAGACCATTACCATTCTAGAGTTGAGTCATTTGATGAATTTTATGCACGATTGTTTGATATTGTTAATTATAGTTTTAATTTGAGTGAGAAAGTTCATGAGACACGTGTAGTTAAAAATACTTTAAGATAACTTTCGGCTCGTTTTATTCCTAAGGTTACTATGCTTAATTCATTGATGATATTATATATACTTAGGTTAGACGAACTCGCAGAAGGCCTTTAAAGGTATGAGATCAACATGTTTTCCAAAACTGTTAAACATAAGGAAAATGAATTGCATTAAAAGTTCAATCTAAAAGCAAAAAGGAAGGTTCGTTTTACTCCGAGATGATTTAGACCTTTTTAAAAAAACTCAAAAAATTTCTTAAACTTAGATAAGAAAATACCTCCAAAGAAAAGAAGAGTTTTAAGAAACATAAAAAAATCTAAATCGGGCAAAAAAAATAAAAAAAAATTACTCCAAAAAAGATAAAGAGAGATGTTATGAGTGTGAGCGTAAGGCTCAAAAATATCAAGAGTGTGATACAAGGTTAAATAGATGAGGCAAAGGTAAAGCTTCCTTCAACGCCACGCTTAGTGAGAGCAATGTCGAGTTGGTGGATTCTAGGGACGAATCTCCTCATGGACGTAACTTTACCGCATTCATGGCTAGTCATGTTAATACATCTAGATCACCTCACTCTGATGAGGTAACCGATAAACATAATGACCTCGATAGTGAGTCTAGTCATTCCGGATGGAGTAAGGGAGATGGTGTCTTGAGTGAGACCGAGAGCGACCTTTAACATTCTTACGCCGAGATTTACACTGAGTCCTTCCAAACTAATAAACAATACAAAGGTTTAGTGTTTAAGAGAGGCTAAATAGACATTCGTTGGTAAGAGTTTCCTTCTGAGAGAGAATCATTTTAGTTGAGAGGAAAATGGTTACTTGACCAAAAAAGTGGCTAGTCTTACGAGAAATCTTCAAGCATCCGTGGAGATTTGTGAGAAACTTGAAGCCCTTGTATTTCAACTCGATAAATATCTCAAACATTATTGTGAGGGAAAGGTTAATATAGAGGATACATCGAATAAGGTTGGATTGATGCTCCTTGGTCTATCTTTAGGTTTTAGGGAGAGGTAAGGAATAAATTATAATGGTGCATACACATCCCATGCTGCACCGCAATCAATTCCTAAGTTTATAATGTATCATTATGGGCCTCGACCTAACCTATCAAAGAGATTTCAACCTAATAAAGTGAACCAAGGTAAACCCAAACAAGTTTATGAGGAGAGGCTACCTTTGGTAATTTTGCTATAAGTTAGGTAGAACTAAACATACACATACTCATGTGCACGGCTATAGTGACTTTACTAGTCTTAGAGAGAAAGTTGAGTTCCTAATTGCGATTTTACAAAGCTTAATGGTGAATTTTAACGGATATTTGTGCCATTTGAAAACTCTTATAATGCTCTAAGTATAGCCAATAACGATAAGAGCAAACAAAAGGTTACCTCTACTTCGGTATCTAAGCAACACAACTAAGCCCTTATTTTTTTACACTCTCAATGTTCAAAATACATCCTTATGGTATTTTGATCATGGGTAATCTAGGCACATGATCAGTGACATATCATTTTTTACCAACCTTGAGGGATGTAAGGAAGAGAAATTCAATTTTGTAGATAGGAGTAGGTCTAGTATATTAGGACATGGATGTATTGAGATACCCGAATTTTTAAAACTAGATAATGTGTTATACGTAAAAGTATTGAAATCAAACTTAATCAGCATAAGACAACTGTGTAATGCAGACTTAATGATAAAGTTTAACCGATCTGAATGTAAGGTATATGATCAATCTAGTGAACTTTTACTACAAGGAGTGAGAATTGAAGATAATTGATATGGGATTATGACCAACTCCTCTTTTGTGTGCAACAGTGCCACAGTCTCCTCTGTGGATCTTGGCATCAATGATTAGGTCATGTGAATTTTAGATATCTTGATAGACTAGTGAAAAAAGGACCTAGTTCATGGCTTACCATCACTTGGGAAACCAACTTCCTTACTTTGTAGACCTTTCGAGTAAGGAAACCGAATTTGAAGTCCCCATTGAAAGTTAAATACCATTACCACAACACATGTTTTGGAGTTGATTCACACGGTTCTTATGGGTCCTTCTCACTCGGAGAGCTTAGGTGGTAAGAGATACATTCACATTATGGTCTATAACGTTTATGGATACTCCATTGTGGGATTTATTTCAAAAAATTCCTATGCGATTGAGTTTCTAACAACCAAATGTTGTGTCCTATAAAACTAAGATGGTGTCACTATTAATCAGATGCACTGCAATAACAACACTGAATTTAAAGATGTCAAAATGGATGGCAATTGTTATGGAGTGGGCATTAAACATGAGTTTTCGGTCGTTCATACTCCTAAAAAAAATAGGATAATTGAGAGGAAGATTCGGATGATACAAGAAATGGTTAGATCCATGTTTCTTAGAAAAAACATGCCTAGAAGTTTTCAGGCAGAGGCAATGAGTATTTCATGCTATACGGTGAATAGGGTAAATCTTCATCCATATAAGCTTCACACGCCTTGTGATTTGTGGATGGGAAAGAAGCCTAACCTATCATATTTTCATGTTTTTAGGAGTAATCACCACATCTTGAGAGATAGGAGCACTTAGGAAAGTTTGACTCCCATAGCGACGAGGGTATATTCTTAGGTTATTCATGGTCGAGTAGGGCTTATAGGTTATTTAACCTTATAAGCTCTAAGGTTATAGATTCAATAAATGTTATGATTAGAGATGACGAGCCATCGACATCTCCCTACCGCCTAGTATGAGGATAATGCACCCCTTGATGATGACTTCATCCTTCTTTATACTACCTTAGTTGACCCCACTCTTTATTTAAAGGATCCACCCTCTTAGGTTCGAAAGAGTCATGACCGCTCCGTTATACTTGGTGATCCCACACTAGGTGTTAAGACTCGTGCTCAACTTGTGAATGTGGTTAGCTACATTTGTTACACCTCCTTAGTCAACCACAAGAATGTGAAATATGTATTCAAGGCTCATCATTAGATATCCGCTATGCAAGATGAGTTGCTTCACTTTCACAAGAACGATGTTTGGGATTTAGTCCCCCGACGTAGTGAGACTAATGTGATATATACCAAGTGTATTTATAAGAATAAGATGGATGATAATGGTACCATAATTCACATTAAGCTAGGTTAGTCGCTTGAGGCTACACACATATTGAGGGTGTATAATTTGATGAGACATTTGCTCATGTTGCTAGTCTTGAGTCCATCCACTTACTACTCGTCATAGTATGTCATCTGCGTCTCAAGTTATATTAAATGGATGTTAAGAGTGCCTTCCTAAATGGCATTCTACAAGAGGAGGATTAAGTGGAACAACCAAATGGGCTTGAAGACCCAAAGAACTCGAGACATGTTTTTTTTCTTAAAAAGGCCCTGTATGGTTTGAATCGAGCACGTCATCCTTGCTATGAGAGGATCACTTCTTATATTTTAGATCATGGTTTCAAGAGAGGAGAGTGGATAAGACGTTACTTTTAAGAAGAGAGAGTGGTGTTATCTTGGTTGCTTAAGTCTATGTGGAAGATATAGTCTTTGGATCCACGTGCTCCTGACATGATCACCCTTTTAAGGAGGAGATGAACAATGAGTTTGAGATGAGCATTATTGGTGAGCCTACATTCTTCTTAGGTTTGCAGGTCATCAGTTGAAGAATGGGATATTCATATCTCCATCCAAATATTCTAGGGACATAATGAATAAGTTTGGTTGAGACTCTGCTAAAAACTCACACACCTCTATGAGTACATTGATTAAGCTTAACAAAGACACTTTAGGTAAGGTCATAAAGCAAACCCTTTATAGGAGCATGATTAGTAGTCTTCTCTACTTCGTCGCTAGTCATCCCGAAATTGCCTTTAGCATTGTAGTATGTGCATGATACCAAGCATCTCGAACGAGTCTTACTTGCTCACACTTAAAAGTATCATTAAATATGTGAGTAACACTCTCTCTTACAATATTTGGTATTCCTTTGATATCGATGACCGTTTGTTCACCTATTCGAATGTCGATTGGGCCGGGGATCTTAGAAGTGAGAGCACCTCAAATGATTATTTTTACTTTGGGAGTGCTCTTGTCTCTTAGTTAAGAGATAAGCAAAACCTCATATCTTTATCCATGGCAGTATATTACCATCAGGAGTTATTGCATGCAACTTTTATTGATGAAGCAAGTGTTGCAGGACAATGGGATTTTTCAAGGCACAACGACTATTTCTTGTGATAATTCGAGTGTAATTCGTATCTCGTAATTCATTCCAACATTCTTGCACAAAGCATGTTAGGATACGAGAGCATTTTATACGTGATGTTGTTAATGAGAAGGTTGTGTCCTTGATCTCTGTGAGCACCAAACGTCAGTTAGCCAATATTTTCACGAAACCTTTAGATGCACTTATATTTGAGGATCTTATGAAATCTTTGGGTATTTGCTATATTGATTGAGTTAGGGTACTTTATCTAGTATAGGGTATTTACCATGTTCATATTTTATCTCCCTATTGCTAAATTGTATTATCATTGTATTAATATGTTTTTCTTTATGATACATTTTTAAAATTTTCAAAAAGATTTCCGTTCTTTATGAAAAAACTAAGAAAACCAAAAGGATTTTTGGTTTTCAAGAAAAAGTTTGCAAACTTTAAAAAGATTTTATTTTGATAAAAAATTTCAAAGAGAAAAAAAGATTTTTGTATTTTCATTTTCACCGTATATGGATGACCATATAAGATATTCGGACAACCCCGACATTACATCCATTCACTTGACTTTTTCATAGTGTTTTGAGGCATGGCTTTGTTTCATTAGTATGCTAAATAATACGTGGATAACATTTTATGGATCATTGATGATTAATTTCCAAATTAGACTCATTATCACATTTATTGCATATGTACATGCACCTTTTGAATATTGCACTTGCTTATCACGTGTTGAATACAATTTTCTCATCTCAATACTCCTTAATAACGAACCAAATGTAAAAATAGATAAGTTGTGCTTGTAAGAACAATTGGCCAAATTTATTTTCCTATAAAATATTAATATATGTTAATAAATGAAAAGGGGCTACGAAAGAGCAAAACACTATTTGCGTTAAAAACCACCATTTGTAAAAATAGACTAAAAAGATTAACGGCACCGAAAAACCATAGTGCCAAGGCCATTTAATTTATATTCATTGATGCTTCGCTATATATGAGCTTTGTGATTTCTTCAACATATTTGAGATTGAATTCTTATATATATGAGATTTTGAGAGAGTTATAAATTAAAAGATCAATGGGTTTGCCAATGAACTCTCTTGAAAAACATTAAATAGTTTGGCATTATTATTTTGAGAATCAATTAAATTTATGACATATTGCATAGGTCAAGTCAATTTCATTTGAGTACAGTATTTTACACCTAAGGTAGAAATTGAGTTCTTTCCTTAGAAGTCTCTCATGACTTCATGCACCTATATCCTGAATGCCTATGTTGATTTGCCTATGTAAAATGTTCATACAATTACATTTCATTTTCACGATTCGGATATTTTAGTATTATTTCATGCTAACTATGTGTTTTTATAACAATATGTACTTTTCATACCGTATACTTGAAATATTGAAAAACCTAAAAAATAGTTATTTGATAGGGGGAAAACTTTATGTCTTTTGAGATTATCATTACATATGCGTTATTGATTATCTTTGCGATGATATCTTGATTTTTCATGTGATGCTTATTATTCATATTTAGATTCTACTCCGTTGTCTATTATAGACAAAAAGGGGGAGAACCAATTGAGGGGAGTTTTATTTATTTTTATTTAAAACTCATACGCGGCACAGTATTTTTTTTGTCTCATGTGTGTAGGTCATTCCACTTGTGTTGATGATGATTTCATGGATAGCACAAGATGAAGACGTTTTCAGTCTTAATACATTTTTTTCATTTTTGTTTCTTGGTTTGGGAGGGCATTAGTTGTATTAGTCTTTAGGGGTCAATTTGTCTTCGATTTGTGTTTTGTACTGGAATAGCCAAAAGGGGATATTTGCAAGAGCAAGTTTTATAATTACTGAGTTTATTTTTATTTAGTTGATCCCGTTACACATACACTTCACCTACATGACTGGTTCTACGTATTTGAAGACAAAGTTGAAGACTTTTAGAAGATTGAGTAATCGTGCATCTCAACAATATTCAGAAGAGTTATAGTAGTTTGGTAAAGCCTTTATTTTTCTGGGGGGTTATTTTTGTAAGAGTTTGCATTTTAATTTTTTTTAAGATAATTTTGAAAATCTTGCTAACTAATTACAATAAGATTTCCAAGTCGTTCGAACGAGTTAGTACGATGTCGTTAGAACAAGATTCCATCATTCAAACGAAATCTAAGACGACGTTTTTTTATCAGTTTTGGAATGTCATTAGAAGTCTCGATGGAATTCGTTCAAACGAGATTGGGTATGTCGTTAAAAAGAAATTTCCCACGATCGAAAGAGGGGATTTTTCATCAATCACTACAATGCCGAACAAATTTTCGTTAGAAGCCTAATCGTACGAAAAAGGGTATGTCATTCAAACGAGGTACCAGGTCGTTCGAAGGAGCGCGTGACTTTTTATTTTTAATTAAATATGATCCAAATATCTAATATTTATCCTTTTGTAACAAACTTCCTTGTAAAAAGAGATGCGGGATTAAAGTCTTTTATAACTCTTTTTGAAAGCTTTTCCAAACCCTTTTAGAGTTCCTTTTGTGATCAAAATCTTCCAATTTTCATCTAAATCCCTTCTAAATTTAGAGATCGCTTTATCAAATTAAGAAAAACACTTTTTAGTTCATAAGACCTTGTGGAGTTCATCTTTATGGATTATTTGTGGATCCAAGTCTCTACTATTGAAGAAGAAGGCTAATCGGTGGATACCTAAGGAAGACGGCTTACTGTGGGCGGTAATGGATATTGTCATTCCTATATAAGACTTGAAAAACTGAGCATCATATGTAGTGAGCTAAGTAATATATCGTATTGTGTTTGTCAAATTTTATAGTGTTGAAATAAAAAGTTTGCCCAAAAGGTATTTTTTATACTTATTCTCATGTTTGCCTGCTTTGTTTAAATTATTTAAGTTAGAGTACATCGTTTCATGCACACTAAATAAATTCAAGATAAAATTCGCTAAAATTTAAACTTATGTGTTTGGCCTAAGATACGAATCAATCCATAGATACCCTGTTTTCTCAATATATATAGAACATTACACGTGCTTGAATTACGTGTAACATCATAACATACTTATATGTGTTTATAAATAAATTAAAAATTGAGAGAGGATATGAGGTTCATTTAGCACAAATTGGGAATCAGTGAGCTTTGAAAGAAGAATGATGGAGGGAAAATAAAGGACTCTAGAAGACTGGACATCTAGTTTTACATAAATTTGAAGGCAAGTTTAATTTCAATACTTGTATAGTTGAATTTGTCATAGATTGTGACCATTAATTTGAATAAAGATCCTAACTAAGTGATTATAATCTTATTTATATGGTTAAATTTATTTAATTCATAATTAACCAAATTAGGAAATAGTTAGGATTGATTTAGCATTATTTTGTTTGAATCCTCCCTAAAATTTATGAGATTTGACTAGATATTAAATAAGTTTTGGTTTAATATTGTAATCTATTCAAAACCCCAGGATTTCAAGCCTAATATGTAGAGAATTGAAATCAAACTGATATAAATTGGGTTGTTAGGGTTCTTTAGAGATAAAGTGGGTTTTGTTTGAGTTCTTGAATTATAATTAGGACTTTGATGTTAGAATTGTATTCCAATCACGTTATATATGTAGATTCAATGTTTATATGTTATATGAATCATATATGAAGGTTTTTTGGTCTTTAATGGAGGTTTGAGATGAATTTTGTTGAGTTGGAGAAGTCAAACCCTGTAATGAGGATTTTTCAAAATCACTGAGTGATCGATTGATTGATAAAATTCATTGATCAGTAAATGCTTCGGATATTTCGACGATTTTTCTTATTGTTTTAAACAAGGGACTTTTTTATTTAAGGATAATATCTGATATAACTTGAGATGTATGAAATGGTTGATAGTATGAATGGTATTAGTTTAATCCAAGGTCATGGTTCGATTTCTTAATTACTTTTAAATTGAATTAAAGTAGATAAATCTAGTCGAAACTTAAATTTTGTAATTGAGACGAATATTATTGTTGTGTTCTTTATGTAATGCATACCATGCATGAGTAATCATGGAAAAAATACAAAGGGAGGGATTCCATTAAGTGGGCACGTACGATGCAGGCCGTTATGGTGCCTCGATGAGTAGACGAGATGACTTAGTCCATTTTTATCCCTAGGTCACACGTTAAGGTACTCTCATTGAAGATGGATTACGGGAATAATTTATTTTTATGGTATTGTGTATGGTTGTTTATATTATTGATGAGTATAAGTGGTGATTTATCCCTTGCAATAAAGAGGTCTTAGGTTTGGACAACCTAAGACTATAGTTAATATGCGCGATTGATCCCCGAGGCCATTAGGGATAAGCCTTCGTTACTTGACTTTCTTATTTGACCCCAAGACTTATCAATAATTTAATTTTTAATGACCTATTGGTGTTAGAAATACGTTGTGATAATTCTGGTTTGTAATGGCCTTAGGCCATTAGTAAAATTAGTTATTCTTAAAAAAAATTGTTTTTACGCACACAAACAATTAGGAAATTAAATATCCCGGTAGTATTTTAAAATTTTAAAAAATTATTGTAAAGGATTTTGCCTATAAATAATATATAAAATCAATATCTTCTCTGCTACAAATTTGGGTAAAAAGTGTTTGTCAAAAAACTGTCATTGTAATGTGTAAAGGTTTCAATTTTCATTTCCAATGGTTCATGTATGTTAGCCAATGTAGAGTATCTAAACAACTATAAAAATAAAACATATATTAAGGCGTTTTGCCACAAAACTCAATGTATTTCTCGTTGGAATTATTCATGATTTGTTACCACCCCATTTATAAGCCTACAATTAAACATTAGAGTCTTAGGGTTGTAAAGTCGCATGTAATCATATCTAATGAATAAATTAAAACTTAGTCAAAAAAATTACCGATGTAAAACAAAAGAAATTATCCAAAAATGGAATTTGTAACCAGAAAATGTGCATATAAACATAATGTAAAACTCCAGAATTTAGAACCAACACATGTGCATATAGAGCAATAATGTATTTAGTATTTATGCCCAACCTTCAACTATGGTCCTTAGTCTAGTTTGGTAGTTCATAATCTTTAGCAATAAAAAATCCATGAAAGTGACTTTTTGCTTATTAAATTGTAAGTTAATGAGTCAGGTTGTGAATCCTTTTTAACTTGGGCATTAGTCCTATTCCTATTAGAACCATCCCAACTGCCATCAATATTCACTTTAACACCACCTGTAGCGGGAAACACCAAAGAAATCATACCATACTCTGGAATCCACAACCAAAGCATTATTTCTTCAATATCATTACACGCATCTAAGATTTCCCTAACCAATGGAACAATATATAATAGGTAATAGACAATTCCAACTTCAATACAGATAATATTCAAATAAAAAGCAAAATAAAGCTTTAAGGACATAATACTCACTCCCACTCAGCGTATTAACTGCAAATTGAGAAAATAAAAATAAAATCCAAATGTTCAAGATTGGAAAACAAGGCCTACTCAAATTTATAAACCTCCACTTAATTGTGAAATTTAGACCAAAACTCGTAACATTTATATATAGAGAGATGGATAATCTCAATGGTCAAGAATTTGACGACTATTTAGAATTGTCTAATATTTTTGATAAAAAAATGTGTACTAAATAGCACTAACACAATAAATTTATAAGAATCAATAATTAACATACAAAAGGATAATAATTAAGATATTAAACATAATGGAAGATACTTCAAGATTATCAAAGGGAATTGAATAAACAAACACACATGGGGTCTATAGTAAATCCCCTAACCAATTTTTCGTGTTTGTAATCCAATTGATTAGTTATACTATAGCTATGGCATATTTGGAGTAATAATTAGAACGCCTGTCTCTTAACGACCTAGAGAAAATGAATTCTACTACTTCATGATTGTCATTGAGGCTAGTGTATTTTTCCTTCCACTTGTGTTGGAAAAGTGTACATGACTAGTAATTCTAAATGTGTCAAGGTTAAATCATATTAGAATTAATTAGAAAAAATAAGTGATATAAACCTCTAGAAATTAAATTTTATTAGAAAAATAATTTTATAACATGTATTTGATGATTCTAATCCAAGAACATTAGTTGATAAAAAGTAAAAATAATAATGTGATAATGTGATAAATAGTCAAACTCATACAACTTTTTAAGGAGTATACACACAAATATTATTGAAATTTCACTTTGATAAAAGGACGATGTGAAGAAAAAACCTAAGAAAAGTTTTTAATTTACACTCTCTATTTTGCAACATAATTGTATTTTGCACCTCGTATTTTAAATCATTTCAGTTTGCACCCGATATGTTGAACCTTTGCCATTGAATTTCGTCTCCATATTTATATCCACTGAAATTGAACGAGAGGGTGAAAAGGTGTATATATATGCATGTGTGACGTGTAAGTCACAACATACCTTATATGCGTATATAAATAAAGTGTAAATTGAGAAAGGAATGATCATTCAACATCACAACATTAGAAGGTCCATTTAACTGAAAACACAACTTGAGGATCTATGAACTTGGAGATAAGAAGGCTATATGGAAAAGAGAGGATTTTAGAAGATAAGATATTTAGTTCTACATCAATTTTAAGGCAATTTTAATTTAAATATTTGTGTAATTTAATTTATTATAGATTGTGCCTATTCATTTGAACCAAAGCCCTAACTAGGTGATTATAATATGACTTAGAAAATTTAAATCAAGTTAATTCGTAATTACCCTCATTAAGAAATAATTACGATTGATTTAGCATCATTTTGATTGAATCCTCCCCAAAATTGATGTGGTTTGAATAGATCTTGAAAAGGTTATGATTTATTAATGTAATCTATTCAAAATCCTATGATTTCATGCCTAATATGTAGAGAAGTGAAATCAAATTGAATTGAATTTGGGTGTTTTGATTGTTGAGGAAATAATGGGCTTGTTTGAGTTCTTGAATTATAATTGGGACTTTGATGTTAAAATTATCTTTGAATCATGTTTTACTTATGGATTCATTACTTATATGTTATATGAATCATACTTAAAGGTTTTATGGTCTTTAATAGAGGTTTGAGATCAATTATGTTTAGTTGCAAAAGAAAAACCTCGTAATGAGGACTTTTCAAAATCACCGAGTGATCGATCCATCGATGCTTTAGATATTTCAACACTTTTTCTTATTGTTGCAAATAAGATATTTTTTTATTTGGGGATAACTTTTAGGGATAATCTCTGATGTAACTTGTGATATATGACTTGGTTTATTATATAATTAGGATGACTCTAATTTAAGATAATGGATCGATTTCTTATTTACTTTAAAACTGAATTAAAGTGGACAAATCTAGTTGAGACAGAATTCTGTGATTGAGATGGATATTATTATCGTGTTCTTTATGTAATGCATACCATGTGTGAGTACTCGTGATGAACATACTAAGGGGGGGATTCCATTAAGTGTACACTTACGATACATACCATTATTGTGCCTCAGTGAGCATACGAGATGCCTTAGTCAATTTTTAACCCCTGGTCACACCTTTAGGTACTCGTGTCCGAAGTGGATGTAAGGACACAACTCTCCGATTGAGTCTTATTGTAGTGTTGGCTCAATTCCGGACAAAAATATTTGAGTCATGAGATAATGTTCAAGTGTATCCATCCAAGCCTATGACGTGATAGTTGAAGACGTAGCGGCCAAGATTATAAAGCTTCATCATACGTTGGGTTTAGTTGTAACACCCCGTATTTTTGTGCATTTAATATTCAATTAATTCGGGAATTCAAAATTACTTATGTGTCGTAATTTTAATTGAATTAATTATGGCAATTTATATTTAAATATTAACCGAGGAGTAAATGGTTAGTATTTAGGGAAATTTATTTACTAAGTGAATAGTAATAATGTATTTACGTCATTTCGGGTATTAATGACGGGATATGTACTTATCTCAGCCAAAAGTCGGTATAGACTAATTTGGGTGTGAAATAAGGATTTTTATAAATTAATTTGGATGCCAATTCTGAGTGTACGGTTGAGTCCGGATGGGCCGAGATAGTCGAAAAAGTGTACCCGGGGTAGTAAACGGGTCACGAGACATTTTTAGGCAAAGTCGGGCCCACACGGGGGCATGTGGGTCACTTGGGCTTGGCCCATTAGGCAAAAAACTGGATTAAGCCTAATTAAACAATTATAAGAAATAAGGGAACCGCTGAATGGAGTTTAAAAAAAGACTTAGTGGATTAGGAAACCCTAATAGCAGTTAAAGGCAAATTTGGGGATCAAAGGAGAGCCAAAACAAAGGAGTCATCTTCAACCTTGGGCATTCACAACTCCAAAATCAGACTCTACGAAGCCTAAGGCAAGTGGTTAACTTGCTGTAGCATTTAAATTGTATTTCAATTCATATTCATGTGATGTGAGTAATCAAAGAAATTCGTTTTGGGATTTAAAGGGGATAAACATGGGGTTTTGTAAACCATGAATCTGATTTCTAAATTGAGTAGAAATTCATGTATAATCTGAGTTTTGTATTTGTATCTGGTAAGATGTGTAAACCCGGATGAATTAGAAATGAATTGGTGATACGGAATTGATGTTTAAATGGTTAAAGATTTAATTGGATTTTACCCCAAACTCATGAAAACAGTAGAGAAAGTAAATTAATTAATGTTTTTGGACTTTGTAGAGGTTCCTTATAAGGTTTTTGATACTTATTGTCAATGGGAAGGCTTGGTTTTCACTATAGAAGAAGTTAGGGTTTGGAGGTATTCGTCCATGGCTTAAACAGTCAACTCGGAGAAGACGAGGACCTGATCGATCGATCGAAGGTGGACCATCGATCGATCGAAGGTGGACCATCGATCGATTGATGGTCCAAAAACTTTAACAGTTCGCCCAGTTGTGAATATAAAGGGAAATTTAATAAAAAAAAATTCTTCCATGCCTTAATTATCGAGAAATTAATACATGAGTCTAAATCTAATTGATTGTGAATAAAATTAATTAGGATTTGAGGGCGATTTTTGTGTGGCACATCATGATTAAAATTAATTCGTATTTGGAGGAAATTATGTGTGACCTACTAGGGTTAAATTTTGGAAATTTTGTTTCAAAATGATTAAATACGGATTGAGTGGACAAGTCTGGGGATATTGGTTGAGTGATACCGAGACGTAAATTTTATTTAGGTGAAGGCTAAATAATTTAAAGTCAGGGATTTAGACTCGGATGATGTTTTATTTCGGGCCACGAGAGTAAGTCTGAATATATTGGTTGGGGCGATACCAAAAGAAATTAATGTGAAAATTACTTAATAATTAGAGTTGGGCCATAAACTCATAATAAAATGGAATAGGCTTGTGTCACGGACTTAGTAGACGGTGTAGCCGGGATGTTTATATTTATATATATACGGTGTGTGATAGTATATATATATATATATATATATATATATATATATATATATATATATATATATATATATATGGTGTGTGCATTAATATCAGTGGATAGATATTATTATTATATAATCTAGTGCTATAGGGGGAGGTTGCGCGTAGTGGATGAATCCCCTAGCTTGAGGAGTAGGGCGAGTATATTCCCAGGTCATAGCATCCGTTATATGGGTGAGGGGCATCTCACTTTCAGGGAAGGAATATGACCGCCTCCAACATGTATGTATTAACCAAGTTAGTGAACGATTCTAACTTGGGGTAACTAAGTTATGAGAATACACCTAGTCGGATAGCACTTTAGAGAATTTTTATCCGGTGAGACTTTACTCGGGTGGATACTATTATTAAATGTTATTTCAATATGTTTGTAAATGTTGTAATATGACTATAAGTATATAATTAGGTAAATAATTATATACGGGATAATTAATACAAAGCATGAGATGTATTATATATATATATATATATATATAACAGATGTGGAAGTTATATGAAATTAAAAAGGGAAATGATTAATTAAGTTAATGATGAAGATAGCTTAGAAATCATATTGTGGCACACTCTGTTAGAGTAGGGCGGTTGCAAGGGGTTATATAATTTATCTAGTCATGAGATAAATAACTAGGTAAATTTAATTAAGGCGTTAGTAGTGCACTTTAGAGGAGGGGTGAGGATGTACTCAGGGGAGTGCGGCACTAACTAAAATATGGAGAGCATGCATATTTACTTATTACTGCAAGTTCATCATTTGGTAAATGTTTTTCAAATATTTTTAGGTACTAACCCTTGCTATAAAAAATTTAAAAATCTTTTAGGTGTCCAGCCACAGGGACGCCAGGCTTGACTCAATTTCAGGGATCCGTTGCTGCAACATATGTGGATGTTGCGGGAGTTTTGATAGACGCCTCATTCTTTCATTCCTAGTATAGAGACTTCTTACCAGTTATTTCGAGCATGTCGCTCATAGTTCATTTAGTTTCTGTCAGACCTATTGAGATTGATTACTTGTCTTTACTTTTGTTGGATTTTGAGCCGATGGTTTATTCGGTCAGTTAATTAATTGTGAATGGTTGTTTCAGTTAATTGTGATTATTATGTTATTTTGTTTCCGCATGAATTTTTTTATTTAAGTTAATGAAAGATAAAACTTGGCACCAGTCTAATTTTTTCTCACTTAGGTGGTTAGTAATTAAAAAGGGCGACAGTGATGCTAAGAATGAACCAACTGAGAAACCTGTTCTAACTTAATTTAGGACTGATCAACCGGGGTTAATTAGGCGGGGTGTCACATATGGTATCAGAGCATCAGGTTCTAGTGTCCTTAGGATCTGTGCGGCTTACTACGTTTCAGCGTAGCGCTCGGTTGTTATAGAGCCCTATTATTAGGACTGTTGATTCATTTTTCCGCTTGTGAGATATCGTATTTCTGCTATGAATATTTTTGTGTAAATTGTGTACTTATACAATTCAATATATTTCAGATGCCACCGAAGAGACAGAGAGTGGAGAGGGCTGAGGCTAGGGATGAGGTCAGGGAGGCTTATCAGGAGCCACACGTACTGCCACCACCACCCCCACCCGAGTTGATCTCCACTACTCAGGTGGCAGTGATAGTGGCCCAGGCGGTCGAGACAGCAATGCGAGCTATGGCAGATCATTTTCCACAGCCCCAGGCACCGCCTCCAGTGGCACCAGCAGTTCAGGCTCCAGTGGGGCCACCGTCTTGGCAGCGAGTTAGGGAGACCTTTCAGAAGGGTCACCCACCTGAGTTTCGGGGTAGCAAAGATGTGGTAGAGGCTTGTGACTGGAAGAATAACATTCAACGCCATCTACGCATGATGGAGTGTACCGATGTGCAGAAACAGATGCTTGCTACCTTTCGTCTATCGGGGGCAGCCTTACAGTGGTGGGAGTCATTTACTACCGTTGAGGAGCGGGATTTGATGACGATAGCAGAATTCTGGGTGCGGTTCGACCGCAAATACTTTCCACCAATGGTAGAGGTTGAGATGAGGAAAAAGTTCAGTGATTTAGTACAGGGTGACTGATCAGTGGCAGACTATGAGGAAGAGTTCATCCATTTGGCAAACTTTGTGGCAAATAAGGTGAACGATGAGGAGCGAAAGAAATCGAGATTTATGGATGGCTTAGACTGGCGGATCAGGCAACATTTGATTGGGAATCCGGTGTTAGTGACTTATACAGATGTCGTTAATGCCGCACTTGTACATTGCCAGGATCATCGCTTCCATGCGAAGGGGAGCAAGAGAATAGGGTAGCCGAGCCAACAAGGCAAGGCAGTTACTAGTGGTGACATGAGTGGTACTCAGCAGTAGACTGGCAGTCAGTAGGGGAATCAGGCTAAGAAGTTTAGGCCTGGTGGGTTCCGACCGGGAGGACAGGGGTTCAGGCAGGGGCAGCCGCCCGAATCAGCAGCAGCAGGTTCCTCGGGGCCGTCAGGGCCAAGGGAACAATGGGGGAGGCTAGCAGGGCTAACCGCGTCAGGGCCAATAGGTCCAATGATAGGGGGATGGTCAGAAACGTTGTTTTGTCTGTGGCCAGCCAGGACACTTCAAGAGGGAATTCCCACAGAGGGGCAGAGGTCATCAACGGGATGCCCAACAGGGGCAACGGGGGCAGATGTCGTCGACAGCACCAGCTCCACCCGTCCCACCGTAGCAGGGGCAGATGCACTACGAGCGTGTGTATAATGTTTGGGATGTTCCCAATCCTCCAGCACAGCAAGCACCGACAGCAGTTGAGGGTATGTTTCTCATTCATGGATATGAGGGTAGTATTCTTTTTGACACGGGAGCATCACATTCATTCATTAAATCTAATTTTACTAAACGGGCCGGATTACTAGAGATCGCGGGTAGTCTTCGGATGTGTGTAGAGTCTCCAGTAGGCAGCGGGGCTTCGATTCACTCGATTTGTCGGGGGGTGGACATTTTGATTGGGAGACTTAGTTTAGCGGTGGACCTCTTAGTGTTAGAGATGGAGGGGTACGATGTCATCCTGCGTATGGATTGGTTGGCAGGTTATCGAGCAACGGTGGATTGTTACGAGAGGACAATTATGTTCTCCATTCGAGGATAGGAGATGTTCTTGATAGCAATGTCGTTACCTGAGGGAGGGTCACGCACGCACCTGTATTACATAGAGGAGGAAACCTCACAGGAGATGGATATTCCGTTGGACTCAATCCCGGTAGTGAGGGACTTTGAGGATGTGTTCTAGGAAATACCAGGGTTGCCACCCACTAGGAAAATTGAATTTATAATCGATCTAGCACCGAGGACGAGACCAATTGCTCGAGCCCCATACCGTATGGGCCCTTCAGAGATGCGTGAGTTGAGAGAGTAGATTCAGCAGCTTCTGGGTCAAGGCTTCATTCGACGGAGTACATCGTCGTGGGGTGCACCGGTGTTGTTTGTGAAGAAGCGGGATGGTTCACTACGGTTATGCGTGGACTATAGGGAGTTGAACAAGGCGACGATACGGAATAAGTATCCGTTACCTAGGATTGATGATCTATTTGATCAGTTAAGAGGGGGGTCTTACTTCTCTAAGGTCGACTTGAGGTCAGGGTATCATCAACTGCGTATCCGAGAGGAGGATGTTCCTAAGACCGCTTTCCTATCGCGGTATGGATCTTATGAGTTCAGGGTGATGCCATTCGAGCTCACCAATGCACCAGCAGTGTTCATGGACCTCATGAACAGGGTTTTCAGGGAGTTTCTCGATCATTTTGTCATCGTGTTCATTGATGACATCCTGATCTAATCGCGCACCGAGAAGGAGCACGCAGAGCATCTACGTATGGTTTTACAGACACTACGGGATCACCAGCTCTATGCCAAATTCGGAAAGTGTGGATTTTGGCTGCGGGAGGTACAGTTTCTTGGCCATGTGGTGTCAGATCGGGGTATTACGGTGGATCCGAGTAAGGTATCGGCGGTGAGGGAGTGAGGGAAGACCACGACACCGACCGAGGTTCGCAGTTTTCTGAGATTGGTCATTTATTACAGGTGGTTCATTAAAGGATTCTCAAAGATTGTGGGCCCTTTGAAAAATCCGACTCGAAAAGGGGTACCTTTCACTTGGAGTGATCATTATCAATTAGCTTTCGACGAGCTAAAGGACAAGTTGACATCTGCACCCGTACTTGGTTTGGCAAAGGGAGGACTAGAGTATCGGGTTTACAGTGACGCATCCTTATAAGGACTTAGGGGTGTGCTTCAGCAGGAGGAAAGGGCTATAGCGTATGCGTCCAGAAAGATAAAGCCCCACGAGAGGAATTACCCCACTCACGACCTAGAGCTAGCAGCGGTCATTTTTGCTTTGAGGATATGGAGACATTATCTTCTAGGAGAGTAGTTCACGTTATTCACGGATCACAAATCACTTCAGTATCTCTTCACACAGAAGGATCTGAATATGAGGCAGAGGCGGTGGCTAGAATTCGTGAAAGACTACCAGTTTGATATTCAGTATCATCCTGGTAAGGCTAATGTGGTAGCAGACGCATTGAGCCAAAGACCGACTGGGGAGATATCATAAGTCTGGAAAGAAAAGTGGAGAGAGCTTCGATATGAGGATGATGTAGCCAGGGCCTGCATATCAGCATTATCCATCACACCTGAGATCATTATGCGGGTTGTGAGGGCTCAGGTAGAGGATCAGATCTGTCGGGATAGGGTGAACCAGTTACTTGCTGAGGGAGCAGAGGGTTACTCGGTCATCTCGAAAGGAGGCCTACGCCTTAATGGGAGGTTAATTGTGCCAGAGGATGAGGAGTTGAGGCACGTTATTATGACAGAGTCCCATGGTTTGAGATTTGTGGTACATACCGACGGGGATAAGATTTACCAGGATATGAGTAGGAAGTATTGGTGGGAAGGAATGAAAAGGGACATAGCAGAGTTTGTTTCGAAATGTGCCACATGTCAACTTGTGAAAGTTGACCATCAGAGACCATCAGGGATGCTACAGCCGCTGGAGATTCCCGTGTGGAAGTGGGAGAGCATCTCCATGGACTTCATTACAGGGTTACCTGTATCGCAGAGGGGTCACGATTCCATATGGGTCATTGTGGATCGGTTGACCAAGGTGGCCCATTTCCTGTCGGTTCGCACAGACTTTGAGACGATGCATTATGCAGAGCTATTCATAGCAGAGATTGTTAAGCTGCACGGGGTGCCGATAAATATTGTGTCCGATAGAGACAAAATCTTTGTGGCCCACTTTTAGGAGAGCTTTCAGGAGGCCATGGGCACGGAGTTACATTTGAGTACAGCCTATCACCCACAGACCGACGGGAAAACTGAGGGAGTCAATCAGATGCTGGAAGATATGCTCAGAATGTGCATATTAGACTTTGGGGGAGGTTGGGAGAAATATCTTCCTTTAGTAGAGTTCGCATATAATAACTCTTAACAATTCACGATCGGCATGGCACCGTTCGAGGCACTATACGGGAGACCTTGTCGTTCACCCGCTTGTTGGTTAGAGGTGGGAGACAACAAGCTATTGGGGTCGGAGATTGTTCAAGAGACGTCTGCCAAGATAGAGTTAATTCGAGGGAGGATTTGGATAACTCAGGATAGGTAGAAGAGTTAGGCTGATGCTTCGCGGAGACATGTGGAGTTAGAAGTTGGGAACCAGGTACTAGTCCGGGTGTCCCCTATGAAAGGGGTGATGAGGTTCGGCAAGAAGGGTAAGTTAGCACCGAGGTACGTGGGACCTTTCCCTATTATCGATAGGGTGGGACCAGTAGCTTATAGGCTGGGATTGCCAGAGCACCTTCAACGGATACACGACGTGTTCCATATAGCATCGCTGAAGAAATGTCGCAGGAGCGAGAGGGCCTTCTGGAACATTCCACTCGAGGAAATTGATTTACAGTCAGACATCTCATATGAGGAGAGACCGGTGGTTATTCTGGACCGTAGTGAGTGGAAGTTACGATCCAAGGTTGTTCCACTAGTTAGAGTACAGTGGGGTCATCACAACGTTAACGAGTCTACGTGGGAGCGGGAGGAGGATATGCGGGAACAATATCCAGAGCTTTTCACCACAGGTACGACCTAATTTCGGGGACGAAATTCCTTTATAAGGGAGGAGTATGTAACACCCAGTATTTTTGTGCATTTAATATTTAATTAATTCAAAAATTCAAAATCACTTATGAGTCGTAATTTTAATTGTATTAATTATGGCAATTTATATTTAAATATTAATCGAGGAGTGAATGGTTAGTATTTAGGGAAATTTATTTATTAAGTGAATAGTAATAATATATTTACGTTATTTCGGGTATTAATAACGGGATATGTACTTATCTCAGTCAGGAGTCGGTATAGACTAATTTGGGTGTGAAATAAGGACTTTTATAAATTAATTTGGATGCCAATTTTGAGTGTACGGTTGAGTCCGGATGGGCCGAGATAGTCGAAAAAATGTACCCAGGGATAGTAAACGGGTCATGGGACGTTTTTAGGTATAGCCGGGTCCATACAGGGGCATTTAGGTCACTTGGGCTTGGCCCATTAGGCAAAAAACTGGATTAAGCCTAATTAAACAGTTATAAGAAATAAGGGAACGGCTGAATGGAGTTTAGAAAAAGACTTAGTGGATTAGTAAATCCTAATAGCAGTTAAAGGCAAATTTGGGGATCAAAGGAGAGCCAAAACAAAGGAGTCATCTTCAACCTTGGGCATTCACAACTCCAAAATCAGACTCTACGAACCCTAAGGCAAGTGGTTAACTTGTTGTAGCATTTAAATTATATTTCAATTCATATTCATGTGATGTGAGTAATCAAAGAAATTCGTTTTGGGATTTAAAGGGGATAAACATGGGGTTTTGTGAACCATGAATCTGATTTCTAAATTGAGTAGAAATTCATGTATAATCTGAGTTTTGTATTTGTATCTGGTAAGATGTGTAAACCCGGATGAATTAGAAACAAATTGGTGATACGGAATTGATGTTTAAATGGGTTAAAGATTTAATTGGATTTTACCCCAAACTCGTGAAAACAGTAGAGAAAGTAAATTAATTAATGTTTTTGGACTTTATAGAGATTCCTTATAAGGTTTTTGATACTTATTGTCGATGGGAAGGCTTGGTTTTCACTGTAGAAGAAGTTAGGGTTTGGAGGTATTCGTCCATGGCTGAAACAGCCAACTTGGAGAAGACGAGGACCTGATCGATCGATCGAAGGTGGACCATCGATCGATCGATGGTCTGAAAACTTTGACAGTTCGCCCGGTTATGAATATAAAGGGAAATTTAATAAAAAAAAAATCTTCCATGCCTTAATTATTGAGAAATTAATACATGAGTCTAAATCTAATTGATTGTGAATAAAATTAATTAGGATTTGAGGGCGATTTTTGTGTGGCACATCATAATTAAAATTAATTGGGATTTGGAGGAAATTAGGTGTGACCCACTAGGGTTAAATTTTGGGAATTTTGTTTCAAAATGATTAAATACGGATTGAGTGGACAAGCCCGGGGATATTGGTTGAGCGATACCGAGACGTAAATTTTATTTAGGTGAAGGCTAAATAATTTAGAGTCAGGAATTTTGACTCGGATGATGTTTTATTTCGGACCACGAGAGTAAGTCCGAATATATTGGTTGGGGCAATTCCAAAAGAAATTAATGTGCAAATTAATTAATAATTAGATTTGGGCCATAAACTCATAATAAAATGGAATAGTCTTTGTAACAACCCTCGATTCTGGGAGGCTCATTTTATACTGATTTTACCGCATAAGGTAATTATATAAAATGTGGGGACTGGAGTAAATATTAATTTAATGAATTGAAAGTTAATATTTACTAGATTGATGCATATTTACTGCATGTGAAAGTAAATAACATCAGGTTGCATGTCTGTAGTGTCATGTATTTTAAATGGCCTTTTAGTTTAAATGATTTTGGAACTCGAAATAATTTATAAAATTTCCGGATGCCAGTTTAGAGGGTGTAGTTAGTCTCGGAAGGTGCGAGACAGTCAAAATAAGTGCCATATTGTATTTTTGTGTTCCGGGCACTTTTACCTGGTTTTAGCTTATACGCGTATTTGGGAGTCATTTTAATGTGGTATTAACCATTTGAGTTGGGAGAATTTTGTTAAGGCACGATTTTTGGTCTTGCCCCTTATTTCATTCCCTCATTTTTATGTCTTGAACATAGAGAGAAAAAGAAGAGAAATGGAGAAATGAGAGAGAGATTGAAGATGGAGGATTTGGGATTGCTTCTTCTCCAAACAAATCTGAGATATCAACCCTAAGGCAAGTTTTCTACTTGCTAATATGTGATTTAAGATGCATAAATTGTATGATAATTGTGTATTTATATTTATGGTTTGAAAATGGAATTTATGGGATTTAAGCCCTAATCTTAATTTTTGATGATGAAATCTTGGGTTATAGTTGTTATTAACCATGTAGGATGTTTTGGGGTAGATTATTGTTGCTGGATGTGTATAAAGGGAGAGAGTTGGAGTTTGGAGAAATTAGGGTTCATAACCCTTCGTAGCCATTTTTGGCAAATTTGCAGGTCCGAATCGATTCGTCCCTTTGGGTGAATCGATTCGCTAAGGGAAATTTGCAGGTCTGCATAACCCGAATCGATTCGGTCAATTGCAGAAAGTTGGTTTAGTAGTCCGAACCGATTCGCTTTTTGGGCGAATCGATTCGCTAGGGCGAATCGATTCGGTCCTTGGGCGAATCGATTCGTTTTCCTGCTGTTTTTGAGTTAATTTTATAACTCAATTTCAATCCTTTTCTTTAAATATAGGGACTAGGAACCTTCTTGAATGAAGTAAACTTAGAGTCCTAGAGTGTGAGATGAGTTAGATGTCTACCCTACATTAGGAATGGGTTATGTGGGGATTTTTTCGGGGTTAGGCCTATTAATGATAAGGCATTCTTTTCTTCTAGTTAATTATTATAAAACTAGGAGATGTAGTGTTATGTTCGGGAGACCTTAGGAGCTTAATTAAGCTATACTAGTTTTGATGGTTTATATTACCACCCCAAAAGAATGTTGGGAGATTTTAAAAGTTCGATTGAACTATGTTAACCTTGGTGGTTCATAATAACGCCATAAAGGTGAGTTTGGAGAATAAATTGAAAGTCATTTCATTCCTTCGAAAGATGATAACCTTGGGGTTCTAAAATAACCTCCTAAAATGCTTGGAGATAATGAAGAGTTTATTTACTCCTTGAGGTTGTAGTATTGATATAATTTATTGTATGGCTCCGGATAATAAGTTCTATCTGTTACTAGAAGAAGAAAATAACGGTTTAGAATAAAATGAAACATATACGTGGAATGGAAATGAAATGGTAGTGGTATTGACGTTAGTAAATGATAATTTACTTAATCCTGAAACCGGTAAATAATGATTTACTTGATTTTGTTATGATAAATAAAATGGTTTAAACACACCTCTCTAAATGACATCATAAGGGAAGTCCGCACGTGAGGTGAAGCCCCCTGGCTAATGAATGCAGGGTGGATATAGTCCTTGGCCATGGGAGCGCTTATTGTTGTATATTTTTCTGCGATGGGTAGGAGATTCCGGGTGTGGTCTTGACTACCCCGCAGGCTCATGGCCGCTTCCCGACGTCTTGCGATATAGGTGCCCAGGTTGTCTAATGATAGGCCCTGGAAGATGATGGTCATTTAGGGGCGCGCACAGTGGGGAAACCCGGACGGGCGGTCTTAGAATTCGTTATATGTATATAAATATAACAGTTCATAATCAAGTGGGACTTGATGTATTTGTTATGCCATAGAGCATGATGGAGTGCCACAAAGAGCACATGTAAATGCCACAAAGAGCAATTGAAAATGATTATTTTCCTGATAAGGAAAGGATTTTCACAAAAGGGTAAAATTTAGATAAAATCTCCTTAAAGAGCAAAAGATTTTGATTATATATATATACTTCCTGCTAAGGAAAAGATATATGAAATAATTGGCACATTTGGTGAAGTTTTTAGTTTAATGCTTCTTATTTTTGTTCCTGCTTAGCTTACGTTTTAAATTGTACAGGTTGCTTCTTATTTCTCTTTCTTCACGATTTACCATACATAACTGTCATACTCTTTATTCATCTAGTAATCATATAGAACCGGGCCCTGACCTGGTTACGTTTCTTGTTGCATATTCATCTTGTCTCTCCTCAGGTACTCCGCCGCAAGGATGCCTGGTTTGAATTCCTATTTCGATGTTTTAGACGAGCCGTGATGCATTGCGGGTATTACGGGATACATTTGGTATAGACGTTTTCTTTTTTATTCTAGTTAAGATCAAGTCTTTTATTCGGGCAAGAGGCCCAAGCTTTTGTATATGTCTAATGAAATGTAATAAGTAGCTTATTGTACTTGTGTACTATTGGTGTATCAGTTTAGTGACCGGTTACCCATTCGGTCTTTTTATCGTATTCTTGTTGTATTATTTATATATGTCTTGGGGTTTCCCTTATCTTTCAGGAATTGGGTTGTTTGTTTTCATTTATTTACTTTCAAATCAAAATTTTTGGCAACCCGTTTTCTGAAATATTGGGTGGTTATCCTGGATACTCTATATATTTTTGTTATGATGCTGAGAATGATTCCATCCATGATTCCGTTATATTGGAGTATTGGGCTGGCCACCCCTTATTTTGGTGAGCGGGTTGTCACAGTCTTGTGTCACAGACTTAGTACACGGTGTAGCCGGTATGTTTGTATTTATATATATACGGTGTGTGATAGTATATATATATATGGTGTGTGCATTAATATCAGTGGATAGATATTATTATTATATACTATAGTGCCATAGGGGGAGGTTGTGCATAGTGGATGAATCCCCTAGCTTAAGCAGTTGGGCGAGTATATTCCCAGGTCATAGAGTCCGTTATATGGGTGAGGGGCATCTCACTTTCAGGGAAGGAATATGACCGCCTCCAACATGTATGTATTAACCAAGTTAGTGAACGATTCTAACTTGGGGTAACTAGGTTATGAGAATACACCTAGTGGGATAGCACTTTAGAGAATTTTTATCCGGTGAAACTTTACTCGGGTGGATACTATTATTAAATGTTATTTCAGTAAGTTTGTAAATGCTATAATATGACTATAAGTATGTAATTAGGTAAATAATTATATACGGGCCAATTAATACAAAGCATGAGATGTATTTTATATATATATGTATATAACAGATGTGGAAGTTATATGAAATTAAAAAGGAAAATCATTAATTAAGTTAATATCGAAGATAGCTTAGAAATCATATTATGGCACACTCGGTTAGAGTAGGGCGGTTGCAAGGGGTTATATAATTTATCTAGTCATGAGATAAATAACTAGGTAAATTTAATTAAGGCGTTATTAGTGCACTTTAGAGGAGGGGTGAGGATGTCCTCAAGGGAGTGCGGCACTAACTAAAATATGGAAAGCATGCATATTTACTTATTACTGCAAGTTAATCATTTGTTAAATACTTTTCAAATATTTTTGGGTATTAATACTTGCTATAAAAAATTTAAAAACCTTTTAGGTATCCAGTCACAGGGACGCCAGGCTTGACTCAATTTCAGGGATTCGTTGCTGCAGCATATGTGGATGTTGCGGGAGTTTTGATAGACGCCTCATTCTTTCATTCCTAGTATAGAGACGTCTTACCAGCTATTTCGAGCATGTCGCTCACAGTTCATTTAGTTTTTGTCAGACCTATTGAGATTGATTACTTGTCTTTACTTTTGTTGGATTTTGAGCAGATGGTTTATTCGGTCAGTTAATTAATTGTGAATGGTTGTTTCAGTTAATTATGATTATTATGTTATTTTGTTTCCGCGTGAATTTTTTTATTTAAGTTAATGAAAGATAAAACTTGGCACAAGTCTATTTTTTTTCTCACTTAGGTGGTTAGTAATTAAAAAGGGCGACAGTGATGCTAAGAATGAACCAACTGAGAAACCTGTTCTAAATTAATTTAGGGCTGATCACCTGGGGTTATATAGGCGGGGTGTCATATTAGTGTGCCTCGTTTCTACGTCAACATCATTGGTTCCAATGATCCTAAGGTATGAATGCATTTTATATATATATATGAGCTTGGAAATTTATTGGGTGTAATTTATAATTTTTTATAAATAATTTTAACGACTTTGGTTTACTCAGAAAATATTTTTTAAGAACTTTTCATAAAAGTTTTGGGCTTAAATATAATATTTCATTTTCTTGCAAGTCGTTCAAACGAACTGGAATCTCGTTCGAACGATATTCCCAGGTCGTTCGAACGAGACTTCTAACGAGATTCCATTTTTTCTCACGGGAACATCGTTAGTAATGTCGTTCGAATGAGTTCGAGCAACTTTGGCGGGAACAATTTTTTAACAGTTTTTAGCAGTTTTCTCCATGTTCCCTCTACATTTTCCCCACTACTTTTTGACAGAATTACTAAGTGCGGGAACCAGCCTTTTGCAAGTAACATTTTCACATACTAAGAGTTTTTAAGAGAGCAAAACTTTCAAGAAAAAGTTCCATGTTTTGTGTTTGATTTTTATGGATTAAATTCACCAAAAATACATACACACCCTTTTGTTTAGTTTATTCCAAGTTTCTTCATATATATCTTTGCTTGGAGTGTTTGGCACCGGGTTTATCTCTACACCTTAAAGAAGAGAAGTTTGGGTTTACTTCTACATCCCTTAAAGAAGAAGTTTATTTTTGGTTGCGGCATTCTCATACGGTGAAAGGCACCGTGTGTGGTTGATGGGTTCCTAAAGCTTCATTGGTGGATTCCAAGGTCTCGGTGGACTCCGAGATTATTGGCTAGGTGGAGGTAGTTACAAGAAGACGCGTCAGGGGCTTGGACGGAGTCAAGTCGAGTTGTGTAAGTCTTCTGTCTTGTAATCATAAAACCATACTTAGTGGACTTAAGGCTAGGGCCGTTCGAGGTTTTTTCTCCTTGTGGGTTTTTTCTCGTACATCGCGGCGTAATGCATGCTTAGGTAAAAAGATAAAATTGGAATATTTAATTTGGTGATAATTTAATTTGGGTAAATATTAATTTAATTCAAGTCGGGCATTTAATTTGTTAAATTTGGTTTGGCCTAAGTTGGTAATATTGAAAATATTGTGTAAGTAAATTCTAGGACTTGTGTTAAATTAGTTTTTGGGCTAAAAGTAAATTTCTCATATTTAACTTCATGAGTTAGTTTTGTTTGTGAGAAAATCCTAATACTTGTTTGTGTGAATTTTGTGTGTGTGTGTGTTCACCATAATTCACTAATTTAGGTTTAATTTTAATTTTGTTCTTAGAAATTAATTTGTGTTTAAGATAATTTTTCATTCTTTTAAGAAAATAAAATCAAATAAAATTTGAAAAATTAAATTGTTGTGTTGAACCATCCTTATTCAATATTTAAAAAGGAAATTAAAGTGAAAGATTTTTAAATTGGGAGTCTACGTTTTCAGTGTACTACGTGGATATTTTCATTATATGGTCTTGGTTATGGTAGGCTATATTATTAATGAGTATACGGGTTGATTAATTCCTTATCATGATGAGGTCTTAGGTTCAAGACGGCCTAAGACTAAACTTAGTATGTGCGAGTGATCTCCGAGCATGATAGGGATAGACCTTCGTTCCTTGATTTATGTGATTCTTAAGCTTATCATTAATTTTATTTTTAATGGCCTATTGGTGTTAAGAATAAGTTGTGATAACTTTGCTTTATAATGGCCTTAGGCCGTCAGGAAAATTAATTATACTAACAGCAAATAACCATTAGAAATTTTTATTTTTACGCACACCGACCATTAGGGATTGAAATGTCCAATTAGTATTTTAAAATTAAAATATCTTATGAATAAATTAAAATTTAGAGTTGTAAAGTCAAAGTTAATAATATCTTATGAATAAATTAAAATTTAGTCCCAAAAATTACTAACGAAAAATAAAAAAAATACAAAAGAAATCATTCAAAATTGGAATTTGCAACCATAAGATGTGCATATAAAACGTAATGTTAAACTTATGAACTTGGAACCATTTCAAGTGCATATAGATAAATAATGTATCTAAGCTCAACCTTCAACTATAGTCCTTGGTCTAGTTTGCCAGTTCACAATCTTTGGCAATACAATTCAAGAAATTGACTTTTTGCTTATTAAATTGTAAGTTTATCAACCAAACTACAGTTTGTGAATCTAATTAAACTTGGGCATTAATCCAGCCTCTTTCCTTTCTTAGATTTAGGCTGTGAAAAATCCCCTTCAATTTAGCCTTTAAACAACGCTATGCTTTTCAGCTTCCTGTAAAAACCTGCTTTTTAAACACCTTGATTATCACGATCCAATCCTCCAAAGGCTCATGTCCTATTCTATTTCAATCATCCTAACTGCCACCGATATTCACTTTAACAACACCACCTGCAGCGGAAAAACCCAATAAATCAAACCATAGTCTTAAATCGACAACAAAAGTATTGTTTCTTCAACAACATTAACCGATGAAACAATATAATAAGGTAATAGACAATTCCAAATTCAATAGGGATAATTATATTCAAATAGAAAGAAAAATAAAGCTTTAAGGATAAATTACTCACTACCACTCAGTATATCAACTAAAAATTGAGAAAATAAAAATTAACCTAAAAGTTAAACATAGAAAAACGCTATTTGCTTAAATTTGTAGACCTCCACTCAACTGTGAAGTTCAGCTCAAAAGTCAGAATGTTGTTATTAAGAAAGAGAGAATCTCAATGGTCAAAAGTTTAACGAGTATCTCGAATGGAAGATAGTTGAAGATGAATGAAATGAATTCAAGAAACAAACATTACCTTAGGCTTGGAGTGAATCCCCTAACCTATTTTTGGTGTTTGTAATCCAATTGATTAGGCAGAATATATATATATATATATAGTGAAATAATTAGGTCGTGTGTCTGTTAATTATATAGTGAAATAATTAGGTCGTGTGTCTGTTAAAGCCCTTGAGTAATTGAATTTAACTACTTCATGATTTTCATTGAGACCGGTGTATTTTTCCACCCACACGTGTTGGAAAAGTATACATGACTAGTGCTTCTAAGGAGCAGAAGTTAAATAATAATACAATCAATTAGAAAAAATAAGTGATATAAACCTCTAGAAATTAAATTGCATTACAAAAATACTCGTATAACATGTATTTGATGTATATAATTCAAGAACATTAGTTGATAAAAAGTAAAAATAATAATTTGATAATGCGGTAAATAGTCAAACTCACATGACTTTTAAGGAGTATGCGCACAAATATTGTTGAAATATCACTTTGACAAAAGGACCGGTGTAATGAGGAAACCTAAAGTGTTTTGAATTTACACTCTATGTTTTGTAACATAATTTGAGTCTGCACCCCATACATTGAACCCGTTGCCATTGAATTTTGGCTCGATATTTATATCCAGTGGATAAAATTGAACGAGAAGGTCAAAAGGGATATAACGATACCCTATATATATATATGTGTGTGTGTGTGTGTGTGTGTGTGTGTGTGTGTGTGTGTGTGTGTGTGTGTGTGTGTATAGAGAGAGAGAGAGAGAGAGTCTTACATGTGCTTGAGTTACGTGTAATGTCACAACATACTTATATGTGTATATAAATAAACTGGAAACTGAGAGAGGATGGAAGGTTCATCAATGTCACAGCTTAGGAGGATCATTTAACACAAAACATAATTTGCGAATCTAAGAGCATGGAGAGAATAACGCTATAGAGAAAAGAGAGGATTTTAGAAGATTGGACCTCTAATTATACATCAATTTGAAGGCAAGTTTATTTAAATACGTGTACAATTGATTTTTTTTTTGTAGATTATGCCTATCCATATGAATTAAAACCCTAACTAACTGATTATAATCTGATTTAAATGATTTAAATCAAGTTAATTTGTAATTAACCTCATTAAGAAATAATTAGGATAAATTTAGCATTATTTTGATTGAATTCTCCCTAAAAATTGATATTGATTTTTACTCATCAATATTTTTCAAATTATTAAGCATCACGGGTATTGTTTCTTGTCTCATGTGTGTAGGTACAAAATTGAGGATTACTTTTGCACACCCTGATGATGACAAATAAAGAGTGAAGAAGTTGAAGAATTGAACATGTTGAAGACTGTTTGAAGACACATCATTTAGTATTTTCAGTTTTTGGGTTTAATGGGGATATTAAATTGTATGTCATTTGTTTTAAGTTTGGGTAGCATAATTCGATAGTTTTTATGTATTTACCGGCATAGACATAAGGTGGGGGGGGAGGGGATTTGTAAGAAGTGATTTTATAAATGTTCGTTTAGAATCTAGGAAGTTTTCTAAGTGTCCTAGTTCACAACATATATGTCTTATACAGCTACATTCGGCACGTCAACACGATCATCCATGACGTCCTTGATCCGAATCCGAAGTTTTCACGCACCCATCATCTTCAAACGTGCATAGTGTAACATCACCAAGCAACGTGCAACGTGCGTCTTCAACCGTTCCCACTACTCCACTCGCAATTATGGTAAAATATTTAATTTGAATTTTTTAATATTTACATATTTATTTGGGAATTTTTAGAAAATATTTTTTAGTATCTGAAATGTTGCTTCAAGAGAAGAATTTTTTCTATGTGTTGAAGCGAACAAGTTTTGTCGTTCACGTCGTTCGAACGAGATCGTATTGTCGTTCAAACGACATATGCATCTCGTGCGAAGTCGATCAAACGACATAAACTATCGTTCGAGCGACATACCTGTTTTGTTTGAGCGACAATGCAGCCTCAATTTTCTTATAAATTCCAGTTTTCTGTATTCATGTTTTTCAAGTCTTCATAACTCCATTTTCTGCAAAAACAGCTGCAAATAAAGACTTCATTTTTTAGTGTTTTAAACCTCTTTTGATTCACAAAATCGTACCAAATTCACATGTGAGTCATTTAAATCCTAGAGTACTTATTCTACTCATCTGGAGTACTCTTGTGGAGAAGAAGGCTGATTATCTGTTGCTGACGATTGGAGCTCTTGCGGGATCTCTTGTCGACGACAACGAACCGACGCCTGCGGGTATTCATGTGTCAAACTTATATCTTTGTATTTGCAAGTTGTTATAAGATATAGTGAAATAAAAAGGTTTTGCCCCTTTGGGGGATTTTTCCTCAAATTTGTGATTATGTGCATGATTGCTTTTACTTAATTAGTTAATCATATTTAGTTACAAGAGTTAGGATTTTGGGGCTTAAAATTGGAATTTAATTAAACAAGTTTTATCATGATTGTTGGCTCACTCTCAAATTGGTATCAAAGCGTATTACACAATTATTCCGCATAAATGTTTTGCAATTTTTTTTCTGGATATCAATTTTGTTCTAAAAATTGATTTTGAAAAAGCGCAATTTCATTGGAAAACTTGTATAATCAAGTGCCATTTTTTTACGGACAAATTATGCATATTGGAAAGCCCATATGAAATGCTACTTAAAGGCCATTGACAAACGTGTTAAGGTTATATGTGAAATAGGGTGGACTCCTCCCACTATCACTGCTAATAATGTCATGAATCTTAAACCTGTGACTAAACGGACTGAAGACGAATATAAATGGAGCACATGTAACTCACGTGGGCTTAGTGCAATTTATGGCGCCGTCATCCCTAAGGAGTTTCGATGAATTATGACGTGCACTACGTTTAAAGAAGTATTCTACAACTTACCCATTAAGGCACTAATGTAGTCAATGAATCAAAATTGCAAAATTTAACTACACAATTTGAAACAATCACCATGCTTGAATCTAAGTGTTTTGATGAATTCTATGAACGCTTATATGATATTATAAACAGTAGTGTCAATCTAGGTGAACACATTCCTGATGCTAGAGTTGTTAAAAAGATTCTGAAATCACTACCTAAGTGTTTTATCCCTAAACTCACTGTGTTAAATTCCTCAGGAAATTTGAGTAGTCTAAAATTAGAAGAATTAGTAGGAGAACTACAAACTTATGAAATTGGTATGTTTCCTAACACGATAAAATTCAAAGATAAAGGAGTAGCACTTAAAGCCCAGGCTAGGAAGAGTGAGGGGTCACAAGAAACAGAGGTGAGTCATCTAGGAGAAAAGAGGAAGAGATATCTGATTCAGAATTTGATTTTGATTTTGATTTAGACGATTTGGCTTTGTTTGCAAAAAATTTCAAGAAATTTCTCAAATTAAAGAAAAATGGTAATTTCAAAGATAAAAAGAATTTTGAGAAAAATAAGTATGAAAAGAAAAATGATAAATATAAAAAGGATGCACCTAAGAAAGACTATAAGAGATGTTATGATTGTGACGGTATAGGTCATAAGGCATTTTAGTGTCCTACTAGGTTGAAACATCAAGGCAAAGGCAAAGTTGCTTTATATGCCTCCCTTAGTGACGACGGTGAGGTCGAGTCGGTGGATTTTGGAGACGAATCACCGCATGAATGTAACTTTACAGCATTCATGGATAGTCATGTGAGTACTGATGGTGCAACTCACAATGATGAGGAAGCTACTTCACAAGGACACCTCGATAGTTAAAGCGATGTGAGTGTGGGGGGGGATGCTATAAGTGAGAGCGAGAGTGATCTACGAAGCGCGTATGCCGATTTATATATTGATTCATTCAAGACTAAAAAGTGTAATAAAGCGTTAAAACTTATGATCGTTGCCTTAGAAAAATATTTGGGAGAGATGAGAGAGAGAGTCCTCCATTAGCACTGCCTTGAGAGAGAAAAATATACTATTTGCGTTGAGAGAGAGATTTTGCGTAGAAAGAGAGAATTTGTTTACAGAGGGAGAGAGAGATTGTTTGGAGAGAGAGAGAGAGTTATTTGGATAAAGTGAAAGGGGACTTGACCAAGAAAGTGGCTAGTATTACGAGTGAGCTCCATTTCTCCCTGGACACTCAAAATAAACTTGAAGCCCTTATAGCCCAGCTCACTCATGACCTTGAGAGAGCCCAGGAGGTCAAGGTAAAGATAGAGGATAGATCTGGAAAGATGGAAAAGATGATCCTCGCCCCTGCTTTAGGGTTTGGTCAAAGGCAGGGAATAGGTTTTTATAGTGCTTCCACGTCTCATGTTATATCAAAACTAATTCATGGGTTTACGATGAATCCTTATAGCCATCACACAAAACCCTAAAAAAAAGTTTGACCAAGAAAAGCAAACCAAGGTCGGCCTAAGACTGTGTATTTTTGTACCTATTACAAAAGAAAAGGCCACCTTAAGGAGTTTTGCTATAGTTTGGTCGAATACGATGTACTTTCCCTCTGTCACGTACCACTACCGACTTTTTTTGTCTTAGAGAACAGGTTGAGTTTCTAATCACCACTTCTCAGAGTTTAATGGAAGAGTTCCAATGAATGTTTTTGCCATTAACGGACACTTCCAAAATCCTGTCTAGAACCAATAATAATAAGGGCAAGCAAAAGGTTACCTCTTCTTTAGTACTCAATCACAACATAAAAGCCCTCATTGTTCATATTTCTCTTAAAGCACATAATACCTCACAGTGGTATTTCGATAGTTGATACTCCAAGCACATGACAACTGACGTTTCATTTTTTACCTACCTAGAGGATCATAAGGAAGGTAAAGTCACTTATGGAGATGGGAGAAAGTCTATCTTAGTAGGACAAGGTACAGTAGAGATACCCAAATTTCATAAGCTAGAGAATATTTTGTACGTCAAGGTTTTGTAAGAGAACCTTATCAGTATTAACCAGCTGTGGGACACTAACTTTGCAGTAAAATTTGACCAGATTAAGTGCGATGTTTATGATCAAGATGATAAACTTCTATTGCAAGGGGTGAGGACTGAAGATAATTTCTATGGCATTGTGCCCAAGTCTTTATTTGTCCGTAACAGCACCACGATCACTCATATGGATTTGTGGCATTAACGTCTAGGTCATGTAAATTTTATAGATTTGGAGATATTAGCTAAAAAGGACCTAGTATGTGGCTTTCCATCACTTGGAAAGTGATTTGTAGACCCTGTTAGTTGGGAAAGCAAGTCTGTAGCCCCCACAAGAAGTTGAATTCTGTCACCACTTCAAGAGTGCTTGAGTTAATACACATGGATCTTATGGGTCCAACTCGTACTAAGAGTTTGGGTAGTAAGAGGTATATTCTACTAATGGTAGATGATTTCTCTAGTTACTCGATTGTAGGTTTTCTGAGAGAGAAATCCTATGTTGTGGAATTTCTTGCGACCAAGTGTCGTGTCTTGCAAAATCAAAACGGTGTCACTATTAAAAGAATGCGAAGTGACAACGACACTGAATTTAAGGAAGCTAAAGTAGATCTTTACTGTGAGAGCCTAGGGATCAAACATAAATTTTCATTCATGAAGGCTTCTTAGCAAAACGAGATTATCGAGAGGAAGAATCGTACGATTCAGGAGATGGCTAGATCTATGCTTTTAGGTTGTAGAGTTGCTAGGAGATTTTGGGCAGAGGCGGTGTCTATCGCATTCCATACTGTGAATAGGGTTTACCTTCATCCACACACACTTAAAACGTCTTACGAATTATGGATTGGAAAGAAACCCAAACTTTCATATTTTCGTATCTTTGGGAGCAAATGTTGTATCCTATGGGATAGAGAGCAATTAGGAAATTTTGACTCCCAACGCGACGAGGGAATATTGTTAGGATATTCATCGACAAGTAGAGCATATCGGGTGTTTAACTTGAGGAGCTCTAAGGTTATGGAGTCGATAAATGTCACCATGTAAGATGACGAACAACCGACGTTTGTTGATTCTAACCTTTTGTGTGAGGATAACGCACTTCCTATTGATGATCCCATTGTGCCTCCCACACCTAGAGTGGACCCTACTCCTGACTTAGGGGACATGCCTGCTTGGGTTCGCAAGACTCGTGATCCTACTTTCATTATAGGATATCCCACATTAGGAGTGAGGACTCGTGATCAGCTAGAAAACATGGTTAACTTTGTCTACTGCACGTCTAAAGTCAAGCCAAAGAACGTCAAAGAAGCACTCAAGGATGAACACATGATATCTGCTATGCAGGATGAGTTTCTTCAGTTTAGAAAGAATGATGTTTGGAAACTTATCCCCCAACCTAGTGAGAAGAATGTGATTGGTACCAAGTGGGTCTATAAGAACAAGATGGATAAGAATGGTACAATTATCCAAAATAAGGCTAGGTTGGTCGCTCGGGGCTACACACAGATAGAGGGTGTAAACTTTGATGAGACATTTGCTCCTTTTGCGAGGCTTGAGTCCGTCTGTATACTACTCGCCATTGCATGTCATCTACACTTCAAATTATACCAAATGGATGTCAAGAGTGGGCCTTTCTAAATGTCATTATATACAAGGAAGTTTACGTGGCACCCTGATCATGTCTATTTTATGAGAAAAGCCCTGTATGGTTTGAATTAAGCACCACATGCTTGGTATGATAGGCTTACTTCATATATCTTAGCCCGTGGGTTTATGAGAGGGGGAGTAGATAAGGCGTTGTTTGTTCAGAGACGAGACGGTGTTATTTTGGTTGCCCAGGTCTATGTGGATGACATAGTCTTTAGATCCACGTGCTCCTAATATGTTCATGACTTTGAGGAGGAGATGAAGAGAGAGTTTGAGATAAGCATGGTTGGTGAGCTTACATTCTTCCTTGGTCTCCAGGTTTGTCATCTAGAGAATGGGATGTTCATCTCCTAATCCAAGTATGCTAGAGACCTAGTGAAGAAATTTAGTTTAGACTTCACAAAGCACGCACGTACCCTGATAAGTACCTCAACAAAGCTTAGTAAGGACACTTCAGGTAAGGACGTAGAGCAAACCTTGTATCAAAGTATGATAGGTAGTCTTATCTACTTGACTGGAAATCGTCCCGATATTGCCTTTAGTGTCAGAGTTTATGCACGATATCAAGCATCCCCGAAAGAGTCACATTTACTTGCTCTTAAACGTATTATCAAATACGTGAATGGGACTCTCTCATTTGGCATTTGGTATTCCTTTGATACCGATGATCGTTTATTCACCTATTCGGATGTCGATTGGGCCAGGGATATAGATGGATGTAGGAGCACTTCTGGTGGTGTTTTCTCTTCGATTTTGCTCTTATCTCTTGGTTGAGCAAGAACCAAAACTCCATCCCTTTGTCCACTGCGGATGCTGAGTACATAACCGCTGGGAGTTGTTGCACGCAACTTCTATGGATGAAGCACATGCTGGAGGATTATGGGATATCACAAAACACCATGACTATTTCTAGTGATAACACGAACATGATACACATATCCTGCAATTCAGTCCAGTATTCGCGCACAAAGCACATTAGGATACGTGAACACTTTATTTGTGAGCTTGTTGAAGAGAAAGTCGTACCCTGAAGTTTATTTTCTACCGACCTCTAGTTAGCCAATATTTTGATGAAGCCTTTAGACGATCTTAGATTTGAGAGTCTTAGGAAGTCTTTAGAAATTTGCATAGTTGACTGAGGGGTAGTTACCATGTTTAGAATATGATGCCTTTTTCATGTTCACATCATTGATTCCTATCTCTAGATTGTATCATTTGTATTTTTGTTTATTTTGGTTTTGTTTTTTTGTCTTATTTTTTAAAAAAATCCAAAAAGATTTTTTTTTTTTTTGAAAAATTGAAAAATCCAAAAATATTTCGGTTTTCATAAAATTTTTGAAAAAGTCAAAAATATTTTATTTTTATCAAACTTTTTGAAAAACACAAAAGGAATTTTGTATTTGGTTTACACTGCTTATGGATGAACATTAAAGATAGTCATAGTCACAATTACATTCCATATTTCACGTGACTATTTGATAGTGTTTTAAGATGCTACATTATTTCATCCATGTGCTTTATAATGCATGGAGTCATTGAGATGTGATTAGGGATATTTTCTACATGTTTGGTTCCTTAACTCCTTTAATGCACACATGCACAATTTTATTTTATTTGTGTACTTGTCTATCACATGTTGGTTTGAGTGTTTTCATTTTAATTCTGCTTATACAACGAACCATATGCGATAACACTTGACAGTGAAAGTAGGGCATGTAAGAACCGTTGCTCGTGAGAAATTTGTTTAAAATAAAAAATGATGAGTGAACGTGGGAAAGAGCTGTGGGTGAATAATATTCTCGCCATGAAAGCTACCGTTTGAAAAGTGCCCGAAAAAAATTGAGGCAATAAAAAGATACATATGCCAAAAGGGGGCCATTTAGTTTAGATAATCTCAATTGAAAAATAAAGATTTATTATTTATGAGAGAGATTGGAAGGAAATAGTCAACGGGTTTGCACGTCTTGACAAGGTCCTGAAAAATCATTAAATGGTTTTGGGCGTTATTGGGGTGGAAATCACTTTGAACTTTGATTTGTTGATTAGATTGAGTTGATTTCTTATAATTCCACCAATTTAACACCTAAGGGAGATATTGAGATCATTCGGTAGGAATATCCGAAATTCATCGTGCACATATATTATGGTTGTATGCATTTATTTGCCTATTGAATTTGTTCACACCCATTCATTCCAATTCCATGACTTGTTTATTTTCATGTTCTTTCATGGTGTGATTTTTTTTTACAATTTTTTGTTTTGAAAAATTGAAAAAGAGAAAGTTTTCTTACCTTGTGACATTATCCAATTGCATTGCTTAGTGTTCTTCATATTTGTCTAGTTAGGGACATCATAAAAAGGGGGAGAAGATATTATGGGGGAGATTTGTTTGCTTGGATGTTGAATTGATATAGATTTTTACTCATCAATATTTTTCAAATTATTATGCATCACGGGTATTGTTTCTTGTCTCGTGTGTGTAGGTACAAAATTGAGGATTATTTTTGCACACCCACCCTGATGATGACAGAGAAAGATTGAAGAGGTTGAAGAATTGAAGATGTTGAAGAATCTTTAAAGATACATCATTTAGTATTTCGAGTTTTTCGGTTTAATGGGGATATTAAATTGTAAGCATTTGTTTTAAGTTTGGGTAGCATAATTCGAATTGTTTTTATGTATCTACCGGCATAGACATGGGGGGGGATTTATAAGGACGTGATTTTATAAATGTTCATTTAGAATCTAGGAAATTTTCTAAGTGTTCTAGATTGTCTTATATCGCTACATTTGGCACGTTAACATGATCATATATGACGTCCTTGATCTGACTCCAAAGTTTTCACACATCCATCATCTTCAAACATTCATAGTGCAACATCACCAAGCAACGTGCGACGTGCGTCTTCAACCGTTCCCACTACTCCACTCACAATCATGGAAAAATATTTAATTTGGACTTTTTAACGTTTACATATTTATTTGGGAATTGTTTAGAAAATATTTTTCAATACTTGAAATGTTTTCGTTCGAGAGAAGAATTTTTTCTAAGTGTTGAGGTGAACAAGTTTTGTCATTCACGTCATTCGAACGAGATCGTATTGTCATTCAAACGACATACGCATCTTGCGCGAAGTCGTTATAACAACACAAACTGTCGTTCGAGCGACAACGCCGCCTCAATTTTCTTATAAATTCCAGTTTTCTGCACTTGCGTTTTTCAAGTCTTCACAACTCTGTTTTCTGGAGAAATAGTTGTAAATAAAGACTTCATTTTTTAGTTCAAGTTGTAAGGTTATATGGACTAAGGTTATTTCGTAGAATACACACACTACACTATAAAAATTTGCCAGAGAGAGAAATATTCCAATTTTAATACCCTTTGCAAATTAGTAAGTTAGCATGAACAATTATCAATTAAAGTAATGGAATTGTCAACTTGATTAAGAGATATAAATTTAGCCAAATTTATCCTTTTTATCCTACCCATACATCTAGGTGATTAAATGATATAAAATAAGAAATCACAACCACAACGCGCCGATGTACGAGAAAAACCCAAATGGGATAAACCTTGGATGGTTGTGCCTAGACAAATCCACTACAATAAAGGTTTTACAAGGGACTCAAAAGACTTATAGACTTGACTCACTAAGACATGTTGATGTCGTCTCCTCTACCTCCGTTTGTAATACGCAAAGCTCCAACGCGTTGCACAACACTGCTCGTGTCTCGGTATCCGCCGAAGTCCAAAGAACCGTCTCCAATCAATTGGGACGTAGAAATCCACCGCATATGTCCATGATTAAATTCAGGTTGAAAGTATGGGGTTTTGGATCATTCAAAAACAAAATTGTGTTGAGAGTTTTTCATAAAAAGGAAGACAAGAATTCTTCTTTTGAAATGTGCAAGTCCCTAATTGAAAAACTGTATTTTGACCAAAGTAGTTATGCAAAATAACTATAGAAAAGATTTTTAAAAAAATCACAATTGACAAAACTCGTTCGAACGAGATCGTTCGAATGAGTTTTCTAACGATAACCCAGTACAATATAAGGCAGGTCGTTAGAACGAATTCATTCGAATGACAATTCTAACAAACCTTCTAACGATATGACAGTGTATATAGGCCAGGTTCATTAGACCCAGGTCGTTCGAACGACCTGGGCTGACTTCGAACGAAAATTAAATTTTCTCCAAAAATGATTTAAAATTAATTTGAAAATTTTCCATAAATATTTTAAGTGAATTAAAATTAACTCCAACACATAAATTGAATTTGGGTCATATACCTTATAGGAAAAGAGAATGGAATGCGATTTGATGAAGCGTGAAAAGACGGATGCTCAAATATCCATGGATGATAGATGTGTGACATGTTAAGACCCAAAAATATTTTGTCCAACGGAATAGCCAATACTACAAATGACTCGATTGGAAATTTGTCCTTACAAATCTCCCCTTTTGGATATTTCGGGACAAAACAAAAAAAAAAATATAACCAAAAAGAAACTGAATTTGCTAAGCCAGCCATCAAGCCGATTCTAAAGCCCATCCCAAAAACCCCAAAAAAATGACAGACAAACAGACTCGACTGACAATTGGCTACAGAGAAGTAGGCGATATATGGGCAAATAAAAATGAAGACCAACACACATGAAACGACTAACACATAAAACGCATGGGGAAAATAGAAAATATAAATCATGGTAAGAAAATTATGGTAAACATATGTGAAACATGTTAAACTCCCCCTAAAAATATCAATGTTTCTCCCCCTTTTTTGTCCGGAAAAGACAAAGGGATAGAATTAAACCTGCATGGTTAGAGAACATGACACGAGGAATAAAAAGTAGCAGCAAAATATCCAACACATGCCAATATCTTTATATGCAACAATAGAATCAAAACTGGAAACAGATATTAATAACCATAAATATGGAAAAACAAATATACAAACATAATGAAAGAGTATCCAAATAAGTTCATAATCTAGTATAAGGGAGATAACAAAAACAAATATGATCCACTCGCCCTCACAAGTATATAGTTTAAAATAAACTTAAATAAAAAGAAAATTAGGGAGCTGGAGCGTCATTGGGGGAATCATCTGGAAGGGATCCTGAACCAGATAAGCCTGCACCACGACGCATCTCCATACGATGAATCACCTCAAGATGCTCAAGTAGGATGGAATCACGACAATCCTGGGCTTCATCTCGACTATCTTGAGCTTCCTTCCGACGAGCCTGAGCATCACAATCCCACTGCATGTTAAGCAAAAGCTCCTGCATAATAGCCCTATCCCGGTGTCTTTCTTCCTGAATTTGCTCCACCTGTGAACAAACAAAACTAAGATCCTTCGATTCAAGTGGTGGGTGAGTACGAGAAGATTATGGTCTAGAGGGAGCAGGAGTTGAGGCAGCGGCAGATTGTGAGGATGCGGATTGAGAGGTAGTGATCTGTGGAGTATCAGGGGGTAAGTGAATACGAGAGCGACCAACGGAAGACATATCAATTTTTTGGTAACGGGTCACAGGGACATCAGAGGGAAGACGAGGGCATCCCACATCAAGACAACGACGAGTGATAATAATCGTAAAAGGAAGTGCTTACCTAACAGGACCAGATGGGTTGACTTTTACATATTTAATAACCATTAAAATGAAGGCGGGGGGGGGGGGGGTGAATGGCATCTCTAATGATGATAGCAAACATGAGATCCACGTGCAACTTGGTAATTTGAGTGGAGTTGGCACGAGGAATGAGAAAGGCACAAACAATCCAATTGAGTACCATAAAATTTGGATTTAAATTCTTATGGTAAATTGTAATGGCACCGGATTGAATAATTCGACTCACGGTGTTCATCATAAGACCAGAGGCAGGACGAGAGTTGGGAGGCCAAGGATAAGAGGGATTTATGACACGGAGTAATGGGACAAGACGAGCGATGGATTCAGGAGAGATGATGACTTCGCGACCTCCTACTCTAGTGAAAATATGATCCTCACAAACACTCATCCAAAAGAAAAATTCTCTAATAAGGTCGGGATAAATAGAGTAGGTGAGATTTAACAGCGGTTCCAACCCAAATCAGGAATCCAAGAGTGAACAGTAGTGACAGCTAGAGTGGGGAGATTGACGATTTTTTCTTTAACATAGGATCGAGTGGAAAATCCTTGGGTATGGTATTGGGTATGACTGTCTAGAGTTCTCCAACGCAGTTTGAGATCAAGAATTGACGCATCAACATTAGTGTCCTTATCTGAGGAGGATGAAGAGGAAGAAGAACATTGCTCAGGAGAGGCACTTATTCTACGGGTACGACGACTACAATTCGGCATACTAAGAGAACTAAACTAGAACCTACCCCAAAAAATTCCAACCGAACCGCCAAATGACACCATCAAAACCAAACAGCAGCATAATCCCATCCTCCATTAGCAATAAAGAAAAATATAGAAAATGCCAAAAAAAAATTAAAAGTAAGTCCATGAAATTAAAATAACAATTGTACTTTAAGAAGAATGGAAAATATTCGTGGAGCTCAACTTTAATTAGGGGAAAAGAAAATGAAATTAGAAAATATAGAATATAGCCCCAAGACGAAATCGTATATATAGGGGATTGGGTGAGTATGATGGAAGAAAAATGAAATTTGAGAAAAGACACCCAATGACATATGTATAGATATGTATAAAAACATATATCAAAAATGAAATGAAGAAGGAAAAACAAATACCTTGATGGGAAGAAAAGGAAGAGATCGTTCCTTCAAAATGGATGGAGGTGGGTGAAAATATAGGGGTTTAAAGAATGTGGAAATGGGTTAATGGAAGTTGAGATGATGACGATGATGGGAGAAATGGATAGAGAGAGGGATGAAGATCGTGGGATGTAGAGGAGTTGAGGAAGAGTGGAGAGAGAGAAGGTAAGAAAAAATTAGAAAATGGGTTCGTGTTGGAACAAGAGAGAAGTGGAAGCTGAAACGGTGGAAAGAAAAAAAAACATTACCGCCCATTAAAAACGCAGATCATTCGAACGAAATTGGAAAATCGTTCGAACGAACTTCGAATCAAAAGACAGAAGCTTAGGTGCCAAAACTCGTTCGAACGAGATTTTCTAACAAAAAAACTAAGTTTTTGAAAACTTCAAAAGAGACACACAAAAAAGGTTAAAAATTCATAATAGAAGGCCTAAAAGGTTATAAACCAAAAACAATAATTTTTAAGATGTCCCAGGTAGTGTTGAGATTTCCAAACCATGAGAGCGGGAATGTAGGGGTGTGAACAATGCGAGTGAGAGCATTATGAAGACAATGCATAAGTGTAAAATGCCAAACAATATATTCACGTAATATACACTCTTATACGCCTTGTGACTATAAATGGAATATGATGCAATAATATCCACAAAAATAAACGCTTGGAAGATTGATGATTCTCATGCCAATAGCATCACTAAAACGAAAGCAATATGGATTAATTGTGCAAAACCATTGATCTTCAACCTATGTCTCCCATCAATATGAAATAATCTCTTGAATTCTTTTGATTTTGAAAGAGCAACGATACTATCATCAAAATGATAAATTAGCCTTGGCTATCTTTTTTATGCCACAATTGTTTTAGTCTCTTTTATATTTTTGCAAATGGTGGCTATTCGCGCAAAAACATTTTATTTTCGCAGCTCGTGTCCATTTCTAAGCACAAATAAATCGAATGAATATAATGATCATTTTTCCAAATCGAGGAAATGGTTTTACATGCACAAGATCGATTGCTCATAAAGGGGTGACAAAATTGATAAGACAACATCGCACTTCACTTATCGTATGCCAAGTGACTTAGATAATCATGCAATTTCGTGAAGGGTGTGTGCAAATAAGGCAATATTTTGAGGCAATCATAGTGAAATATATCGTAAATAAGCATCAATGTGCACAAGTGAGATAAAGTCCGGATTAGCATCTCATCGAAAGCCACGTGGACATGGAATGGGATAAAGATCCAAAAACATCATACACATTACTTATATGGACAAAAGTTTTATGAAGGCCATTCTACTACAAACAATGAAAATGATTTTTTTTTGAATATATATATATATAAGTAATAATCTAGTTCATAGGTATAAAAATAGACATGAGAAACAACCTAAACTACATGACCGACTCCGAAATCTTCAATGGAGCAAACCCCAATGGAATTCCTAAGGTTTTCAAACCTAAGGGCATCTAGAGGTTTGGTAAAGATATCGGTCAATTGATGATCGGTGCCTACAAAGCTCAAGGAAACGACTTTTTCTTCAACTAATTCTCGAATGAAGTGTTCACGAATCCTAATGTGGTTTGTTCTAGAATGTTGGACAGGATTTCAAAAATGTTAATAACACTAGTATCGTCACAATAAATAGTCATAGTGCCTTGTGGAATACCGTAATCCTTTAACATTTGTTTCATCCAAATGAGTTGAGTGCAACAACTCCCGGTGGCTATGTATTTGACCTCCACTGTGGAAAAAGAAATGGAATTTTGTTTCTTGCTCATCTATGAGACAAGTGCACTACCAAAGTAGAAACAGCCACCTGATGTACTTTTGCATCCATCAACATCTCCTGCCCAGTAGGCATCTGAATATGTCGATAGACAATCATTAGTGTCGAATGAATACCAAATCCCAAAAGACAGGGTCCCACTAACATATTTGATAATATGTTTAATGGAAAGTAAATGAGACTCTTTTGGGGCGGCTTGATAGCGGACACAAACTCCTACACTAAAGTAAATATTCGAACAACTGGCAGTTAAGTAAAGTAGACTACCTATCATACTCCTAAAGAGAGTGTGCTCTACATCATTTCCTTCGGTGTCCTTACTAAGCTTAACCGATGAACTCATTGGAGTACGTGCATGCTTAGTGGATTCTAGTTTAAATTTCTTCACAAGGTTTTTTGCATACTTGGTTTGGGACAAAAATATCCCGTGATCGAGTTGTTTCACTTGAAAACCTAAAAAGAAAGTAAGCTCACCGACCCTACTCATCTCAAATTCATCTTGTATTTCTTTTGAAAAGAATTAAGTATGTTTATCACACGTATAACCAAATACTATGTCGTCAACATACACTTGTGCAACTAAAATAGCTTTCTCATCATGACGGAAAAATAATGTCATGTCTACTCCCCCTCTCAAAAAGCCATGAGAAAGGAGATAAGAGGTGAGACTTTCGTACCAAGCATAGGGTGCTTGTTTCAAACCATAAAGTGCTTTCTTTAGAAAGAAGACATGATTAGGATGCTTCGGGTCCTCAAACCCTTTAATTTGTTCAACATAGACTTCTTCTTAAAGAATACCATTTATTAATGAACTTTTGAAATCCATTTGATACAATTTAAATTTAAGGTGACATGATATGGCTAGTAAAAGGCGAACTCACTCTAACCTAGCAACTGGAGTAAAAGTTTCTTCAAAGTAAACACCTTCTATTTGAGTATATCCTTATGCAACTAACCTATCTTTATTTTGAATAATGACACTATTTTCATCCATTTTATTTTTAAATATCCATTTGGTACCAATAACATTAGAAGCACTAGGCCGTGGAACTAATTCCAAATCATCATTTTTCTTAAATTACAACAATTCTTCCTGCATAGCATTTATCCAAAATTCATCTTTTAGATCTTCCTTAACATTTTTAGGTTCAATTTTGAAAAGTATATCACAAATAGGTAACTTTATTTTCTAATTGAGCCCTAGTCTTGACACGTACCTCGAGATCTCCGATAATTTTTGAAGGGTCATGACTTTTACGAACCCAAAGAGAAGGATCCTTTCTCTCAGTAGTGGGAACAACCAAGTCAGTGTGAGACTCAACATTTTCTACATCGGGAACAACATCACACTCACATGACAAATCTTCCTCATTTTCAATAAATGCGTTTGGAGCATCGTCTTTTATTACAACATTTATTGATTCCATGACTTTTAAAATACTTAAGTTGAAAACTCTAAAAGCTCTACTATTTTGAGAATATCCTAGGGAGATACCTTCATCACTCCTTGAGTAAAATTTACCTAGGAGTTCTCTATCCCAGAGGATATAACAAGGACTACCAAAAACTCTAAAATATCCCAAATAAAGTTTCTTTCCAATCCACAATTCATATGGCCTTTTATTAGTATTAGGATACAAATAAACCCTATCTACAGTGTGACATGCTGTGTTAACCGCTTCGGCCCAAAACCAACGAGGCACATTCCTTCCTAAGAGCAAAGATCTTGCCATTTCTTGGATCGTTCAATTTTTTCTTTCAATTATACCATTTTGTTGTGGTGTTCGAACGGTCGAGAATTCATGCTTAATTCCTATTTCATCACAACAGGCATTTACAATGGATTCCTTGAATTCGGTTCCATTATCACTCCTAAAGCGATTTATGGTAACACCGTGTTGATTTTGAAGAACTCTACATTTAACAGTGAGAAAATCAACATTCTCGAATTCTTCTCTTAGAAAACCTACTATGGAGTATCTTGAAAAATCATCCACCATCACTAAATTATCTCTTTCCTCCTATGCTCTCGGTACGAGTGGGGCCCATAAGGTCCATATGTATCAATTCTAAGACACAAGAGGTAGTTATTGAGTTCAACTTTTTATGTGGATTCTTAATTGGCTTTCCTAATTAATAAGGCCCGCAAATAGTTGAGGTTGGTTTTCCTAGAGATGGTAAACCTCAAACTAGCTCTTTCCTCACTAAACGATCAAGATATCTAAAGTTAATAAGACCTAATCGTTGATGCCAAAGATCGTCAAACGAGGCTTTTGCACTATTGCAAACTAAACAGGACTTAGGAACTATTCCGTAGCAATTGTGACTAGTTCACACACCTTGTAAAATAGCCTCACCCGATTTATCATATACGGTGCACTCCGATTGATTAAACTTAACATCAAGATTTTCATCACATAACTGGCTAATACTTATCAAATTTTTCTTGAGACCATCAACATAAATGACAGTTTAAGTTTAGGAAACTCAAAAATTTCAATAGACCCTCTACCCATAATTCGAGATCTGCTTACATCCCCAAATGTGACCTTACCATCTTTATAGCTTTCAAGAGTGGTAAACAAAGATTTATCCCCGGTCATATGTCTCAAACAACCACTATTAAAGTACCATTGGGAGGTATTTTGAGCTTTAAGTGCAACATGAACATTAAAATCTTTATTGGTATTATCTTTCTTAATCCATGCTTGAGTTGTGTATTTCCCTTTGTTGATTCTAGTCTTTTGATCAGAATTATTTCCTTGATCCATAGAGAACCTTAGAAATTTTTCCATTAAATCTTTCGAAGTGTTAACTATATTTTCAACTTGGTTCTTAAGGCTAGCAAAGGAGATATAGTGTGGATTAGATGTAGTAAAATAGGAATTCTTCCCAAGCTTGTAATAAAAATCTCTAAGGTGACCCCTTTTGTGACAATAGGTACACAGATAGGGTTGGTTATGAGTCACTTTTATATATTGCTTAGGAGCGATTATTTTTGGTAGATTAGGTTTTGGAGGGTTTGTTTTAGTAATAAACTTGGATATGGGTTCAAAATTAATGTTGGATGACTCACCTTCCTCATAACCTATGCCCTTTCTCTCTTGATAACCTTTATCCTTATATCCTAAAACAGGACCTAGAAATAATTTTTCCATTCTTCATGAATTATCTTCGATTGTGACGTTGACTTCATGAGAGGAATCGAGATCTTTCTCAAGTTGGACAATTTTAGCTTTAAGAGATTTTCTAATCTCTAAGGACTCAAGAAGATCTTTGTTGACACATTCTAAGGAGTTAATTAAGTCACATTTTTCTTTACCTACCAAGATAAGCTTCTCAGAAAGAGATATCTTAATTACCTCGAGTTGACTAACTAAAGCCTCCTTCTCCTTCAGGCGTTTCAACTCTTTTTCTAAGGTTAACACTTTAAGCATTAATCTCTTATTAACCTGTTGAATACACATGGATTCGATGTACAACTCGGTATAGGCGGATTGTAACTCACTTTCATCAACATTGCTCTTACTTTCTTCTACATCACTACTTTCAGATTGAGTGGATAAGACCTCAAGTTCAAGCTCTGAATTGTCAACTTTAGGAAGTGACTCACTTGAATCACTAGCATGACTTTCTATAAAAGCTGTAAAATTATTTCTAGACGGTTTAGAGTCATCGGAGTCTTCAGACTCAATATCACTATCACTTAGTGTAGCATTATAAATTTCCTTTTATTTACCCTGTCTCTTAAGTTTAGTAGGGCACTCAAAGGCTCTATGACCGCGTTCCTCACACTCAAAACATCTCTCCGAATAATCCTTTTTAGGGTTGTCTCTTTTAAACTTCTGAGGATCCTGATTATTAAAACTTCTATTACCTCTGTTTTTGTTTTTCTCAAATTTCGATTTTTCAAATTTCGAGTTTTGCTTTTTGAACTTTAGAATTTTTTAAACTTTTTTAGCAAATAGACCTATATCATCAGGATCGATATCAGACTCATCGAACTCAAACACTTCTTTTATCTTTACTTTCAAGGCAACACCCTTATCTTTGGTTTTGTTATCTTTAGGAAACATATCTAATTCTTATTTTTGAAGATCACCAATAAGCTCTTCAAGTTTTAAAGTATTTAATTTTCCTGAGGAATTAAGAACTGTGACTTTTGGGATGAAACGCTTAGGAAGGCATCTAAGAATTTTCTTAACAACATGATCTTCAGGGATTTTATCACCTAAGTTAAAGCAAGAATTAACAATATCAGATATACGAGCATAAAACTCATCAAAAGTTTCAGTTTCTTTTGGTGATGGTTTCAAATTGGGTTGTTAAGTTTTGAAGTTTTGAAGCTTTAACTACACTAGTTCCCTCACGAGTAACTTGGAGAATATTCCAAGCCTCATTTGACGTCTCAAATGTCATTATACGATGAAATTCATCGGAAGTCACAACACTAAATAAGGAATTTAAACCTTTAGAGTTAAAGTTGCACAATTTTAATTCATCCTCCCTCCAATCCTCTATAGGTTTTAAAACAGTTTCTTCTCCAACAGCTATAGTAGGTGGAGACCATCCCTTTTCAACAGCTACCCAAACACGTTCCTTAATAGATTTTAACGAAGCATTCATACGTGCTTTCCAATAAGTATAATTAGTTCCATCAAACATAGTATGTCTATTCGACGAAAAACTATCCATATAACCTCCATGATTCATCTAAATAACTTTTAGAGACTAGCTCTGATACCAATTTCAAGTTGTAAGGTTATATGGACTAGGTTATTTCGTAGAATACACACACTACACTATAAAAAATTGCCAAAGAGAGAAATATTCCAATTTGATACCCTTTGCAAATTAGTAAGTTAGCATGAACAATTATCAATTAAAGTGATGGAATTGTCAACTTGATTAAGAGATATAAATTTAGCTAAAATTTATCCTTTTTATCCTACACATACATCTAAGTGATTAAATGATATAAAATACGAAATCACAACCACAACCCGCTGTTGTAAGAGGAAAACCCAAATGGGAAAAACCTCGGATGACTGGGCCTAGACAAATCCACTACCAATAAAGGTTTTACAAGAGACTTAAAAGACTTATAGACTTGACTCGCTAAGACATGCTAATGCCATCTCCTCTACCTCCGTTCGTAATACGCAAAGCTCCAATGCGTTGCACAACACTTTCCGTGTCTCGGTATCGTCCAAAAGCCAAAGAACCATCTCCAATCAACTAAAACGCAAAAATCCACCGCATATGTCCATGATGAAATTCAGGTTGAAAGCATGGGGCTTTGGATCATTCAAAAATAAAATTGTGTTCGAGAGTTTTTCATAAAAAGGAAGACAATAATTCTTCTTTTGAAATGTGCAAGTTCCTAACTGAAAAACTGTATTTTCGTCCACTTTATGAAACTGGGAAAAGTAGGACCAAAGCAGTTATGCAAAATAACTATAGAAAAGATTTAAAAAAAATCATAACTGACAAAACTCGTTCGTACGAGTTTTCTAACGATAATCCAATACAATATAAGGCAAGTCGTTAGAAATCTCATTAAAACGAATTCGTTCGAACGAAAATTCTAACGAACCTTTTAACAATATGACAGTGTATATAGGCTAGGTTCATTAGACCCAGGTCGTTCGAACGACCTGGGCTGACTTCGAACGAAAATTAAATTTTCTCCAAAAATGATTTAAAATTAATTTGAAAATTTTCCATAAATATTTCAAGTGAATTAAAATTAACTCCAACACATAAATTGAATTTGGGTCATATACCTTTTAGGAAAAGAGAATGGAATACGATTTGATGAAGCGTGAAAAGACGAATGCTCAAATCTCCATGGATGATAGATGTGTGACATGTTAAGACCCAAAAATATTTTGTCCAACGGAATAGTTAATACTACCAATGACTCGATTGGAAATTTGTCCTTACATGAGTGTTTTAAACCTCTTTTGATTCACAAAACTGCCTCAAATTCATATGTGAGCCATTTAAACCCTAGATTACTCATTCTACTCGTCTGGAGTACTCTTATGGAGAAGAAAGTTGATTCTCCATTGCTGACGATTGGAGCTCTTGCAGGATCTTTTACTAATGACAACGAACTGATGCTTGCGGGTGTTTGTGTGCCAAGTTGTATTTCTCTGTATTTGTAAGTTGTTACAAGATATAGTGAAATAAAAAGGTTTTGCCCATTTGGAGGAATTTTCCTCAAATTTGTGATTGTGTGCATGCTTGCTTGTATTTAATTAGTCAATCACATTTAGTTGCAAGAGTTAGGCTTTTGGGGCTTAAAATTGGAATTTAATTAAACAAGTTAAATAATTGATTGCTGGAGCACTCTCTCAATTTAGGTGTTAGAGAAAATGAGTTTTAATTGAGTTCTTGAATTACAATTGGGTATTTGATGTTAGAATTGTGTTTGAATCATATTTTATATGTGGTTTTATTATTTCTATGTTATATGAATCTTAATTGAAGGTTATATGGTCTTTAATGGAGGTTTAAGATGATTTTTTTGGGTTGGAGAAGACTGATGATGCTGAAAATCATCTTTTTAGGGTTCAACCTGGTTTAGAGCTTGCTTAACACGTGAGGAAATAACAAACAGTAGTATATTAGTAAGAGATATAAGAGAAAATAAATGAACTCAAGTATTTAAGTGGTTTGGCCTTAGTCTACGTCCACTATGCAATGGGAGCAATTCCATGATAAAGATGGGAAAATTGCCATGGATGGAGTATTCAAGATTCTCTCTCTCTCTCTCTCTCTCTCTCTCTCTCTCTCTCTCTCCAAATGCACATAATAATAGTAGGGTTTCTGAACATTTCCCCTTGAAGAAGAAAAAACAAGATGCCTTCTACAGGTCTGGGGGTTCGCAGTGTCACCCCCCCCCCAAGCATGCACTTTATGCATGAATGGGATAGGGAAGAATGAGCATGTGACACATGTAGAGAAGGTTATAGAAGTCATAATGGAGAATATTCTCCCCCGCATGTTAGTTGATATTATATAAGGGTTTTAGTTGGAAATGTGATAATATCCTTGTCATGATTTCCATACATTCACAAGATGTTTGATCTCTACCAGTCGAGTCTGCTAAGCTTTTATACCACTCTGGTTTAGCCGAGACAAGACTAGTTAACTGCCTTAGACAAGTATGGATGGTGTTGATGAGTCGGCCTTCTAGTTTTGTCTGAGGCTGACACTGAGAATTTTTTAGATCAGTTATTTCTCATTAAGGAAACTTCCCTGACTGGTCATCTAGAGTGGTCTTTGAGGCCGAGACCATGTAAGACAAGACTATGGGTGAGTGATTTTGGATGATCATGGATATGTTTTAAGACATGTCCCAAGGAAGACTCTCCTATGGTGGGTTCTTGGGATGAGAACAAACTTATGTATATCAATCACTCCTAGACCTTAGTCTTTAACGTCAGTGGGAGACTGAGGTTTAAATATTTTTGTTATCCCGTCTCGTCTTGGATAGTTTTCGATAGATACGTCGCTTCCCACTTATGAGAAGTAATACACATGTCATTCATTGAGTGATTGATCAGGGTTGGCATGATCCTCTAAGCCATGCGTGCATCCAGATGTCTCATTAGGGAATGTGCCCTAATAATGGAATTTTTTTGGGAAACATGCGCGTATGTTTTAGATGACAAAGACTCCCCAACCTTTTATTTCTGTCTAACTTAACTTTAGAATGAAAGAAACCTCATTTATCTCTATAAACCCCCTCTTATCAGATGAGATTTCTCTTTTTTTTATGCTCTCTTATGTTTTTTGCCTCTTATTTTTGCCTTCCAGGTATTCCATTCATCACATTTCTTTGTTTCCTCTGGTTTGATCCCATTTTCTACATTTTATTTTTGTTGACGTAATTTTATGTTTATTTCGGCCACCAATTGTGGTGGTTTACACCTATTTCGCGGTGGTTTAGGGTGGGTAGGAATATAGGAGAGCATTTGAGGTTAAGTTAGTAGGGTTTTTGGAGTTCTAGGTTTATAGTTTGCCTTTTCGACATCTTCTTCGGTGAGAGTTGCCTGAGGTATTGTTCTTATGGAAAATTATTCAAAACCCATTTAATTACCTTAGTTTTATCCTTAGCAAATTCCACTAGGTTTCCTTCGTATTTATTCATGTACCGTAGGTTATACGAGCTTGATGAAGAGTTTACCCATTTGCTCAAAAATGTAAGATGGGAAATAAGAAAGGCCGAGGTCGAGTTACGCCCACATAGGCTATAGGTACTATTGACTCCCACCCTTCTAGTTGTAGAAAAACCTATTTTACTATTTTGACTTACCCTTCCCAGGCCCAATCCAACTATTATCTTTATTAGTAGTGACAACATGTCTGCGTCTTTTTTAAAGGGCGATAACCCTTCTGAGTGCTTAGGTCTTCATTATGACCAAGTGCACAGTGAGGCCGACTCTTTTAAGATGGCCATGAGCGTCACTCTAGCACGTCTCGGTGAGGATGAAAGGATAATCAATAGGGGTAGTCCTAGTGCTTTATCTTGCCAGACGTGGATCTTGAGCCCCAAATCTATGATATCCCTATCGATAAATTTGAGATTAAGGTTTTCCAAAAGTACCACCACCATTCCTATGCATGTACCTGTCTCGAAAATGACTCCGATCGAGTTCACACAACATGGCCTTAGTGGTAAGGCTCCCGTCATTGAAAAGGAAGAGAAGGAAGAGGATCCTTATATTTTGGAAACAAGTGTAGCCTTAGCCATCCCCAGTGACATCCATGAGACTAATCTGTCGATTTGGAGGTATATCTATGGGATCAAGCCTTCTATTGACATGAAACTTCCTACCTAGGATGAACGTGCTTTCGATCTTAGGAATAAAGGAGAATTATTTGTTTATGAACAAATGTTTAAGATTGTCTTTTGTCTTACTTTTCACCCATCTATTAGGGTAATTTTTCATTCAATTGGTGTTGCTCTAGTCCAGTTGACTCCGAACGCTTGGAGGGTCCTTTATGGAGTGGCTCATCTATAGAGGGTCGTTTATGAAGTGGATCTTACGGCCGAGATCTTTCGATCCCATTACACGACTATCACTACCAAAGCATATCCTAGATATTACCATTTTATGGTTTGTCACCCTGACCGAAAATAAATCAGACCTCCAACCATGATTAGAAGGCTCACTACTTCTTTATATCTTGCGACTAGGATTTCAATGACAGTGATTCATTCGGCCTCGATGAGATGAGAGTCCACTGCAAAATGATCCTGACCTCAGTGTTGAGATGAGGAAGGAGATAGAAAATATCTGGGGGGCGAGTTTATTGAGTTTGAAGATTTAATGACTCTTAAACTCCTCTGATACTCTGATATGGGGGTGGACCCCTTGAAGACACTCCGTAAGAAAAAAAATTCATTCTTTATCTTTGTATAAATTTTATTCAAATTTATATCGATACTGATTTTGTCAATAGACTCTTTGCAAATCATCTAGCATGGGTATCATATGAGGTTTGGAAGCTGGCAGCACCAATTTCAGCCAAGTTCCTTAATCGCCTACAAGGGAAAGCAGTGTAACTGAATCAAACTTAGCCTAAATTCACAACTGGTGCCCCAATGTTACTGAGGGTTCAGAAAAGAGAAAATAGGTCATTAGTTGGACCTTATCTCCTCCTCCACCATAATAAAAATAAATGAAGGAGGGTTATTCGAGACACACCACTGACTCTCCTTCTTATTAAAGATGGTACTATGGCAGTCACATGCCTTGCCCAACTTGGGGTCAATGATGACTCTCCTTTTGGGAGTTAGGTTAAAGCTAAGGAGGTCCTTATATCTATTATTCCCGACTACGATAACCGATACTTCGACGCTAAAGACCCTTCTCGAGTTTTCAACTTCTCTCTTTATAGGGTAACTCAGGTAAAGACCAACTCAAAATATTATATTTCCTTGAATTTTCCAAAGTTACATCTCATACTTATTCTTTTATTGTTTATGATTACAGTCTATCATTGCCCCTCAAAACATTCAATAATAGGTGGTGGAGTCTAAGGCAAAGGCGAAGGCGAGCGATGAGGCTAAGTCTCAGCTCACTGAGCTAAAGCAGAAGCTGAAGCAACTTAAGGTCAAGCATGACATATTGATCCAGACGATGAAAGATCGACACGAGGAGCGTTTCATGAGTCCAAGCCAAGATCATAAGCTGGAACTTGAGGCTCTTAAGACATATCTCAAGAAGAAAAAGGAGGATTAAGATGAACGCGTCAAAGTGGATATCGAAAAAGCTATTGCTAACTTCAAGAACCCAGAAGAATCATTTGTCTACGAAATTCAGTAATAGAAAAGGGGGTCAAAATTGTATGTCAATCAGTTGCCAACCAATGTGAAGACCTAGTTGCCAATGGCCCTCTTCTGGATGAAATCATCTCCTCCTTCATCTTTGTTGATCCTGCAAGTGTCATTTCTCTTCAAGAGGTGAAATTCAAAGCTGATGCTAATGGGCTTATGATGGTTGAGGCCGAGACAACCTTAAACTTCAAAGAAGACAGGAGTGAGGCAGTTGTTAATCAAGAGGGGGACACTGTTGACCCTAGTCAGAACCCTAATGAAAACTCAACTGAGCCGATTATGACCAAAACTTTGGTGGTCGATGCTTAAATTCCACCAACCATGGGTAACCGTTTGTGGTCATTGAATCCCAATTCTTTGTAATCTGCCTCGTATTTATTTTTTAACTTCTATATTATCTCTATTTTTTAATGAATATCAATGAAAGTGTAGTGTTTGATTTATTATTTCCACTGTGTCTGATTTACCATTTCTACTGAATGAATATCGATGAAATGTAACATCTGATAACCCAAGGCTATTATAAAAATCTATATAATTTCCAGAAGTTCTAATATTCATCCACAGACCCTCAGTGTTTATCAAAACTCCAACGCCCAAATAGTTTAAACAACCACAAATTATTTCTCACAGCAGGTCTGAACCGTTCGGCTTCCAGGCCCGAATCGATTCACTGCCGAATCGATTTTCCCTCAAAGGTCGAATCGATTCGATTATGGACAGTGGCCTTGATCATGTTAGAAATACGAGTTTTCAAGGTTTCATCAATCAATTCCATATGTATCACAACTTTAACACAATTATTTCAATTCTTGTCAATCCCAAATATGATTCCACACATTTTCATATTTAAACTCACCCAAATATCATCTATTTCATGGGATTTAACATGTAAATCCAGATTTGTACAATTTATTAATTAAACCTCAAGATTTTCACAAATCCTCAATCTTTCTCATTCAATATAATATCTTTCTACTTGGATTCATTTCTCAGATTTTATATAATATGATTACTAATGAAATTATATGAAATCATATCCCAAAAACCCAATTTAACATTTGAATCCCAACCCCAAAATCTTGTTTACTTTCACCAACCATGATATGAATAAAAAACATGCATATAATATCAAAAAACGTTAAACACTTGTCTTATATTATTGTAAAGTCTGAATCCTTTATTTATAGATCTTTCTTGCTCAAGAATCTTAACCCGAAAAATTTCCTCCCCATATTAACTTCTTGATTTCTCTCTTGAGTTTCTCCCTTATATTTTACCTTTCTCTTAATCCTAGGTGAATTAGAATGAGTGTATGTTTGCCTCCCTCATCTATATCCCTTAATATTCCTTAAATCCCAAAATTTGGTTAAATCATACTATTAAAATGACCTGAATACCACCGTACGGATCCCCTATAGCTTAAAAAGTCCCCAGAACCTGATTACAACCCCCGGTTACTTAATTCTAACTATCTTGACCCATTATGGATCACTCCTACACAGGAAATCACCATCTGAGTCACCTATCATCAATTTACCTCTTATTTTCTACACGATCTCACATGCGCATTCTGCATAAGATCATGTCAACTTGTCGCTCTTACCCACATATGTCGTAATACATAATGATATAATTTCATTTACTTATCGTACAAGTAAATATAATAACACATAAATATTAATCCAATATTCCCTAATTAATATTTATTCCATTCACTTTATTTCTCAATTTATTAAATTATGATCACATGTGTAATTTAAATATTCCAAAAATATGGGGTGTTACATACACCCCCTACAAAGGAATTTTGCCCTCAAAATTCGGATATTTCGGGTACCAAAACTTCAGATCCTTAACAACACAGCATCCTCTCATACCTCAAACTCAAATCATGATAATATTTTAGTGCCTCCACTATACACCCTCTAATGGTACCATCCTGATTGAAATTTTACTCACTATGGCCCAAGAGTAGAAGCAAGTTTATTCAAATCATTTTATCTGGATATACTTCATCATTCGTAAGGTCTCACCTTAATGATGATACATAAAAAAATGCTTTAATAAGACGAGTCAATACACCACTAGCTCTATCATCTCAATACTGGGAAAGGCTCCACTTCCCTAGGTTCTAACTTCCCTTCTTGTCAATTGACGTAACTCCCTTTATAGGCGACACCCGCAACAAGACCTGACCACTCGTGTTAGACTTCAAAAACTTTGGTTCGTAGCAGGGTAACTCTTACGATGTTCTTGAACTACACAAACTAATTCATGATTAACCCAATCCTCACTGATGGACTCAGAATCATGTCCGGCCCAAAAAGCTTATTATCCTTCACCTCTAACCAACTAGAGGGCAGACGACAAGTTCTCACACACAAAGCCTCAAAAATCACCATGCCAACAAACTGATACGAGTTATTAGACACAACTCTACCAATGGTAATTACTCCTCCCAATTACGTTAAAATCCTGAATATGCATCTCTTGCATTCTCTAACATTTTAGTCATCTCTCCCCTTTACTCCTTGGTCTACAAGTAATACGTCTTGATCAAAATGCAACTTTGTCCCCATTACCTCCTACCAGAGGTGGGACTCAAGGATCGTACTTTGCTCCATAATCATGTTGGGTTGCACTTTATGTCGATTCATCCATCCCTTCAATGAAATATTGGATACGCTGTCTGATAATGTAACTCACCCAATTTAGTAATAACTGCTCCATCTCGATCAACTCATTTCCACAAACCCAAAGTAAATAGTGACCGTTATGTGATGTTGGTAACTCAAAGATGAACTCTATCAATACGTCATCTATTCCACGTTAAGTGGTACATCTTACTCCCCTTTCTAGGGAATGCTAAAAATCGTGACCCATGCGTATTGTCCAAAATTTCACACTTCCTGGGCCTTTTTCGCTTGGTAAAGTTCAGCATCCTATTTATGTGCAAGCCAATTTGACTGAGTAAGACTCTTCTTTACTTTCCAAAACTATTAGACCCTCCTTGTCAAGAGAGATCCTCACATGAGTCTCCATAGTCTTTTAACTCAGCTTGGTTATGGTAGCTCTCGTTACTGTATACATATCCAGACTATCTCCTTCTTGAAACGAAGTTCAGTCCATCTTACTTTTCCAATTATGCTTCTAACTTCCCTACATGCATACATTCACTATATTTACTTACACATCCCATTATCCCAAACGATTTTAAAAATCAAACTAACCAGGGTTCCCATACACCCTTACAACATCACAAACGTAACATATTTCTCTTAAATTTGGCCCCGCATGCTTGGTGTGGCTATATAGTAAAGGTATGCTCAATTACCCCACTAATCTCTATTCAACTCTTTTTTAGATTGCTCCACCGATCAACTAGTGGAACAAAAGTTTCCCCAGTGCTTCCTAGATGGCACTACCCAGCCCCACTGGACTTATATAGTATAATAGCTCTCAGCTCAAAGTGTTTTCTCTACACGTAAGATAATTAATGTTCAAAACTGATGCCCTAGCATACAACAACGCCTCCCAACTCCCAACGATTATTAAGGTTCATGGGTGGAATGTCTCACAAGTGAAATCTATACAAGGAACCCCCAATACACTATCACCTATTGTTGTTGGTCAATGAGATCCTTTGGACCAAAGTACATAACCGAGACACTCAATATCCTGCCCCCGAACGTATAAATCTAATTTTCAACTTCCATATCTCTAAAGTAGTCATACAATACAACACTCATACTAACATTAAGTCCTCAACACTAAATCAATAACAAGATCAATCTCTCCACTCGATGATAAAGTCGATATCCCTTGAATCACGTCAGCAAAGTCCATACGCACTGGGATTAAATATAATGAGATAACTTTACTATCAAAAGTCTCCTAGACATTATAATATCTATCCATGGGCTCAACCCTCTTTTAGGTGCGACGTCGCAAAAATAATACATCCTGCCCTGGAACAGCGAACACGATAGCCTTACTGTAATAGCCCACCATCACTCAAACCATCGCTAACCAGTCCATACCCAGGGTAACATCATACTCGCATAACATTTCTCTCTAAAACAAGTAAATCTGCAAAACCATATACTCCCAGTGTCCACATCCACTTCCATCCTGATGGAACCAAAAAGAGCCTCGCTACCCAATGATAAATATATGCACACAATAGTAATATTAGCGATACATCCACTAAACCTGTCTCAGGAGTGAATCTAGTGCTAACAAAATATTGTGATGCACTCATATCACACCGATCTTATCATATTTAACCATGATTAAAAACTCATACTTTCAATTGCCAATAGCATTGGTTGTTCAAATGGTTCCTGGACATAATACTCGCGTCTAAGCTAAACCAAAACTAGTGTAACTATTGCCCTTGTTGGGCACCTACTATTATCCCCTAACTCACTACGAACAAGTTTAACGCATGTGGTCCTGTTCTCCACATATATACAAGTCCCTATGTAATGCCCTTATCTTTAGCCTTGTTGGCCACGTCGAGGTTGCCCTACATTGGAGCCTTGGTAGCCTTGGCCCTGATGGCTACCCCTATTGTTCCCTTAGATCTGTTGTCCCTATGGAATACATTGATGGCCTTGTCTGAATCCATCATCACTGGGTCAGAATATCTTTTATATGAATCTTTTAAATGGCTTCCTTTGTCCCCATGTGGTTACTCACTAGCACTGATTGATCCAGTCTTGCCCTGCTAGATAGAATCTCCAAATCTCTCATCTCCCTTCACGCAAAATCGATGATATTGACATTGTAAAAGTATGATATTGACGACATTATCATAAGTCATCCAAGTGGGATTTCTCAATAAGTGCTAGCAACTTCTACCCGTAAGTCCATCATCACACTTAAGGACTCTTTGTCCTCTGCATCCACCTTGTCGGGCATGAAACTTTCTAAATAAGTGATTTTTTTTATTATACATGGTCACTGTTTGGACATCCTGTGATAAGTCTAAAAATATCCTCCGCATCTCCGTCTGAACAACATATGGAAAGAACTTAAGGTCGAACCACGCCTAAAATTCCCCGATAGTCAATATGTCTCTCTCCTAAAACATGATGACTGACTCCCACTACTACATCGTCGCTCCTACAAGCTTAAAAGTTGTCAAAATTTATTTTTAAGTGTCACTTCACTCTACTATATGCAAATGCCTTTGAATGTCCTTCTTACATTGGCTAGCTAATACACTTCTGCATTTCCCTGAAACTCTTGCGGATGGCCCTTCTGAAGGAAACCTCTTACTCTCTCCCATACTAACTGCACTGGGTCAGTCTGAATTAATGCCACCGTCTGTTGTGGCGGTGTTTAGGGGAAACTATTTTTCCCTAAGGGTCATCACAGCATTAACTGCCTGAGAAACAATAATGGTGACCTCTCCAAAAATTACAATCCTCTAAATAGTCTGCAGATCTGACTGAGCCTCTCCTCTTGAGATCCTCCTAATAGACCTCATTGGTCATCCCCTATTTCTCAGTATACAAAACCCAATCGAACTCGTATAAGATTCACTTCAATTTACATAATGACAGGAGATCATAAATCGTAATAGGAATTGACAGTCCTAAGCATACTGAAAATTTAATCAGTTCCCACAGATGCTATGGACACTTGAACCTAATGCTCTAATGCCATATATGACACACCACCTATTTTAATAACGTTTGATCAGTCCTCCACTAAAATAAAACTAGAATCTCATTTGGTTCATTCTTAGCATCATTGTCGAAAGTATTATAATTTCTAGTAACCTATTAGGTCTGGGTCAAAATTTTAAAACTTTTTAACTTACTTACACAAAATCCCCATTCACATAACCAACCATGCACATAATGAAACTCACACCGACTGGTATAAATTAATTAACCGATAATTTTCGATAAAAAGTCATAATACAATAATCCAGTTAACTGAAAGAAAAACATCTAAATAAAATAAATAACAACTAAACGGGCGATATGCCCGAAGTAACTCTGAAGTCCCTCCTATCTAGATCTCAAGGATATAAGCGTCTAATCAATCCCTGCAGGAATCCACATTGTTGTAGCAGCATCTAACTATAAGGATGGTTAATTTAGGCATCTATGTGGATGACCTTCTAAAAGTTTCAAAAATATTACGATACAGGTCAGAGCACAAAACCTTTTGAAAATATTTTACAAGTGCTTAAAATACATTAATAAACATGCATTGTAATATTTCATATTTAAATTGGTGTCGCACTCCCATGAGATACCCCCACCCCTCATCTATAGTGCACACCTTACGCATGTATTTTAAACACCCTAGTTATGCTACCCAACCTAACTAGTCTCAGCACTAATCTTAATAACATTCGCTAACATGTATTATGCGTATACTTTATTTATCTTTAAATTCTCGGTTATCTTCCACATCTATTTGAAGCCCTTATACTCTTGACTCACTTGAGTCTATATTGTATAAGTGTTCATCTAGTTTGGAAATTGTGACAAAATTTTATCTATCCTAGAAACCAAAGAACCTCAGAGATTGGTTTGCTATTTCATTTATCTATCTTGTAGTGATCTAGACCAAATTACCAACACTCACACACAGTAGAATGCATCATATACATGTCATATTGCATATTAATGTGTGTACATATGTTGAGTATGTTTAAATCCCTAAATTTGATTTTTAAATATTTTTTTGGGATTTTATAAACATTTTTTAATAAAGGTTTTATTAATTAAAACTTAGTTTTAAAAGTTTGTGGGTTCAATCTGCAATTATGCTTTAATGGGTTTATTGGCTTAAAGTTGCTTTGGGTAGAAACCAAAAGTGGCAGAGAATTCCGGGTATGGTTGTAATTATTTTATGACGCGCGTTTTATATCGCCTAATTGATCAACACTTGTTGCTTGCTGATTGGTGCATTTTGTGTTTCTTTACTGAGTATATAATCGCGTATACTTACAACCGTTGGATCAATCCTTATCAGCGATCTGCATGCTTTCTTTGGTAATCCCTGTATATCCCTCTTGAACCAATCAGGTGAATTTTAATCACCGCGTACTGTGAGCCCTTGGATCAAAGTCAATCCAGCTTGACTCAATCCTGACCCTTGTTTTTTAACCATCTTCTCGATCCTTCTCTTTGTCCTATAAAAGGAACCCTCCTCTCAATCGCCTAAGACTTTTGGCCAGTTCATTTTTTAGAGTAAAAAAAGAGAGAGTAGAGAGAAGAGAGAAACTAGAGAGAGAGAGAGAGAGAGAGTTAGAATCCCTAACCCTAATCATGGTTCGTCAAGCCTCTTTCAAACCAAACACTCCTCTAAAACTCCTACATATCCAAAACACTACCCTGAGTGTTCTTGAGTTTTTTAGAGATATTTGTGTTGTTGGTTGTGTGGCCGTAACCTCTTGTTCGTTAGATCTTGTTCCCAACTTAAACTGTTTACTTAGATCTATTTTCTTCTTCATAGAAATTTCAGATCTATGTTATGTATGTTACATCACACTTAGATTTGCATGCTTTATTTCTCATCTTGAGAAATATATTGTTGATTCTTTTATGAAAATCATTTTTAACTTTGAAATCAACAATAAATGTTTTATGTTTCTAGTTATCTTAAAACTAAACCTTTGACCTAGTTTGAAATCACACTTGGAGGTTTTCAATCTCAAAAATCTTTCTAAAACTCTAAGATTGATTAAGATCTTGATACGTCTTCTGAGCAAGATATTCGTGGATTCTGGGATTGATTTAAAGGTCAAAAAGGGTTAAAGTTTTGTGAGAAGAGAGAAAAAGAAAAATCACTGCATATAGCCGTATATGTAATTTGTTAGGACTGCTTGTACTTAATAAGTGTGTGTGTGTGTGTGTGTGTGCATGTGTTAGAGAGCACCTCCACAAACACTTTCACCCTACCACACGAAAAGTGTTGGTAATAAGATCTTATGAACAAGAGTCGACGTAAAGTGCTGGAACAAATCAGAAGTTAACAAACTGGGAGAACAACATCAACAATCAGAACTCCAGAGAAGTTATAAGGACACCAGAGGGTACATTCCTAAACTTATATAGGTCTGAGTTGTATGCATGTTAGTTATATAGTTTGTAACTGGTAAATTTGTTTTAGTGGATTTTTTATTTTACTCCGTAGAGGGAGTCGTGGATGTTTCCTCAGTTGGTGAGGTTTTACCACGTAAAAAATTGTGAACTTAATCTTCCTACATCTTCTCATCTCATTCTTGGTTGTGCTGAGTTTAAAGTTTGTTTAAACAGTTTTATAAACCTGTTAGTCAAATCTTGAATAGATCTCGTGCATACTGTTTTATTAAACACGTCTTGTGTTCAAATAGTTTTGGTTTTTAAGAAAAGAGTTTCTTCAAAAAACTGTTTGGAGTTACTTAAATAGTTTATTTTTAATAAACGGCTTTAGTAACAGATTTTCAATTGGTATCAGAGCTTGGTAAACTTCTTTTAAAGAGATCCTGTGTTTCTGAAATTGTTTTCTGATAATCAAATATGGACGAGAAAAATGAAAGATTTGGTAACTTGACCAGATCTCCTATCTTTGATGGAACCAATTTTGCTTACTGGAAAGTAAGAATGATTGCTTTCATTCAAGGAACTCTGGGAGATGATGTCTGGGACATTGTTGAAAATGGTTACACTTTTCCTACAAAACCATCCACTGTAGGAAGTAATGAGAGGGTTAAGAAAGTATTAAGTGAGTTCACTCAAGAAGAGAAACAAGTTTCTCGAAATAATAACAAAGGAAAGAATGCCATATTTATGTCCATAAATGAACATGAGTTCAAAAGAATACCATCTTGTACCACTTCTAAGGAAGCTTGGGACACTTTGGTTACTGCTCATGAAGGTGACACTAGAGTTAAGGCTGTTAAAACTCAAATGCTCATTCAACAGTATAATTCCTTAATTATGTCTGAGACTGAGTCATTTGATGACTTCTATATGAACCTGACTGATATTGTGACAAAACTGCATGCTAATGGGATAACTTATGACAGATAAGAAATTGTATCTAAAATTCTGAGATCATTACCACAGAAATTTGATAACAAAAGATATGCTATTGAGAAAATGTGTGATATTAATCTCACTCCCGAACTACTCAGTAGTAAATTAAGAACTGTGGAAATGGAACTGGAATTTAAGAAACAATTGACCCGGTCCCATAGGAAACAGACTAGTTCCAATCTAAGCTTCTCTTCTAAATTGATTAAGCCTGAGTTTAATATTTCCAATGATGACTCTGATGAGGAATGCAATATAGAGAGCTTGGACAATCAGATTGTCTTAATGTCAAAACAGTTTAAGAAAATCATTAAGTTTAGAAACAACATGGTAAATAAACAAGGCAAGTCAAATTATCCAACTCCCTTTAATCACAGACCTCATGAGAAAAGCCATGACAAAAATCACAAGGACTCTCACATTAGACCTAACAGAGACCTTAAGAAGACTGAATGCTATAGATGTTATAAACTAGGACACATTGCACAAGACTGTAGAGTTAACTTGAACACTCAAAACAAACACACTAGAGCTAACATTTGCAAAACATGGGATGATTCAAGTGACTCTGAAAATAAGGAACCTGAGTCATCTGATGTTTTTGACCCTTGCATGTCTTTCTTTGCCAAGATTATCTATAATGATGATATGCTTGTGCTTGTTAGTGAGGATGAATCTATTAATTCTATGTCTGATGTTTCAAATATTGCTGTTACTGGTTTAGATGCTTTCATAACTGAGAATATTGCTATCTCTTCTTCGGGGTGTGTGAGTCAAAGGGAAAGCGATAATGACGATGTCAATGGGTGTGTGAGTTCAAAGAATGAAGCCTTAGGGGTCACTTCACACACTACACTTAGTGACTCAGACAATGAAGACCTCCCAGATATTCACACACTTTACGCTAAAACTCTCAAGAAAAGCACTAGACTAGAAAAAATTGTGAAAGATCTTACCAAAAAGTTAGAAGATCTAAGCCTGATGGTCAAACTGAATGCTGAAGAGTATACTACCCAATGCTTAACTCATGAAAGTGAAATTAAAATGTTTGATCAAAAACTCAAAGATTTGTCTGAAATAAATGAAACTCTGGAGAAAAAATATAAAGGGACATTGTTAGAATTGGAACAAACCAAAGAAAAGACAGCAACTGTTTTCAAAAAATTTACAAAATTTGAAAATAATTCAAATTGCTTTGATGAATTTGTTGCTGATTCCAAACCAATTCTGATGATCCAACTGGAATAGGATTTTTCCCCAATTTGAAGACACAAACAAAATTATTTGAACCTATCAAGTTTGTGTCAGGAGGTAAAAGACCTATTGATACATGCCCAGATTTTCATTCCCTAAAAACTGAGTTTGATTCAAAACATCAAAATTTTAACATTGGGGAATCAAGTTGCTCTAAACATGTAAGTTCACCTAAGGCTAAATACGTCTGCCCCTCTATTAGGAAGAGTGAATCTACATTCAAACCTGTACTACCTAGTAATAGAGTTCAACCTCAAAATTCCTCAAAACCTTTGTTTAGAGACTTTCCTAAGGAGACCCCAATTTTGAGCAATCTTTATTGCTCCTACTGCGACATATACGGTCACTCATTTGATGGTTGTTATGCTAGGAGGGTAGTTAAACCTGTCTGTAATCCTCCTATCTATCAGAATTTAACTATTCTAGGAGGAGCCGCAACAATTATATACTTCCTAGACAACCAGACAAAAACTCTAATTATAGGAAGAGAAAGACCAAACCTAAAAGAACATTCCCTAGAAGGATGCCTAAAAATATTCCTAAACCAAATGCTCAAGTCTTTCATAAAATTCAAAATCATGTGCAAAACATTTTTCAATAAAAATCGAATGCTCGCAAATTTTATCAATTGTGAGCTAATAGGCGCAAAATGAAAACTAGAGCAATTTGGGTTAGAAAAGATGATCTATTACCCCAGATGAAGTGTAACATTGTTGTTACTGCTTTAAAAGTTGAGCACACATCATCTGGTTGGTATTTAGACTCTGGATGTTCTAAGCACATGACTGGGGATGATACTAAACTTTTGAACAAAACCAGCTTCGCTGGTGGTAAAGTCATTTTTGGTGATGGAGTATCATCTCAAATCATAGGCAAAGGAACTCTCCAAGAAGATGGACTTCCTGTTCTTGAAAATGTCCTTCTAGTTAAAGGTCTTAAGGCCAATCTACTTAGTATCTCACAATTTTGTGACTCAGATCATATTGTTACCTTTTCAAAGAAAAATTGCAAAATTTTAAATGAAAAAGGTGAATGCATAATTACAGGATTCAGGACTCCTGACAATTGCTATACTGTCATGAACAATTTTGAAACCTGTAATGTTGTCAGAATAGATGACAACGAGATATGGCATAACAGAATGGGTCATATAAATTACGATAATCTTAGTAGACTGACCTCTCAGGAAATAGTTAGAGGAGTTCCTAAAATCAAACCCATTCCTAACATTGTCTGTGGTTCCTGTCAGGAAGGTAAAATTGCTAAGGCACCTCATAAGAAAGTTAATGATATTCTTACCTCTAATCCCTTGGAGCTCATCCATATGGACCTAATGGGTCCCTCCCAAACTGTTAGTCTCTGTGGACACATTTATATTTTAGTTATGGTTGATGACTTCACCACATTTACTTGGTTAGCCTTTTTAAAACAAAAGTCTGACACTTTTCAAACTTTCCTAAAAATACTTCTTCGGATTGAAAATAAAAAGGACACTCAAGTGAATAGAATCCGTAGTGACAGAGGAGGAGAATTCAAAGATACTAGTATAATAGAGTATTGTGACTATAATGGTTACAAACATGAGTTTAGTGCTCCTAAGACTCCTCAACAAAATGGAATTGCCGAGAGAAAGAATCGTACCCTTCAAGAGATGGCACGTGTTATGTTACATGCCAAAAATTTGCCTAAATACTTTTGGGTAAAATCTATTCGTACTGCGTATCACATCATAAATAGGGTCTATCTTAGAAAGAATTCCAAACAGACTCCTTACGAACTTTGGTATAATAAAAAGCCTAATCTTAAGTACCTTAGAACCTTTGGTAGCACTTGTTATGTTTGCAAAGATAGGGAAAACTTGTCAAAATTTGAGAGTCGGGGAGATAAAGCTATTTTTCTAGGATCCTCACCTAACAGTAGAGCCTAACGGGTGTATAATCTTCGCACTAAAACCTTAATGGAATCCATAAATATAATTGTGAGTGACACTACTGTAGAGAACAAGACTGGTGAATCAACTATTGAGGAAGAGCCTACAAACACTTTAGAAAATGACTCATCTGAAATAGATAATTCATTACTAATTGAGATACCTGAAGTACCTAACTGGGTTTCTAAAGATCATCCCATAAATAACGTAGTTGGTAACCCTAGTGAGCCAGTGCGTACAAGATCCCAACTAAGAAATTATGCACATTATGCATGTTTTGTTTCCCTAGTGGAACCAAAGAATGTAAATGAGGTATTAAATGACTCTCACTGGATTTCTGCTATGCAGGAAGAACTTCTTCAATTTGTCATTCATGATGTTTGGTATCTTGTTCCTCGTCCTGATCACATAAAGGTTATTGGCACACGTTGGATTTTTAAAAATAAGTCTGATGAAAATGGGATAATCATTAGAAACAAAGCTAGATTAGTTGCTCAAGGATACTCTCAAATTGAAGGAATATATTTTAATGAGACTTTTGCTCCTGTTACTCGTTTAGAATCTATTCGTCTACTCTTTGCTATAGCTTGCCACATGCATTTTACACTTTACCAAATGGATGTCAAATCTGCATTCCTTAATGGAATATTGACTGAAGAGACCCATGTAGAACAACTTAAAAGGTTCATTGACCCGCAATATCCAAATCATGTATTTCGTTTTAAAAAGGCTTTGTATGGCCTTAAACAAGCTCCTAGAGCTTGGTATGAGCGTCTTTCCAGTTTTCTCTAAGATAAAGGTTTCAAAAGAGGTAGAAATGATCAAACCCTTTTTGTCAAACATTTTGACAAACACATCATTATTGCTCAAGTTTATGTTGACGATATTATCTTTGGATCAACTTCTCCCTCAGAAGTAAAATCCTTTTCTGAAATTATGCATAAGGAATTTCAAATGTCTCTTATGGGGGAGTTGCAATTCTTCTTAGGTCTTCAAGTCAAACAAAATTCAGAAGGATTATTTGTCTCACAATCTAAGTACGCTTTAGAGATAGTAAAGAAATTTGGCCTTGAGAGTGCTAAAGATGCTAGAATGCTAGAACACCCATGAGTACTACGATAAAACTTTCTAAAGATGAAACTGGAAAATTCGTAGATCCTACTCTATATCGTAGTATGATAGGAACCTTACTATATCTTACTGCCTCGCGTCCTGATATTATGTATGTTGTGTGTGTATGTGCTCGTTATCAAAATAATCCTAAAGAGAACCATCTGAATTCTGTTAAACGTATCATTAAATATGTAAAAGGCACTCTGAATCTAGGACTTTGGTACACTAATGACACACCAAGCACTATAATTGGGTACACCGATGCTGATTGGGCTGGGTGTACTGATGATAGTAAAAGCACATCAGGAGCATGTTATTATATAGGTAATAACTTGGTAGGATGGAGTAGTAAGAAACAAAACTGCACATCACTCTCAACAGCTGAATCTGAATACATAGCCGCTGGCAGCTGTTGTGCTCAATTACTGTGGCTTAAACAAATGCTAAGTGATTATGGTATTCAAGAAAACCAATTGCATCTCTATTGTGATAATCAAAGTGCGATTAATATTTCTAAAAACCCTGTTCAACACTCGCGAACAAAGCACATAAAAATAAGACATCACTTTATACGCGAATTGGTTGAAACTAAGGAATTAGAAATCAATTATCTTCCTACTGATTTGCAACTCGCAGATATGTTTACCAAACCTCTAGATTATAATATATTCATTTCCTTGCGTAAATCTATTGGTATGGTTTGTGCTGAGTAATATCTTTGTTGTTTATCCAAGTTTTTTCCCTTTGTCCATTTGAGACAAAATGGGGGAGAAATTTGATACTCTATGAATATTTGTATATATGCTAAACAGCTTGATCTTAGTGATTCATTGCAGGTTTTTGTACATTTATTCTCAACTGATGTAATAGGGTATTCAATTGTAAATAGTTGAGTTATGTACTTTTGTTTTCTAGGATTTGGGTAGATAGAATCTTTATAGGAATACTTTTTTCTTATTTTTGTTACCCTACAAGTTCTAGACGACTCAAAGGAGATTTTGTCTCATATTTCCAAAGGGGGAGATTGAAGCCCTTATACTCTTGACTCACTTGAGTCTATATTGTATAAGTGTTCATCTAGTTTGAAAATTGTGACAAAATTTTGTCTATCCTAGAAACCAAAGAACCTCAGTGATTGGTTTGCTATTTCATTCATCTATCTTGTAGTGATCTAGACCAAATTACCAACACTCACACACAATAGAATGCATCATATACATGTCATATTGCATATTAATGTGTGTACATATGTTGAGTATGTTTAAATCCCTAAATTTGATTTTTAAATATTTTTTTTGGATTTTATAAACATTTTTTTAATAAAGGTTTTATTAATTAAAACTTAGTTTTAAAAGTTTGTTGGTTCAATCTGCAATTATGCTTTAATGGGTTTATTGGCTTAAAGTTGCTTTGGGTAGAAACCAAAAGCGGCAGAGAATTTCGGGTATGGTTGTAATTATTTTATGACGCGCGTTTTATATCGCCTAATTGATCAACACCTGTTGCTTGCTGATTGGTGCATTTTGTGTTTCTTTACTGAGTATATAATCACGTATGCTTATAACCGTTGGATCAATCCTTATCAGCGATCTGCATGCTTTCTTTGGTAATCCCTGTGTATCCCTCTTGAACCAATCAGGTGAATTTTAATCACCGCGTACTGTGAGCCCTTTGATCAAAGTCAATCCAGCTTGACTCAATCCTGACCCTTGTTTTTTAACCATCTTCTCGATCCTTCTCTTCGTCCTATAAAAGGAACCCTCCTCTCAATCGTCTAAGACTTTTGTCCAGTTCATTTTTTGAGAGTAAAAAAAGAGAGAGTAGAGAGAAGAGAGAAACTAGAGAGAGAGAGAGAGAGTTAGAATCCCTAACCCTAATCATGGTTCGTCAAGCCTCTTTCAAACCAAACACTCCTCTAAAACTCCTACATATCCAAAACACTACCCTGAGTGTTCTTGAGTTTTTTAGAGATATTTGTGTTGTTGGTTGTGTTGCTGTAACCTCTTGTTCGTTAGATCTTGTTCCCAACTTAAAATGTTTACTTAGATCTATTTTCTTCTTCATAGAAATTTCAGATCTATGTTCTGTATGTTACATCACACTTAGATTTTCATGCTTTATTTCTCATCTTGAGAAATATATTGTTGATTCTTTTCTGAAAACCGTTTTTAACTTTGAAATCAACAATAAATGTTTTCTGTTTCTAGTTCTCTTAAAACTAAACCTTTGACCTAGTTTGGAATCACACTTGGGGGTTTTCAATCTCAAAAATCTTTCCAAAACTCTGAGATTGATTAAGATCTTGATACGTCTTCTGAGCAAGATATCCGTGGATTCTGGGATTGATTTAAAGGTCAAAAAGGGTTAAAGTTTTGTGAGAAGAGAGAAAAAGAAAAATCACTGCATATAGCCTTATATGTAATTTGTTAGGACTGTTTGTACTTAATAAGTGTGTGTGTGTGTGCATGCATGTGTTAGAGCGAACCTCCACAAACACTTTCACCCTACCACACGAAAAGTGTTGGTAATAAGATCTTGTGAACAAGAGTCGACGTAAAGTGATGGAACAAATCAGAAGTTAACAAACTGGGAGAACAACATCAACAATCAGAACTGCAAAGAAGTTATGAGGACACCAGAGGGTACATTCCTAAACTTATATAGGTCTGAGTTGTGTGCATGTTAGTTATATAGTTTGTAACTGGTAAATTTGTTTTAGTGGATTTTTTATTTTACTCCGTAGAGGGAGTCGTGGATGTTTCCTCAGTTGGTGAGGTTTTACCACGTAAAAAATCGTGAACTTAATCTTCCTACATCTTCTCATCTCATTCTTGGTTGTGCTGAGTTAAAAGTTTGTTTAAACTATTTTATAAACCTGTTAGTCAAATCTTGAATAGATCTCGTGCATACTGTTTTATTAAACACATCTTGTGTTCAAATAGTTTTGGTTTTTAAGAAAAGAGTTTCTTCAAAAAACTGTTCGGAGTTACTTAAATAGTTTATTTTTAATAAACAGCTTTAGTAACAGATTTTCACTATTTTATAATTATAATTCTCAATTATAATTTACTTATTCGCTTAAAATAACTGTCACTAGTTGTTAATTCAATATTTACACTTTAATGTCTAATGCCCGTATATAATTTTCTTGATAATTATATACGTACTTCCATATCACAACAAGTACACATATATATCACTCGCTAAATATGTATAATCGCAATCCCTTAGAGTAATAACTCACTGTATTAGAATCTCTAGTATGCTATTAGGCTCCAGGGCATACACACATCATGTTGGCACACCAGGTCGGAATCTCACCACCGAACCCAAATAATAAATTTAACTGGAGGTTGTCATAGTCTTAAGTCAGTGGGTCATAATCATACCACATTACTCCACTTGGACTCCAATCTCACATAGAGTTGGCATGCTCAGACCTATAAAACTGGGAAGCGATACTACACCTGTTGGGATTCTCCAGGAGAAATCACCCACGGTGCACAACCTTGATCGATAGCATCCCACTAGAGTGGTATGTTTCACATATCACACACACACACACACACACACACACACACACATATATATATATATATATATATATATATATATATATATATATATATATATATATATATATATATATATATATAAACTCGGATAACTGTGCATGTCACTTGTTGCACTAGCCTATAAAATTCTGAGTCAAATACCGACTCCAGAATATATAAGTAATCCCTTACTTAATTGATTCACACATATACTATTGAATCTGGACACTAAATATTCTCGACTAGCCCGTATCCCTATTATATCCAACTTTCCAAATCAATTTCGTTAATTATTATCCGAGTGTCATTCATCCCAAACACCCTTAATTCATACCATGGATCTATTCCCAATTAATCTAAGGCTATTATAAAAATCTACATAATTTTCAAAAGTTCTAATATTTATCTACGGACCCTCAGTGTTCAACAAAACTCCAAACGGTTCCCGAACAGTTTAAACAAACCCAAACTATTTCTCATAGCATGTCTGAATCTTTGGCTTCGAAGCCCGAATCGGTTCGTTGCCGAATCGATTCGCCCTCAAGGGTCGGATCGATTCGATTCTGGGCAGTGGCCCAGATCTTGTTCAAAATACGAGTTTTCAAGGTTTATCATCAATCAATTCCATATGTATCACAACTTTAACCTAATTATTTCAATTCTTATCAATCCCAAATATGATTTCACACATTTTCATATTTAAACTCACCCAAATATCATTTATTTCTTAAGATTCAACATTTAAATTCAGATTTGTATAATTTCTTAATTAAACCTCAAGATTTTCATGAATCCTCTGTTGCCCAAAAAAATACTCAAGAGGGGGGGTGAATTGAGATTTTGCAAACTTTTTGGGTTAAATTAAAATTTCAATAAATATTTCATTTAAAACACTTAATCCAAAATTCAGATTAATAAAACTTAAATTATATGACCAGTGAAAATTAACTAAATACCACCAATTAATTTAAATAAGACAAATCACATATTTCAACACCCTCTAAATAAATTTTCAATTTTCATATTTAATATATATTTTCTATTCTGGATTTGATCTAAAGTGATTCACACAAGAGTATCAAATAAATACTACAAATTAATTAAACAAGTTATATTTCAAGATTATAAGACCCAATAAATTTATAAATAATTTTCGTGATTAATAAAAATTAATATTCTAAAATAAATTAATTATTACGAAAATAATAATTTTATATTTAAATAAATTTACCAAATTTTCGGATATAAATAACTTGCAAGAATAAGTGCTTAAAAATAAAATTAAGCAATCACAAGCATATAAATAAATTTAAATGTTGAAAATAAATGACACTGTATTTTTAATATGGTTCGACCAAATCACGGCCTACGTCCACGCGCCTAGAGCAGCTTTCGTCTCCTTGTGCTTCACTATCTGTAATACACTTGAAGGTAGGATCAAACCATCAATTTACAATCTAGTAGCAAAATCGACTACTGGTACAACTTTCGAAGCTAAAAACCAAGCTTCAAATCTTTACAACAAATGGAGTAGAGTTCATGTACAATGTTTGAAACTCCTTAAGAATACAAAATGAGTCTGAGTTTCTTCTTGGTTGAGACTTCACAAATGAATCTGATTTTGGACCAAGTCTTCACTTGAAATCTTGTAGTTGAATAATGACTTTTTTGCTCTTGGATTTCTTTGTCAAAAATAGTCGAGTATAAAGTATTGTTTCTCTCTAGAGTAACTGTGAGCTGAATGAAATTTCTAGTGCTCTCTTGAATTTGTATAAGTTGAGTAAAAAATTTATCACTCTTTTCTATTTTCGTATCATGTCCATGTTGAGATGTATTTTAACTGAACTTGAATTTGTATATTTATAGATGTCAAAATAAAAATGATCGTTGGAGATCTTAAAATTTCCAATCATATCTGATCAGCCATTTCTTACTGTCTAAAAAAAGTATAGACTGAGAGAGAGAGAGAGAGAGAGAGAGAGATGTGTTAGAAAATAAATAAATGGGTTATACAATGAGTCTAACTTATGTAGAGTTTAGAAAAATGGACTTTAAAGGATATTATCTCTACAAGACAAATCAATGGGGCCCACAGAAATTTAAATGTCTTTAGTGAATGTTAGTCAGTAATAGTAATTCTAATTTGTGTTACAAAAAAAAAGGATAAAACAATATTTGTTTGTCAAATAAGGAGACACGTATGGGTACACTACACAAAGCCATTTTATAAAAATGATAGAATAATTTTAAACACTATACTGAGTAATAGATAAAGTAATGAATCTTTAAAAAAAATTATCTCGCGTGGAACAAAGTAAGAAAAACAATACACAATTAAAAAAAATTTAACTTCTTTTTTGTGTATTATAAAAATGATACTTAAAATAAAAAATTTGGTCCAAAACGGACATAATATATAGGTCACTTAATATAATATGTTTATATAAACTAGTTGTGCCCACGTGCGTTGCACGTGTGGCCGTTTTCAGATATTAATCTTCCACTGCAAATCTGCGAAGGACAAAGTAATAAAAATACTTACAACATATTATGTAGAATATGTTTTGTTAGAATATAACATAAAGTACCTAGTACGACGCATCAATCATTACCCCCAAAACCAAACCTCCATTCAACTGTAAACTATACAAGATATTCCTGTGAATACTCTAAATTTATCACAAATGAACTCAGAACTCCCTACTCAAAAGCAGGAAGGAAGAAATACACACAAACATGTATGTATATATAATCCGAATAAATATGTCACAATGAAATTAGCTTGAAATGATTTATAGGGAAATATCATTAAAAAAAAAAGTTAAAAAAAGCTTCAGCAAGCAAATTCCAAATCGCAATTAGTGAAAGATGACATTTGATAAAAACAGTGTGTAATCCTAAAAACTGAAAATTTAATGCTTAAATATGTTGCTTTTGACGTTTGTTAGGATTCAAGGTTCTTTTTCCTCTTCAACTTTATGAGCGACGAACATGGATGACATTATTCGAAGAACCTTTGTACAACATTCTTGTTCCTTTACATATTCCAATTGATGGATTTATATTGCGTAGAAGAATGATTGGACAATTATGTTTACGTTTCAATGCGTGTGGTGGCAATCCATTTGGCATCAAAGAATTTAAAAATTCTTCTTGGTAATAGTCGTGCATGTCATCCACAGCTTCATCAAAGATATTTAATGTCTTCAATTCTCAGGGGAACATATCAATCATCATATCATTGAGTGAGTCTACGTGCTCGTTTGTTATTGCAAGAATTTCTCGATCTGTCAAGAAGTTTGGCGAGTTGTCATTTATATTTAATGATTGGAAGATAACGTCAATGAGAGACTATTCGGGGCCCTCATCATGTGTTGATGCTTCTGTCCCATTACCAATCCTTAGAAGGAAATCGCTAAGTGAGGAATTGATACTCAAATGTTTAATTACTTAATCATCACTATGAAGTTAAACAGGGCATTAGTTCTTTTTAGTCATTACATTTACATAATATGATGGATGGATTATCATCCTTAACATATCAATACAACAACTTTCAAAGATAAATTACGTGAGGCAGAGCAACTGCATTCATGTTCATTAAATAGAAATTACAAAATAACAAAGAGAATCCATCCGGTTAATAAGTATGGCCAAACCTAAATTTTCGAGAAATTAAAACAATTTACTCAACAATAAGATGAATTGAAAACAACAATTATAAATTAATTTTAAAAAATTAAAAAAAATTATGGTACTTGAATAAGTTCAATGTATTCCATAAGTATCCATAAACCATGAACTAAATAAGTGACACTCAGTACTAAATATTTAGAGCAGTGAAGAACAAACTGAAATTCTTTGAACACTATGTATCTAAAGATGATAAAGATACAGTTTAGAGTGTGTGTTTGAGTTGGCAAAGATAATTCAACCAAGGCATGTAATTGCAGCTTCAGTAAGGTAATTTGGACTCATTTTGCTCACTTATTTGGTTGTTATTGGAAGTTATGTTTTTCTTAGTTGGGGAGTTACAACTTGAACCGACGTAAGACTTAATAAGAAGAATATATGTATGTAGAGAGACAAAATGAATACATTGAACCATACAGTGTGAAAAAATTACAACACAGAGGAAATTGGAATTAAATTAAACTATAAAAACACTAACAATCAAAAGATTTGAGATTTTGAATTCTCAAACCAAAAAATCTAACATCATTGTATCTATTTTATATAAATAGAAAACGAAAAATATTCCTTTTATTCCTCTTCATTAAAGATTTTACCTAAACATGTTATGTGTAATCTGAAAGAGAACATTAAGCTTAAACAAAGAGTAACAGTAGCTACTTAAGAAATATTATTACTTTATAACACAACTATACACCAAATTACAAATTAATTATGGAGTTAAGTTTATATCAAACAGGAAGCATGTAGGAGTTTGTGTTTGGTACATTTGATCAAACATAGCATACACACATGATATATATAACATTAACCTAAGACATATACAACAAGATGGTAAGAAGAGCGAACTGAACATCATTATCTATCGAATAATCACAATAAAAATGTCAATTGAAATCAGTTTAAAGCATATGATAGGTTAATACCTCTAGCTGAAATAACTCACAATCAAAATTTTCTCCTCGACAAACCACAATGCGACATTTAGAATCTCTATAATTGTAACAGAGGTACTACAAAAACTCTGATAAAAATACATCTTCTGAGTGGTTGAGACGATTTATGTGGATCCTCAAATGGGTAAAAAATGAGGGAATGTTAATATGGAGTATAAAATTTGTTCGTGCTTTGATCTGGGAAAGGCAATTTTCTCAGGCTTAATAATGACAATAGAATTAAGGATTTGTTACCCAACAAAATCCCCTGGAGATTCGAAAATAAACCAATCTCTTGTTGAATTGTCTTTGTAACCCTACAAAGTCAATACAGGTAAATTTTGGCAGTTTGAAATTCCCCTAGGTTATTATCCACTGAAATCATTTTTAGACGGGTCCAGAGTTTGTAAAGTGCAATTTTCCATGAGTGACACTATGCTACCTAATATGTTCTCCGATTCCCAAAACTCTTTCATCTTCTCAAATTCAAATCCTAAATCTACACTCAAATTGTTAGCGCTCAGATCAACATACTGAATATTAGAGCATACATCAAGGGAATTTCCTATCTCACCAGTTAAATTATTACTCCAAATATTCACAACAACCAAGTTGTCACAAATTCTAGGAAAATGTATTGAATTCCACCATAAATTATATTAAGTGAAAGATGCTAAGCTCAATAGTAAACCAACTTAGAAGACAACACATTATTATATTATGCATCCACTAAGGTTGATTTCGCTGAAAGAATCCTATATTTTCTCGCTAAAATTCTAGTTACAACAGCAGCTACTGTTCCTGCTTAGTCATTCATCCGTGCTTACTCCACTGTGCCAGCCAGCTGATAGGTATCTGTAAGCAACAACAACATTTGTTGTTGTTGCCAGCCTGTCATGTATATGGGCGATATCGACTAATCACTAAATCCTATTTAGGACTCGAAAGCCTTCGTCGTATGACTAAATCCTTGTGTGGGACTTTGTCTTCGGATGCGTTTTCTGTTTGACCGCGGCCGTAGAGTGGTACTAAGGTTTATTCTGTAATTTCAGCCTTGCACACAGGGCATTGAGGTTGTTGGTGATATTGGATTTCAGCAGATTCACTTGGGTAATGAATCCATTTGTAATTACAGGGGCAACAATAGAGGTGGTTACAGGGTCTTAAACCATGTCTAGGCAGATGTTACAGTCGAAACCACTTATCGCATTATTTTTCGTTAAGTTGGTGGATTATTTTCTAGTGCTTTCGACTTGATATTGGTCTACTTTTCTACCATACCAAAGAAATGGGATTCTTATCATTGACTTTATTAATTGGGTACCTAACCACTTTTCTCTTTTTCTTACTACCATAAAAAATTAAAATGTTATTCACCATTTTTATAACTTACCAATCAGATATACCCTACACTAATCACATGGAAAAAAAATCTTCTCTCCGATGTAGGCGAAAGACGATAGTATTTTGCCAAGTGCTAAATTTTCAGGACTAAATAAATGGGACAATATGTGCCACCATCTTCATTATACTCAACAATTTAGGTCGCACCCTATAAAACCAATGCCAAACTCATACCCACTCTCTCTATATACGTATCATATATATGAATCCAACAATTATGACATAATGAAAATAGTTTGAAAAATTTAGGTTAAAAAAACATATATTCAACTAATATAAAAATAAATTATGTATCAATACGTAAGTTTGTGCGTGTATGTCATTTTAAACTTTGTGGCCCCAAAATTTCACTCATTGAGTATCCAATCGCTCCAAAAAAGCTCAATAAATAATGAATTATCAGAGTCTTTGATTATTTTGGTTCATAGATTGCTTCATTTATCATGATATCAGAAAGTTTAATACGTATATTGCAATGACGTAATTTTGTTTATCCAAACAATTATGTTCTTCATTATTTTATAAAAATTTGGGTGTCTACTTGGTTCTACTCTATAATTTATTATACACGCGTAGTTTGTAAATACACCCCCTTTACATAACTATATCACCTACATTTCTTTCAGTATTAGGTACCATGTATGTATACATTTTTATTTTATAATTCGCAAATCGAATACCCAAAACAGAAAACGGAGATAGAAATGTTAAAAAAAAAGTCATAGATGAATATTATCAAACACATGATATGCAATGGATTTCATTCATGCTAACAAAGTTTAATTGTCCGACACTCATAAAATAATAATACATAATTGGATCAAAGCATATACTCTAACCATATATATAATCATTTATTTATTTTACAAAAAGGTATTTGAGATTAGAAAATTGTTAGGCAAATGTATGAATGATTATCATCACGGTTATGACAGACCTTACTTTTTCATTTTTGTCAACATAAGAGAATCTTATATAGATCAGTTTCTAAATGATAAGTAAAATAGCAATGATGCATTAATCAATTGCAATTATCTCGTAAACCAAAGTGAGATTCCTTCACTATAAGATGGATAATCCAAGCTTTGACTACAAATATTGACAATATCCTAAAAAGTTTCAAAGGAAATATATGACCATTTAGAATATAAATTATAGAAAATATTTTCAATGTGGTATTAACGGGTATAGCTAACTACGCTCTAAAATTCTAAAAACACTCCAAATACTTTTTGAAAGACAAACTTGCCCTTTGCTCTAAAGATCAAACAAATATTTTTTTATTTGCTAATTTTTTTTCAATAAAGAATAGTATTTTAAACTGTTTTTTAAAATATTTTTTTATTTTTTAAATTAAAAAATAATTGTTTTTTATCAAAATTGTTATGATAGTTTTAAAAACCTTTTTTATTTAAAAAGCTGTTATGATAGTTTTAAAAAAGTTTTTTTTTTAAGATAGATTTAAAAACTATTTTTTTTTCAAAAAAAAATGTTTTTTTACATAAAACTGGGCAAAAAAATTAACAAATAAAAAAACTGTTTTTTATATTGAAAACTGTTTTTTATATTGAAAACTGTTTTTTATATTTTTTAAGTAACACGATCACGATCCAAATAAAATGCGACATGACATGGGGTCGTATTTTTTTTATACCGGTGGCGAGGACCATTATTTATTATTTTAAAAATATTCTTTTTACTATTTAAAAAAATGGTTCGCGCCAGCGGTACGCATCGGCGGTCCAACCACCTATAGGCGGGGATCATTTTTTTAGTATCTTGGTACGCGTCAGCGGTATGTATAGGCGGTATTATAAAACATTTTAAATAAAATGTACAAAAAAACAGTTTTAAACAATATTTTAAGTGCCTAAAGATTTTATTTTTAAAAAAAAATTGTTTTAAGTAAAATTCAAGCATGGGAGTGTTTTAAGAAAATTGTTACAAAAATTCTAATAGTTACAAAAATTATTTTATAAAAATAAAAAGTCAGTAATTCCAAAACTGTAATTATTAGAATCTTAATTTTTTTTAAATAAAATCTTTAGGCACTTAAAAAATTGTTTAAAACTGTTTATTTAAAACTGTTCTTTTTGAACATTTTATTTAAAAAAAATAAAATTAACACGACATGGCACGACACACCTCAAAATCTTAATTTTACGTAAAATGAATATGACACATATGAAAGTGACATGGAACGACACAAAATCCTTTTTTTTACGAAATGCGAACACTTGTCGTGTTGCATTTTAAGTGGATTGTGATAGTATTTGGTAAAAAATGTGATTTCGTGTTGTGTCATATTACTTTTATAGGTGAAAATAAGATTTTAAGGCGTGCCGTATCATTTTTATTTTGTTTGGGTTCGTGTTTGGTTAAAAAAATAACATATATTGTGACGTAACACTTTTACTTGGGTCGTGTTCGTGTTTTGTAAAAAAATAATATTTCATGTTGTGTCGTGTTACTTTTATTAGGATCGTGTTCGTATCTGGTTAAAAAAAAATTGTCATGTCGTGTTGTGTCGAGTTGCTTTTATTTGAGTCGTGTTCGGTTATAAAAACAATTTTCAATTTAAAAAACAGTTTTATATTTGTTAATTTTTTTCCCAATTTTATGCAAAAAATATTTTTTTTGAAAAAAAAAACAGTTTTTAAATCTATCTTTAAAAAAAATTCTATAAAAGTATCATAACAATTTTTTTAAATAAAAAAGGGTTTTTAAAACCATCATAACAGTTTTTATAAAAAACAGTTACTTTTTAATTTAAAAAATAAAAAAAATATTTTGAAAAACAGTTCAAAATACTATTTTATTGGAAAAAAAATAACAAATAAAAAGGTATTTGTTTGATCTTTAGAGCAAAGGGCAAGTTTGTCTTTTAAAAAGTAATTGGAGTGTTTTAAAAAAATTTAGAATCTTTAAGAAATAAACATGAATACAAATATGTCCAACTGGGAAATACATATTAATGCATAAAAAATAATAATCTAATAAGGTGTGAACTTGGTAATTCCTTAACTTAAAAAATATATATAATTTTTCTGAAATTAATATTGAATTTAGAATTATTATAAAACATGAATAGAACAACAATAAAATTGAAAATACAAAACCTGAGCACAAAAGAGAGACAACATTCATGAATGAGATAGATATAATTACAAAAATTATGTATTTGCTTTCAAATTAACAAATGCATACTTTTGATGGCAGATGAAAAAGGAGTAAAAATTATAGAGGAAATTAGGAGTATTGACCTTGTTTTTTGGACAAGAAACAACAGCAACGAAGAAACTATACAATATGAATCTGATGGAAAGATGAAGGAACTTGGGCAACTGGCTTTTGATTTCTAGGGTTTCAAGATGAATGTATTTGGAAGTTTCGTTAGATGAATGTATTAGGAGAGAGAACGTATTAAGTTAAGATTCATGGAATGATATTAATTTAATGAATGTGTGAGACTAATATTAAGGGTATGATAGGAAATGTTAATTTAATGAGGATAGTTTAGTACTTTGAGATTTGAAGAGGAACTTCCCTCTTTTTAAGTAGTAGAGATAGAGATAGAGATATATACATTATATATGTACTAGCGGATACCCGTGCCTGAAGACACGGCGAAAATTTTCAAAGTGCGTAATTGTGAAACAACAAAAATTTTGAAAGTACGTAATCGTAAAACGACAAAATATCGTACTCCAACAAAACATCTATATATTTTGTACAGTTTGTTAAACTTAAACTAAGAAAAGAAGAACTCCATATGTGTACAATGACTTCATAAGCATTTGACATACAATTCTACGCATATTTTGTGTAGTTAAAGTTCGGCAACTCAAGCACGTAAAATTAATTTTAAAGTAAAAAAAAAAAAAAAATATATATATATATATTACATATTAGTCCATTTTACAACATGCTAAAAATTAACTAAACAATAAAAAAATGGATTCACTCATTTGTCAAAAATTGCAAAATTTCGTGATCTTAAAAGACAGACATTGCAGTTTTAATTTTTTGATGAAATGCAAATATATTAAAAACAGGCCTATGCCGAAATAGAATACAGACTCAAAATCAACAAACCGAAATAAACCGGCTATATTCAATAAAACCGAAACAAAACCTCCGACCCAAGAGAGGCTCACATAACCTAGACAAAAAGAAGATATATAGATCGCTTCCATTAGTTTAGATCAAACAAAGACAAAATTACAAAATTACTGAGTCTAAAATTACTGAGATAGTCATCTAGACAACATCCAATTTATTCATGAGTTGGTATTCGTTTCCATGACCATTCTATGAGTACAAAATGAAACCATCTCAGTTATTCTCGAATGAGAATCTCTAACCCGCTTGAAGTAACATTCTATGACTACTTGAACATTCTTGGACTACAAAATGACTTGGTCTCCATTCAATTACACACTTGAGTTACTGTTATCACCCTCAAAACGGCTAAGAATGGTTAACTGGAAGAATAACAAAATCATTAATACGTTAGTTCAAATACATAATAAATACACTAAAATCTGAAATCTAAATTTAGAACATTAAAATTCAAATTGTGGAGAACATAAACGCCCAAAAATGAACATTGATAGAACAAATAAATAACCCGCAAATGTAGAATAGAGAACATACCCAAAAACAAAACTCAGCTTCACAAATTAAATAATTTTTTTATATGTATACACATAATAATGCCCATTTTATCAAGATAATGCATTCCTCCACTAAACATACTCACGTTCTATTTTTTTCAACATAACAAACTGATTGAATTAAACTAAATTCAGCTAAGTATGCGACATATATCAAGCATACGAATTAAACTAAGCATACAACATATAGTACCTTGCCATAATAGTTTTTGTTCCACGACTTCACAAACTACTCCAATGACTTACCATTATAGTGTTGAAACCTATGTTCCAACACAACTAATTTACAGAGTAATTAGACTTTAGTTCATAAAAAATTACCCTTAGTTATAGAAAATCTCAGTAAAAAGTTAAGTCAATCTCAATTTACTGACTTAATGCAAAGTATATGCGACTCGCGTTTTGCGCCACCCGCATGACCCGACATATTCAGGTAACTTGACATAGCCACTTAATACTCAAATCTAAACAATTAATGAACTATAAGGCTTCAATATAAAGACCATTTGGGTAACTTGATATAGCCACTTAATACTTCTAAGGAAGATGTATACAAATCCAAAAAAAAAACTAAACAATTGGTTTTGAATCTGTTAAAACACCAAAATGAAAACTTTCAAACCTCACACACATACCTGTGCTGGCCCATTACTTGTGTTGGCCCAAGTTAAACATACTTGTTTTGGCCCAAACCTCACACACATACCTGTGTTGGCCCAAGTTAAACAAAAAAAATCCATTACCTGTGTTGGCCCAAAAGTGTCTCAAAATAAAGATTTCAAGCTTCTGAAAACTAATCAACATGTATAAATCCACTTAAAGTATCTTTGACACATTAGTTGTGATAAAAATAAGCGAGACTCACAAAGAATGGCACATTCTTGAAGACAATATTCCTCACCTTGCCATTCCCACTCACTGCACATTTCACATGGGAAAAAAAATCAATTACATCTCACATTGCTTGCCACTACATTGTAATATATAAAATCATAACTACTAATTGAACTTCAAGTGAATCCCAATTGAGAAGAAATTAAATGGAACTTGCCAAATTCAAGTATATAACACAAACTACTCGCACAAAAGCAGAAATAATAACAACACAAAGGGTAGTCTCTATCAACTTTATAGAATACATAAACATAAGATCAAGTGACTACAATAAATTAGAAACCTAAGTAATTGTTAGATCCACTGAAATAGGAAAATGCATACATATATCTAATACTGGATCTAGAGAGAGATTCTGAATTGACGAAACAGAAGGATCAAAAATTTTGCTTAAACAAATTTACTAATATACCAAGTATAAGAAATCAAAGAATTGTCAAAATCACACCAGGGTACTAATTTTGCCCAAGCAATTACAGTTAAAAAAAAAAACCAAACAAAACCATGAATCAAAACACTTAAAAATGAAGTAAAAAGGGTTGACCAATGTGAAATGTTATTCGGACTCTTCCCCAAATGTGTCTGGTGAACCATGTTTCTTTGAATACAATAAAATCCCAAACAATAATGATAAATAAATAAGTCTACTTCTGTACAATACAGTTACATGGCTTAATCTATAATCACAAAGAAATTGATAAATGAACAACATTTAACTCGTGCAAAAATTCTCATAATCAAAGTGTATGTTGCCAAATTGTATCATTATTAAATCTCTTGAATTTGATTGGCTTTAAAGTAAGTGAAAGCAACTCCTGCAGGCAAAACAATCTAAGTATTTGATGAATAAAGTGAAACATTGAGTTAGGCCTTATACAAAACACTTATCAAGAAACTATCAAAATGTTAAAAGTCAAAAATATTTAACTTACTAACATATATGATACCTGATGGAAGCCTATTGCTAAGATTCTCCCTTGCTCGAATTTGCATGATGTAACATCACTATCCACCTCAGAGAGAGAAAAAGAACCTGATGCAAATCCAAGAGGTTAAAGTCCAATTCAAGCCCAATTGAGTTTGAAATTTGAAAATTAAACTAATTTTAGAGCGAGATGCAACATCACCCTCCATATGGACCTTCTGGCAAAATCTCAGTAGTTTTGTCAGGATTTCATGAAAACATTACGGGAAGACCGGCTCGGATGATGCCGAACAAAAATGCACGTGGAAATCAATAACTTTCAAACGCACTGAGGTTATCCCATAGATAGACATAGGCTGAAAAGGTGATGAAAATCATGAACGTATTAGTAGCAAACAACAAACACTAAACCATGAAGTTATTAGCTTAACATTTGAAACAAACCCCCTTTTTTGGTTTCACTCATATGAGGCCAAATATTAGTATGGAAATGAACTGAATTAAGAGAGAGAGTAATGCATTCTATGTTTTCACTCAAAATGAAAAAGAGAAATTAGAACAAACTTCACTAATTAAAAAAATTGACTTTATAGTAGGAAATACCATTTATGTAAGATAATATAGGTAACGTTTTAAAAGTACACCCCTTTTGGGTTTGCATTACCATTATTCGTCTTCGTGACCTTAGCATAGGTTGAAGATATAAAATGATATACACTCGGCTGATTGTAAGTACCTGCAAATTAGATCAAACTAAACTGATTAAAGCTTCCATTAAACTCCATTAGTGAAGTAGTATAATATAATTTTAATGTTATATGTTTCAAATTTGTAACAACAACATGAAGATCCTGGAAATTAATATCATTCCAACAAATTTCAATAAAATGGCCCTGTTATAAATAATGTATAAATGGTGCATAAATTTCCATAGAATGCCCCTGTTAATGGGTAATTTTTTCAAACCATTTTGAAGATCAACAAAATGTGTGAAATGACCACAAACAAAGCGTGTGAAAAGAAATTTTTTCAAACCATTTTCCATAACCACAAACAAAGCGTGTGAAATGAAATTAATTAATAAACATCAACAAAATAACAAACCATGAAATAGAAAAAATACGTGTGTGGTTCAAGTTACATCCTGTGAGCATATCATCAAACACCAACCGGAGATCACAACGGTGGCCACGTATGTGGTTCACAAACCCTGAAACAGAAAATCATGGAGAGAGGTAAAACCATTGTTAAAAAATATTACAAAATAAAACTAAAAATGAAAAAATTAAACTCACCAAACTCAGCTACGGATCTCATCTCTCGATCTCGTCTCATCTTGGTCAGTTCCTACCTACACGAAACCTTAAAATGGAAAATCGTATGTGGTTCACAAATCGGAGATCATCACGTATGTTGTTCATGTTAAAAAATATTACAAAATAAAACTAAAAATTAAAATCGCCAAACTCATCTACAGATCTCATCTTGGTCAGTTCCTACAGAAATACCAACCGGAGATCTTGGTCAGTTCCTACAGAAATACCAACCGGAGATCATCACATCGGCTAGAGATGTACACAAAACCTTGAAATAGAAAATCGTATGTTGTTCACAAACCTTGAAATAGAAAACTGTAGAGAGAGGTAAAACCATCGGTTCTTCTCCTGTCTCTCTACACGTATACTTGTGTTTGTGAGAGAAACGGGTTGGACGAAAGAGAGAGAGAGAGACGTGGTGTTTTATTTCTGGGCGAGAGAGAAAGAGACGTGATGTTGTGTTTGTGTTGGAGAGAGAGAGAGAGAGAGAGAGAGAGAGAGAGAGAGAGAAATAGATTGGGTTGGGTTGGGTTAAAATGAGAGAGAGACGTGATGTTGTGTTTGTGATTGTGTTTGGTGGGTAACAGAGGGATAGGTGATGTTCTCGAGACATGGGACATGGGATAGAGAGATTTTAGGCAGGATAACTGATTTGGAGACTAAATCTCAGCCTTTGATTTGGCAAAGGGAGATGTGGTCAAATCTCAACCCTTATTGTGATTTTATATTTTTTAGATTCAAATATCATTCTATCTTATTATATGGATGTACTGCGTATGAGATGAGCAATAAAATTGCAGACAAGATTGGTAGCAATAAACTGCTTTAGACACAGTCCACTTGAGACTGGAGAGCTGACACACGCAAGCCATTAGGCCTCCATCACTTCAAATGTCAAAAGTGGAAAGACCAAAGACTTTTTGAATTATCAGCGTGTGTGTGACTATATGTATAAATATTATCAGTAAGATATTATGACAAAAAAAAATAAGGCATACCAACTCTGTAAGATAGAAACGTTCAATCGTAAGTCAGTGGAGCTCATATATGTATATAATGTTTAATTATCTTACTGTTCAACTAACAATGAAAGGAGTTGTTTAATTATCAAATATAAGTGTTTTATCTTTTGACTTTTCAAACTTCAAACAAAAGTACATGTATTTGTAATAAGTAAAGATGACAATTTCATATAAAATGTAAAATCATCAAATAATAAAATACATAGTAAAAAAAACGTAGCTAATATGAATATAATATAAATAGTATATGTAGTGTTATATATATATATATATATATATATATATATATATATATATATATATATATATATATATATATATATATATATATATAAGAACAGTTTTATAAATAAAAAATTATAATATAAGTATATGTATAAATTAAATAATAAATATATTAACTATATATAATATAGTGTATAAATAGAGTAAGGCATGGGCGTAATACTAATAAAAAAATGAGGGTCGGTTAACATAATATAAAAGCTTAATAATAATACATTAGAACGCTCAAATAGTATATATATGGACCTACTAGTTTATTGTTGCTTTTCTATATATATAGGATCACATCTTTTAGTCGGACATGAGATGACTACCTAATATATAGACATGAGAAGTACTACTTAATATATAGAGAGTATATAGTATTATATATGAAGAACATTAGCATATATATATAAGATATTAATAATATGTACATGATCATTATTGACATAAGAATGAATAGAACTATTTTATACAGAAAGGATCTCATGCATACCCAGTTTGCATACCCTCCGTGCGAACCATTTTTTTAAAATAGTAAAAAAAATAATTTCGGGCTGATTTTTTTTTATAGTTTCTAAACATTTCAATAGGACAATAAAAAAAAAATCAACTCAAAATGAATTTTTTTGCTATTTTAAAAAAATCGGTCAAACTTTGTCAGTTTTTAAGTTGTTTTTAAGTTGTTAAAAACTGACAAAGTTTGACCGATTTTTTTAAAATAGCAAAAAAATTCATTTTGAGTTGAATTTTTTTTTATGGTCCTATTGAAATGTTTAGAAACTATAAAAAAAAAATTACATCAAAAATATTTTTTTTACTATTTTATCAAAATTGGTCCGCGCCAGCGGTATGCAAACTAGTGTATGCATGAGAACCGCTCTCCTATTTTATATATATATATATATATATATAATATTACTAATATTTTGTCTGTAAAATATATACTTATAATAATATATAGATATATATATGTATACTTATATAGACAATATACTTATAATAATATATAGATATATATATATGTATACTTATATAGACAAAATATATTAAAAAAAAACGTTAATAGTAATATAATATATATATATATTAACTGAATAAAATAAATACAGATGTATATTGAATATATATAAGAACAGTAAATATAAATAATATATAATTTCTACTATATATAAACACAACATATAATTATATAGAGTATACATTAACAGATTATATATATAAAAATATTTATAACAAATTTATATAGATGTGTAAGTATATAGCTATAAAACTAACTAAATATATGTATAGCACAACTAAATGAATATTATGATAAGTAATAAAATAAATATATAAAATGATAACTACACTAAAAGTTGCATAACTATTAATAGTATATAAAAATAATAAAATTATATATATAATACAAATAGAGAAATATTTACTTAATATTCAATAAATATATGTTTGGAATCATCAAAATCAATATATTATATTAAACTAAAATGTACATTAATTACGATTTGAACTAATCAAATATTAATTAAGGGGTTAAATACATTTCTATTTAACATCCTCAATATTTCTCATTCAATATAATACATTTCCACTTGGATTCAATTCTCAAATTTTATATAATATAATTACTAATGAAATTCTATGAAATCATATCCCCAAAACCCAATTTAACATTTGAATCCCAACCCCAAAATCTTGTTTACTTTTACCAACCATGATATGAATAAAAAACACGCATATAATATCTAAACGAGTTAAACACTTTCCTTAGATTACTGTAAATTCTGAATCCTTTATTTGTAGATATTTATTGCTCAGGAATCCTAGCCTGAAAATTGCCAATTTCATCCTCAGATTGCCTTCATGATTTCTCTCTTGAGTTTATCCCTTATCTTTTGCCTCTCTCGGAAGCCTAGGTGAATTAGAATGAGTGTATGTCTGCCTCCCTCATCTAATATCCCTTAATATTCCCCAAATCCCAAAATTAGGTTAAATCATACAATTAAAATGATTCGGATACCCCCGTACGGATCCCATATAGCTTAAAAAGTCCCCAGAACGTGATTACCACCCCGTGGCACTTAATTCTGACTATTTTGACCCATTCCGGATCGACCATGCACTCAAAATCAACATTTGAGTCACCTGTCATCAATTTATCATCTTATTCCCAGCATTACCCCACACGCGCATCCGGAATAAGATCTTGTCAACCCGTCTATTTTATCCACTTACGATGTAATATAAAATAATACAATTTCATTCACTTATCACACAATTAAATTTAATATCATAAAAATATCAATACAATATTATCTAATTAATATTTATTCCATTCACTTTATTTCTTAATTTATTAAATTATGAGCACACGTGTAATTAAAATATTCCTAAAAATACGGCATGTTATGTGGCGGTGCGAGCTTCCTTGGGGATGTTGGTAGAATTGTGTTGGGGGATTATATACGTACTTTTGTGCTAAAATTGACATTGTTATCGAAGTGGATTGATGACACAAATGGGCGGCAAGTGATACTGACCGCCCGCTCGTTTATTTTGCTTTTGCTGGGAGGGTTTGTGGTGGCGACGAGTGGCGATATCGTCCATATCCGGATTTTGGCATACTTGAGGATTATTTCAGACGTCTATCTATACGACTGGGAAATATTTACTCTAACATCCCTTTATACTTCGTTGGATGCGTTCAGTCGGTGTTGTCGACAGACGTTTACAAGATCCACGTATCTTCTGGAGGTAATCTTAAAGTTTAATTTACTTTTTATTTCTTTTCAGTCCTTTTTTCTTTTCTTTCTCTGATTTTTGGTGTTCGCCTTTTGCAAATGTGGTTTTTTGAGGTGATAGGGCACAACGTGGTGTTAATGTCCTTGAAGGAGAAAGAGTTGGATGACTTCTACAGGATATATCTGAGGATGAAGTCGAACGGGAATTCAAACCAATCCCTTCCTTTGAAGGACATTGACAGTAGGGGAAACTGTGGCGCAAGAGTATAAAGATATACGTCGGTCGTTTTGCTCGGCTCCCGCTTCTATGCAAAAATCTAAACTACGACTACACTCTTTTATGGGAGTACAACGGCCAATCTGAGTATCGAATCCACAGAGACTAGTTGTTAGAATTATACTGATTATTACTTCTCAATAAAAGTGTAAAAGATATCGGATAACAGAATGAAAAGATAATCTAGGTGTCTGTGTAAACTAAGATTAACAAAACGAAAATAAAAATAATAGATTGAGACTGATATCCCTCACCTATAGTTAATTAGTATAAATGGTTACATGGGTACACAAGTCATTAAGATTAAATCTCATTTCAATAATTGATTAAATCCAGATTTATCACCCCCTAAATTCGCATAAAAGCCTAATATGATTTTAGCATCAACAAATACCCCGAAAATTATACATGCACAGTCGTAAATACAGAGCATACATGATATACTATGTTAAATCTCCTAGACGTAATAACAATAACAACCCAATCAAAATAAACTCGTGAAAACCCATCACCATAGAAAAGCAACCAAACCAACCCAAGGTGAGTTCAATCAATCTGGACCTAAACTAAATTAGCCAGAAAGCATATTAAATGGAATGTATTAAAAGTAAGAAATAAATAAAGAAAGTAAACCTAAATTACAAAGCAAGTAAATAAATGACAAAGAAAGAAATAAAGAAATGGAAGCTTGTATTGATGGAGAAGATGATGTATAATGTTTTTACACAACCTATATGGGTAAACCCTAGGAAGGAGAAAATGGCACACCCAAAACCACCTCCAAAACCTAGCCTCCCTAAGAGAACTAAGAAAGCAAGAGAAAATAATAGATATCTTACAAAGTAAACAAAGGCTTCTTTATATTGTAAGTGGAAAAAAATAAATAGAAAAAGAAAAGAAATAGGAAAAATCGCCCCATAATTCCTACTACCGGTTGATCGCGGCTGGGAGGCTGGTCGATCAGGTCCTTGGTTTGAAACCCCCAATTTACATCGTAGGCAAATTCTTCAATCACCAGTCGACCGGTCCCCTGTTTTGAGTAGGTCTTGGTCCATAAAAGGGGAGAAAATTTTCCAAATGGAATCGACCATAACTTGATCATCCGGACTCCAAATTACGTACCATTTGCTGACACGTGAAGATAACTCGATGAACTAAACTTCTTTAAATTTCCCCTAAGATAGAGACGAAGTGTGAAGTGTCTAAAATGCGTTTAAAGTTGAATCCGACGACGAAACTTCTCCGGAATGCAACCAAACTGCACTTTAAGCGTTCCAACACTTACAAAAGCTCAATTAAACCCTGAAAAGCACATATATATCCACAACCGAGGTTGTCTGGTTAATAAGATTAAATTTAGGCATGAGGAACACAAAAAATTTTAGAATGCATAAAGATAAGGGGCACGCATATCTAATATCCGTGACTAATCGGACGTACAGAAGGCGCTGAACGACCTGATGAGCGACCAGGTTAGGGTTTTGGATTTTGTTTCTTTATCAGTTTTTAGAATATTTATTCTAGATGGATACCTACTCTTTGCTGGGGATGTAGGTGACCTTCTACCCTTGGAGTCTTACTTCGAGGGTCGCGGGGGCTACCGGTGTGCTCGCACAGATGAGGCAATTATTGGTGCACGAGTTCAGGTATGTCTAGTATCTCGAGGAGAGTGTCATTCCATATTATAGAGGGATATGTGGAGGCCCCATCATCAGTTCCCCTGGATTATATGAGGCTAGTGAGAAAGATGGTGAATGATGTGATGGCGACGGCAATAGAGGGCGAGACTTATACGTTATACCCCGATATGATGACGGATTATGACTACCTGGTCTTTATGACCAGCTGGTCGATGCTTTCATGCACATATGACGTAGAGAATATGCTTCCACCCTCAACTACTTCAGAGAGAGGTACCACCATGCCGGGGATGTCGACCCATGACATTTGAGGAGGCGTGGCATGGCTACAGTGGCGGAGGAGGGTCTTCTTCATTTTTCTTCTCCCTCTTATCATATTCGATCGAGAGACAAAATGGTGGTGTCGATGCCTCACTATCCTTATGTGTCGATGGACGAGTTATCGGGTCTTAATGATGATGCCCTTCGTCCTGAGGTATACTAAGTTATTTATCTTTTATTTTTTGCTCCCGCCTTATTTTTCTCCTTACTGACTTGCTTGATTTTTGTTGCTTTTGTTCTTAATTATTACAAATTCTCCGTGTGTCGACCACCTGGCTGAGGGACATTAAGGATTGGATGGCATTAGTGTTCACCTATGTGAGAAGGACAACCAGTTCCTGCATGGTGCTGCCTACCACATCTGATAAAGGTTATAGTTTCGGAAGTGGAGGGTCTATCCCTCATCGCAGGGGAAGTGTGTGCGTTGCGGAGGTTAAGGGTTAGTTCAGAGAGGATTTTTTGGGGGGTTTAGGCAGTGTCCCGATGTATCTTTTTTCTTTTTCTTTCCTTCAAGAGATTTAATAAAGATATATATATAAAGTTCATTTCTTTTTTGGTATTTATCTTAATTTAGTGACTTAATCTATACGCACTTTTAATTTATTGGTGAGGTTTCTCATTCATTTGCAAATATAGAGATGAAAATGAAAAAGGGACTTCCAGTAAAAGGATAATGTTTTATTTTCAGAAATTATGCACAAAGGGGAGAGTAATGTTTTTCAAGAGGGAATACCCCAGAGTTTTGGCTTTTTTTGAAGCAATTTTTTATTTTTGAAATTGATTTTTTGTAAAAGAAGCAAAAAGGCATTTTTCTAAAAAAGAGGGGTTATCGATCGGCATAGCCCTTGACCTGCCTATCAGCATAAAAGTCAAGTACAAATCACTCATTTGTCTTTGATTGAACTTTTTGCGTACTTTGAGTACTATGAGGGCAGAGAAACTGGTGAGGCTTTGAATTGTGTGTCTTTTGTGGGAATTTTTAGTATAAAAAGGGGTTTGGGGAGTTTTTTCATCACCATCTTTCACATTATCTCTTTTGTTGCTTTCTTCTTCTCTCTAAATGCCAATTTTAGACACCCCATCTTAGGACCCCCTTAAGCACCCCCTTAGGTCCCTAGTCCTCACTTATTCACCGCAAACCCTAGGTTATACCCCGAGTACCGATCTAGGGACCAACGAGCGCTCCCGAGGCCCCATTTGACTCTGATAAACTTTCGTGCCAGAGAGGAAGCTCAATGACAAAGAGCTCTGAATACCCTTTCCAGTGGTCCATCCTGTGCACGAATCGACCTTACGATTCGAACGAACGATCCGTTTTACTATCGAAAACCAATCTAGAGGTCACTGAGCACTTTTGGGCCCGTTTTAACTTTGATGTACTTTTTTATCTGAGCAAAATATCATTGAATCTTTTAAGGGCTCTGAATCCCCTTTCCAACGGTCCATTCCATGCACAAATTGAACTTACGGTTTGGACGAACGATCCATTTTACCTTGAAAACTAATCCGGAGGCCACTGAGCGTTCTCGATCTTCATTTGACTCCTGTCAACTCCTCAGCTTAAATGAGACTAAATAAATCTTTGAAGAGATCGAATACCCTTTCCAACGGTCCACCCTGTGCCTTACGATTCGGACGAATGACCTATTTTACTTTGAAGGGTCACTGAGCGCTTTTGGTCCTCGTTTGACCAAGGTCAACTCTTCAAACCTAATTATACTGAAAAAATATTTTAAGAATATCGGAATACCCTTTACAACGGTCCATCCCATGTGCGAATCAACCTTACTGTTCGGACTAACAATCCATTTTCCTCCAAGATTTCTCTGTCTAGTGACCAAGGGGCGCTTCCAGGCCTTGTTTGACTTTGGTTAACTCCCAAATCCTAAAGTGGCTCATTTATTCTTGAAGGGCTCTGAATACCATTTCCAATGGTCCATCCAGTGCATAATTTTAATGTACGGTTCACATTTTACAATAATTTTTTCAAAAAAACTGACTCAGACAGCCAATTGGCAATCTCAGGACCTTGCCTATTGATAACGTGTCTAGGGTTCTATGCATATAGGTAGGACTCGGACCATGCCAATAAGTACCCTTAGGCCCTATAGATAGAATCCCTGACCTCCCTTTAAAAGACATACCTCAAGAACCCCTGAACATCCTAGCAGCAATTCAGAGAGAATTCCCTCGAATTTAGAGTTGTTCTTTACTAAAAATCCCATATCCCACATTCCTCCCATCATCTTCATACTCTTTTGAGTAAACTCCTACCCACCTCTTCAAACCACCATCACTTTAGTAGAGAAGTAAACTAAAACCGTGCTTTATGTAATCATTCTAGTTATGGATTTATTATTATAATAAATTCAGTTATTCCTATTTTAATGAGAATCGTGTATGGACATAATATTTTATATATTACCGATGCCTTTTATTCTGCTCATTAGGTGTTCTGGTGTGTAGAGTACGACTTACAGACAAAGGATCAGATCACGAGTTCTTATGGAATATAAGTTTCATCGTTCACAATCTTAGATGCAACTTAACACACCATCACTAGGACTGTAGCATAATATTTTAGTAGGTCTATCTTGATTATAGGAAACTATATAGTTTCAAATTATTGTGCTAGTACACTTTGTGTGTATTAAACGGGACCAATTTGAGGTCATTGTTTTCATACTGATTTTATAAGACAATGTACACCTCGTGATTATTAGGTTTACTTAAGGCTCTTAATCTGGATATGATTAATGGACACATGCACTAGTTATTTATTACTTTGACTTATCGAGTGAGATTCATTATTAGATCAATGATCTTGATAAATTGGGTAATGGTGATTAATGTATGGTGAAAGTTTTTTATGGATGGAATCCACATCTTAGTATAGAGACTGGTGATACCACTATGAGATACTTATAAGTTTTGTATGTGTCAAACCCTTCAGGTGGATTACATTAATCCAAAACTACAAATAAATTAAGTTTGACCACTCAAGGACTTAAAGAAGTTAATCAAATAAATTATCAGTAATTTATTCTATTAACGGGTATATATGACCTGAACGTGGGGAGAATTAATTAATTAATAATGAGAAGCGCGAAATATAATTTTGAGTTAAGGAGTGGAGTTGTAGTTATAATTATTTAGTGGTATTAATTATGATTAAGGGACTGAGATTAGGATCCGGGAAGGATTAGATTTTCTTAGGCCTATTAGGAGCCACATCCTCATCTCTCTTTAGGGTCCTTACTGTAGCCTATATATATGCACCTAAGTATCATTCTTTCTTAACCTGGACATCACTCTTGGATACTGAAAAGACTCGAGCTCATACTTGTGAGAAAGAGAGACAACGGAGAAGAAAGATGAGACAAGAAGGTGGTCACAAAATAGGAGCCCACCCTCTACTCGTGGCTATCCATATCAGGAATACGGTAAAAGATCATGAGGTGAATCGATCCTTCACATATTCTATTCGTGTAAAGATGAGATAAAATCTAATAGATCTCGAAAGGTAAATCCTAATTCCGCCTTGTAGGATTTCATATATGTGTAATTTTTTTTGTTTATCGATCTATGCGCGTTCTCAATAGAACATTGGACTTCCGCTCCAACTCACTTCCGTTTGAGATCGGCGCATCTACAAGCAAGATCTACTTTAAGTTTTCATAAGGAGGTCCATTTCTTCCTCTTTGTCTCTAAATTCTCTTATTTTTGCATTAGTTACTTCATTTTCGCTTTAGTAGTTTACTTTATTACATCGCACTTCTTAAATCCAATTTTATTATTATTATTATTATTATTCGCACATACTTTATTTTTTAAAAAAACAAAAAATAAGAAAAAGAGGGTTCACTTGTAAATTTTAAAATGGGATTTTTCGTCACACTTTCTCACACTAAAACACTTTTTTCTACACACACATAAATAAAATCCCCGGTTGGATTTATGGGTTAAACCCCACATCATATCATCTTCGAACTACATGGACTTTGATGCCCCTGGGTTGCGTAGGCGTCTTGGATAAATCCCTCAACTCGAGTCCTCCCTCATATATTTGTTATTTTATTCTCATTATATATTCGTGAAATATACATTTTACATGCTTGTTTGCTTGTGTCTTGTTCAATATACGCGATCGTTCTTCCATAACGACATGTGAATCGATAGACACTTACATTATTTTTTTATTATTATTTTGGAAACACTCCTAAGGATGACATCGCTCCGCCTTTATCCATGACGCGATTCGAGCGATTCCACCCTTCATTTATATTATGCACATAATCACACGCATCACAGAGTTCTACGTGAGAAGATTAACACATGTCCATGAGAGACCAAAAGGGTGGGATGGGTGCCTAACACCTTCCCACTCCATAACTTAGACCCCGAACTTTTGAACTACTTTGTTTTGCAAGCATCAGTATTATCCTTGATGTTGTTTTTTAGGGGATAATATTTCTTTTGCCTATTTTATGAAAAATAGACTGACGACTCTATCCTTACATATAATCGTACATTAACAACGATGCAATCCCGCGTGCATTCCAGAAAAAAGAGGGGGAAGGAAGGAGGGATCCACCTCCGGAGACCCCTACCTCGGGATGTCCACAGTGGCGACTCCGCCAGAGATTTCTGTAAGAGGACTATACTCTATTTTTGCATGGGCATTATTCTTTTCTGTATGTGTGCGTATGCACCTATCTGTATGTTCCCTTTTCCCTTCTCTTTACCTTTTTGTATATATCTCTCATGTATATATCACTTTTCACCCACTTATACACTTCACACACTTGTATATACTCTCCATTTACACTTCACACACTTACACTTAGCTTCACTTTACACTCACATGCTTCACGCAACACTTAGAGTATACATGATTAGGCTTCACTAGCACATAACCACATTTTTAACACCTGTATATATGCTCACATGTCACACACCACTTATAGTTGATCCATGTATAGGTTCAATACCACACTCACTTACTTGTATATACTCCCATGTCACATACTCATTCACATGTACCCATGTGTAGTATAGTTTCCATGTTAAATTTATTTGTATATTCTCCCCATTTAGTGTAGTATTTCCCTTTACTCAACATAATAAAAATGATTAAAAAATACTCTCTCTCTCCATAATATGTTAATTAAGACTCATGCATTTTTGTACACTATATCATCAAGAGCATGGCTATTGACCAAAATTTTGTCCCGTATTGGGGGGTTACTTTGTGATGGGCACTAGACCTGCGGGTCACAATCAGCTTAAGCAATATAACTCTCACCTTCTATTGATCTCGTACCTTCGACGTATATTAAACAGTTCCCCCCGCATCGTACTGCTTGATCGAACTCATGACGGAAAGTATAGAGCAAGTAACTCGTTCACGTACGTCGAGTATATCGAATTCGCTCCCACAACTACTGTCCCCATAAGGTATATATTGAGGCAATTCACATACACTCGGGTATATCAAATGGCTTGTCCACACGTACCGATGAATGATTGTCCTTATAGGCAAGAGGTATATTGTAGAAGTCATGCCAAAGGGGGGAACCCTTACACTAACCCAATAATTACATAAAACTCATCTATGTGTCAAACCTAGGGCACTCATATTTAGTTGGTCGATCATCAAGAGAAACTCTGCCAAGATTTCGGGTCGGCATACCATAATTTTGCCTTTTTTCAAAAGAGGACCACCCCGTCTGTGAGCCTGGAAACAAGTCCAACCGTGTTTTATATATTTTTAAACCCCAATTTTCCAGGCTCGGGTCTTATCCAGCATTTTTTCACATTTAGGCAAACCTAATACGAGTGAGAACCTAATAATAACATTAACAACAATTATGTTGAGATTCCTCTCCTTTTACAAAAATACTAAAAACATTTTTTTCTCCTCAATCTGAAATACCCAAAAAATTTATCCTTACCTCTTTTGAAATAAATTCGAACCGTTTTCCCCCTCAGGTCGATCGTATACCCGACTTTGGTTTATCTCCCTATTAGCTTCAGTCTTCTATCAAACCTCCCCGATGCTTCGTCGATTCTTCTACTCCCTCATCCGAGGTTAGGATTTCCTTTCACGAGCTCTTTATGGAGAACGTCAACCAATCACCGAATTTGTAACCTGATCTGATGACTGTCTTGGCCCAGCTCAATGCCAAGATTGATAACCTTCAAATAGAGGTCCATAAGATACAGCGTCACCGGGCCCAGATTTCCGAAGAACCCAAGGTTCTCTTTCCTTGCGCCATGGGTCCACCCACTCTTGAGACTATTTAGGTCCCAGAAGAGTATCAGCATACTTCTTGCGCCCCTGCCAATGGGACACCGCTAGCTTTACCACCTATTCCAAACCTTGCCTAGTCAGGGGCTGACCTGCCAATACCAATATATCCTAAGGAAGAGGAACTAAAAAAGGTCAAAGAAGACCTTAAGCTGTTATCGAAGAAGTTTAACCAGGTCAAGATATTCGGGAACTATATGGACTACATCCATATGTCTCCTTATCTTAAAGCTAGACTGCCAAAGAATTTTAAGATGTCAGACATCGAGAAGTTCGAGGAAGCGGACCCACAAGTGTTCATCTTCAAAGCTATCACCGAGCCATAACCCTAATTGGTGATTCTGAAGAGATAATGGCCCTGATGTTTTAGCAGACCTTAAAAGAAAGTGACCTTAATTGGTTTATGTCCCTCGAGGAATCCAGAATCCGTATTTGGGAGGATGTCGCTCAGGAATTTATGTCACAGTACAAGTACAATAAGGAGTAGAGGTTGTGCACTGATATCTATAACTTCTTAAGCATAACCTTGGGGAAATAGTTAGTAGCTTCATAAGAAGGTGGAGAGAGAAAGATGTTACTATAACCAACAGAACCTCCGAGGAGGAACAAGCCAGTATTAAGAAGAAGAACTTATTACTGCATATTTGAGCGTCTATAAGGGACAGTACTACCCACACTTCCGAGCCCTTAGAGAGGCTGGTGTAGAAATTGAGGAAGGCCTTACCAAAGTAGAATCTGAGCCGAAGAGAGTAATCGAACATTTCACTCCATAGAAATATGAGACGCCTACCAATGCCACAGTCTCAACCATTAATAACATTTCCCAACCTGTTACTTCTTAGGCACCAGAAAATTGTCCCAAACCTACCAAGAAAGAGTACACTAAGCTCTATGCTCCTTTGTCAAAAGTCTACCAAGACCTGCTGAGCTGAAACCTCATTAAACCCTTGGACCCTTGTCCACTACAAATTCACTCCCTAAAAACTTCAAAGTCGATGCCCGTTGTGATTTCCACCAGTCCGCCGACCATACTATGAACTAGTGTTTTCATCTTTAAAATGTGATCCAAGGTTAATTGATCGGGGTATCATCGCCTCACCAGCTAATCCTAAACCCAACACCACTTATAACCCACTTCCAACCCATGCAAATGCCATCTTTTTATAAAGTGACCCGAAATTTGATCCATTTGCTTAAATTGTGCCTAGTAAAGCACCCATTATACCCGTAATCTCACCTAAACCGCTTAAAGTTTTCCCATATTTTCTCTTACACCTAACTTCTTCACCGACCAAGCTTTGTCACTCCTCACAAGGGTTGCATTGTTGTCCTACCCAGTTTGAAGGGAAGGATATGGAGTTACCTTATGTATTCAACCAACTCTTAGAGTTTGGGTTGAAATAGCCCACAGTGATGACCGTCGATTGTCACAAATTCAGTGGCTTGTTCATGGAAGCCTGAAAATGGTGTCGGGAGTCAAATGATTTGGTGGTACCCATTGATGAAGTCAGTATAAATGACGTAGTATAGATTATGGTCGATGTATTTCGATAAACATGTGAAATTTGCATATTAATGAGCTACTCACCGCTTTAAATATTTAGGGACAATTGGTCCCTTCACTCCTGCAACTTCCCGTTGAGTGAGAAGATCTATACGATGAAGCCATCGAGGTTGTTGAATGCATTGATTTCTCTTAAAAAGAGGACATAGTCACCACCGAATGGGGAGATAACTTTGACAACTCAGATGACGAGCCCAGTTAGGAAGACACCAATCTAGTAGCCAGCTTGCACGTAATGATATTCTTTAAAGATCTATTAGGGGAAATCAACAATGTGGCCGTTCAACTAGAAATAGATGAACAAACAGGGTTCCTGTTCTTCCCCACCTCAGTAAATCATATAACCAGATCAGTAAGACACTATAAAGATTTGGTTGCCCATGTGACAGAGATATATAAGGGAAAAAGAGTTACTGAAGAAATTCCCATGCTAGAGATGACCATTGAAGAAAGCAAAGTCCTTAACCAACTAAAAAAATCGAAGACAGCATTACCTTATGAGGGTTTTTCATGTCTTCCCAACTGCATTGAAATACTCTAATAAAACTCTTCATCGGGCCTATAGTCTCTCTTTCCACTACTGATGAAGAGCCATAAATATGGTTGGGTCACAGAGATACCAAAGATCGATCCTAGACATAATTATGCTCTCAACATCTCCGTTGAAGTATTTGGAAAAACAATCCCAATCTCACTTATTGATAACAGATCTGCCCTCTAAGAACCTTCAACTGCTAGGGCTTGAAAGTTAATGATCTCACTCCCGCTTTCATCATCGTGCGTGCTTACAATAATACCCACCGAGGGGTAATATGGTCCATAAAACTTATAATAGGGGTTGGCCCTATCAATCCTATCATTGAGTTCCAAGTTATTGACATGCCGATATGTTTAAACTTTCTCATTTTTTGCTTCCAGTTGACCGACTTCCCTTCCAGCAGGAGATAGTTTCAAAGATCGAGTCTGTCCAAAACATAATCCTCACCGTAATGTCAACGTGATTTTAGGGGTGGGCACGGTCCGGTCTGGTTCGAGTTTTGCCTATTTTTTGGACGGGATCGAATATTCGGTCCTCAATTTTTTTGGACTGAGATCGGACCGATTAATTCGGTTAACCTACTAATTCGGTCCAGGCTTTTTTCGGTCCGGTCCGGGGTAAAATTCGGTCCTGACCCTATTTTATATATATGTACATTTTATGAATGTTTTTATCTATTTTTCTCACAAATATATATACAAAAAAGTAATTCTCGAAACTCCAAGTGATATTTACATGGGTTTTTTTAACCCAAATAAAAAAATGTCTATACATATATAAAATATTCCAAATTAAATTCATAAGTTATATACATTAATTCAAAAACTATACATAAGAAACACAATAACATTATTTTTATTATATATATATGGGAATCGGTCTGGTCCGGTCCAAATCGGCCTTTTAATATAGTGGACCGCGGACCGGATCTATTTAATCGATTTTTAGTTTTTATGAACTGATTTTCGGACCGGTTTCAAAATAGCCTTAATTTTCGGTTCGGTCTGGTTTGGTCCATTCGGGTCGGTCTTTTTTTTGTCCACCCCTACGTGATTCAAATGTTCAAGAACATGCACTTCATGCCTGAAATGGGGCTAGGGCGATGCCATCAAGGGATCCTTGAGACCATAGTCCTAAAGGAGGATTTTCCCCCATGTGGACTGGGATAACAACCCTCATCATAAGAACTCAAAGCCCTCTGGTGGACACTAGGGGTGTGCAAAAAAATCGACAACCCGGAGAACCAAACCAAACCGACCTTCGTGGGTTGGGTTTGTGTAATTTTTTTTCTCCATGGGTTAGTTTTAGTTCTAAAAAATTAAGAACCGAAGTGTTCGGTTCGGTTCTCAATTTTATACCAAAACCAAACTGAACCGAATTGAGAACCGAACCAAAGAACCGACCCCAAGAACCAACCCTAGAACCGACCTATGAACCTGAACCATTAATCATAACCATTAACCAGAACCATTAGCCAACCTGAGAACTAACCCGCGAACCAGAACCATTAACGAGAACCGCAAACCAGAACTGTGAACTAGAATCGCGAACCAGAACAATGAACTAGAACCGCAAACCAGAATCACAAACCGGAACTAAGAAACAGAACCGTGAATAGACCCGAACCAAACTGAGAACCGATGGTTCAATTCGATTCAGAACTGACCAATTTTAGTTCTGGTTCTGGTTCCAAAACCACGAAACCGACCAATTTCGATTATGGTTCTAGTTCCGTTGTGGAACCGAACCACAACACCCCTTGTGGCTATAACCGAAAAGAGGCTTAGAAGAAGAAAGGACTATGTTGAGAGACTCTTTGGATGGAAGGTTCATCAAGGAAGGCGAAGACTTCACTTTCTGTGGCTTCCCTGAACCATGGTATGACCACATTAATAATAAGATGAAATTAGGGCTGAAAATCTTTTTTCAAGACAGTAACCCTTGGGTCGCAGATTGTCAGCATGTGTGACACCCCACCTAATTAACTCCGGTGATCAGTCCTAAATTAAATTAAAACAGGTTTCTCAGTTGGTTCATTCTTAGCCTCACTATCGCCTTTTTAATTACTAACCTCCTAAGTGAGAAAAATTAGGCTGGTGCCAAATTTTATCTTTCATTAATTTAATGAAATACTCATGCGGAAAAAAAATAATCTAAACAACCACAACCACAATTTACTGAATTCAACCATTCACATCAAAATAAACTGATCGAATAACAATCGGCACAAATCCAACAAAAGTAAAGACAGATAATAACAATCCCAACAAGTCTGACATAAATACAAAATAAAGTGGTGAGCGACATGCTCAATTAACAAATAGGAAATTTCTATACTAGAAATGAAAAGGATGAGGCGTCTATCAAACTCCCACAACATCCACATGTGATGCAGCTACAGATCCCTGGAATGAGTCAAGTCTGGTGTCCCTGTGGCTGGACACCTAAAAGGTTCTTAAAAATATTTATAGCAAGGGTTAGAACCCAAAACATTTGGAAAATATTTAGCAAATGAATAACTTTCAGTAATAAATATGTATGCATGCTCTTCATATTTTAGTTAGTGTCGCATTCCCTTGAGAATATCCTCACCCCTCCTCTAATGTGCACTACTAACGCCTTAATCAATTTCCTTAGTTATTTAGCCCATAACTAGATAATTGAAATCAACCCTTGCAACTACCCTACTCTAATTGAATATGCCATAGCTATGATATCTAAGTTATAAGCAACATTAACTTAATTAATCATTTTTCCTTTTTAAATTCATATAACTTCCACACCCATTATACATATAATACAATCCACAGCCTATATTAATTTACCCGTATATAATTATTTATCTCATTATATGTGTATAGTCATATTACAACATTCACACATATGTTGGAATAATAATTAATAAAGAACATCCTCCCGAGTAATAACTCACCGGATGTATATTCTCTAAAGTGCTATCCCACTGGGTGAATTCACATAACCTAGTTACCCCAAGTCAGAATCGCTCACTAACTTGGTTAATAACATAAATATTGGAGGCAATCATATTCCTTCCTGAAAGTGAGATGCCCCTCACCCATATAATGGACTCCATGACCTGGGAATATACTCGCCCTACTCCTCAAGCTAGGGGATTCACCCTCTACGCGCAACCTCCTCTGATAGCACTAGAGTATATAAAATAATAATATCAGGCCACTGATATTAATACACACACCATATATATATACTATCACCCACTGTATATATACATACATACACACACACACACATATATATATATATATATATATATATATATATATATATAAATAAAATGCCCTGGCTATACCGTGTACTAAGTCCTTAACACAAGCCTATACAAATTATCATGAGTTTATGACCCAACCTTAATTATTAAATATTTTGCACGTTAATTAATTAAACTACTTTTGGTGTCACCCCAACCAATATATTCGGACTCGCTCTCGTGGCCCGAGATAAAATAATACCCTAGTCTAAATCCCCATTTCCAAATTAATTAGTTTTTTATCTAAATTAATTTAACACCTTGGTATCGCTCAACCAATATACCCGGACTTGCTCACTCGATCCATATTTAATTATTTTGGAATATTTTTCCCCAAAATTAACCATAGTGTGTCACACATAAATTCCCTCCGAATCCCAATTAATTTCCCTCATAATTGATTAGAATCTATGTCCTATATTTATATCTCATTAAATAAGGTGTAGGGGAGTAATTTTAATTAAATTTCCCTTATATACTAAAACTGGCAAAACTGGCAAAAATCCCGGACCATCCATCGATCGATCCCAGACATCGATCGATCGATCGAACAGGTCTTCGTCTCCTCCGGAAGCCTATTTCTGCCATGGACGAAAACCTTAAATTCTTAACTCCTTTTACAGCCTATCCCAAGTACCCTCATCAATATATTGCACTAAAAACATCATAAGGAACCCCCATAAAGTCCCCAAACCCCGTTATATTTCCGTTCTCTACTCTTTCTGTAAATTGGGGAAAACTCCGTGTTGTTCGTTAACCCGTCTTAACACCAAATTACTATCTCAAATTCGTCCATAATTCGTATGGATTTTTACATCTAACCAGTTATACATAAATCTCATATTATAACATGAATCTCTACAAAATTCCAAATCAGGAGATTGATTTACAAAAAAACCCATTTTTGTACCCCCTTTACCCCAAAACGAATTTTGTTTCCCACATCACATAAATATGAATCGTAATACAATTAAATGCTACAACAAGTTATCCACTTGCCTTATGGTTTCATAGGGTCTGATCCGGAGTTGTGATTCTCAAGGTTGAAGATGAAATCCCCCCTTTTGCTCTTTCCTTTGTCCCCCAAATTGGTTTCCAGTGCCTTTAACTGCTCCTTAGGGTTTTCTCTCCCACTATGTGTTTTCTAATCTCAAATCAGTCGTTCTCCTTTTCCTTTTAATTAAGTAATTAGGCTTAATCCCGTTTTTAGCCTAATGGGCCAACCCAAGTGGCCCAATTACCCCCGTGTGGGCCCGACTATGCCTAAAAACGTCCCGTGACCCTTTTACTACCCTCGGGTACACTTTTTCGACTATCTCGGCCCATACGGACTCAATCGTACACTCAGAATTAGCTAATATATAAAAATCCTTATCTCACACCCAAATTAGTCTATACTGACTCCGGGCTGAGATAAATAAATGCCCCATCACTAATACCCGTAATGACGTAAATAAATTATTATTATTCACTTAGTAATTAAATTTTCCCTAAATATTAACCATTCACTCTCTGATTAATATTTAAATAAATTTAACCATAATTAATTCAATTAAAATTACTACACACGAGTAATTTAAAAAATTTTGAAATAATTAAATATTAAATGCATAAAATTACGAGGTGTTACATACTCCCCCCTTACAATGGAATTTCGTCCCCGAAATTAGGTCGTACCTGTGGTGAATAGCTCTGGATATTGTTCCCGCATATCCTCCTCCCGCTCCCAGGTAGACTCATCAACGTTGCGATGACCCCACTGTACTCTAACTAGTGGAACAACCTTGGATCGTAACTTACGCTCGCTACAGTCCAGAATAGCCACCTGTCTCTCCTCATACGAGATGTCTTGCTGTAAATCAATTTCCTCGAGTGGAATGTTCCAGAAGGCCCTCTCGTTCCTTCGATATTTATTTAGCGATGCCACATGGAACACATCGTGTATCCGCTGAAGGTGTTCTGGCAATCCCAGTCTATATGCTACCGGTCCCACCCTCTCAATAATATGAAAGGGTCCCACGTACCTCGGTGCTAATTTAACCTTCTTGTCGAACATCATCACCCCTTTCAAAGGGGACACCCGGACTAATACCTGATCCCCAACCTCTAACTCCACATGCCTCCGCAAAGCATCAGCATAACTCTTCTGCCTATCCTGAGCTATCCGAATCCGCCCTCGAATCAGCTCTATCTTGGCAGACATCTCCTGGATAATCTCCGGCCCCAATAACTTGTTGCCCCCCACCTCTAACCAATAGGAGGGTGAACGATAAGGTATCCCGTACAGTGCCTCAAACGGTGCCATTCCAATTATGAATTGGTAAGAGTTGTTATATACGAACTCTACCAAGGGAAGATATCTCTCCCATCCTCCCCCAAAGTCTAAAATGCACATTCTGAGCATGTCTTCTAACATCTGATTGACCCTCTCAGTCTGCCCTTCGATCTGTGGGTGATAAGTTGTACTCAAACGTAGCTCTGTGCCCATGGCCTCCTGAAAGCTCTGCCAAAAGTGAGCCACAAAAATCTTATCTTTGTCAGACACAATATTTACTGGTACCCCGTTCAGCTTAAAAATCTCCGCTATGAATAGCTGCGTATAGCGCATTGTCTCAAAGTCTGTGCGAACCGACATGAAGTGGGCCACCTTGGTCAACCGATCCACAATGACCCATATGGAGTCGTGACCCCTCTGCGATGGAGGTAACCCTGTAATGAAATCCATGGAGATGCTCTCCCACTTCCACACGGGAATCTCTATAGGCTGTAGCATCCCTGGAGGTCTCTGATGGTCAACTTTCACGAGAGGACACGTGGTATATTTCAAGACAAACTCTGCTATGTCTCGTTTCATTCCCGCCCACCAATACTGTCTCCTCATATCCTGGTACATTTTATCCCCCATCGGGATGTACCACAAATCTCGAACCATGGGACTCTGTCATAACGGCGTGCCTCAACTCCTCATACTCTGGCATAATTAACCACCCATTTAGGCGTAGGCCTCCTTTCGAGATGATAGAGTAACCCTCCCCTCCCTCAGCTAACACCTGGCGTACCCTATCTTGGCAGATTTGGTCCTCTGCCTGAGCCCTCACAACTCGTATAATGATCTCCGGTGTGATGGATAAAGCTGACATGCGGTCCCTGGCCACATCAACCTCATATCGAAGCTCTCTCCACTTCGCTTTCTAGACTTCTGATATTTCCCCATTCGGTCTCCAGCTCAATACGTCTGCCACCACATTAGCCTTACAAGGATGATACTGAATATCAAACTGGTAGTCTTTCATGAATTCTAGCCACCGCATCTGCCTCATATTCATATCCTTCTGTGTGAAGAGATACTGAAGTGACTTATGATCCGTGAATAGGGTGAACTGCTCTCCCAACAGATAATGTCTCCATATCCTTAGGGCAAAAATGACCACTGCTAGATCCAGGTCATGAGTGGGGTAATTCCTCTCATGGGGCTTTAGCTTTCTGGACGCATAAGCTATAGCCCTCTCCTCCTCCTGGATCACACCCCCAAGTCCCTATAAGGATGCATCGGTGTAAACCCGATACTCTAGTCCTCCCCTCGGCAAAGCAAGTACTGGTGCAGATGTCAACTTGTCCTTTATCTCGTCGAAAGCTAATTGACAATGATCACTCCAAATAAAAGTCACCCCTTTCTGAGTAAGATTCATCAAAGGGCCTGCAATCTTTGAGAATCCTTTAATTAACCGCCTGTAATATCCTGCCAATCCCAGAAAGCTGCGCACCTCGGTCGGTGTCGTAGGCAGTCCCCACTCCCTCACCGCTGACACCTTACTCAGATCCACAGCAATACCCCGGTCTGACACCACATGACCAAGAAACTGTACCTACCATAGCCAAAATCCACACTTCCCGAAATTGGCATAAAGATGGTGATCCCGCAGCATCTGTAGAAACATATGCAGATGCTCTGCGTGCTCCCCCTTAGTGCGCAAGTAAATTAGGATGTCATCAATGAACACGATGACAAACTGGTTGAGATACTCCCTGAAAACCCTGTTCATGAGATCCATGAACACTGTTGGCGCATTGGTGAGCCCGAATGGCATCACCCTGAACTCGTAGGATCCATACCTCGACAGGAAAGCAGTCTTAGGAACATCCTCCTCTCGGATACGCAGCTAATGATATCCTTACCTCAAATCGATCGTAGAGAAGTAAGACGCCCCTCTCAATTGGTCAAATAAATCATCAATCCTAGTATATATAATTATAATATCAGGCCACTGATATTAATGCACGCACCATATATATATACTATCGCGCACTGTATATATAGAGAGAGAGATAAATAAAATTCCCTGGCTATACAGTGTACTAAGTCCATAACACAAGACTATACAAATTATCATGAGTTTATGGCCCAACCTTGATTATTAATTAAGTTGCACATTAATTAATTAATTAAACTACTTTTGGTGTCACCCCAACCAATATATTCGGACTCGCTCTCGTGGCCCGAGATAAAATAATACCCGAGTCTAAATTCCTGACTCCAAATTAATTAGTTTTCAATCTAAATTAATTTAACACCTTGGTATCGCTCAACCAATATACCCGGACTTGCTCACTTGATCCGTATTTAATTATTTTGGAATATTTTTCCCCAAAATTAACCATAGTGTGTCACACATAAATTCCCTCCAAATCCCAACTAATTTCCCTCATACTTGATTAGAATCTATGTCCTATATTTATATCTCTTTAAATAAGGTGTAGGGAAGGAATTTTAATTAAGTTTCCCTTATATACTAAAACTCGCGGAACTGCCAAAAATTCCGGACCATCGATCGATCGATCCCAGCCATCGATCGAACATGTCTTCATCTCCTCCGGAGCCTGTTTCTACCATGGACGAAAATCTTAAATTCTTAACTCCTTCTACAGCCTATCCCAAGTACCCTCATCAATATATCACACTAAAAAAATCATAAGGAACCCCCATAAAGTCCCCAAACCCCGTTATATTTCTGTTCTCTACTGTTTCTGTAAATTGGGGAAAAAACCATATTGCTCGTTAACCCATATAAACACCAAATTACTATCTCAAATTCGTCCATAATTCGTCTGGGTATTTACATCTAACCAGTTATACATAAATCTCAGATTATAAGATGAATCTCTACAAAATTCCAAATCAGGAGATTGATTTACAAAAAAACCCATTTTTGTACCCCCTTTACCCTAAAACGAATTTTGATCCCCACATCACACAAATATGAATCGTAATACAATTAAATGCTATAGAAAGTTATCCACTTGCCTTATGGTTTCATAGGGTCTGATCGAGAGTTGTGATTCTCAAGGTTGAAGATGAAATCCCCCCTTTTGCTCTTTCCTTTGTCCCCCAAATTGGTTCCTAGTACCTTTAAGTTCTCCTTAAGATTTTCTCTCCCACTATGTGTTTTCTAATCTCAAATAAGTCATTCTCCTTTTCCTTTAATTAAGTAATTAGTCTTATTCCCGTTTTTAGCCTAATGGGCCAAGCCCAAGTGACCTAATTACCCCCGTGTGGGCCCGGCTATGCCTAAAAACGTCCCGTGACCCGTTTACTACCCCTAGGTATACTTTTTCGACTATCTCGGCCCATCCGGACTCAACTTTACACTCAGAATTGGCATCCGAATTAATTTATAAAAATCCTTATCTCACACCCAAATTAGTCTATACCGACTCCCGGCTGAGATAAATAAATACCCCGTCACTAATACCCGTAATGACGTAAATAAATTATTACTATTCACTTAGTAATTAAATTTTCCCTAAATATTAACCATTCACTCTCCAATTAATATTTAAATAAATTTTACCTTAAATAATTCAATTAAAATTACGACACACAAGTAATTTAAAATTTTCTAAATTAATTAAATATTAAATGCATAAAATTACGGGGTGTTATAGCATGAAGTTCAACCGATCGCTGAGAAAGTCGTGATAGTTACCGAGGATTTTGAGGAAAGTGATTCTGAGGACTCATTCAACTTGCAGACACTGGGCATGAGTCTCTACATGATCCTTGAAGACACTAAGTCGTCGGATCCATCTACTCAAATCAGAGCTCCTAACATGCCTCTCCTCAACTTGAATGTCGTGCCAATCCCAATTTCCCAGATTCAAGCCGACCTATTGTCTACCCTATCCAAATCTCTTCATTCGACGTTATTTTTCCCTTTTCTGATATCAATGTAACTGAGACCTCTTTTAATGAGATTCTCAATGCTATTTTTCCTAAGAATGAAATAAATAAAGATTTCAAGTATCTTGTAGTGCCTTACATTAATTGTCTTGATTCTTATCAAACTCTTGATGATAATGATTTTGCAAATGAAAATTTCTTAACTAATCTTAATAAGGAGAGAATAACAAACAACATAATTGCATTCAAATTAATGACGATGAAATTGTTAGTATTAACCTCGTTTCTAGTAGCCATCAGCACGAGATTAAGATAGGTTCCAATATTAATGAGCATAAGCGTACACAATTTGAAAAGCTAATGAAGGAATTCGTGGACGTCTTTACATGATCCTATGATGACATGCTCGACATTGAGCTAAAAATAGCTCAACATGAGATCTCGACGATGAAACAAAAGATACAGAATCTCCGCACCGAATGGTCACTCAAAGTCAAAGAAGAAGTGGTCAAGCAACTGAATGTAGGTTTCATTCACGCAGTCGAATATCTTAAATGGCTCACCAACATCATCCATGTGCTGAAGTCAGGAGGAGAAGTTCACATGTGCATTCGCTACTTTGATTTGAATAAAACATCCTCAAAGGACGATTACCCATTGCCCAACATCTACAAGATCATGGATAACATAGATAGCCATGCCCTCAAGTCATTTGTCGATGGATTTATCGGATATAATTAGATCAAGATTCACCCTGACCATCAGGAGAAAACCTACTTCATCTCCCCATGGGGAACTTTCTGCTACACTGTCATGCCATTCAAACTTAAAAAGGTCAAAACTACCTACCAGAGGGTTACCACATTTATCCTGCATCAGCTTATTCACAAAGAGGTTAAGGTCTACATGGACGACATGATCAATAATTTCTAACTCGAGAAGGTTATATTCCCTCCCTTCGAAAGTTTTTCGAACGACTACAGCAATACTAGAAGCGTTTGAACCCACAGAAATGCATTTTCGATTTCACAAAAGGAAAACTCTTGGGATTTATGGTCAGTGAGAAGGGAATCGATGTAGACCCTGCCAAAATGAAATCCATACTTGATATGCCACCACTATGGACAAAAAAGGATGTCCATGGATTCCTGGAAAAACTACAGTACATCAGTCGTTTCTTAGCTAGATGACTTCTATCTGCAAACACATTTTCAAGATTCTCTAGAAGGATTCTACTAAAGTCTGGAATAAGGTCTGAAAAAAAGCCTTTGACAGAATTAAGCGATACCTTACCCGACCTCCTGTGCTTATGCCTCCGCAGCCAGGTCTCCACATCCTCTTATACTTGACTGTGACTAATACTACAACAAGGGCTTTGCTAGCCTAATACATTGAAAAATCTCATAAGGAAAAATGCATTTTCCACACTAGACATAAATTATCCAAGTACGAAGTCAACTACACTTCTTTAGAGAAAGCATGTGTTGCCCTTGTCTGGGTTACGCAAAAGTTATGGCATTACATGTTTGCTTTCCCCATTAGACTTGTGTCCCGTATGGATCCCATTAAGTACTTGCTAGAAAATTCTGCTTTGTTCAAATGAATACTCCGATGGTTGATATTATTAGCCGAGTTCGATATTGTGTACATTATGCATAAAGCTATCAAAGGCAGAGCCATCTCCGACTATCTTAATAGAAGTCGATGTCTGGGTCTTTGAATTTCCGAAAGAATATATTCTCAACACCTCTTAGGATAACCTTCGATGGAAAATGTTACTTGATGGAGCCGCTAATAAAAAATGATCTGGCATTGGGATACTCCCAATCGTTCCTGATGATTCTCATACCCCAATTGCCATCAAACTAAACTTCCCTTGCACCAACAGCATGACAAAAAATGAGGCATTCACTATAGGCCTCAATATCACCCTTTAAAAAGGAATCCGACACCTAAACGTCTACGGAGACTCTACCTTTTTTGTTGATCAAATCCTCATAAAATAGAAAGTCAGGACGAAAAAGCTCCTACCCTTCCATGCCCACCTAAAAGAATTGGCCTCCCAATTTAATGATGTCACTTTCTACTACTTGCCCGGAGCAAAGAATAACGTGGATAATGCCCTTGCCACCCTATCCTCCATAATCGACATACCTGAGGGAATAACAATGGACCCTTTCTTAGTTCATAAACAAACTAAGTCTACCCACTGCTACACATTGAACTCATTCTAGAGGAAGATTCTGATATGATCAGATTATGGTACTATGATATTTGGCACCTTCTCAAACATGGTAGGTATCCTCAAGATGCCAATAAGAAAGACCGTGTGACCCTCCGTACACTGGTTGCCCAGTATATCATCTGCGATAAAGCATTATTCAAGAGAAACTTTGATGGAACCCATTTGCACTGAATTACAAGGGCTGATGTTAAAGATATGATGTAGACTATCCATAGTAGGGAATGTGAACCTCACATTAAAGGTCGCATGTTTGCTAAAATGATCATCCGTCAAGGGTAATATTAGACCACCACTGTTCAAAATTGCACTGCATATGTCTGAAGATGGCTCAAACTCCAACAGTTTGTCAATATCCAATACTTGCCTCCCGATCAGCTATATAACATGACCTCTCATTGGCCACTCTCCACCTGGGGCATCTACATCATAGGAAAAGTTACTCCCAAAGCTTCAAACGACCATAAATTCATCATGATCTCCATTGATTACTTCACCAAATAGGTCCAGGCCGAGTCATACGCAGTGCTGAATGCTAAAAAAGTGGTCAAATTTATCAGAAAGAACATTATCTGCCGATACGGAGTTCCTTACGGGTTAGTGTTAGATAATGAGCTCCATTTTGAATCTGAGGTTACAGAACTAATCGATAAGTACCAAATTCAGAGACACAAATCGTCCCCCTACCATCCCCAAACCAATGGTGTTGTTGAAGCTTCCAATAAAAGCCTTAAGACCATAATCAACAAGATGGCTAAGAGTTACAGAGATTTGGTCGACCGAATCCCTTACTCCCTCTAGGGCTACAGCACTATAATCATAACACCCACTAGGGCTACCCTTTATTTTCTAGTATACAACATGGAAGCAGTCCTACCCATTGAGATAGAAATACCATCCATTTGCATCCTACTCGAAAGTAAAGTTGACGAAGAATAATGGCATCAAGGCCACTTTTAGGAACTATCACTCGTGGATGAAAAGAGACTGAAGGATTCATACTATCGTCAAATAGCACGATCATTAAATAAGAAGGTCAAGGACCATGGTGTCTAGGAAGGAAACTTTCCCTCAAAGAGATCATAGAACCTGTTTGGGACCTCAGAAGAAAATTCAAGCCGAATTAGAGTAACCACTACATCGTGAAGAAGATTCTCTCAGGAGGCGTCGCTATGATCACTGACCTTGATGGAGAAGAGATGGCGCATCTAGTCAACCTATACCGTCTCAAGAAATTTTACCCTTACTCCAAAATCTCGGCGCGCTATGACTCTTCTCACCCCCTGTTATTCTAAAAAAATCTTCATTACCCCTACCTAGAAATACGTGGGACCTGATCCTTTTAAAAAAATATTTTCTTTTCAAAATGAAACTCATGAAATTTTTTAAACCCCCAGAGATAGGTAGGCAGCCCATACGTCATACATGGGTCATGTCCTCTTTTTTCACAAAATGCTATTCTTTTCTAAACATCCAAGAACGGTGGTTCATTTTATCATTTACATTAACAAAAGGAATATGTATTCCTTAACCATTAGTATAGATTATTCAAATGTAAAACTCATCAAGAGGAACACAAAATATGTTCAAAATCAATATTTATTTCTGATTAAAGATAATGGCACTGTCACATGAAGTATCAGCGAAGAGAGTCAAACCAACCACCCCTTTCTGCTGACCAAACTGTTCCTAAACAAACCAAAACCTTACCAAACTACATAAAATTATTCCAAACCCCAAACATAAAAACACCAAATCACCATAGCATCACAAAAATCACCCCAGCTTCAAAAGACGCTTCCTTTAACTATCGGATGGCCCCGCTTCATCGTCATTCCAGCCCCTGGAGGTCCTCTAGTTTCCCACACTTGATTGGCATTTCGTATACTCTCCATAGAGTTGTACGCCCTGACAAACTTGGACAAAACCACGACACCATCTTCCATGGTGTTAAAAGCAACGAACTACCTTTGACCGGTCTCCTCTGCTATGACTTTCTCTACTAATATCTTCCATAACCATTTCAGGTAGTCTTCAGACACATGCCAAGCCCCTCTTACGGACTGTGAAGGATGGATAGACGATCGACGGTGCTGCCACAAAGAGCCAGCATTATCCTCAGTGATTCAGTTAAATCCTCCATCGGGAAAAAATTATTATACGATAGGGCACGACTTGTTCCCGCACGAATTAGCACATGAGCCGCTAGGGTAAGTTAAAAGAAGTCAGTTGAAGGCCCACCAGCCGCACATACCGATAATCTCCAAGCTGCAAAATAGGGAGTAAGTCCCTCCATAAAGGCACTGACTAACGAATGCACTGGGCTCCATAATCTACAAACCAGTTTACCCAACTCTCCGCATATGGGTTGACGCTGAAGAAAGGTCGGACAAATAAATTGGGCATAACTACCAAAGGGTACTTAGGAGGGGCCTCTAGACGGAATATCTCCGCAAGCCACATATATAGTATTATGGGGCTCCCCTTAGAAAGTCAGAATGACCCTTCTTCCAAGTATCCAAGTCGTTCAGGGTCTCAGCTAGAACCACCGCTGTAGGATTTTGACGATAAGACATCCAGGTCATTATCGCAATAACTTGGGGATCCATTGTCAAGTCTCCTATCACCAACAAAAGCCTCATCGTAAGGCCTAAGGCCAGCCCTAACAAAATTAGCGTCCTCAAAACCCCTCAGATGCACTGAGTACATAACTACCTAAAAGAAATGGCCCCTTCGGTAACCAATGGTCGAGTCACCGAGGGATAAATGTGAAGCAACTTCGATAGGAATACTCAAGGAGAACAGTAAAAATCAAGCATAGTCGTCACCACACTAGGGTTGACCCCCCAATATGGCTGAGTACTCTTAATAGGTAGGACACACCTCACCCAGTCCAAAATGAAAGACATGGTCTGTGAGGTAGCAAAATTTTATCACCCCTGCTAGCAGATTCTAGTTAACAGCTCCAGCAAAGCCATCACTAATACAGTCTCATTGACACACCAGAATCAACATAATCCAACAAAGGAGATAATTTCCACTCCTCACCCATATACCAACGAAGCCTCTAAGGCCTTCCTCTATCCAAAAATTTCCAAAGACATTTTTTTCTCAAAATAAGTCCCTTAAAAGGGAAGCATTTAACAACCAATCCTCCAAGGCTTTCCTCTACTCAAAAATTTAAAAAAAAACACTTTTTCTCAAAACAAAACCTCAGCAACAAATTAAAGTGCATGTAAAGTAGGCCACTAAATCAAGATGATAAAATAAAAAAGATGCATCATTTTTGCCTTCTCAAGCCTCTCTTTTTAGGTACAAAGCCATGACATCAAGCATACAGTATGGTCAGCGTTAAGCTCCTCCAGTCACATCAATAAATCTGCAAGAAAATCTCGAAAGGAAATAATAAAAAAATATTTGTCACCTCATGCGTAAGCCCCGCCAACCCAAACACCACCTCATGTTCCAGTAATCTCCTTACCTACACATACATACCTGTAGCCCTCGTAGCCCCAAAGGAACACTCCTAGGGTAGACCTATATCCCTAATAAAGATTTAGCAATCCACCAAGAAGCATATTTTTTAGGCCCTCAGCCCATGTTGGTCAGCAGTCGTCTTTTCCCTTTCCCAAGGAAGCCCAGTATTCTGTGCCCTTGCCGATTGGCACCCCCCAGAACTTCCTATCGGCACCCCCACCAAATTTTGTACAGAAAATTTGAGAAAAATCCCAAATTTTTCCTGGAAAATTCCAAAAAATCCCTAAAAAAATATGGAACCTCATTTCCTCAAGAAAATCACTTTTGAAGCACTAAAGTCCCCTTACAAGAATCCCCAGTAGGATTAATATTACGCTTTTATCCCTAGCATAATCCACATCTAAATTAATCTTGTAAACATATCCTTAACATATTCCACAAGAAGAACCAATGATGCGTCCGTATCCATGTCTACTATTCCCCAACTTGAACATCCTCGAGTAAAGTCTCAAGAAAACATAATCCTCAATCAGATATCTCAAAGATAAATCCTTCCTCAACGAAGTCCTAAAGCAACACAATACCCAGTGCAACTGCAGGTGCATCTGCACCCCTAATATAATTTAAAATTTTCCACTAAAGCAACTCCCCGTGTTACAACTTAAGGTCCTTAGAATTGACCCCGACCCTCAGAATTGATCGCCATAGCTTAAGATCCTCAAAACTGACCTTGACCCTCATAATTGGTCATCACAACTTAAGGTACTTATAATTGACGATGACACTCAGAATTAGTTGTCACAACTTAAGGTCATCAGAATTTACCTCGACCCTCAAAATTGGCCGCTACAACTTCAGGTCCTCATAATTAACCTCGACCCTCGAAATTGGTCATCATAACCTAATATCCTAATAATTGACCTTGACTCGCAGAATTAATTATCACAATCTTAGGTCCTCAGAATGGACCTCATACCTCAGAATTGGTCATTACAACTTTAGGTCCTCAAAATTAACCTCTATAATTGGTCATCACAACTCATGGCTCAAAATTAACCTCGACCCTCAAAATTAGTCATTATAACTCAAGGTCCTCAAATTTGGCCATCACAACTTAAGGTCCTCAGAATTGACCTCGGCCCTTAGAATTGGTTACTACGACTTTAAGTCCTCAGAATTGACCTCGGCCCTTTGAGTCAATCGCCATCAACTTTAGGTACTTAAAATTGACCACGACCATCAAAATTGGTCACAACAACTTAAGGTACTAAGAATTTACCTCGACCCTCAGAATTGGTCGCGATAACTTTAGGTCCTGAGAATTGATCTCGACCCTCAGAATTAGTCGTCACAACTTAAGGTCCTTAAAACTGACCTCGGCTCATAAATTTTGTCAATACAAGCCTCAGGTCCTTAGAATCAACCTCGACATTCAGAACTGGTCATCCCCAGTATAAATTTAGAATTAACATCGACCTGTTGAATCGGTCATCCTCATATTTTTAGGTCCTCAAAGTTGACATCTACCCACTGAATCGGTCACCCTAGGTCCTCATAATTGACCTCGACCCGCTGAATCGGTCAACCTCATCCTCAAGGTCCTTAGAATCGACCTACCACAAAACGTCTTTCCCAATAGTGATGTAATGTCTATCATTCGATGACTGTCACTTATTCCAAGTTCCCCCATCGAGGGGCTTCCTATAGATACCCCATCCTAGGACCCCCTCTTAAGCACCTCCTTAGGTCCCTAGCACTCACTCATTCATTGCAAACCCTTAGTCATACCTTGAGTACCGATCAAGAGGCCAATAGGCACTTTCGAGGCCCCGTTTGACTTCGATCAACTTCTTCACTTGAGCAGAAACTCAATGAATCTTTGAATAGATATGAGTTCCCTTTCCAATGGTCCATCTCGTGCACTAACCATCCTTACAGTTTGAACGAACGGTTTATTTTACTATTGAAAACTAACCTGGAGGTCACAGGGCGCTTTCGAGCCCGTTTTGACTCCAGTCAACTTTCTTATTTGAAAAAAATCTTATAAATATTTAAAGGGATATGAATACACTTTCCAACAATTCATCCCGTGCAGGAATCGAACTTACAGTTCGGATGAGTGATCTATTTTACCTCAAAAACTAATTTGGAGGCCACCAGGAACTCTCGAGCTCCATTTGACTCATATCAGCTCTTCATCTCGAATGACACTGAATAAATCTTTAAAGGGATCAGAATAACCTTTCCAATAATCTATCCCAGGCACGAATCAGCCTTATGGTACGGACAAATGGCCTATTTTACTCTGAAGGGTCATCGGGTACTTTTGGACCCCACATGACCAAGGTCAATTCTCTAAACCAAACGAGACTGAATAAATCTTTAAAGGCCTCTAAATACCATTTTCGATGGTCCATCCCGTGTGTGAATCAGCCTTTTAATTCAAACAACTGATCCATTTTCCTCATAGAATTTCCTATCAAGTGACCAATGGGTGCTTCTGGGCCTCATTTGACTTCGGTTAACTCCCAAAATTGAGAGTGGTTTATGAATTCTTAAAGGCCTCTTAATACCCTTTCTAACGGTCTACACCGTGCGTGATTCTAATATACGGTTTGAATTTTATGACTATTTTTTTAAAAAACTTGCCTCAGACTGCCAATTGGCAACCCTAGGACCCTGCCTATCGAAAGTGTGTCTAAGGTTCTATGCCGATAGGTAGGTCTAGAAACATACCGATTGGTACCCCCCTTAGCCCTATAAATAATCCATGACTTCACTTTGAAAGACACACATCAGGAACCCCTGAACATCCCTCTCAACAATTTAGAGAGAATTCTTTCGAATTCAGAGTTGTTCTTTCCTAAAAATCCTATATTCCATACTCTTTCCATCATTTTCATACTCTTTTCAGTAAATTCCCACCCACCGAAGTTCAGCGCATCTACAAGTAAGATCTACTTAAAGTCTTCATAAGGAGGTCCATTTCTTCCTCTTTGTCTTTAATTTCTCTTAATTTTGTATTAATTACTTCATTTTCACTTTAGTACTTTACTTCATTACATCCCACATCTTAGTTCCAAACTTTTTATTATTAGTATAATCACATATTTTATTTTCATGTAAAACTCCAAAAATAAGAAAAATAGGGTTCACATGTAAATTCCAAAAGGGTATTTCTCATCAGACTTTCTCACACTAAAACACCTTTTTCTACACATACACATAAATAAAATCCTCGATTGTATTTATGGGTTAAACCCCACCTCATATCATCTTCCAACTACGTGGACTTTGATGCCCTCGGGCTACGTAGGCGTCTTGGGTAAATCCCTCGACTCGAGTCCTCCCTCATATATTTGTTATTTTATTATCATCATATATTCATGATATATACATTTTACATGCTTGTTTGCTTGTTCCTTATCTTATATATGCGACCATTCTTCCATAATGACTTGTGAATCGACAAACACTTACATCATATTTTTTATTGTTATTTTGGGAACACTCCAAAGGATGACCTCACTCTGCCTTTATCTATGATGCGAGTCGAGAGATTTCGCCCTCCATTTATATTATGCACATAAGCACACACTTCACGAAGTTCTATAGGAGAAGATTAACACATGTCCATGAGAGACCGAAAGGGCAGAATGGGCGCCTAACACCTTCCCATTCCGTAACTTATTCTCCAGACCTTTGAACTTGGTTTCACAAGCATCAGTATTGTCTTTTATGCCGTTCTCTTATGGCGGTAATATTTTGTTTGCCTGGTTTGTGCAAAATAGGCTGACGAGTCTAACACTACATATCACCCCACATTGGCGACGGACGAGTTCCTCGATAAAGGATGTAATCCAAACCCCCAACCTCTAGAAGGCCACATATATGTTCGAGGCTTTTTTTCTACCTCGAGAGATAAAAAATAATGTGCCTCTATAACATCGACCACGAAATCTTTAGTTTTCATCGGGTCTCCTTATGGCCTAATTATGCAATAGAGTGGAATCCTTTAGAAGAAGCGGTACAGTTCTGGTACCACAAAAATCACTTTTTTTGTTTGGCTTAGACTAGGGGTGCCTCACTAATAAGGATTTTTTTGCGATACTAGGCGTCAACCTCAGTGTAGCGACAGCTATTCTCGATCTTTCCCATTCTCCCCAGGTGTCTTTGGTGAAGTTTCTTTATATCTCCCCCTCACTTTCTCGACCATTGATTCATGGAAGAAGTATTTTCCTGTTAGAAGTTATGAGCTCGGTGCGCCAGAAGGATTTTTTATGCTAGTTTTGCAGGAGTTGTAGACTTGGTCTTGACTTCTAGGATTTTTTTGGTGATAGGTGACCTGACGACTGATCTTCGAGTATCCACAATAATAGCGTGGATGTTATACCACTGTAGTCCTTCTATGGTGGTTTTAGCGAAGATTTTGAATGGACTGTATGTCTAAAAGGAAGATCGAGCTGATGTTCTATGGGGGAAGCCTATCATGCTGTTCATGTGGTGTTCTGAGAGATCTCTCATGGCAGCCTCTCCCCTGTACCCTTTGTCGGGTGTTTTAAATATATTATTTTTGCCCTTCTTCTACTTTGTCCCATTGACGGAGAACTGGTTTAACTGATTTGTGGAGCACGAGTCCCGATACCTTCGCTAGTCTATGCAATGGTGGGAGAACTTGTAACTCATTTTCTATCTAAGGTAATACCGGTATGGGTAGCTAGTTATCCTTCATCAGACTTCTTTTTACTTTCCTTGGTGGTTTTTTCTCCAAGTACGATATAAGCAGATTGTGCCACCTCGTATAACCAATTTCTTTTCTGTGAACTTGACCGAGTCCTTAAGGATTATACTGGGCCCTCTATGGCAGCATCATCGATCGTCTACCCATCCATCATAATCCGTTGTAGGGCTTGGTTTGTATCCAGGGATTATTTGAAGTGTTTATGAAAATGGGTGGTTGGGAAGATTTTTGAGGAGGAGACTGAGCAAAGATGGCTTGTTGCTTTTAGTACCATGGAGGAAAGTATTGAGGTTTCATCAAAGTTTTTCAAGACAAACCATTGCATGGATCGTATCAAGAACACTAATTAGGAGTGGGAGACTTGAGGACCTCCAAGAGCAGGTCACGATGATGAGGCAGGACCATCTGGTATCTGAGGACATGGTTTGGTGAAGTTGGTTGTGTTTGTGTCTTTGTAACGAGATTGAGTAGGTGTTTTGGTGGGCGTTTGGGTATGTTTTTGGAATTTTTTGAAGCTGATTAATGGTAGGGATTAGTAGGTAATAGGTTGTCTGTAGGTTAGAAGGGGGGTCTGTTTGACTCCCTTCCCTGATATTTCGTGTAACTACCATATTATTTTGTCAAAATAAAAGTAATTTTGACACATTTGTGTCTTTTGATGAATTTTGTATTTGAATTGTATATAATAATAACTACGACATATATAATACCTTTGTTAATGTAAATGATGATATGAACCATCGTTCTCGATGGAAGAAAATAATAGCACTTTATGAAATATAAAGAACCATGCTCATGTGTGTCGTATGGGTTGCCTATGTACCTCTGTGGTTTTTAAAAATTCATGAGCTTAATTTTAAAAATGGTTTTTTAGAGATGATTGAGTCCCACATAGTTCTGAGTATGGTAAATGAAGATATTTTTTTAGAATAGAAGGGGGAGAGAAGAGTCGTAACGCATTAAGATTTTAGATTAAAGGTAAAACTTCTTGAGACCGTCTAGATTGATTAGACGTGCCATCTTTTCTCCATCGAGATCTGTGAGCATAGCGATGACACTTGATCTTCACGATGTAGGGGCTGATCTAATTAGGTTTTAACTTCCCTCTAGGGTCCCAGATAGGTTCTACGATTTCTTTAAGGGCAAGGTATCCTTTTTGCACACCGCAATCCTGGACTTTCCTATTAAATGATTTTACAATTCGGTGATGGTACCCCTGTATGTGATATAAAGCTTTGAGTCTCTTTTCATCAAAGAGTAAGAGTTCATCATAGTGACTCTAATGTCAGTCTTCCTCATTAACTTTACTTTAGAGCATGACAAATAGAAAAGGAACTTCTAATTTAACAGAGAGAATCGCCTCCATTCTATATACCAGTGAAAATGGGGTAGCCCCAGTAGGTGACCTAATAGAGATGCGGTAACCCCAGAGGGAATATGGGATCCGTTCAACCCAATATCTACAGCTTTCGATCATCTTGGTGATAATGGTTTTAAGTCTTTTATTAAAGGCTTCGACTGCACCATTGGTTTAGGGATAGTAAGGAGGACAAATGTCTCTGGATTCCATACTCGTCTACTAATTTTGTGACCTTGACTTTAAAGTGGAGTCCATTGTCTGATATCAATTTATGAGGAACCCCGTAGCGATGTATGATATCTTTTCGGATAAACTTGGCCACTTTCTTTGCATTCAGCATCGTATGTGACTCAGCTTTGACCCATTTTGTGAAGTAGTCAATGGCGACCATAAGAAGCTCATGCATGTTTGAATCTTTAGGATTGACTTTACCTATGATGTCTATGGCCCTAGTAGAGAAAGGCCAGGGAGAGGTTATGTCGTACAATTCCTAAGAAGGCAAATGTTGGAGATTGGTAAGACGTTCATATTTGATAAGTCTTCGAACATAGGTAGTGTAATTTTGGGTTATGGTGGTCTAATAGTACCCTTGATGAATTATTTTCTTAGCGAGCCTGTGATCGTTCATGTGGGACGACCCATATTCCCCGTTGTGGATTTTTTGCATCATTTCTTCCCTATCATCCCTTGCAATGTAATACAAATGAGTTCCATCGAAGTTTATCTTAAAAAGTGCTTTGTCGCAGATAATGTACTAGGCAGTTGTAATACCCCGTGACTTTGGGACTAAGAAATTAAATTTTTGGGAGAATTAAAATTTATTTAAATTGGAGAATTTTAAAATTTGGAAATAGAGGTCCAAAAATTGAGGACGTTATAAAGTATTCCAGATGATGATTCTGAGTGCGTCATTGATTCCGAATAGGTCGAGATAGTTGAAATGACTGTCCTTGGGTTTTATTTCGGTTTCGGAATATTTTTAAGTAAGATTGACTCGAATTGGAGTAAACGAGTCATTTAAAGTGTGTATTATCATTTAAGATTGGGATTTATGTTTTAAAGGTTTAATAGGCTTACGAATTCAGCCAATCTCATTTGAGAGAGAGAGAGAGAGAGAGAGAGAGAGAGAGAGAGAGAGAGAGAGAGATAAAGAAAGAGAAAGAATAAGAATAAAGGAAGAGAGAGAGGAGAAAGCTTGGAGATTTTCGGCCCATACGCGATCATTAGGACGATTCAACCTCTACAATTCTGAGGCAAGTGTTTAATCTTGCTAAATATTTCATTTGTGTATTTCATTTCATAATTTGTGGATAAAAGAACTGGATTTTGGGCATTTATATCAAAACCTAGAATTTGGGTATTTAAATCTTGTATTTGATGTTCATACTTGGGTTTAAGGGTGTATAATTTGATGAGACTAGATATAGGATGGATTTTGATGTTGGGGACATGTTTGGGATGAAGATTGATGGTTGGAAGTTGTATAAATGGTAATTTGGAAAGTTTGGGTTTTGGAGAAATTACCCCATTTCATGGCTTGCTGCACAGGCCGAATCGATTCGCCCCATGCGAATGATTCACCATGTTGCAAAAGCGTCAGGTCTTTAGGGCCGAATTGATTCGCCCCTTGCAAATCAATTCGGTATGTAGTAGACTTACAGGTCTAGTTGGGATGAATCGATTTGCTGGGGCCGAATCGATTCGCTGCTAGGACCGAATCGATTCAGAGGGGCCGATTCGATTCGAAAATAGGGCTATTTTGTGGAGCTTTTGCTAGAATGATTTCTACCCCTTTTGTTTGGGTTTATCGCTACGGGACCCTCCTATATGATGCAAGAAATATGTTTTGGATAATTATAAGGGGTTTCTCATATGATATGATGGTGGGGACATGTCGGACCACTTTGGAAACATACACACGAACGTATAGGATTTTTATTCCATTTCGATTGGGTTTCTCAATTTGGAGCTTATTTATATGATGCGAGAGTTACATTTTGGAGTTAATCTGAGGGTCCCTCACATGTTATGATTGCGGGGGCTTCTCGAAGTAGTTTGGGGATATATGTGTGCATAGTAGTTATGTATCGAGGTGGTGGGAAACCTCATTAGGGATGGTAGTTCTATTCAGAGGTCAGAAGTGAGCTTAGATATGATGTAAGGTTAGGTACTCTTAAGAGAGAGTTGTGAAGGTATGGCGTGAAATTGAAGGCCGATAATTATGCCGAATCCTTATAGTGATAGGATTCTATTTAAGGTGTGATTGGGGACCGAGAATAGAGATAAGTTGCGTATCCTTAGTGATGATAAACTCAAGGAATAAATCGTAAATACGTTAATATTAAGGGTTCATAGGGACAATTGAACCGTGGTCGGAATTGAGAGCGATTGGGATCATGCTATCAACTAGAATAGGGGGTTATGAATCTAGTCGGGATAGTTGTTATATATCGGTGTGTGATTAACAATAGGGATTATAATAAGTGACGCGATCATGGAACGAATTTAGGATTGAGCTTGAGGTTTGTAGACTAGTAATTATGTGCATACCAATAGTCGAAATTATTACTAGAAATATCGATGTGCTTTCAGATATAGATGGGATGCGTAGCGATTGTCACATACATTAAATTTTGGGTTGATAATCTTAATATTGGATATTAGAAGACTATTCATATCATAGGGCAATGGTTGAATATACTTCAAGAGAGGGATCGTATTTATATAACTAATTAAGTTAATATGCTTGGAGTGACGGCTAGTATATTGAGGATTATTCATGCTTATAGCCGAGTTTATGAATCCCACACATACGGACGAGAGATAGTGTGTATATATGTTTATGTGTGGATATATATCTGTGTGTATATATGTATATATGTGTGTACTTATGGTGTGAATATCTATACCGTGCGTGATGGTTTGATTATATGATGTGATCGTATGGATGTATATATATAGTGTGAATGATATATATACTTAATGTGTGAAGAATACCTGGAACATGCTATCATGGGAAGTTACGCGATGAGGGTGAGCCCCTGGCTTGAGGAGAAGGGTGTGGATATTCCCCAAGTCATAGTCGTCCTTTATTATTTGTGTGATTTTATATTTTTGGGGGTGAGAAGTCTTGGGTATGAGCCGTTCTCACTTGGCGGTTAGGAACTATGACCGCTTCCCATACGTTAGGATTGATTTTGTGGCCGTGGCGGTGTGATAATAGTCCGATAGGTGGTGACCCCGGGAGAATGTGAATAATTCCTGAAAGATGATAGCATGGTGCAGTATTTTGGCATCATATAGACGTTTACGTTATGTGTATTGCAAGGTATACATTATGTGTATTTTTTATACGTGGGTATAGGAATGAACGATTGCTTATATATGTTTAGAGTAAATATATATTTGTATATCCTATAGGTGAAGAGGATATGGAGTTTCTATGATGTACATCTTGGGTGATTTGGTGTACTAGTTTATTTGGGTCGAAAGATCGTACTTAGAGACAATTGCGGTTATATTGACCTCAAGGATTTAGATAGAGATTCTATTTATGTTCTTAGATAGTACTCTATAGTTAGGTAGTTGTAGTAGTAGAATTTGTGTGAACATAATGGATCCCTACGATCAACATTATCAAGGAGTAGTGTATCGGGGGGTTCCTTGTTTGGATTTCACTTTGCGAGATGCACCACGGACGAAACGCAGTGCAATGTTGAGAGTGGAGAGAAGTTTTGTCTTTGTACTGTATGTATTTTATTTAGAGAATAAACTCTTATATTGAAGCTTAATGTTAATGTATGATGTATTTAGACTATAACTGGTTTAAGTTAATAAATGGAATCACGAGAGCCTAATGAGGCATGTATGCGAATATATATTTAAGTGTGATTAGAATGGAAAGGATTCGAGGGTTATGTTAGAATGGCAGGTCATGTGGGTATAGGCCGTGCGTATGGTAAGGTAGGTTGTCCTTATTTGGGCGGGGTAACTTAATTAAGGTTCCAGGACACGATTAGGTGCGCGTTGTAGATGAGAGGTGAGTTTGGGGGTTTCACGAGAGTGCGACTCTGCTCTAATTATGAAATAGTGCATTTATATTATTATGCACGGTTAACACACTTGCTAAACATTTTTACACCTCGGGCTTTGACCCATTTATCTCTCTCTTTGGCTATGTATGTATATGTTGTATTACAGGTGTCCCGCCGCATGGATACCGGATGCTTTTCTATCCAGAGTCTTGGGAGCCGTAGCAGATGCGGACTATTGCGGGACTTAGATTGTAGTCGCTTCCTACTTCTTGTAAATCTAGATAGGATTCACTTTGTATATCGGGTTTACGCCCAAGGGTTATTTGTAGCTATTTATATTTCTTCTTTATGGTTGTTGTACTGTTTGTGACCCGACAGCTTATTCGGGTATATTTCCTTTTGTGTACTCATTTTATTTTAATGTTAGCACTGTCTTTTATCATGGTAATTGCATACATTCGACACTTGCTGGTAGTTTTATACTTTTAGTTTGATTTCCATTGTATGTTTTATTAAATTTTGGCACCCGCTTTTATAGTTTCAGGTAGTTAGACTTATCTATTTTAGTATGGTCTGTTAATGCTGAGAATGAGGCATATGAGATTCCTGATTTAATATAGTAAAGGGCTAGCCACCTGTTATTATTTTAAGCGGGGTGTCACATCAGCTAGTTTATAAAGAGTTTCACAGTCTTTCTTATCTACATTTAGAGGACACTTACCATTCTTGAGAAGGCACCAAAAGTTATCGTATTGTAATCCCGCCATGTCAGAGTCTTCTTCGGTGACGAGCTTAATGTGGTAACAATGTGTGGGCACAGATTGTTTCAGAATCAGGAAAGGGGACTTTATTATTTCCTTATATATGTCAACCACAGAAGCCAGGGTTACTAGGCATCAGCTAGGCTATTCTTCGAGCGAGGAAGGCAATGGAAGGTAACATCTCTAAATTGGGAGGCAAGCTATTCTAGGTCGGCATGGAGGGGTATGAGTTTTTCATCTTTAACTTTCCATTTTTTGAGGATTTTTCCGACAATGAGGGTAGTGTCCCTATAGACGTTTATGTACTTGATGCCTTTCTCAAGGTCGATCTTGAGCCCTATGGTTCATGCCTCTTATTCTATCATGTTGTTGGTGCAAGAAAAGTTTAGCTTAATGGAAATGGGGTGTAAGAGTCATCAGTAGCGCTCAAGATTATCCCAATGCCATACCATTTCTTATTGGCAGCACTATCAAAGAGCATTTGCCACTCGAGGTCCTCCTGAGAGCTGCAGAGGATTTTTTCGTTGGGAAATTCGAAGACCTAAACTTCGGTTCCTTCCCTAGGATAATTGACAAGGTAGTCAAAGATAGACCTCCCCTTCATAGATTTTTATGTGACGTACACAATGTTAAACTCGGTCGGCAATATCAACTAACGGGACATTCAACTTGACAAAGCGGGTTTCTTTAGTAGGTATTTTATGAGATCTATTCGGGATACTAGTTTGATAGGGAATGCAAGCATGTAGTGACATAGTTTTTACGTGACCCGGACCAGTGCAACACACACTTTCTCAATATAGTGTACTTAACTTCATACCCGACTAGATTTCAACTGGAATAGTAGGTGACTTTTTCCTTGTGAGATTCTTCAATGTATTGGGCTAGCAAAGCCCTTACTGCGGTATCCGTGATGGTCAAGTATAGGAGGAGGGGGAGACCTGGTTACGGAGGCATAAGCACTAGAGTCGGGTGAGGTATCTCTTAATTTAGTAAAAGGCTTCTTCGCACGCCTAATTTCAAACTTTGGTTAAATACTTTTAAAGAAGTTTGAAAATGGGTTCGCAGATAGTGGTCAGTTGGCTGATGAACCGACTCATGTATTGCAGTTTACCCAGGAATCGTCATACTTCCTTCTCTGTTCAGGGTGGTGGCAATTTGAGTATGGCTTTTAGTTTGGCAGGTCAGCTTCAATTCCTTTTTTACTGACCATGAATCCAAGGAGTTTTCTTTTACTGACGGCAAAGACACATTTTTCTGGGTTAAGCTGCATCTGATACTGTTGCAGTCGCTCAAAGAATTTTCTCAGGGCGAGGATATGACCTTATCGAGTCTTGGACTTAGTGATCATGTCGTCAACATAAACCTTTACTTATTTATGGATGGGGTTATGCAGGATAGTTGTGGTGTCCCTTCGGTAAGTAACCCCGATATTTTTTATCCTAAATAGCATAACGGTACAATAAAATATTTCCCAAGGGGTGATAAAGGCAATTTTCTCTTAGTGGTTATAGTGCATTTTGATCGGATTGTAGCCTGCAAAATTAGTTGACGAATGACTTGAGAGCATGTTTGGTCGTATTTTCCACGATCATGTCAATATTATGAAGAGGGTAATCATCTTTTGGGGATTCCTTGCTCAGATACCGATGGTGGATGCACATGCGAACTTTTCCTCCTAATTTTGGCACGGGGACGATATTTACGAGCAATGTGGTGTATTTGACCACGCAAATGAAATCGACATTCAGTTGTTTGACGACCTCTTCTTTGACCTTGAGGGCCCATTATGTTCAGACCTTCCTCAGTTTCTGATTGACTGGTTTACTTTTTGGGAATGTGCATATTTCATGTTGAGTTATCTATGGATCAGTGTTAGGCATGCCATCGTAGGACCATGCGAATATGTCCACGAACTCTTTCAATAGCTCTTCAAATTGTGCACACTCATGCTCATTGAGGGTGAACTTTATTCTAATTTCGCGTATATGGCTACTAGAAACGAGATTAATAACAATAGTCTCATCATCATCAACTTGAACGTGGTTATGTTATTTATTATTTTCCTTATTGAGACTAGTTAAGAATTGTTTATTTACAAAATCATTATCATCAAAAGTTTGATTAGAATCAATGCAATTCATGTAACACACATCAGGATACTCAAAATCTTTGTTTATTTCATTTTTAGGGAATACAACATTGAGAACCTCATCAAAAGAGGCCTTATTTACATTGATATCAAAAATATGAGAAACAAAAACAAGTGTAGGGGTATTTTGAATGGGGTAAATAATAGGGTTTAGCTGGCCTTGAGGAAAGGTGATTCAGCAGTTATGATTTTGGTGGACGGATTTGATGGCACAACATCTTAGTGAATCATGCAAAGACTCAACCCTAGTGTCTGCAAGTCGAAGGATTCCTTATAACCTCTATCCTCGAAGATCTCAATGATTTCTATGGTTTCCTTCATCAGAGATTTCACCTCATGCTTTCATTATTTACCCCAGGTATTGTCATATTCAAATAAGATCCTTATGTCAGGTTTCATCCTTTTCTTAGCAGGGTCATACCATGTCTCGGAGAATTCATAAAAGGGGAAGTTTCCACCCTCTGATTCATCGTTTGGTCTTTCAAAGTAGTCACCCTAGACGGTGGCGATGATGTCCTATTGTAAATAATAGTCACTGCATTTAATAACCTCCACAACTTCATCAAATAGGTTTTACCACTCAGCGGGGAAGTGTAGAAGTTAAGGGATCAGATGTCCCTGAAGTTTAAAGACTCTAAGCAACTTAGGGATGCTATATGTCTCCATTTTGTAGAAAATATGTTGGACATGATCTTCACACAATCATCCAGACTACTTCCTTCCATGGGTACCACCCATTTGTCTAATTCCCAAACCCATTTTCGAGCTTTCATGAACATGCCACTGAATCTGTTGCAGTCAATGGTCATCTCTATGTGCAGTTTCATCCCAAACCTTTGGGGTTGATCTGGTACTGTAGGCAGTTCCATGCCTCCCCCATGATTGGGTGCGAATGGTAATAAAGTCTCATGTGAGGAGTGATGGAGCTTAATCAACGAAGCTCGTGGGATGTAAGAGAATAGATGGACAGTCTTTGAGAGGTATGGGTAAGACTATGGGGGTGTCGGGTATTTTTGCAATCATAATTTGGATAGATGGGTTAAAATTCAGATTATTTTCTAGGAATGTGGCATTTGCTCCAGTCTCATGTGCTGGGAGATGGAATGGTGTTGGGTCTGGGATTAACTAGTGGGGTGATAATGCACTGGTCTATAAGGCCCTGGATTAAATTTTTAAGGTGAAAGCATTGGTCAATGTGTGGCCTGGAACTTGGTGACATCGTAGTGGGCATCATGTTTGAAGTTTTTAGGGGGGGATTTGGCAATGGTCGAGGTTCCAACATTTTGATGAGGTTTCGAGCTACCCTGTCTTTGTATACCTTTGAAAGGGGAACATGGAGCCCAGTGTATTCTTATATTATAGAATTGGGGTGACTTTCAAGTGCCTAAGAAGTGACAGATTGGGATATGCTTTTGAGGGTTGAGACTGAGGCATTGGTGAGCTTGTCATACTTTCGGTGTGTAAACTGTCCGGTTAACATTTTTGGTTCAGACTCCATTTTGGTAACCCCTTCTTCAATTTTCACACTAGCCTGCATAGATGTTAGGATATGAGTCAAGAAGTTCTTCTTCATAATGCTCACTTGTTCTTCCTCTAAGGGTATATTGGTCATAGTGGCGACTTTCTCTTTCCACCTCCTAATTAAGCTACTAACTGATTCCCCAAGGTTTTACTTGAGCAATTTTAGGTCTCTGAGTGTGACCTTTAGTTCTTCGTTGTACTTGTACTACAAAATGAATTCCCTAGCCATATCCTCCTAACTTAAGATTCTGGATTCCTTGAGAGACTAGAACTATTGGAGAGCACCCTCTTTCAAGGTTTGTTGGAATATCTGGGCCATTATCTCTTCTGAAGCCTCAAGAATGGTCATGGCTCGGTGGTAGTTGCGTAGATGCATAATTGGGGACCCGCTGCTCCCAAACTTCTCGATGTGCGGCATTTTTAACTTTTATGGTAATCTGGCCTTTGGGTACGGAGACATGTGGGTGTAGTCCATATAATTTCTGGAGATTGTGATTTGGTCAAATTTCTTTGACATTAGCTTGAGGTCTTCCTTTATCTTATTCAATTCTTCTTCTTTGGGATCCACAAGCACTGGTGAATTAGCCCTTAGACGGGTAAGATTTTCAATCGAGAGTTGAGCGGGTGGCGATTCGTTTATAGGAGGGGCACGCGGGGGATGTTGGAATTCTTCCCAAACCCAATCAGGTCGAGGGCAAATGGACCCTTGGCACGAGGTAAGAGGATTTCAAGTTCATGAGCTTTAGGAACCTCGACTCGATATCACTGCATCTCTTTGACATCAGCTTGAAGATTTTTAATCTCGGCACTAAGTTGGGCTAGGATGGCAAACATTTGGTGCTTGAACTGCATTCTCCATGAATGACTTGCTGAAATAGATATCCTATTCGGTTGAAGTGATAAAGGAAGTAGTGGAGCTTCGGGATGGTTTCACAGAAGATCGAAGCTAATAGGGAGTAAGGCCAAGGTCAGGTATGCGATCGATTTGAGAGGGAAAAATGATTTTGATTTTATTTTTGAAGGAAATATAGAGTATTTTTTGGTATTTTAAAGAAGGGGGAAAATGTGTTTTGGGTATTATTTTTTGGAAAAAATAGGGTAAAAGGGAAAAACCTTAGCAAGATTATTATTATTAGGTTTCACCTATATTATGTTTTCCTAAATGCAAGGGAAATGTCGGACAGGACCCAAGCCTAAGGGAAAGATAGATTATAAGATATAAGACATGGTTTGACTTATTTCCAGGCTCACAAATAGGGTTTTGTTTTAAAAATATGCGAAATAGCGCAAAATTTCAGGCAGCGTGGCGACCCGAAATTTCGGCAAAGTTTCACATAGTAACCGACAAACTAATTATGAGTGCCCTAAGGCTAATGCCTATATGAGGTTTATGCATTTGGTGGGTTAGTAGAAGGGTTATGATAAATACCCAAAAGTGTTCAAATAAAATCCCAAATATACGATTTTTAATTGTTAATTCTCGGTAAAATTAGTCTTATGCACGTTCATGTCTATCTTGTAGGTCAAATGTCATTTGTAGTTTTAAACGCTTTAATTTCAGACAACTGCAAGTTAAAATGAGCTAAACTCCAATCCCCGTACCAATTACCTATCCCCAAACCCAAACCTAAGCCTCAACAGAGTCCAGACTAGTCCCGAGCCTCGTGTGTGTTAAGTTTGTACTTTTTAGTTTTTTTAGATTTTTATTTGTATCGTATATAATTTTTAGAATTTATTTTATATTTTATTTCTAGTCGTGCATATTTTTAGAATTTATTTGTGTGTATAGCGGTATATACTAGAGTCTGTATCGTGCGTCGGGTATTTTTATATTTTTATGTAAATATAATAGGTGTGCATTTTATTATATTTTTATTCTATTAGGTTTTAGTTTTTTTATTAGTCTAGTTTTATAATTATTTTATTTCTTTTTTAATTTTATTAGGTTTTAGTTTTTTATTATATTTATTTAAGTCTTTTATTTTTAGGTTCCGGATTTAATTTTTTTAGTTTTGATATATTTTAGATATTTTAGTTTTATTCAATTTTTTTTTATTGATTTGTAAATAAGTAAAGAAGTTTGCATTTAACTTTTTTTTGTCACAAACTAAACACACACTACCTGTAATCCCACTTATTTATAAGAACCTTATTTATGAGAAATTATTTTTATAAATTTGCCTAGTGGGCTAATTATATAAAGAAGGAAGTTGAAGTAAATATTACTTTAAGTGATTTAAGAAATAATATTTACTGAGTTTTGCATATTTACTGTTAAGTGAATGTAATTAGCATAATATTATGTTTTGTTGCGTCGTTGTGCTTTAAGCGACGATTATGACTTTTATTCCAAGTGGATCACTATTGATGAATTAATATGATGTTGGAACATGAAATAATTTATGATATCCCGAAAGCCAATTTAGAGGGCGCGGTTAGTCCGGAAATGGTTGAGATAGTCCAAATAAGTACCAAGTTGTATTTTGGGTTTCGGGACACTTTTAACAAGTTATAACTTAATTATGATGTTACGAGTCATTTTAATTGTGTAGTAGTGTTTAAATGTTAGACTTTATGTATTTGGGTATTTTAGTCTTGCTAGAACATTTATTTCTCATTTATGTTCCTAAACCTAGAGAGAGTAGAAAGAAGAGAGAACTTGGGAGAAAAAGGAGAGAAAGAGGAGAATTGTTGATTTGGAGCTTGCCGTGGTAATGTTCGCTTTGAATATATGGATACATTACCTCCTGGGGGATAAATTTAGTCTTTTCACAGACCACAAATCGTTGCAATATTTATTCTCGCTGAAAGATCTAAATATGCGACAACGTCTGTGGTTAGAGTTCGTGAACGACTATCAATTAGATATTCATTATCACCCAGGCAAGGCAAATGTGGTAGCGGATACACTGAGTCGAAAACCCGCGGGGGAGTTGGCGAAGGTATGGACGACTAAATGGAAGACATATAGTCTCAGACCGAGACAAAATTGTGAAACTCAGACCGAGACAAGATTTTTGTATCCCACTTTTGGCAAAGTTTCCAAGAAGCAATGGGGACCGAATTGAAGTTAAGTATCTCCTACCACCCGTAAACGGATGGACAAACGAAAAGAGTCAACCAAATATTGGAGGATATGCTTCGAATGTGCGTACTTGACTTTAAAGGAGGATGTGAGCAATACCTTCCCTTGGTCGAATTTGCATATAACAATTCGTACCAATTCACGATAGGTATGGCACCGTTTGAAGCATTGTATGGCCAACCATGTAGGTCACCTACTTGTTAGTTGGAAGTAGGAGACAATAAGATCCTTGGACATGAAATGATCCAAGACACCTCATCAAAGATTGAGCTTATTCAAAACCGCATCTGAATTGCACAAGACCGTCAAAAGAACTATGCCGATGAGAATCAAAGGTACGTAGAATTGGAGGTAAGGGACCAAGTTTTAGGTTTAATGTGATTCGGGAAGAAAGGCAAGCTTGCGCCACGCTATGTAGGCCCTTTTCCCGTTATTGTAAAGGTAGGACCCGTAGCATATCAACTTGCTTTGCCAGAACGCCTACAACAGATTCATGACGTGCTCCATGTTTCATCTTTGAAGAAGTATAAAAGGTGCGAGGGAGCTCATTGGCACATTCCTTTGCATGATATCGAGTTACAACCCGATATTTCATATGAGGAACAACCAGTCGCTATTTTAGATCACGGAGAGCGTAGGCTAAGGTCGAAGGTGGTGCCCTTGGTTCGAGTCTAGTGGGGACACCACAATGCCGAGGAATCGACTTGGGAGCGTAAGGATGATATTCGAGAGAAGTATCTGCATCTCTTTTTACAAGGTACGCCTAAATTTTGAGGGCAAAATTCCCTTGTAAGGGGGGGAGTATGTAATACCCCTTATTTATGAGAACCTTATTTATGAGAAATTATTTTTATAAATTTGCATAGTGGGTTAATTATATAAATTGAAAGAAGTTGAAGTAAATATTACTTTAAGTGATTTAATAGATAATATTTACTGAGTTTTGCATATTTACTATTAAGTGAATGTAATTAGCATCATATTATATTTTGTTGCGTCGTTGTGCTTTAAGCGACGGTTATGACTTTTATTCTAAGCGGATCACTATTGATGAATTAATATGACGTTGGAACATGAAATAATTTATGATATCCTAGATGCCAATTTAGAGGGTGCGATTAGTCCGAAAATGGTTGAGATAGTCAAAATAAATACCAAGTTGTATTTTGGTCCGGCACACTTTTGACTAGTTATAACTTAATTGTGAAGTTACGAGTCATTTTAACTATGTAGTAGCATTTAAATGTTAAACTTAATGTATTTGGTCATTTTAGTCTTGCTAGAACATTTATTTCTCATTTATGTTCCTAAACCTAGAGAGGGTAGAGGGAAGAGAGAACTTGGGAGAAAAAGGAGAGAAAGAGGAGAATTGTTGATTGGAGCTTGGAAATCGTTGCTACAAAGAGAATCTGAGACTACAAACTTGAGGCAAGTTTCTAACTTGCATATGTATGATTTAATGTGGATAATTTGTATTGATAGTTGTGTTTTTGGAGATTTAAACCATTTATGGGTTTTTTAGATATGATTTGAGATAGATTTATTAGTTAGTGGTGGTGTAGAAATGAATTGGTGTTAGTATGAGTTCATTTGGTTGGGCATTGATGGAAGAAATGAGTTTTTGGGTATTTAGGGTTCATATAACTCGTAGCCGAAATTGGGCTATCTGACCCAGGCGAATCGATTCTCCCCTAGCGAATCGATTTGCTAAAATGGTAGGCTACAGGTATGAGTTTGGAGAATCGATTCGGACAGACCGAATCGATTCGACAAATAAACAGAAAGACGGGTTCTCTTAACCGAATCGATTCGGATGGAGCGAATCGATTAGCTTCCAAGACCGAATCGATTCGGCCAGAGCGAATCGATTCGGAAATCCTGTTGTTTTAGGATATTTTTCTAACTTAGTTTTTAGCCTTTTCTTTTAGGTTTAAAGCCTAGGAACCTTCTCTTATGAAGTAATAAAGAGTACTAGAGTCTTATATTAGGGATATGAATACCCTAGATTAGAAATGGGGTAATTGGGCTTATTCGGGGGCTATTTAATAAAAGTTAGGGTAGTTTCTTTATTTAGTAAGCTAGTCTAGGACTAAGGGAAAGTAGGGTTACATAGTGTTGGACTTTTAGAGATTTTTATGAGGTAAATTACACTTGGTGGCTCATAGGGATGTCGTTAACTCTCTGAGACTAGTATGGGGACAATTAAACATTGTGTTTTATGTCGTTAAACACATATGATTCCGGATAAAATGGAAATGCATATTTTAAATTAGCATATCTTGTGAATCATGACTTGCATATACATACCTCTCTAAATGCTATCATAAGGTAAGTCACGCGAATGAGGTGAAGTCCCCTGGCTAGTGAATGGTGAATATAGTCCTCGGCCATATGACCGGTGGTAATATTGTGTTGCTATTTTATTCGAAGTGAGGTAATTTCGAGTATGGTTATGATTCGCTGTCGAAGGTATATGGTCGCTTCCCACGCGACGTGATTTAGGATGCCCAAGTGGTCTTGGTTATAGGCCCTTGAAGATGATAGCTATTTAGGGGCGCATCCAGTGGGGTGACTCCCGGAAGGATGGTCTTAGTATCGTTGTATTTTAATTGTAACTATTCTCTGCGGAATGGACTTGTGAAGTCATATTTTACAAAATTGCAATTTAATCTTATTAAAATGGAATTTAGTTATTTCTATTGCATTAATGAATAGTTAACACTATAAATGGCATTGCGATAGGATGTGCACTTAGATAAGAGGTGAGGATTATTCTTATTGAAGAGTGATTTAAACTTGTTCATGATGTTAGCATTCGTAATTGTTATGCATTTTATTCACACGTATATTATATCAACTCGGGCCTTGACCCGTTTATATTTCTCTATTTTGTATGGATCCTATTTATGCTTAGGTGCTCCGCCGCAAGGACTCCCGTGTTAATCTCTCCTTCTGAGTGTCAGGGAGCTACAACATTTTTGCAGATGTTGTAGGATTTTTACTATAGACGCATCCATCTTTTGTATAATCTAGTTATGATCAGTTTGTACATTCGGGCGTGTTGCCCAAGTTTTGTATTTGCATATATTGTGATATTTAACTGTAATTCTTGGTATAACCTGTTTGTATTAGTTTGTTAACCAACAGCTTATTCTGTTATTATTTTTTAGTTTGGTTGTTTAACTGTTACTTGTCTCTATCTACATATCCACCCTCTTTTCAAATTGGATTGTTTAAATGGTTTTTATTAAATTTGCAAATTAAATTGACATCCATTTTCTAAAATAATTGGTGGTTATCTCGTACTATTATTTCTACGATAGTGATGCTAAGAATGGACCATCTATGATTCCTGTATTTATTGGAGTATCGGGTTGGCCACCTCTTATTTTAATAAGCGGGGTGTCACACTACCTACCCTACACTCACCCACACCTTAACATCCCACACCCCATCATCTTCCCCACCAAACATTTCTCTCTCTCTCTCTCTCTCTCTCTCTCTCCACTAACCTACATAGCCATAATTTCATACCACCCTAACCAACAAAATACACAACCTCCAAAATCTGTCATCACCTACCACCACCAGTTGGTGGTGGCTTGAACCCGCAAAACTCTGACCAACCACCTCCATCCATGGCAGCCTCGACCCAGACCCGCCTACGACCTGCCTCTAATCCGACCTTATCACCCCGAAAATCCATCCATTACCCGCGACGCCTCCGGCCATAACCAAAGAACTCGGAGCCTACCCAATTTCAAACCAACAAAAATTGATTCTGTATAAAATTCAAAACAAACCAAAACATAAAAACCACATGTTTTAAATTGTCATTTATTCCTTTTTCCCAAACTTACCGTCACTCAAAACCAAATACCCATTTTATCCTCTTTACATGTCCATCCAATTTTAGAAATACCCCAAGCTTCATTTCACCTGTAAATTGAAGACTTGGTGGCATTTGAAGAAAATATCCATTTTGGTTTTAAATTTGGGATAATTCTTCTCCATCCCTCTATTGAGAGTATTTGCATTTTTAGAAAATATCTCAATATAGAGTGATGTAGTAGAATTTATCTCTAGGATGATTTCTTCTCCACCCCTCTATAAAGAGTATTTGCATTTTTAACAAATATCTCAATATAGAGTGATGTGGTTAAATTTATTTATTTTGGAAGTAAATTCTTCTTCATCCCTTTATGGAGAGTATTTGAATTTTTAGCAAAAATCTCAATATAAAGTATTGTTGTAGAATTTATTTCTTTGTATAAATTCTAATGTACAATTTTGTAATGAGAGGATATGTATTTTTTTAGCAAATACCTCTCGTTATTTAAGAGTCCATTAAGAATTCATCCATTGTATATTTTGTAAATAGTTTTTATTTTATTCTGTAGTTTTTATCTTAGAAAAAAATATATTAGTGAGTTATTGTAATTAAGAGAATTTTGGATTGTAATTGAAGAGTTTATTCCGATTCAAGGATGAAATGGGTTTGATATATTCCTCTTTAATAACTCTTATTTTAATCCTTGCATGCTTTCATATGTTTATTCTATGTCTTGGATGATAATTATGGAGGGATAATATCCCATTCAAGGGATTAATTGAAGCCCTCATGAGTCCAATTTACTTAGTTTACTTGTTAGAACAATTTGCCTACCTCAAATTTCTCTTATTAGCTTTTACATCTTAGTTAGTACTTTAAAAATGAGAATAGTTAGTCAATTAATAATCCCTTGAAAAAACATAAAAAAAAAAGAATAATATGAAAATGATTCTACACTTGTCTTCACATATTTTGTTCTTCACATATGAAAGATGGATTGATATCCATACTTATCAAATGCATATTTTTAGTGTGTTTTTAGGTTGAAGGGATTTAAAAAAGCTTTGGAACAACGATTACACTTAGAATAAATTTTTTCCATCAAATGGTGTCGTTGCCGCTTTCTTGAAGTTGAATGCTCGTGTGAAGACTTGTATATCTCATTTTCATTTTTACAATTGTATTTGTTATTTTTATATTCATAGATTGGTTGTATTAGGATTATTGAGGCGTTATATTCATTTGGGTGCATTTTTTACACCATTTGCTTGTAATAATTATTCACAAAAAAAGCAAAAAGGGAAATGCTATAAGGTAGAGAGAGAGAGAGCACCCTCGGAGTTGAATTTTGAAGCCCATTTACTTTGGGTCTGTAGGACTCCCGGGGACAACTGAAGTTAGGTGAACTTTCTCCCGGTCGACTCAATTCGGTCTTTAGCCCACGTGTGCAAAAGTCGTGGGAAGTACATTTTTTTATCACTCATGAATCTCCCGTAAGCGAGTCCATTCTTTGTGTGCTTATTTGCTCCTATGTGATTTTTATTATCGCTGTTGATGTAAAAAACTAGATGCAATCTAATTAATTAATCACAGATAAAAATGAATAAATAAATAAGACAATGGATTTTTAAAGTGTCTCGACTATCAAAATGGCTACGTCCACTATTGTTGTATTGCTGACTGTTTGCCTTGAATCTCGACAATGGGTTTACAAAGAGATCCCAAAGTCCTCCCCTTATGACTGGGTTACAATGTATTTATAGCCTTGAGGCTGTACATATGAAAAGGTAATGTGCCATCATGTAATAGACATATACATATATACAATAATAATGGGCATTAAATCTGACGTTCATTGAATGCATAGTTGCCTTTTGGTTTTCTTGGTTAGATGCTCTGCACGCTAAGTAGCTCAGATCGCCTAAGTTGCTCGGTACACTCGAGTAGCTCGGTACGCTTGAGTAGCTCGGTGAAAGTATGTATTTGCCACATAGGTTGACGTATGTCTTCACGTAATTGGTCCATGTCAGCTGACTAACTTTTGTATCAACAAAAGCCCCCAATGTTTCACAGTTGAAGTTAAATAAGAAAGTGTGGAATATTTTTCCTAAAAGATGCTTGGATTACAGATCTCCAACACTTGGGAGATTTTTATTGTATTTTCTTTCCATTTGAACGCGTAATGACAATCTTGTAAATATTTTAAATTTTTAGCAGCCGCTTCGACATTTACGCCTTTCTCATGATTTAATCGTTGAAAACGTAAACGTCTTTCCTGGTAATCATTTATTTTCTCTTTTCCCGATGCAAGGTATTTAAGAGCGACAGAAATCCCATCGTTTTCTACTTTTCACATCCATATTTTCTAAAATCATTACTTTTTCTCTCTATTTTGTACTGTCGTTCTTCCGTCGTCCATCATTAGCAGATTTCTCCATTCTCTGTAAGATTTTCTTCCTTCATCTTTCTTTGCTTTAGTCATCATGGTTTACCTTGTTGAATCTTTAGATAAATTTTAGGCTGATTTTTCAATTCCCTCTTGGGTTATTTTGGAGGAGCCTTCTTATCCTTCTGATTTGTTTTCTCTGGCGGAGGGACATTGGTTTCCCTCCCTTTTTGTAGCAGAGTGTGGCTTTTCTTTCCCGCCAAATCCCTTGTGTTTGGAGTTTTGCCAATATTTTGATATTGTACCTGCAAGGGTAGCTCCAAATACATGGAGGGTAGTTAATGGCGTATATAGGTTGAATCAAATTCATGGAACTCATTTAGGAATTCCTAAAATTATGTATTGTTATAAATGGGTTACCAGCGACACTACTTTTTATTTGAAAACTAGGTTTTTGAATAGAGCTTTAGTTGTCAATCTTCCCGACACCAATATGGACTATTTTGATCATGGGGTTGTGATGAAAAATTGGCAACACCCTCCATTAAATGGAAATGATGTGTATCAAGGTCCCAAATGTCCGCTTTATGGCAATGGGATAGGTTGTTTTTAGTTTTTGAATTTAGCTTTCTTTATGTTTGACAAAATACGTCACTGACATTAATTTTGTTTGTTACAGTTGACAGTAAAAGGAAGCCCCCAAAAGAGATTGATGTTACCATAAAAGATTTAAAACATATCTGGAGCTTACATCAATCAGTTGCTGGGGAGCACATTAGAGCTGCTTCTTATTTGTTGAGGTACAAAAACACCACCTCGTCTTTCATTGCCTGTCCTATTGTACCTCCTACGGTAATCGATCTTGAACAAAATCCAACGTCTCGAGCAAGTGTGGGAGACTCCTCATCTGATTTAGATACTTCCATTATCGATTTGATGATGAAGAAAAGGAGGATGCCTGAGTTCTTTCTCAAATATGCCCCTGGTGTTGATGGGGCAAAGAAAAGTAAAGTGTATGTACCATCTGAGGGGACGAAGAAAATGAACATTGATCTATCTAAGGGAACAACTACAACTGTGAAGGAGGTGGGTAAGAAGCCCCCGGTAGTTCCAAAAGAGGCAGCACCTTTGATTGAAGGTGTTACTATTACACAGAGAGAGGCAGCACCTTTGATTGAAAGTGCTCCTCTAAAGAGACTAAGAAGAGATCTCGCTGAAAGACCTATAGAAACTGTTGCTCAACCTTCTGATATTGAGGGTCCTTTGAGAGCTAAAGATCCAGCTCTCATCGCTCCGAGTTCGGCCAAAGGCTTGATCAAATCTTGGGTCCTTCTCGAACATCGAGCTGCTGAGGATTCCCTTTCTGGGGAAAAGCTCACTGATTTAGCCACCCAACATATTACGTCAGTAAGTATCTTCATCCCTATTACTTCCTCGTCTCTACATATTGCATTCATATTCTGAGTTGAGCTCTTTCCTTTTTCAGTTTATGGCCTGCTTTAATGGCATCTTGAAGAAAAATGAAGCTATCAGGGCTTCCACTTCCTCAGGTGGGGTGAAAGAGGATTTTATTGGTCTATCCCACTCTTTGAATGAATCCCGTCAGAAGTACGAGGAAGAAAAAACTGCTTGGGAGAATAAACTTCAATCTGTCAAGACCACTCGAGATCAAGCTATAAGTGATTCTAAAGAGTTGGTGAACAAATTGAAGTTCGTTGATGGCAAGCTTGAAAAAGCTGAACGACGTAAGAAAGAGCTTAAGGATAAGCTAAAATCTACCGAGGATATTGAGGCCAAGCTTAAAGAGGCTGAACGGCGTAAGAAAGAGCTGGAAGAAAAGGTGAATCTTTCCTTTATTGGAGAAAGGGAAAAAGAAAACTGCTGTAAAGAAGTCTTTTTGCTCTGGCTGGGATAAAGGATGGAACAAGGCGTTAACTGCCATTACTTGTCAGATGGAATATGCCAGCCTAAAATACTTTAGAGATGGATGGGTTGCAGCCTTGAAAGAATTGAAAACTGCGGACGATTCTGAATTATTTTAGAGACATACTCATGGCCCTCCTCCTGTCATCGACGAAGAAGAAGAAGATGAAGACCCATCTGATGAGTCTTCTGTGATGGTAGCAGAGCAAATACCCGTTGTTATCGTTCCCCAACCTTCCGAGCAAGTTCATCAGGCAAACACTTCTTTCGAGCAACCTGCACTGCATTCCGAGCAACTTGCTCTTCCCTCCAAACCAACTGAAGATATTGTAGTGAATAAGGAGAAGGTGTAAAGTTGTTCGGTTCTTATGTTATTTTCTTTTTTCCGCGGTTGTAACTTGGAATGTATTTTCCTTTTGTAAGATGAATAAGAATAAACTTTTGTTATTTATCTCGCATCTTTCTTTGACCTGTCTTGTATCATTATTGATGCATTTTATTTTCTCCTTATTAGTTTATGGCTAGGATGGAACTCTTATCAGCTACTGATACAGAGTTGATGAAGAAATGCAATGATTGTTTCAAAGATGGTCATGCAGATTTTACTGAGGCCCAAATAATAGACATCCTCGGATTCGATTCCTCTGAACGAGCAATTGATGCTTACCAGTACTTGAAGTGTCTACTTAATCGTGCTGTAACCAATAATGTGGCCTATTACGAAATGATTGAAGACCTTCAAGGCATGATCGAGGAACTTCAACTTTAACACAAAGAGACCACTACACTTCTGCATAAGGTTATGAGAAAAAGTACCAGCAATTGAGTGCTGATAAGGGTTATGACAAGTATATTTCAGCCCATGAGAAAAAGGAAAGTGTGTTAAAGCTTGAGATTGAAGAGCATAGAAACAATGCCAAGCTGCTAGAGCAAGCGAATATCGCATTGCAAGAGGAAGTGAAACAGCTCAAATATGTTGCCTCCTCTTCTTCGGGAGCCTTGATCCCAATTGATGATGACGGTTTTTCCTTTTTAGAAATAAAAAATGCTACCTTAAGGAAAGAGTTAGAGACTTTGAAACGAGATGGACTTTCCACACCTGCTCGTAGCAGAGCAAGACCTTCTTCCCGTGGTCAAGCAAGGGTTGGTCGGGTTAATATTGATGAGACAAGAACTCAATTGGCCTTAGAAAATCAAGTCGTTCAATTGACGGAGAAAAATCAGGCTTTGGAAGAAATGTCTAAAAAAATTTAGAGTTTTACCGACCAACTCTCCAATCATAGTTATGCGCTGGAAAGTAAAGATATTCTGGTGAAGAAGCTCCATGAGCAGCTTGAAAGATTGACTTATCAATTTCACAAACAGCCTAGAGAGGTTTGGATGGCAGGGTACAACGAAGCTCTGTATCATCTTGATGCTCGGTTTCAACAGTCAAATAATGAGGGGTACAAGGAGGGATGGTTGTATGCTATGTGTGAGCTGAAACTGGAGCAAGGGCACTTCTTATGGGATTATTATGAGCCTAGAGTGATTGATTTGCCCGTGCCTCCCTTTAAACTTGATCTTAGTTGGATTCCAGCTCGTGCTATTCCTCGGTGTTTGATTTCCAAATATCTTGGTGATTATAGTCTTCATTCTAATTTTGAGATATCTCGTCCTGAGCATTTGCTTGATCGACCATCCATAGTTAACGTCAGAATGCTGCGAGATATGAATTTTATAAACTCTCCTTATGCATTAGATGATCCTCCAGCTGGGATGGAACCTGTATCAAAAGCAGAAGGAAAGAAACCCATAGAATTGGACATTTGTATATAATGAATCAAATTTCATTTCGTATGTAATCTGCTTGGTTTTAATAAAGAAATATTTATTCTCTGTGCAATTTCATTTTCTTGAAAATACTTTGTAAAATGTCTTTGTTATTCGCTGGTGAATATATATATATATATATCTGTATCTGTAGAAGGACAAAATGTCCTGTTTTATTTTAAACAATGGAACTTGTTCCATTTGTTGTCTGATTATAGTGACTTGTCACTCTTTGTGCCTAAGCAATGGAATGATTTTCATCCCATGTTCTTGCTTAGTTGTAGTAATCGTGTTAGGATTACCTTGTTGCCTAGACAGTGGATGCCTTGGGAGGTCATCCATCTTCTTGTCCAGTTTGGGGCATCCCTTGAGATCACCCGTGATCAAACAGGCTTTTGCCTTGTATGATTTTTATTTACCGACCAACTGGAGTTGGTGGTTATCGAATTGTTGACCAATCGGAGTTGGTGGTTGCTGAATTGCCGACCAATCGAAGTTGGTGGCTGTTGAATTGCCGACCAACCGGAGTCGGTGTTTGTTGATCTGGTTTGTGTTTGTGTAGTGTGTAGCACTAATACTCCGAAGAAAATTTAATAAAAGAGGAAAGATGGGCGAAACATCACTTTTACTCATATTGAAAAAAAAATGTGTTACATATGAATTTGTATTACTGATAGTACTTGCGCAGATGCTCTGCGTTCCACGCGTTCTTGAATTCTTCTCCCTCTAAAGTTTCAATTATGTATGTCCCAAGACGAACAACTTCAGTTACTCTGTAAGGTCCATGCCAGTTGGCCTCTAGTTTATTGTGCTTCTGGATCACCTTCTTCAGCACATAATCCCCCTCTTTTAAGTCGCACTTCTTCACTCTTTTGTTGTAAAATAAGGTTGTTCGTTGCTGGTAGGCTGCATTCCTGATTGTTGCTTCTTCCCTAACTTCTTCTAGCATATCCAGGTCTAAACGTCTCATCAAATCGCTTACAAGGGAATTGAAATTAAGCACCCTGTGTGTGGGTAGTCCCAATTCAGCAGGTATAACGGCTTCACTTCCGAAGGCTAACATGTACGGTGATTCCCCAGTTGTTGTTCGTGGTGTAGTGCGATAATCCCACAACACAGAGTGTAACTCGTTAATCCAGTTTCCCTTTGCGTTATCTAGCCTTTTTTTTAAACCATTCAGCAGATTTCTGTTCGTCACTTCAGTTTGCCCATTACTCTGGGGATGGCCTGGTGCAGAATGGATCTTCTGTACATTAGATTGATGACAATATGCAAAAAAACTCCTCATTATCAAATTGAGTTCCATGGTCAGTAATGAATGCATGTGGGAGACCGTATCTGCAAATGATACTCTTCCAAATAAACTGATAGACCCTGTCATACGACATGTCAATGAGAGGTTCAGCTTCCACCCATTTGGAAAAATAATCCATAGTAACTACCAGATATTTGAATGTCCCTCTGGTCGTTTGAAGTGGCCCGACCAAGTCTAGACCCCACATGGCAAATGGCCAAGGGGACGTAATGGGCGTTAATAATGCTTTTGGAATTCTTCGGATGGAAGAGAAACGTTGGCATTTATCGCACTTCTTAGCGTAAGCTGCACAATCAGATCTCATCGTTGGCCAGTAATATCCCTGTGTCATTATCCTCTGTAAAAGCGTCTGACCTGTTATATGAGCTCCATAAGAGCCTTCGTGAACCTCTTCAATCAAATCTTTAACTTCGGAGGGATGCACACATCTCTGTAGTCCTGCTATAGCGCCTCTTCTATACAAAATACCATTAGTCAGTACATAACGAGCAGCTTTAAAGTTTAGTTTCTTGGCTGCGAGTTTGTCAGTTGGCACAATTCCCTCTTCCATATAGGCCCTGATGGGGTCCATCCAGGATGGACCCAAGTCGAGGGCAATAAAGTTCACCATCAAAACTTCGTCTATGCTTCGATCTGCCAGAATATCTATTGGGATGGTTCTTCGTAGATCGGTGCGTGTTGCTGAGGCCAGCCGAGCTAAGGCGTCAACTCTTGCATTTTCCAATCTCGATATTCTGATCAATTGGACTGCGACAAAAGTTGATACAACCTCCATAGCTTTTGCATGATACTTAAACATTAATTCTCCCTTCGCTACGTACAACCCGAGAATTTGATTTATAATTAACTCTGAATCATTGAATACGATAACCTGCTCTACATTCATGATTTTGGCCAAACTAAGACCCATGATCACCGCATCATACTCAGATTTATTATTGGAAGCCTTAAATTGAAAATGTAGAGCGTACTCAATATCAACTCCCTCAGGACTGTTTAGGATCATTCCTGTTCCACTACCCGTGGCACACGAAGAGCCATCCATGTATAAATTGCATATAGGTATATCATTATCAAACTCTTGGTCAGACAGAGTTCCTCGGTGGAGTATTTGATACTTCCTTTTATCTTCTCCTATCCTTGGGCAATTACCCGATACTTCCCGTTGATCGTTGTCTGTCTCCTCCTACCGATCTACTAATGGAAATTGGTCAGGGGTTATCTTAGATGATCCCGTAACATCCACGAGTTGGTCTGCATTAAGCTCCTGCTTCTCGAATGTGTCAGAGTAAGTAAACTCCACAATAACGTCCGCTACTGCCCGTCCCTTAAGTGATGACCTAGGCTCATAAACTATGTCATATTAACCAAGTTTTATCGCCCAATACATCAATCTTCCTGATTTCTCTGGTTTGTGCAGAGCCTATCTTAATGGCATATCAGTATACACTACTATAGTATGGGCTTGGAAGTATGGCCTCATCCTTCTGCTTGCTTCGATCAATGTTAGTGCCAACTTCTCCAACCTTAGATATCTGATCTCTGCTCCTCGAAAAGCCTTGCTGGTGTAATAGATCGGTTTTTGCACTCTGTCCTCCACTCTTATCAGCGCCGAGCTACCTGCATTCGCTGAAACTATCAGTTACAAGTATAGTCTTTCTCCTATCACTAGTCTAGATAACAGTGGAGGGGTTCCCAGATATTTTTTCAATTCTTGAAAAGCCTCCTCGCATTCCTCATTCCACTCAAAAAATTTTCGAAGTGTTTTGAAGAATGGAAGGCATCTGTCTGTTACTCATGACACAAATCTGTTGAGTGCTGCAACTCGTCCTATGAGACTTTGCACCTCCTTCTTCGTAGCTGGAGATCATAGTTCTAGTAGGGCCTTGATCTTTTCAGGGTTTACCTCGATGCCTCATTGATTAATAATATACCCGAGAAACATGCCTTCTCGTACTCCAAATATGAATTTGGTGGGATTTAACTTCATTTGATATTTCTCTAGCTGATCAAAAGTCTGGCCCAGGTCAACTAAATGATCAACAGCTTTCTTTCTCTTTATCAGCATATCGTCAACATAAACCTCCATGTTATGATCGATTTGCTCTGCAAACACTTTATTCATCAACCATTGGTATGTTGGGCCTGCATTTTTAAGTCCAAAAGGCATAATATTATAGCAATAAGGTCTCTTTGGGGTGATAAAATAGGTACTTTCCCTGTCCTCTGGTTTCATCTTAATCTGGTTGTAACCAGAATAAGCATCCATGAAGTTCAACAATTCATGCCCCGATGTAGCATCCACCAGCTGATCGATTCGGGGCAAAGAAAAATGATCCTTTGGGAAGGATTTATTAAGATCAGTGAAGTCCACACTCATCCTCCACTTATTGTTTTTCTTCTTTACCATCACAACATTTGCTAGCCAATCAGGATACTTGATGTCCTCAATAAAAAAGGCATTCTGCAATTTCTCTACTTCTTCCTGTATGGCTTGATTCTTCTCTGGGCTGAACACTCTTCTTCACTGCTTCACTGGCTTGACCTCCTTGTTAACATTGAGCTCGTGGCACAGGAAAGTCGGGTCTATCCCTGGCATGTCTTAATGACTCCATGCAAAAGTCTATTTTCTGTGCCTTAGAAATGCCACAAGTTCCTGCTTTATTAATAGGTCCAATAATGCACCAATTTGAGTTGTTCGTTCTGGGAGTTCGTCGTCCAGAATGATATTCTCCGTAGCTTCCATAACCTGACCCTTCACGAGCTGAGATTCATCTCTAGGATCCAATGTTTCAATCTTTGCATCTTTTATTTCATCCACTTGATACGTAGTAGTCTTCTTCCTGGCTTCTTCCAGTTCTTCCTGTTCGGTAGATGAATAGTAGCATTCTCGAGCTACTTTCTGGTCGCCTCTCACCACTCCCACTTCGAAATTAGTTGGAAACTTCAAACATTGATGTACCATTGATGGCACTGCCTCAAACTTCTTCAGACCTACTCTCCCCATGATAATGATATAGGTTGATTGGGTGTTTTTATCTATTACAAAAAAGCGTACTCTTTCTGTTCGGCAAGCAGGGCATGTACCAATAAGCATATCCAACTTGATCATCCCAAGTGGAAAAACCTTTTTGCCAGTGAAATCGAGGAGGGGCCTATGATATGGCTCTAACTGGGCTAACTTCAGATTCAAACTGTTGAAGCATGGGTAGAAGATAATATCTGTCGAGCTACCATTATCCACCAATACCCGTGAAATCACCGCATCCTTCATTCTCATCTTGATCATCAAGGGGTCATCATGAGGATATAGTACACCTGTTAGGTCATTTTTAGAAAAGTCGATGATCAGTTTATCCCTATTCACCTTCCTTGGGCGATCGTCTTCAGCCAAATTTATGCGCTGTATATAAGAGCAAGCAAGGGCCTCATTGAGGTAAGCTTTCCTCTCCGTAGTAAGATCTCCACCTCTTGCATCTCCACATGTAATGACATTACATTAAAATGATCCAAAATGGATTGAAAGTACCTCACACTCGGGCTGCCTTGGCCTTTTGGGGAGATCGGGATCATCTTCTGGATCATCTTCATGATCTCTCTTCTTGTTATCTTTTGCTCGGCGAGGAGATTTAGATCTTTGCCTTCCTCTGTCACTGGTCTTTACACTATTTTGGCGATCAACGTACTTAGTCAATTTTCCTCGCCTGATGAGTGCTTCGATTTCATTCTGAAGAGTTATACAACGTTTGGTCGTGTGACCATGGTCTTTATGGAATTCACAATATTTTGACTTATCTCTTTTGTCAGGATCTGCCTTCATTTTCTCTGGCCAGGTTAGCTCTTTGCTGTTCTTGATCTCCTCCAGAATGTAATTTATATCTACCTTCAAGGGGGTATGATTTCCATACTTCCTCATCTGCTCCAGCGTTTATTTGCCTTTTGACTGCTTCTGTGACAACCCGCTCCAAATAATAACGGGTGGCCAGCCCTATACTACATAAATCAGGTATCTCAGATGGTACAGTCTCAACATCAACAACTAAACACAGTAATATAAGGCTAACTACCCGAAATCATAAAGTGCGAATCGCCAAAAAATTTAAAACTTTTATATTACAACAACAACAAAACCAATAATGCATACACCCAACAATAAACATCTATCTATAATGTGGAAAGTGCATGCTCCAATAATAAAAGAGTACAATACATTGTACAACAAAAATCCCAACAATAAAATACCCGAATATGCTGTCGGGCAACAGACAATACAATAAACAGATAATTAAAACATATGAAAGTGTTAATCTATAACACTTGAATACTAACTCAATACAACTGAATCAAAATCTAGATACACAAGGATAGGAATCGACTAAAACCAAGTGCCGCAACAGTCCGCTACTGCCACAGCTCCACGAATCCTGAATGGAGGAATAGTAAAGGCGTCCTTGCGGGGGAACACCTGAAGTAATACAATATATATATGCATGGGGGAGGAGAAATATAAACGGGTCAGAACCCGAGTGTGAAAAACATTTATAGCAAGTGTATTAAAATGCATAATAATTATAAATGGATTATTACATGATTTAGCTGGAATCGAACACTCCATAGAAATTCAACTCACCTCTCATCTAAAGCGCGCACTAAGCGTATGCACGAGTCTCCAAAAAGGATGTTCGATTCTAATTAGGTAAGAGGATTCTAACTTAAACCCAAATAAAGTATTTAAGTGAAACCATCTAACCTATCACCCGATTTTACATATAATCCATTCCTAATAGTTATAATTATTATCTTATATATAAACATAACGCTTATCTTTATAATGTTCTTTGTTGAACATATAAAGTTACGTGATCCTATCATGCTACATCATCATAATACATAAACAATATCATGTACTAGATTTATTCTAGTGATGCCCAAATAAGGCAAGAAACCCTATATATATAAAATAATAATAGATGAGTTATTAGCATCAAGAACTAAGGACTAAACTCCTCCCAATTTTCAATACGGTACTGCGTTTCGTGCGTGGGACGTCTCGCAGAAGCGAAATCCAAACAAGGAACCCCCCCGTTACACTACTCTAGACCGTATCGATCTTCGGGGCTCATTATGCCATCAATGCAAGATGCATGTAACCCAAATGATTAGTAACCAATTTTAATTAATTAATATTCCCAATTCTCAACAGTACACGGTGTTTCATGCGTGGGACATCTCGCCGAAGCGAAATCCAAACAAGGAACCCCCCCGTTACACTACTCCTGACACTGTCGATCGTCGGGATAGGTGATAGATACATAATATAATATAATGATGAGCATTAAGGCCTAAACTTATCCCCAAGTTCCAACATTACACTGCGGTTCGTGCGTGGGACGTCTCGCCGAAGCGAAATCCAAACAAGGAACCCCCCCGATACACTAATCCTGGCAATGTAGGTCATTAAGGTCTGTTATGCCCTTGACACCCAAATACAAACACAAGCAAATAATAACCATCCAACCGAGTTATAACTCGAAGGACGCAGGCTCACATGCTATCATCATCCAGCAGCCCATAAGCGTAGCAAACTGGGGTCACCTGGTGGGGTTCAACGACACCCACCTCGTGATCTACTCACGCACACACGTCCGGGAAGCGGTCATAGTTCCTAACCGGCAAGTGAGAGCGTCACATACCCCGACCTCTCACCCCCAAAATAAGTAAATATATATATATGTCATTTTCTGACCACAGAGGACGACTATGACCTGGGGAATATCCACACCCTGCATATTTGTCAGGATGCTCACCCTCAACGCACGAAACTTCCCAATGATAGCAAGGAGGGGGTATGCTTAACATGTATATACACCATATATAAGGTATACATACATCCCACATAATAAAGATATACCATTTTATAAGGTATACCTGAAACATCATATTCATGTTCATAATACGCACTTAGGCGCAGTTGATTTACATCATAGTTTAGTATACTCTCTCACGATACACTAATCGTTAATACTCACACACATTACCCCCACTTAGTATATGCTATACTAATTCTCGCTTGAAGCTCTCACGAAGCTTCTAATAATGAATTGCCTTTCAATACAATTTAGTTAGGGATATTCTATATCCTATTGCACCTTAATGCATTTCTCACAATGTGAGATATCTCCCAATTCAATCGTCAATAAGGATAATTCCATATTCAAAGGTACATCAAATAGCATTAGTAAACATCCACTCATAACATGGTTCATTTCATTTAAGAATCCTTTAAAGTTATCCCAAATGAAAGTGGGCTCCCCCACTTAGAAGATACCAAATTCTCTAATCGGAAATCCCCAAATTAAGTCTACATGACTCCAATAATATTTTGCAGGGGAAACTCTCTAAAAGTCTCCAAAACATATTCCAAACGTCTCCTATAGAGATCCCCGATCGATAACCTCGAATAAAGCGGAAAGAAATTCTCCTTAGAAAAACTTTCCCTCAAAATCCCTGTTTCCGAATCGATTCGGGCCTATTCCGAATCGATTCGGCCCAGCGAATCGATTTGGCCAGGAAGGCGAATCGATTCGGGTCAAAAGACCTGGGACTCTGCCTCAGGCCGAATCGATTCGGCTGGAGTCCGAATCGATTCGGTCACTAAGACCTGGGCACCTGCATATTTCCGAATCGATTCGGCTAGGGGGCCGAATCGATTTGGCCCTGCTGAACCTCGAAAATGGCTACTGTTTAAGTAAGCCAAAATACCCAAAAATCATATTAATGGTTTTCTCTCCATTTCTCTTCAACCCAATCACAAATATAACATTAATATTCATCCTAGAATACATATAAACTAATTTCTAACCTTAAATCCATTTAATACACTACAAATCTAAGGTTTTTCCCAAAAGTTAGGTTTTAACATTTTTAAACCTAAAACCCAAAAATCAATCCACAAATCATGCAATAAATGGTACACAACAATTATTTAGCAAGTTTAATCACTTGCCTCGGGTTCGTAGGGTCTGAATCCACCGGAAAATCCTCTTTCTCCCTTTTTCTCCTTCCTTTTCTTCTTCTTTCTTCTTCTCTCTTCTTTCTTTCCTTTTCTCTTTCTCTCTTTTGGGAGAAATATCTCCCGTAGGCTTTTTAAGCCTAAATCCGAAAATACACATCTTTAAATGATAATACACACTTTAAATGACTCGGTGACTTTAGTTCGAGTCAAACGGTCCTATTTTATTTCGGAACCCAAATAGACCCCAAGTACAGTCATTTCGACTTTCTCGACCCTTCCGGAAACAATGGTACCCTCAGAAATTCCATTCGAGATACTTTCTAACAACTCCAAATTCTGACCTCAATTGCCAATTTTTATTATTTCTCCAATAAAATATTATTTATCTCTCCGGAAATAAATAAATCATCGTCTCCAAGACCTCGGGTTGTTACACTTACTGCCACCATTATTCTTCTTATCCTTCTTCTTAGTTTTACTACCCTCAACCTTGGTCTCCTTAGTGTCTGTATTCTTCTTCGCAACCATGGCTTCCTCGGCATTTATAATCTTGGATGCCTTCGCCATTAATTTTGCCATGGTCCTGGGTGGATCCTTGGCCAAAGTATAGTACAACTTATTCGGTAACAAACCACTCATCAGAGCAGTAATTATTGTCTTCTCCTCGTAATCGATCACCTCAAGTTTCTCGTTATTGAAACGAGTAATATAATCCCTGGTGCTTTCTTTTGTTTTTTGTCTAACGCTCAGTAAGCGTGCTACTCTTTTAACTGGCTTCACTCCAAAGCAGAAATTCCCTATGAAAAGCTCTGCCAGCTGATGGAAAGTTGCAAGCTTCCCCCGAGGAAGGTTGTTGTACCACATCTGGGCTAACCCGGTGAGAGTTCCTGAAAATGCCCTGCATCTCATCTCATCTCATCAGGAAGCGCATAGATATAAGCAGCAACTTGGTATTGCTCTATATGGAGGACATGATCAATTTTTCTATCATATTTAGGTGTCACCATAGGAGCTTTGAATTTTGATGGTGTTGGAAAATCCACAATTGCCTGCACGAAGGGTGTCCCTTGGACAAAAGTTCTCTGTAGAGGATTCTTCGCCTTAGCCATCTCCCCTAACATGTCTTCCAACCTTTTAATAGAACCTTTCCATGCATCGTTTCCTGCCTCGAACCTATTTGTCCGAGCAACCGATCGCGCTGAGCTTTCCTCTTAGGACCTTTCATTACGGGCTGTCAGGTGTGATTGGGAAAAACCTTCCCTTAGATCGAATGGTCGTTGAGAGTTCCTCGACGCAGTCCTAGGAGGGTTTCTATTCCTCCTAGGGCCCAATCGATTAAAAGGAGAGAATTTACTCAACCTTTCCAGAGCGCTAGCCCGTTCTGGAGTTAGAGTGACATTCTGTTGAGAATCCGTAACTTGTACTGAAGATGTCCGGCCAGGTTGATACGAAGGGTCATTAGATCGCTCAGTCCGATATAAGCCAGTATGCCTAGATTAAGAAACCTCTGGGAACAGCGTTCGTCTAGTTCTTGAAGATGGCGTATGGGTATTTCTCTGAATGCTTTGTTGTCCTGACTGGGCAGGCACTCCATCTCGAACAGTCTGTATAAGTTGACGCATGGTTTCTTGCATGGTCGTTTGCCCTTGGGCTAAATTGGCCATTATGCCAGCCAAATCTTGCATATTTGGTGGAGTAGAGGGGTTTGGAGGGACCCCAACAGTGTTTCGATTACTGGATTCTGGGATCTCAGCCATAGATGATGAGTTTTTTTGGTGAAAAATGCTAAGTATAGTCGTTTCCCACAGACGGCGCCAATCTGTTGATGTAAAAAACTAGATGCAATCTAATTAATTAATCACAGATAAAAATGAATAAATAAATAAGACAATGGATTTTTAAAGTGGTTCGGCTATCAAAATGTCCTACGTCCACTGTTGTTGTATTGCTGACTGTTTTCCTTGAATCTCGATAATGGGTTTACAAAGAGATCTCAAAGTCCTCCCCTTATGACTGGGTTACAATGTATTTATAGCCTTGAGGTTTTACATATAAAAAGGTAATGTGTCGTCCTCTAATAGACATATACATTTCTACGGTAATAATGCGCATTAAATCTGACGTTCATTGAATGCGTAGTTGCCTTTTGGTTTTCTTGGTTAGATGCTCTGCACGCTAAGTAGCTTGGACCACCTGAGTTGCTCGGTACACTCGAGTAGCTCGGTACGCTTGAGTAACTCGGGACGCTTGAGTAGCTCGGTGAAAGTATGTATTTGCCACATAGGTTGACGTATGTCTTCACGTAATTGGTCCATGTCAGCTGACTAATTTTTGTATCAACAATCGCGTTGCCTCTATTTTTTATTGTTCGATGAATTAATGAACCTAAGACCCAGACCCGGTCATCGAAACGAGTTTAGATTTCTCACTTACTCAATCACTTTATCCCATTTTCTTGTTACCCGTGCCATCACATAATTAATATCAATCAATTAGCAAGCTAAGTAGGAGCACAATTTTCAAATGCGACGTATAAGGCTTCGTGTTTTTCTCGCCTACTGATTAATTAAAATTTGACTACTCCATCACTTAATTGAAGATAAAAAATGGCTACATGCTCGTTTGGATTTTTTCTTTTCTTGTACGTGTCTAATTCACCCTTTGGTAGTCGATTTTGAGTGCATCGTCCTTTTAAGTTTCTGTAAGAGTCCGTTGTATCCCTTTTTCCATTCAATTTTTTAAAAAAAATTCTAAAACTCCAAAAATATTTTTTTTATTTTTCGTAATGCCTAATATCTCCATATCGTCCAAAAATCTAAATAATATTTTTCATTTTCTTTCTCATTTTTTAAAAATCATAAAAAAAGAATAATATACTTTCTTTCTTTTTCAAAATATTCAAAAATCCCACAAATATTTCCTTTAAAAAAATCAAAAAATAACAATAATATTTTCTTTCTTTTTAAAATATCCAAAAACCAAAAAAATATTTTTTTCTTTAAAAATAATCATAAAAAGATTTTTTATTCCTATAGTGTCCTTATTTCCCTCACCTTTACGCTCAATAAGGCCCGCGACTGATCCTTCTTCACCCTCACCCTTGCTTTTCTTCCATATAACATTCTCCCCACCCATCCTTGGTCCACCAATGCTTTGCATCGCGTGAAGCACTTTGCTATACAAGTGCATTGACCTTGTAGCCTTTATCGAATAATACTGACACTTCAATCATCACCCGATTTTTCTGCCACCCTTCTTTTTTATATATCTTATATTTAGGTTGAGTTTCCTGCGGTTTGGCTGAAGACATTAAACTTAACGCTACAGGGAGGCAGCCCGCTATTTCTGAGTATGAGTCTTATCTTTTTTTTTTAGGGGGGGGTGTTTCACACTACTCAATGCTTTACCATGTTTATAAACTTGTACACATTTTTATCTCCTTACCTTTTCAGGTTTCATCTTGGATTCGTATGATCCACATTAGTAGCGGTTGATTGTGATAATCTCTCTCCTACCTTATGCTCTCAATTTTAAAAACAATTTTATTTAACATCGATGACGATATTCCATTTTGTTTGGGGGTGTAGAATTTTATCAAAATCATACCTCTTTTGAAAAAAAAATCATAAACAATATTTTAATTTTTAAATTTTCATGCAGTTTCTTTCATCTCACTCGTTGATATGAATTTTCTATCATCCATCTTTTAAGTATATGAATCAAGCTGGAGGATATTTTTTCTAAATAGCTTATGCAATACGTACCAAGGAATATTGCACCATGAATTTCTAGACTCAATAAAAGTTTCACACTTATCACGTCGCTATGATTTAGAGTTGAAGAGTACTACAATTCTAAAAAAAAAACTTAAGGATCACCAGTGGAGACCTTAGCTTATGAGATTCATGTTTCTCCCCTTTGGATATTTTTACTCAATCTACGAGTCACAAGTTGATTCAACTTCCTTTGGGTCCACACTTAATCGTTATATGATCTCATTATTCTCCACTATATTTTTGGCTTGATCACTGAGAACAACATCACTTTCTAGTTGTAAGAAATACGTGTCTTGAAGTTTATCCCGATCACTAGACTTTCACCCATACAGTTACCAAATTTCATTTATCCACATCTATATACCTTTTATTTTTCATATCATCATATACCATCCCTATACCATCCATTTTCCACTCACCATTTTGAAAAAAGGAGGAGTGACGAAAGAATAAAAGAGAAAAGCCATCATAGGGAGTGTTTGCATTTTTAGAAAGTACCTCTCTCGGAGTTCATTTATATGGAAAAAAACTTAAATATAAATCTATGTTGGGGTTATTTGTAATTTTTAGCAAATTTATCTCAGGCAATGATGAGTATTAAAAAAATGTGGGAAAAAAATGAAAAATGAAAAAAAAAAAAAAAAAGTTTGCAGTCAAGTTCTTATGAAATAGACATTTGTTCCTCAAGCATAATACACTCTTCTCAAAAGTCCATAAAACATCCTACATCCATCGCATCATATCCTTCTCATTTCATTTCCTCCCTCACCCATAAGCATCCATATTTTCCCATAGGTGTTCGGTCAAATGAAGGTCAATGTAGTGAATAACTCGACGTTCTCACTATAGTAATTAACATTCTTTCATGACATCATTTTTCATTCTAAAATGTTTGTTCATTCTTATATGTGTGTGAGACGTTTGACCTTGCTTACATTTACTCAACTCCTCACACACAAAAGTGATACATTTACCCAAATCTCGTGAGATCATTTGACACAGCTATATCCGCGAGATTTTGAAGTTGAAGCATTGATTCAAAAAGATAATCTAGGAATTACTCTTAGTAAACTTAACCTGTTTTGACTGAGTCATACTACACACGTTGAGTTGTAGGAAATATATGCTAGCTAAAACTTTTTATACATTTCTAACTTGTATTCTTCAAAATATTTATCTTACGATGGATTGTGCGATTATTCTACGCTTAATAAGGGATTAACAACCGTTTGCAAATAAAGAATTTTGTGGGTATATTTCTTGCAAACTATAATGAGAAAAAACTCATCCTTTAGGGCAATCTATAGGTTTAACGCCTTGCTGCACATGTTAAGTGCAATCGTAAGTGCCCGCAAAAGTGGCACACTTTGGTTTTCTTATCTTTCTTTCTCTCTGTTTTTGCTCGAGAACTAGCATTATTCTGTTTGGGATGGTATGATAAGCACCAAAAAGTATTTAAATAAAACCCCAAATAGATGATTTTCAATTGCTAATTATCAATAAAATTAGTCTTATGCGCGTTCATATCTATCTTGTAGGTCAAATGTCATTTGTGATTTCAAACGCTTCAATTCAAGGCAAATGCGCGTTAAAAGAAGCTAAACCCCAATTTTCATACCAATTACCTGTCCTTAAACCCGAACCTAAGACTAAGCCCAATCCAGACCAGTCCTGAGCCTCGTGTGTGTTTAGTTTGTACTTTTTAGTTTTTTTTTAGATTTTTATTTGTGTTGTATATAATTTTTATATTTTATTTAGAGTCGCGTATATTTTTATAATTTATTTGTGCGTATAACTTTATATATTAGACTCTATATCATGCATCGGGTATGTTTATATTTCTTTATGTAAATATAATAGATGTGCATTGTATTAGATTTCCATTCTATTTGTTTTTAGTTTTTTTTATTAGTTTAGTTTTATTATTATTTTATTTCTTTAAAATTTTATTATTATTATTATTATTATTATTATTATTATTATTATTATTATTATTATTATTATTTATTTTATTTTATTCTTTTATTTTTAAGTTAGGGATTTAATTTTTTAGTTTTAATAGATTTTAGATTTTTTAGTTTTCTTAAAAAAAATTATTGAGTTGTAAATAAGTAAATAAGTTTTCATTTAATTTTTTAGTCACAAACTAAACACACACACACTACCTACCCTACACTCACCCACACCCTAACATCCCACACCTCATCATCTTCCCCACCAAACCTTTCTCTCTCTCTCTCTCTCTCCCCCCCCCCCCCCCCTAACCTCCATAGCCATAACTCCATACCACCTTAACCAACTCAATACACAACCTCCAAAATTTGTCATCACTTGCCACCACCAACGGGTGGTGGGTTGAACCTGTAAAACTCCGACCAACCACCTCTATCCATGGTAGCCTCGACCCAGACCCCCCCAGCGACCTACTTTTAATCTGACCTTATCACCCCAAAAACCCGTACATAACCCGCGACACCTCCGGCCATAATCAACAAACCCGGAGACTACCCAATTTCAAACCAACAAAAATCAATTCTGCATAAAATCCAAAACAAACCAAAACATAAAAAAACATATGTTTTAAATTTTTATTTATTCCCTTTTCCCAAAATTACCCTCACTTAAAACCAAATGCCCATTTTAGCTTCTTTACATGTCCATCCAATTCCAAAAATACCCTTAGCTTCGCTTCACCTATAAATTGAAGACTTGTGGCATTTGAAGAAAATCTCAATTTTGGTTTTAAACTTGGGATAATTTTTCTCCATCCCTCTATTAAAAGTATTTGCATTTTTAGCAAATATTGACTTGGTGTCATTTGAAGAACATATCCATTTTGATTTTAAACTTAGTATAATTCTTCTCCATCCCTGTATTAAGAGTATCTGTATTTTTAGCAAAATATCTCAATATAAAGTGATGTAGTAGAATTTATCTCATAGGATGAATTCTTCTCCACCCCTCTATAGAGAGTATTTGTATTTTTAGCAAATATCTCAATACAGAGTGATGTGGTTGAATTTATCTCTTATGGAAGTGAATTCTTCTCTATCCCTTTATGGAGATTATTTGAATTTTTAGCAAATATCTCAATATAAAGTGATGATGCAGAATTTATTTCTTTGGATGAATTCTAATGTACAATTTTATAATGAGAGGATTTGTAATTTTTAGCAAATATTTCTCATTATTTAAGAGTCCATTAAGAATTCATCCTCTATATATTTTATAAATAGTTTTTATTTTATTTTATTTTATTTTGTAGTGTTTATTTTAGAAAAAAATATATATTAGTGAGTGATTGTAATTAAGAGAATTTTTTATTGTAATTGAAGAGTTCATTCCGATTTAAGGCTAAAATGAGTTTGATCTATTGCTCTTTAATTAGTCTTGTTTTAATCCTTGCATGCTTTCATTTGTTTATTCTATGTCTTGGATGATGATTATGAAGGGATAATATCCCATTCAAAAGATGAATTGAAACTCTCATGAGTCCAAGTTAGTTAGTTTACTTGTTAGCACAATTTGCTTACCTCAAGTTTATTTTATTAGATTTTACATCTTAGTTAGTAATTTAAAATTTAGTAAAGTTAGTTAATTAATAATCCCTTGAAAAATCATAAAACAAGAATAATATGAAAATGATTGTATACTTGTCTTCACTTATTTTTTTCTTCACACGTGAAAGGTGGATTGATACCCATACTTATCATATGCATATTTTTAGTGTGTTTATAAGTTGAAGGGATTTTGATTGGAACAAGCTTTGGAACAACGATCACACTTAGAAGAATGTTTTCCATCAGATTCCCACCTTTGGCAGGACTTCCATGATATGCCTCTTGCCTACGAAGGCAATTTCATATACACAATGTACATGAATTTCCTTATGATATACTTTGTGATGATGGTACGTGTGAGAGATGATTCGATATACTGGATGTACGTGGATTAGTTCCCTACTATAAACTTCCCGTTGTGAGTTCGATCAAGAGGTACGATGCAGGGGAGCCACTCGATATACGTAGAAGTTACGAGGATAGTAGAAGGTGAGAATAATATCTCTTAGGTTGACAATGCTCTGAAGAACCGACGTCCATCACGAAGTGACCCTCCAGTATGGGATAAACTTTTGGTCAATATTGCCATGCTCTGATGATGTAGTGTGCAAAAATGCACGAGTCTTGATTACTATCTTATAGTTATTTTTTTATTTGCATGCTAAGTAAGTGGAGTACTACCACTATGAGGGAAAATATACAAATATCATGAAAAGTAAAACTAGCATGGAGCATGAAGATTATACTAGGCATGGTGATAGTAAAACATGTGAATATACAAGTGAGTGGGATATAAAAGGTGAGAGAGTGACATGGGAATAATGTAAGTTATCATGTGAATATATACAAGTGAAGGTGTGTGCTAATGAGACTAAGCATGGATTGTCTACAAGTAGTGTATGAGATGTGTAAGTGGGCATAGAGATGTATACAAGTGAGGGAATATACTAGTGAAACTAAGAATGGATAATCTACAAGTGGTGTGTGGATCATGTAATTAAAGGTGACTTTATATACAAGTGTAAGTGTGTGAGGTGAGCATGAAGAATGTATACAACTGGGAGTAAGGTGAAGCATGGCGAACATGTGCAAGTTAGTGCATAGTGATATATACTCGGGAAAAGAGCATGGTACAGATAAACATGATATAAGTATACAAGAAATAAGCAAAGGACTAAAGGGAACAGACAAGTGGAGGCATATGTACACGTGTAAAAAAGTATATAGTAAAGAAGTAACACCCATGTAAAAATAGAGTCTATTCTTTAAAAACTCCCCAGCAGAGTCGCCATTATGTCCATTCGATCGGATTCCTTTGGCATGGGCTCGAGCCTCGAAGTCAGGATGAGGGGAGGAAGAAGGAAAGAAAAAGTTCCTCCCCCTCTCCCTCTCTTCCTTTTTTTAGCCTTTCACATATGGGTGATTTGAGGATATAGACGTCCTCTTTCGCCACTCCATCGGCGTCTTTGCGGTCTAGTCTCGAATATATTAATGGTCATCGCCAAATGGGGGTAACATGAAGAGATAGAGTCGCTAACCTATTTTTCTTGAGTGACGTGTAACATCACAACATACTTATATGCATATATAAATAAATTAGAAACTGAGAGAGGATAGGAGGTTCATTCGATGTCACAACATTATGAGGTTCATTTAATACAAAAAAAAAACTTGGGAATCCAAGAGCTTAGAGAGAAGAAGACTAGAGGGAAAATAGAGGATTCTAGAATATTGGACCTCTCTACATCAATTTGAAGGCAATTTTAATTAAAATACTTGTATAATAGAATTTAATATAGATTATGCTTGTTCACTTGAATAAAAACCCTAACTAAGTGATTATAATCTGATTTAGATAATTTAAATCAAGTTAATTTGTAATTAGCCTCATTAGGAAATAACTAGGATTATGTGACGTCATTTTGAATGAATACTCCCTAAATTTTGATGAAGTTTGAATATATATTGAATAGGTTATGATTTATTAATGTAATCCATTCAAAATCCTGGAATGTTATGCCTAATATGTAGAGAATTGAAATCAAACTGATATGAATTTGGGTGTTAGGGTTCTAGAGAGAGAAAATGGGTTTTATTTGAGTTCTTAAATTATAATTGGGACTTTAATCTTAGAATTATGTTCCAACCATCTTTTATATATGGATTCATTATATATATGTTATATTAATCATCTTGGAAGGTTTTATGGTCTTTAGTGGAGGTTTGAATTGACTTTTGTTGAGTTGGAGAAGACAAACCCTGTAAAGAGGATTTTTTAAAATCACCGAGTGATCGATCGATCGATGAAATTCATCAACCGATCGATGCTTCAGATATTTCAACACTTTTTTTATTGTTTCAGATAAGGGATTTTTAATTGGGGATAAATTTTGGGGGTAACCTCTATATGACTTGGTTTATTATATGATTGAGATGACTCTAATTTAAGATGATAAATGGATTTATTATATTCTTTTTAAATTGAATTAAAATGGACAAATCTTGTTGAGACTTGATTTCGTGATTAAGATCGATATTATTGTTGTGTTCTTTATGTAATGCATGCCATGCGTGAGTACTCGTGATGAACGTATTAAGGGAGGGATTCCATTAAGTGGGCATGTATAACAAAGGCTTTTATGTTGCCTTGGTGAGTAGACAATAGGCCTTAGTTAATTTTTACCCCTGGGTCACACGTCTAGGTATCCGTGTCCAAGATGGACTATGGGAATATTTTATTTATATGGTCTTAGGTATGGTAGGCTATATGATTAATGGGTAGACGTGACGATTTATCCCTTACCATGATGAGATCTTAGATTCAGAACGACCTAAAACTATACTTAGTACACGAGAGTGATCCTACAGGGCAATATGGATAGACCTTTGTTGCTCGACTTACTTATATGACCCTTAGATTTTGTGACTATATTAAATGCTTCACGCACTAGATATTGATTAATGTAATGATATTTATAATTTATTGGTTATTTACATATGTGAAGAATAAAACTTAAACATGGGCCGCCCACTTAAGTTCAGGGAGCCTTAGATGCATGTGATATTAGGATTTAGGGGTGGGGTAAATCTAAAAGATGTTAAATATTACAGGGTGTCACATATAAAATGTGTGGTGTGAAATTTAATTATGGTACGAATTCAAAAAATCTAAAAACATATATGTAAAATAAAGAGGATAGTGCATTTTCATATTTTTTTTAGCCGTATGAACCTTTTTGTTATTATATGTTACCTCGTTATTATTGTCACACCCTAACCCCATTAGGATATAATTAACTAGATAGTTTACAAACAACAATTATAATTTATTTATTATTTAGGTAATACATATTTAAACAACTTCAAGGTTAAAATGCGGAATATTAAAAAAATCCAATCGTTTTAAGGAGACATAATTTCAACATAACTCACATATCATTTAACTTAATTACAACTAGTGCAGATTATAAAACAAGCTAACAAGACCCTACTTCTATGTACTCAACCTCCTAGACTTGGCAGTGGCAGCTAGAAAACCTGAAAATGTAAACATATAAAACCATGAGTTTAAAAACTCAGTGAATGTACTACAGCTATCTATAGTAAAAGTACTATATTAACATATCAACATAACAATATATACATCTCTGTGCCAAATTAGGCCATATACATATCCGGAGTTAATAAACCCCACATCTCCTGCCCGTAGGCAATGATCATATCCATAGGTTTTAAAAATCTAACATCTCCTGAATTGCATAGCAACTCAACATATCCTGACTTTTATAAAGTCATAACATCTCAACATCTCTTGGCTTTTAAATAAGCCATAACATCTCAACATCTCTTGGCTTTTAAATAAGCCATAACATATCAACATCTCATGACTTTTAAATAAGCCATATCATCTCAACATATGCTATATATATGTCATATCCAAAATCAACTCAGTAAGTACACTCACCTTGTATTGTCAACTATGTATTCGCGTTTCCCTCGGGTGGAGCTGAACTTGGTTGATTTGACCTTACACCTTGGAAACACCTTAAGGATTTTCTTAGAATTGTTTTCCTAGATTTTCCTTGTAACCCTTTCTTCCTTAACTTCTACCTCTCTTTCCTCAAGCTAATATCACCTCAAACTGAACCTAGGGACTTATTTGCTGAAGAAATAAGGTTAAGGGAGAGTTTTAAGTCGGCCAAGGCTGCCTCCCAATCCATCCAATCAAATTAGAACATTTGGTTTAATAAAAGACAATTTACCACTTAAGGGAATTGACAGATTCACCCCTTCTCGTAATTTCGACCTAACTTCTTACTCGAACATCCGTTTGATGCACTGTTTGTTGTGTTACAACCCTAACTCATATATATACAACTATGTAGTTTTCACCTCAAGTAAATTGTAATTTTACAAGGGTCAAAACTAGTCTTAAACAGGAACATTTCTATCGAAAATAACCAAATCTTGTGTTCGTAAATAATTCGACAATTCATGATTTATGAAAGTAGAATTATACTAGCCATAATCACTTAACATTAGATATACTAATAACACATTATTCATATCACATAGGATAATTATGATTTAAATACAATTTATCATAATCATATACGGGTTGTCACAACCTCCCCCCCTTAGAAAATTTCGTCCCCAAAATTTAATACGAATGACACTTACCAAACAAATGGGGATATTGTTTCTTCATGCTATCCTCTGTTTCCCAAGTTGCTTCTTTAATTCCATGGCTCATCCACATAACTTTAACTAAGGGAATAACCTTATTCCTCAATACTTGCTCCTTACGATCAAGAATTTCCACTGGTTCCTCGATGTACGACAAGTCTTCTTTCAGTTCAATAGGTTGGGTTTTCAGTTGATGAGATGGATCTGCCAAATACTTACGAAGCATTGATACGTGGAACACATCACGTAAACGAGATAACTCTGGAGGTAATGCCAATCTATATGCCGGGGTCCCAATTTTTTCCAACACTTTATATGGTCCAATGTATCTTGGACTTAGTTTCCCTTTCTTTCCAAATCTCATAACGCCTTTCCATGGTGAAATACATAGGAATACCAAACCCCCCTTCTGAAATTCCAACGGATACTTCCTCTTATCTGCATAAAATTTATGCCTGCTTTGCGCTATCTTTATCCGTTCTCGAATCATTTTGATCTTCTCAGTTGTCATATCAATCAGTTCAGGACCCAAAACTTTCCTTTCACCCACTTCATCCCAACATAATGGTGTTCTACATCTCCTCCCATATAAAGCTTCATAAGGAGCCATACCAATGGTGGACTGATAACTATTATTATAAGCAAATTCCATCAATGACAAATGATCATCCCAACTGCCCTTGAAGTCAAATACACAAGCTCGTAACATGTCTTTTAATATTTTAATTGTCCTCTCAGATTGCCCATCAGTTTGTGGATGAAATGCAGTGCTGAATTTCAAACTTGTGCCCATGGCATTCTGTAAACGAGGCCAAAACTTAAAAGTGAACGTTGGATCTCTATCTGATACAATTGACACTGGTACCCCATGTAAACGGATAATCTCATCAACGTACATACGTGCATACTTGTCAACCGTGTAGGTGGTCTTAACTGGAAGAAAATGAGCTGACTTTGTCAATCGATCTACAATCACCCATATAGAATCATGCTCCTTTTGTGATCGTGGCAATCCTACAACAAAATCCATCGTTATATGCTCCCACTTTCATTCCGGAATAGGCAATGACTGCAATAATCCTGCCGGCTTTTGATGCTCCGCTTTCACTTGTCGACATACTAAACATTTAGCTACAAATTCAGCAATCTCACGTGTCATATTGTTCCACCAGTAATACTCTTTCAAATCTCTGTACATTTTGGTACCTCCCGGATGCATAGAGTAAATAGAACTGTGTGCCTCTTCTAATATATCCTTCTTTAAGGACGGATCATTCGGTACACAAATTCTATTTTTATAAGACAATGATTCATCCTTCTTAATTTCAAAGTCACTCTCCTTACCATCCAGGATTTCCCGTTTCTTCTTTTCAAGGAATGGATCACTGACTTACAAATTTCGTATGCGTTCTGCCCGTAAAGGTCTCACTTTAACATGTGCAAATAACTCCCCCATTTTAGATAAGCTCAAATCGACTCCCATCAGTCTTAATTCCATAATATTGCCAACCCGTGCACATTGAATACAAGATAACCTCCCCAATGACTTTCGACTCAGAGCATCTGCAACAACATTGGCCCTCCCGGGATGATGGTGAATGGTAAAATCATAATCTTTAATTAACTCCATCTAACGTCTTTGTCTAAAATTCAAGTCTCTCTATGTAAATAAATACTTCAAACTTTGATGGTCAGTGAAAATTTCACATGTCTCTCCATACAAATGATGTCTCCATAATTTCAATGCAAAAACAATAGCCGCAAGTTCTAAATCATGTGTAGGATAATTACGTTCATGCGTCTTCAACTGTCTAGATGCATAAGAAATTACCTTTCCATGTTGCATGAAAACACAACCCAGGCCCTGATGTGAAGCGTTAGTATAAATCACAAAACCTTCTCCACTGGATGGAACAGTGAGAACTGGAGCTGATACTAGCCTATTTTTAAACATTTCAAAGCTGTGCTGGCATTCATCACTCCACACAAATGTCACTTCCTTTCGGGTCAATTTAGTCAACGGCAAGGCTATAGAGGAAAACCCCTTTATGAATCTTCTATAATATCCAGCCAATCCTAGGAAACTCCTTATCTTTGTTACATTCCTCGGTCTTTCCCATTGCACAATTGCCTCTACCATTTTAGGGTCAACATAAATCCCATCTCCCGAAACAACATGCCCCAGAAATACTACCTGATTTAACCAAAACTCACATTTGCTAAACTTCGCAAATAATTGGCTATCTCGCAAAACTTGCAATACAACTCTTAGATGCTTCTCATGTTCCTCTTGGCTAGGTGAGTATATCAAAACATCATCGATAAAGACAATCACGAACGAATCTATGAAAGGATGAAATACTCGATTCATTAAATCCATAAACACCGAAGGAGCATTCGTTAACCCAAATGGCATTACCAAAAATTCATAATGACCATAGCGAGAACGAAAAGCTGTCTTAGAAATGTCACAATCTCTCACCCTTAATTGATGATAACCCGATCTCAAATCAATTCTTGAAAACACTTTAGCACCCTGTAATTGATCAAACAAATCATCAATACGAGGCAATGGATATTTATTTCGAATAGTCACCTTGTTCAACTGTCGATAATCAATGCAGAGTCGCATGGTGCCATCTTTCTTCTTCACAAATAATACTGGAGCGCCCCATGGTGATACACTGGGTCGAATAAAACCTCTATCTAGCAAATCTTGCAGTTGAACCTTTAACTCCTTTAGTTCCACAGGTTCCATTCTATATGGAGAAATAGAAACTGGAGCTGTACCAGGCACTAAATCGATTGCAAACTCTACCTCTCTGCTAGGTGGCAATCCTGGTAATTCATCTGGGAACACATCTGCAAAATCCTTAACGACTGGGATATCTTCTAATTTTTGCAATTCCCTGTTTGTATCCACAATATATGCTAAAAAGCCTTGACAACCCTTATTTAACAATTTCCTCGCCCGAAGGGCTGAAATAAGACAGTTTGGAACCACATTTCTTTCCCCAGTAAATTTGAATTCTTCCTCCCCCGGCATATTAAATGTAACCTCCTTACGAAAACAGTCAATTGATGCATGGTAGGAAGATAGCCAGTCCATACCCAAGATAATATCAAAATCTCGAATATCTAGGGGAATTAAATAAATGGTCCACTCCCTCTCCCCCATATATAATACACAATTTTTATACACATGCTCAACTAACATCACATCCCCCATAGGTGTAGAAATATATAAACCACAATCTAGACAAGAACATGGTCTACCCAAATGCATGGTAAATGACAGTGCTATAAATGAATGAGTAGAACCTGGATCAATAAGCACGTAAGCATGTCTGTTCATGACAGAAAATGTACCTGCCACCACCTCTGGAGTAGCCTGAGCATCCTGTAAAGTCATAGCAAATATCCTTCCCGGAGCCCTGGATCCACTAGCCTGTCCTCTACCTCCTCCTCTCCCTATGCCTCCTGGTGATGAGCCTCAACTAGTAGTAGCTGATTGAATCCCTCCCAGTAGCATAGGACAGTTCTTCTTGGTATGACCAATTTGATGACAGTGATAACACTCTACCCCCTTTAACTTGGGACAATATGGACTTATATGGCCCTCAGCTTTGCAAAAATAGCATGTAACAGGCTTAGACTGCCCATTGTCATTCTCCTGCTGTCTATTTTGTTGGCCCATCGATCCTGCACCCCTAAAACTGCTTGGTGTCCTATTCTGAATAAAATTTCCAGACCCTCTACCGCGCTGAAATCTTTGACTCCCCTGTTTCGAGTATTCTACATTGCCTTCCTTTTGCTAAGATGGATCAAATCTACTCCTCTTTCCCCTCTGTTCCCTATTCCTTATTGCGTCGTTAACATCTCCTTCAACCATCATAGCTCTGTTAACTAAGGAAGAATAATCTACCATCTCAAGTGCAGTGAGTCTAGACTTGATAACCAAATTCAACCCATCCTGAAATCTGGTGCATTTATCCTCCTCATCACGTAAGAAATGTAATGAAAATCGAGACAAAGATGTGAATTTAGTTTCATACTCCCTGACCGACATATTCCCCTGAGTCAATGATAAAAATTCTCTCTCATTTTGCTTCCGGTACATGCAAGGAAAATACTTTTCATATAAGACTTTAATAAAGGAATCCCAAGTAATTACCTCACCTCCCTCCGGAGTAAGCAATAAATGTTTGGAAGACTCCCACCAATATTTAGCTTCTCCCTTTAACATGAAAGTAGCCAAAATCACCTTCTGCGCGCCAGGTACATTCATCACCCCGAAGATAGTTTCTGTGTCTCTAACCCAAGCCTCAACTTCTAAAGGATCTACAGAACCTGAGAATGCTGGAGGGTTCAATTTGATAAACTTCTCGTACAGAGTATTCTTCTCCTCTCGTTGTATTTCCCTTTCTCTTCTTGCCAAAGTATGCTCCTCCAAGTACTTGGCTTGTTGTTCTGCTATTTGCATCATAAACATGTTTTGTTGTTCTGCCATTAAAGTCATGGCACGAACCATCTTCTGCATATCTGTAAGTTGTTCAGGAGCCCCCTCTACATTATTTGGATTTTGTTGGTTTACTGTATTTGAAGACTCCTCATCTACCCTCTCATGAACATTTTCTCCTTCCATAGCTTACTATCTGTCATAAACCACAATTATCGAAACAAGAATACAACATTTATTTCTAACATAATGGTTAGTATTTCTCAAAAAAATAATATAAATGACCCACACAACGCTATTTCTGCCACTGCCATATCTAGACTCTCTAACCCCAGAATATAAAAACCTAAGGCTCTGATACCAAGTTGTCACACCCTAACCCCATTAGGATATAATTAACTAGATAGTTTACAAACAACAATTATAATTTATTTATTATTTAGGTAATACATATTTAAACAACTTCAAGGTTAAAATGCGGAATATTAAAAAAATCCAATCGTTTTAAGGAGAAATAATTCCAACATAACTCACATATCATTTAACTTAATTACAACTAGTGCAGATTATAAAACAAGCTAACAAGACCCTACTTCTATGTACTCAACCTCCTAGACTTGGCAGTGGCAGCTGGAAAACCTGAAAATGTAAACATATAAAACCATGAGTTTAAAAATTCAGTGAATGTACTACAGCTATCTATAGTAAAAGTACTATATTAACATATCAACATAACAATATATACATCTCTGTGCCAAATTAGGCCATATACATATCCGGAGTTAATAAACCCCACATCTCCTGCCCGTAGGCAATGATCATATCCATAGGTTTTAAAAACCTAACATCTCCTGAATTGCATAGCAACTCAACATATCCTGACTTTTATAAAGTCATAACATCTCAATATCTCTTGGCTTTTAAATAAGCCATAACATCTCAACATCTCTTGGCTTTTAAATATGCCATAACATATCAACATCTCATGACTTTTAAATAAGCCATATCATCTCAACATATGCTATATATATGTCATATCCAAAATCAACTCAGTAAGTACACTCACCTTGTATTGTCAACTATGTATTCACGTTTCCCTCGGGTGGAGCTGAACTTGGTTGATTTGACCTTACATCTTAGAAACACCTTAAGGATTTTCTTAGAATTGTTTTCCTAGATTTTCCTTGTAACCCTTTCTTCCTTAACTTCTACCTCTCTTTCCTCAAGCTAATATCACCTCAAACTGAACCTAGGGACTTATTTGCTGAAGAAATAAGGTTAAGGGAGAGTTTTAAGTCGGCCAAGGTTGCCTCCCAATCCATCCAATCAAATTAGAACATTTGGTTTAATAAAAGACAATTTACCACTTAAGGGAATTGACAGATTCGCCCCTTCTCGTAATTTCGACCTAACTTAATCGAACATCCGTTTGATGCACCGTTTGTTGTGTTACAACCCTAACTCAGATATCTACAACTATGTAGTTTTCACCTCAAGTCAATTGTAATTTTACAAGGGTCAAAACTAGTCTTAAACAGGAACATTTCTATCGAAAATAACTAAATCTTGTGTTCGTAAATAATTCGACAATTCATGATTTATGAAAGTAGAATTATACTAACCATAATCACTTAACATTAGATATACTAATAACACATTATTCATATCACATAGGATAATTATGATTTAAATATAATTTATCATAATCATATACGGGTTGTCACAATTATAACCTTAATCATTTAGCGAGTAAAACATTCACCAAGTTAGAAAAATTTTAGAAGGAACGTTAGTATAATCATGTCAATTATACCTAGGTAAAACACATATATAAGAATGTGAAACCCCGAAAAATCCATAAATAGATTGATCAGGTGTAATGCAAAAATCATGGGAATAAAAAACATTTGGTAGCATTCTCAGTATAACAAAAAAACTAAAACTGAATAAGTAATAACGAGATAATGAAATACCAAATATATCAAATAACAGAACTCCCACTCTCATACCAATCATTGACAAAACAAATATACGAACACTGGAATATAAAATATATTTGTCCAACTCTGAATGTGAGTACCACATATACAAGCTGACTGGAAATAAAAGGGTACAAAAAGAGGCCGAGCTACACCTGCTCGACTCCTACAACCTGGGAGTAAATAAACCGAAGATTGCTAGGGATGCTTCTTCAATGAACCCGATCTCCAGGCACCACTAGAGGTTAAGACATGTGAAAATAAATATGATAACAATATAAATAACAAGTCTACATAGAATAACATTATACTAAATTCGGGCCACATTATAACTACACATTTTCCTCTCGTCTTTTCACGGGTTTTGAGTTATTGATTACCCAATCCAATAACATTAAATAACATGCGGTTCTAAATCTCAAACCCATATGTGACCCAATTGATTAAAGTTTTACCTCGTCATTCTTTAATCTTTAATATCACAATATTATATTAATGCCTTTCATTATAAGTCACATTATGTACTAAAGTCTGAAACCTAAGGTATGTTTCATTAAAATAACAAGCATATATAGCAAGTCTATCAATACTAAGCTATCTCACGCCAATAATGCAATATACATGTCTCTAGTATAAGTAATACATAAATTATAGTCATGAATATGTAGGTAGGCAACCCTATTATAAGTCATATACATCTATAGTATATCACATAAATCGGTACAAATATATCTAGTACAACTACATAATAATCACATATGATAGGATAAAGACTCCACTCACGTCTAATATTGACACAATGGTACAACCCCTCTCTGGGCTATTCTCAGGTCCGCACATAACAATGGATTATCCGTATTGCCTTTGGGAATCACTCATGCATACTAGGTGTAGTCTTAGGACACCCTAGACCTGAGGCCTCATCATGATTAAGGGATAAATCGCTACACCTACGCGTATTTCAATTCTAAATTAAATAACACAAAAAAAAAATATAAATAGTGACATCTCCAGTGACACAAGCAAACATAATTAATTTTTTATTCAATTAATAAGTCATAGAAAATACGGAGTAATATAAAAAATAAACCATTGTACATTTAAAACTCTCAGTGAAAGTAAATAGATATATAACCAAAAGTTATTAAAAGCGCATAAATACTAGAAGTTGGACATCAACGTGGTTACAAGGGAAACATCATCATATCAAGATATATATTACTTTATTCTCATTTCCACCTCAAAATCATACGTGTCATTAAAACAAAGTAAATTTTTTTTCCCATTCAATGTTGAAGCATTATCCTAAGCAACAAGCAGAGGTTATGTCAACAGGTAAAAATATTACAAATTTATTATTAATGACGGACGTGATGTCCATTTCTGACATGGAACATTGACAAACCCAGTACAAGTGCATTATTGATAAAAGAAACATGAATATTTATTTCTCACTAACCTCTTCAACGAAATAATTTCTAACATCGGGATAATTATAGAGTCCACGGGACCTCAATCACTATAATAGTTATCCCCAACTCATTAACTATATCAACTTCCTTGATTCTCACAGGTTGGTTATCTTCAATAGTTTTCTGCAAAACGGTTTCTGCATATCTACTCCAAATTTTTTCAGTTTTGTTTTCATAAAAATACTTTTAGATTCTCAATCTTTCATCCCAATATTTGATTTGTCAAATTTATCAAACCCTTATTTCAAATACCTTTCATAAACCTTATTATGGAGTTCATTCTCTACGCCTGACTTATGAACCGAGGTTTTATTGTTGAAGAAGAAGAAGGTTGATCGATGGATATCGAGCGAGGATCATTTCCCGTGGACGATCTGGATTGGGTCTTTTTCTATAGAAGAATTAAAGACTCTGCGAGTCATTCTTAGTTTGTCTAATTAGTTTGTAAGTTGATTATCTGTCAATTACTTTATAGTATTGAATATAGTTCTTGCCCTGTTTAGGGATTTTTTGTCATCTTTACGTATTGTTTGCATGCTTGGATTGTTACTTTAAAATTGGATAACATCTCGTATGTACACTTAATTTAATCAATGATAAAAGTTGGTAAAAATTGGATTTGTATATGGGAACTTACGATATAAATTAATCCATTGTATCCCAACATTCTCAATTTATATCAGGAAAGATATGATCTTCCATCATCTCATAAGAAACGATGTTTAAAAAACATGTACTCTAAATACAAGCCATGGAAATTCAAGTTAAGGAGGTCACATTACATGAAGTATACAACATATGGATAAAGGTTGGTGAATGTACCTCCATATGTTAAGCTGGAGCAGTGGAGGGAGTTGGTGGAGAATGAGGTACCGAAGTTGCAGTAATGAAAAGAGAATTAGGGAAACCTAATAGATCTAAAATTGGGGCTACTCACACTAGTGGGCACAAGGTCAGGACTAAGTCCGATGCAAAATTGTAAGTACAATTTTTTTTATCAAACTTAGTATTATTTTTTGATGAATTGTATTCTTCTAATCGGTGAATTATATTCTTATAATCGAATATTTCTAATCGGTGAACTATATATTTTGTTGAAAAATAAAAAGGTCGATAAGCCATATGCCAACTCTAACCCCACCGATGATAACTCCAACCCTAATCCTAGTGCCAATATCACACATGTTTGGTATGTGGATAACCTCCCACTCGAGGGAAAATGGGACAGTCCAAGATAGCATTGCTTCAAGCATGGTAAGTGTTTGCAAACAATAATGATTAGATAATATAATTATATGATTAGTTATGTTCAATGATCAGATAATATTATTACATAATTTATTCTAGGAGAAGGTGAAAGCAGAAAATGTCGAGCTTAAAGAAAAAGGTATTGAGCATTCACAATCGTTAGAAACTGTTGCGCTATCTTAAGTATTTGGTATAGTTAAAAGGGGATGCACTCGAGACGTAACATCTTCAATGCCACTATTGTATATTAAAGTTTCCATGCTAACCCTTGATTTGCTTCCAACCGAAAAAATTGAAAATGAATGTATGAAAAGTCAATTGAACACGATGGAAGCATCTATGAAAGGCATGGAGAATACACTTGTTGACTTGGTTACATTTGTAAAGTCTGATACAGTGAAGCATCACTCTAACACCGTAAATGGAGATAATGCCATACATGTAGCCTCTACTTCATCTAATGCAACACAATACTTACTAGAAGATGGTGTGTCATGTGAGATAAGGTTTTAATGGTAAGGTGATTTCTAAAAGAACGATAAATACGACTATTCTGGAAAAAGTGCACTTGAACACCGTTAATTATGAACAAGAGGTAATATTGGTACTGGACACGATTTCTGACATCGATGCATGTCTTTCCTTGGGCCAATAAGGTGGAGCTAAGGATTTGAGGGACGTTTGTACTGGGAGTTGGGTTGTGTGGCCGAGAGCACTTGTCAAGCGTGTTTAATGATTCCCACTTTTTTTTGCATAAACTTTGTAATTATGGATTTTAATGGTTGATGCTAGGTGTTGTTGCCTTATATTTTCGTTAGTAACTTTCCATAATGGATTGTATTTCTTTTGTGCTATTATGCTTTGTGCATAATTTTATCTTTAACTAATTTCTTATTTATTAGTTAAAACCTTTTTAATTTCGCCAATGAAAATATATATTACGCATCCTCGGTCCCAAGCCCGGATAAAGGATGAGGTAAGAGGTTAGAAGATTTATCGGATATTAGGAATACCCAGTTGCTGGCCTCATAGAAAAGTAAACATCTACTATTTTGATTAATTGCCATTGTTTTGACTAATTATAGTAACACGACTCCTAATTCTAAAGCTCAATTATTGATAAACAATAAAGCTTATATCAGAGCATCTTCAAAGGGTCAGCCATACATAATCAGGGAGGTCAAGGCTTCATATATTGGCCAACTTATCAAGATATCCAGTATTATGACACGTTGCTCAGATATTAAACCTCTAATGCAAGTAGTTGTGTATACGTGTGAAGAATGTGGCTTTAAAATTTACTAGGTAGACAAGTACAAGTCTCACTCGATTACGTTTAAATTAGTTATTACTTGATGGTGCTGGAAACTGCACCACCCTTCAAGGTGTTTGTGAGCTCAATTCAATGTTAACAATGGCAGGATAAGAGTACATACGCATATAGTAGAAGGAGGTGAGGAGAGGAGGAATCAAACCGGAATATAAGTGGTTCAGCCAATTAGGCCTACGTCCACTGTGCAAGTGTATGGTGTATATCACTGTATGAGGGCTCTAATGGCCATGGATACAATCTCTCAAGCTTTCTCTCTCTACTATGTATTTGAACATAGTTTTGCTAGGGTTGCTAATTTCGGACCCTTTGTAAGGTAGAGGATGACCTCTATATATAGTACATGGGGGGTGTAATGTACCCCCTATGCATGCAATGAGCATGTGTGTGTTGATCTAGCCAATTTGATGAAGACATCTGTCACTGTCACAGGTAGAGAATGATGATGAAATATTCCCTCCACGTGAGGGGAATGATTTGTTATAACTAAATTGTGTCCACGTGTCCTTGTCCACACATATGCTAATAAGAGCTCGGCCTCGATGCTTAGTCATGGCCTCGGCCTGGAAGGGGCCGAGACTGGTAAGGTCCAGTTGTCCATCCAATCCGAGTTGAGTCATTATGGTCCCGGCTTAAGCGAAGCCTGGGTAAGGAATTAAGGTCAGCCTGGGTCGAGGTTAGGTCGGCATGTGCTTGGGACATCGGTCGATTCACTGGTGGGGTTGACCTTAGTAGAGGTATGTCTCCTTGTAACCTCGGCCTACCCCCGGCCGAGGTTGTTATTCCCGAGTGAGTTGATGAACTGCTGACCTTTGTAAGAGGTTGGTGGTGGTGTCGGCCAGGGCCGACCCTAATATGTCTGAGGCTGCGAGTCACTGTTTCAAGGCTTTTCCAACGTCGGCCATACCCTTGGCCGAGGTTGATGTCTCTAGGCCGAGGTGACACTTGGGGCATATCAATCACCCCCCAGCCCTTAGTTACATGTGAGAGCAGGTGACTGTGGGATCTCTACGCCTCCGAGGTCTTTCTTCTATGTGCCAATGCTCACTTGACATTTGTCCATTGCTGAAGTGAAGCGTGCCTGATAAGCATGTGATGTCAGCCGTCCTTTGGGGCTCCCAAAGCAATGATGGGCCTTGGGAAACGTGCCTCCATATTTAAGGGCTTAAGCCCCCATTTTCCCTCCTTCTTCCTCATTTCTCTTTCCTGGCATGATTTGTTTCAGCAGCATTTTCTCTCTCTAGAAAAGCTTTGGTTCGAAGCCTTTGGTGGTGATTCCTCGCGTCTTCCTCCTTCTTCCTTACCATTTCGTCCTTAGGTACCCTTTTCCATTCCTTTTCCTTCATTTTCCCTGTTTTCCCTTTACTTTTGCATTTTCCGGTGGTTTTTTGGGGATTTTCGATGAGTCCCCATATTTTCAGGCGAACTGTTCTTGCTCTAGGTTTAACAGTTTGATCTTTAAATTGCTTTATTCCATTAGCCAATCTTGTTTATAGTTTAGGAGAGTTGTAAGTGTAGGGTCGGCCTCTGATGCTCAGACCCCTTTACCAACTTTAAGAGGAGTTCCCTTCTCTGAGGGAGATGACTTTAGAGAAAATTAGGTAAATAGAAAGAGCACAGGAGGAAGCTCGTAGGTCAGAGGAGTTCCCCCTCAGACCTATCTTTCCACCACCACTGAAAGTAGTATACCCTGAACCAGCAAAACCCACTAACCAAGCCGAGGTACCTGCTGGACCATTATCGATGTCTGAGTCTGAGTCTTCCACATCAGACCCTATGTATGTGGATTCTTTCCAAGAGGCCATGGACTTCATAAATCAACAAGATCAGGTCTCTGATCAAGCCAAGGTCACCAGTCGGGCCTCGTCCCATAAAAGTTCAAGCACATCGACCTCTTCCTCAGAGGTTGAGATTATTGAACCGAGCGTGGAAATTCCACCAATACTTTAAACCATTCTTTTATCGGTCATCACCGGGGTTGAGTTCTCTCAGAGGTTCCCAAGTAATCCCCCAACGTCTGCCCAGGCCGACGTTGAGTTAGACAATGACGCCGATGATGACGTCGAGAGTGATGTCGACGTCTTTGAGGCGACCGAGATTGAGAGTTCAGTCAGTGAGGTCGACCTTCTTTGCTTCAGATACTTGTACTCCATCAGCCCCTCCATAAAGCTCAGGAGACCTCTGAGGTAAGAGAGGGCATATCATGGCCGAGATGATGAGATCTGCTTGTACGAGCAGATGTTCAAGTTAGGGTTTCGTCTGCCAATCCACCACATCATTAGGTCCATCCTAGCCTACATCAACTTGGCCCCTTCCCAGTTATCCCCTAATGCTTGGAGGGTAATAATTGGGGCCATCGTCTTATGATGGGTTGTTCACCACTCAGACCTTCCAGTCCAGGTCTTCGTAGGTTGTTATGTTCCTTTTTCTGCCAAAAACCATCCGAGCTACTATCATTTTGTTACTCGAAAGCCTGAGAAGAAGATGCTCCAAATAACTCAGACTTCCAACCATAACTGGAAGCCTCGCTATTTCTTCGCTTCAGGGCTATGGGAATTTGGCCCATGTGCCCCTCTTCCTCACTAGAGCCTCGAATGCCCATAAGGTGGGGCAAGGTTACAATGTCTGCCAAGGCCGACCCTGGTCTAAGCCTGCAGAATCTTCAGAAGGTCAAAGACCTTCAGGATCAGGGGATGGATGGTCTGCTCGTTAAGTTTGAACACCTCATGACCCCCCACTACCTCTCTGAGACCGGTTTGGGGGGTAGTCCTCTTATAGAGCTTGGTAAGTGTTTTTATTCAAGTTAAACCTCCGAGTTTATGCATGTCTGACTCACTAACTCAGACATTTCAATTTTGCAGAACGTCCGAAGGATATCTCAGACGAGCTTTGGACAATGGCGGCACCGAGTTTGACAAAGCTTGCCAAGAAGGCTGGTCTGAACGCTCCTCATCCAGCTCCCTCAACCTCAAAGGCTCAGTCCACTAAGAAGAGAGGTTCTACCGAACATGCCCCTGAGGATCAGAGGAAGAAGAAAAAAAGTGGGGACTCTGCCATCTCAATCTCCTCTGCTGACGTGTTGGCTTCTCGTATAGAGCAACTAAAAATCAATGACAGTATCATAGGCCACAGTTTGTAGGCACTAGATGCCATCGGCTCTGCCATGACCGAGGTTGATAAACATTTTTGTCGATCGATGGACACACCTCTTCTGGTTGAATTTGGCCTCCACAGGTTTATTCAGGTATAACCTTAGATTTTAGTATTATCCTCAAAGTGTAGTCTCTGATTTGGCTTTTGACTCATATACACGACCACATAATTTACAGGGCCTGGCCGCCATGCATCATCTCTTTAACTGGACTCTGAGAAAGTTACCCCTCATTCAGAAGGGTCAAGAGGCCGAGAAGGTGCAAAGCACTCTGAACGTTAAAATAGACCGCCTGAAGTCTGAGCTTAATGAGTCTGAGAAGAAGGTGAAGGGGCTGGAGAAAGAGATCTCCAAACTTAAAAAGGATCATGCTTTGGCTCTGAAGGCTAAGGACGATGTCCTCCAGCAGAAGGTCGACTTTGCAGTGAAGGCAGCTCTTGACGATGCCTCTGAGGGGATATTGGCTGATTATAAGGCCTCTAATGAATTCATGAGCTTCGGCTTTGAGTACCTTAAAAGAGGTATTAAAGCTACTATCAAATGGGCGGTCATCAAGGAGAAGGAGGCTAGAAGTTTGAAGGCCTCTGATTTCATGGGTCTCGGCTTTGCTAACCCTCAGCTTGCCCAAGCCCTTTAAGAGGTTGAAGAGGAGGTCACTGCCCCCGCAGAGACTGCCACACTAGACGATACGGAGATAAATGCAGCTGACCGCAGAGGAGATGAGGCTGAGGTGACCAATGTCGGCCAAGAGAATCAGGCCGAGGATACCAGCACTCTCCCCTCGAATCCTTAGGCTCAATTATGAAGCTCTCTTTTTGTAACCCCTGATTGGATGTAACCTATAAGGAACATTGTCAACTTATATTTTTGAATTATAACCTGATATCAACCTCTGAGGAGGCTTTTTACTTCATTTGCTTTGCTTATTGAATGTTTCTTTGCCATGCGATGTTTTAGCTCTGAAGTCTTGCTGTAATGACGTCTGTTTAAACTGAATTAATAGTCTTACCTCAGACCTTATCACCACTTAATGGTGTTATAAGGGTCTGAGGTCATCACCTAAGATGTTATCCTCATAATTAATCTCACCAACTTAATGATGTTGAGGGTCTGAGGTCATACAAGCATGGTGTCTGACCTCAGACCTTGTCACCACTTAATGGTGTTATAAGGGTCTGAGGTCATCACCTAAGATGTTATCCTCATAATTAATCTCACCAACTTAATGATGTTGAGGGTCTGAGGTCATCCAAGCATGGTGTCTGACCTCAGACCTTGTCACCACTTAATGATATTATAAGGGTCTGAGGTCATCACCTAAGATGTCATCCTCATAATTAATCTCACCAACTTAATGATGTTGAGGGTCTGAGGTCATCCAAGCATGGTGTCTGACCTCAGACCTTGTCACCACTTAATGGTGTTATAAGGGTCTGAGGTCATCACCTAAGATGTTATCCTCATAATTAATCTTACCAAATTAATGATGTTGAGGGTCTGAGGTCATCCAAGCATGGTGTCTGACCTCAGACCTTATCACCACTTAATGGTGTAATAAGGGTCTGAGGTCATCACCTAAGATGCTCTCCTCATAATTTCTACCATTAGAGCACAATGACGCAAGAATCGACATGGAAACTGATCTCTTATTAATAATCTCTTCATAAGATGGTACATTTACATAACTTCCTGCAACATCATATGTAATACTTCTTCAGATGATCAGTATTCCAGGGATTGGCAAAAGGTTCCCCTTCTAGGTTTTCTAGCCTATAGGTCCCGGGTACAACCTCTTCTGTCACTTTATAGGGACCATGTCAGTTTGGGTGGAGTTTGTTTATTTTCTGTAAGGTCTTCTTCAGTACCAAGTCTCCCACGGCAATGGGTCTAGACTTCACCCTCTGATTGTAGAATTTTACTGCTCTTTGCTGGTAAGCTGCTTGTCTAATTTCTGCGTCTTCCCTTCTTTCTTCGATCAGATCTAGGTCTAGTCTTATCTCTTCCCTATTTTTATCAGGGTCATAGGTTTGAACCCTATGAGTAGGAGTCCCACCTCTGTTGGTATGACGGCCTCTGAGCCATGTGCGAGCATGAACGGGGTTTCTCCTGTTGGTGTCCTTGCCGTTGTTCTGTAGGCCCATAAGACAGCGTAAACCTCTTCAGTCCATCTTCCCTTCGCCTCTTCTAACCTCTTTTTGATTCCGTCGAGGATTGTTCTGTTAGTGACCTCAGTCTGACCGTTTGCCTGAGGTCGGCCAGGAGATGAGAAGAACTGCTTTATCCCGACTCTTACATAATATTTTTCTAAAGAGGAGTTCTTGAACTAGGTTCTATTATCTGAGATGAGAGTGTTTGGTAGGCCATGTATGCATATGGTGTTCCTCCAAATAAATTAGAAGGTCTTCTATTCCGTAATGGTTATCATTGGCTCTGCCTCCACCCACTTTGAGAAGTAGTTAATGGCAACTATCAGAAACCGGTAATTGTTGGCAGCTCTTGGTAGGGGTCCTACTAAGTCAATTCCCCATACGGCAAATGGCCATGGGGAAGATATTGACGTCATAGGTTGATGAGGTTGATGAGGAATATTAGAGAATCTTTGACATTTATCGCACCTCTTCATGCAGGCTGCAACATCTTTGGCCAAGGTTGGCCACCAATATCCATGTGTAACAATCCTCTTGGCCAAGGGTCTTCCCCTATGTGACTGGAGCAAGAACCCTCATGAACTTCCTGTAAAACGCGGAGGACTTCAGTGGGATGTACACACCTGAGGAGGGGAAATAAAAATACCTTCTTATAAAGAACGTCTCCTACTATGGAAAATTCCGCAGCCCTGTATCTTAGTTTCCTTCTTTCTAGCTTTGATTTCGGTAGCTCTCCCTCTTTGATATATCTGATAAGGGGTTCCATCCATGAGTCTCTTAGGTTCGAATTGAGACAAGGGTTACAGAACTCTTCTTCCTCGATGGTCGCTTTTACTAAGACCTCGACCGGAACTGTCCTTCTGATGTATGTCTTCGTCGTTGAGGCCAACCTAGCCAATGCATCTGTGTGGCTGTTATTTTGTCGGGGTACTCTCTTCAGTTTTGTTTCTTCAAAATATTCTAACATTATTCTCACTCTCTTTAGATACTTAGCCATTCTTTCATCTTTGGCCTCGTAGACTCCCAATACTTGATTGACAACTAACCTTGAATCGCTATGAAGTAGGAGTCGTCTTACACCTAGAGTCTTTGCCAATGAGAGGCCTGTTATCATGGCCTTATATTCTGACTCGTTGTTAGATGCCTTGAAGTTGAATCTCAGAGCGTATTCGATGTTGGCACCATTTGGGGCTAAAAGAATCAGCCCTGTACCGCTTCCATTGTCACAGGAAGAACCATCAATGAAGAGATTCCAAATGTCTGTATCCGATGAGAAGTCCCCCTCCGATATGATTCCTTGTTTGAAGAGGTATCGATCCTCCTCGTTCTCCGCTCCTTATCTTCTTGGATATGGCCTCTTCCTAGTTTCGGAAGACGTTTGGTGCAACCTCTTCCAGTTCTCGGAAGACCTTGTTGTCTGACCCTTCAGTATCTTGTAGGTCCTTTTCTGCCTCGGCCTCTTCCCATGTGAACTCAGCAACAAAGTCCGCGAGAGGCTACCCTTTGATGGCTGCCCTAGGTTTATAGGTAAGGTCATACTCTCCCAACTCAATGGCCCAGGTCATCAATCTTCCAGACTTCTCAGGTTTATGGAGGACCTGTCTTAGTGGGGAATCGGTTAGGACGACCATGGAATGGGCTTGGAAGTAGGGCTTCATCTTCCTTGAGGCATGTATCAGGGCAAAGGCTAACTTTTCCATACGAGGGTAATTTTGTTCAGACCCTTGAAGCGCTTTACTGTTGAAATACACAGGCCTTTGGATTACAACGTCTTCCCGAACTATAGCTGCACTGATAGACGACTCAGAGACTGCTAGATACACATACAATTTCTCTCCTACTATGGGCCGAGATAACAACAAGGGAGACCCAAGGTAGGATTTTAGCTGGTTAAAAGTCTCTTTGCACTCTTCGTCCCACTGGAAGGCCTTTCTAATCACTTTAAAGAATGGAAGACACTTGTCCGTTGCTCTAGAAATAAACCTATTGAGTGCGGCCACTCTCCCCGTGAGTCTTTGGACGTCCTTGATACTCCTTGGTGTCTTCATATCAAGCAGAGCCTTGATTTTCTTAGGGTTTGCCTCGATTCCTCTTTGATTGACGATAAATCCAAGAAACTTCCTAGCTCCTACCCTGAAGACACACTTCGTTGGGTTGAGTTTCATCCTGTACATGTCCATAGTATCGAAGGTATTTTCAAGGTCTGCCACATAAGTGCAGGCCTTCAAGCTCTTCGTCAGCATATCGTCTATATACACCTCTATGGTCTTGCCTATTTGATCTTCGAACATCTTGTTCACGAGACATTGATACATCACCCCTGCATTTTTTAGATCGAAGGGCATCACCTTGTAACAGTACGTCCCTTTGTCAGTAATGAAGGCTGTCTTTTCTGAGTCTTCTGCATCCATGAAGATCTGGTTGTAGCCTGAATACGCGTCCATGAAGCTCATGAGCTCATGCCCTGCAGTAGCGTTTACTATCTGATCTATTTGAGGTAAGGGATAGCTATCTTTTGGGCAAGACCTGTTCAGTTCAGTGAAATCAACACACATTCTCCACTTCCCATTGGCTTTGGGCACGATGACTGCATTCGACAACCACTCAGGATATATGACTTCTCTTATAAACTCTGCCTCTTCCAATTTTTTAACCTCTTCCCGGATGACATCGTACTTCTCCCTGGAGTAAACTCTTCGTCTTTTCTTGATTGGCCTGGCATCTTTGGTCACGTTGAGTTTGTGACTCATAACCTCAGGGTTGATGCCGGGCATGTTCGCGTGACTCCAAGCGAAGACACTCTGCCTCTTCCTCAGGAAGTTTATCAGCTCTTCCTTGATTTCTGTCTTTAGGGCTTTACCGACCTGGATGGTTTTTTCCGGTTCGTCCTCATTGAGGACGATGGATTCTACCTCTTCCGCGGCCTCTCCCTTCATCAATTTTGTTTCATCTCTTGGGTCCAATGTATCAATGCTATAGGTTGTGGTTGCTCTCTTATAGGTCTCTCTCTCTTCGGCCGAGTTGAAGTAACATTATCGTGCTATGTTCTGGTCGCCTTGAACTTCCCCTACCCCATAGGGGGTCGGGAATTTTAGCATCTGGTGGACCGTCGATGGCACAGCTTCAAACTTCTTAAGGGCCACTCTTCCTATGATGAGGTTATAGGCCGAGAAGACGTTTTCGTCCATCACGAAAAAATTTATCTTCTGGGTCAACCTCTTAGGCCACTCGTCACCCATCCGTACGTCCATCTCATACATGCCTAATGGGTGGACCTTTTCGCCGTTGAAGCCCATTAAAGGATGATGATAGGGTACTAGTCTAGCTCTGCTAAGACCTAGGCTCTTGAAGCAGGGCCAAAACATCACGTCTGTTGAACTCCCCCCGTCTACGAGGATCCTCTGCACCTCGCATCCATGCACCCTTGTTGTTATTACCAAAGGGTCATTATGGGGGGCTAAGATACCTTTAAAGTAGAGTCAGGTGTAATACCCCGTATTTTTATGCTATATTAATTTGAGGATTTATTAAATTTAATGTGAATGATTTATTTAATAAAAATCCGGAAATTAATTATGTTATAATTATTAACGTGACGAGAGTTAGTAATTATGGGAAATTTGTTGAATATTACTAATGAGCAAAGTAATATATGATATTGATTATATTGAATGTCACGAGTGAATAGAATGACAATTTTGGAAATTTGTATCGGGATGCGCCCGTGTCGCGTCGGGACTAAATTTTGTTAAATAAAAAGTGAATATTTTATAAGTTGTTCGTATGGTCTTTTTGAGTGCGCCAACGCGTTCAGAAAGGTCGAGATAGTTAGAAAAGTGTACCCGGGGGTGTAGTTTGGGTCTCGGGGCGTTTTTAGGCCTAATTAGTACCCCGGGAGGGCATTTTGGTCATTTTACATATTTGGGTAATTAAACCCACGAAATTCAACAACCTATATCAGCCTTTTAGGTTAGTTATTTTGGGTTAGAATATTCAGAAACCCTAGTACGGCCATTTGAGAAGAGAGGGAAAGCTCTCAAGGCAATTCAAGGCCAAAAAGTCATCGGTTTGCACCGCCGCCACCACCAACGCGTAGATCGCGAGAAGGGAAATGCAACCACACCAAAATCTGCCGCAATCCAGACTTCTGAAAATCCCAGGCAATTGTTTAACTTGCTATTTTCATTGGTGCAATCTTCATATTAGTTTAGGAATGATTAGAGATGAAAAATATGGAAAAAAACCCAAATTGTGATAGGAATTTGCATGTAGTAAAGACTTAAACCTTATTCTGGAAGTCTCTTGTGTTGTAGAAAGATAACCCACGAAATTTTGGTGTAAATAAGTAGGAAATTCTGGGATTAAACAGGTTAGAATCATGAGTTAGAGATTTTTAGGGTTCTTGAGTTTTAAATGAATTATGGCATGATAAATCCATGTTTAGTGATGTAAATTGATATGTTTTACGTTGAATATACCTGTTATGATGATATAAGGTTAGTAGTATTAATTCTGGGATGATTGGAACTTGAAAATATGGATTTGGTATAAATTTGGAGATGAAACCCGTGACTGCAATTCTGCAGATTTTCGCAGACCTGCTTGATCGATCGATCGAGCCTAGAGCTTCGATCGATCGAAGGTTCGATCGATCGAGCCCCAAACCTCGATCGATCGACCCCTCCTGGCAGACTCCTATTTTCCTTGTAAATGATTTAAAAATCGAATTGTCGTGATATAATTCTTGGGCATTCTTAGTATAATGATTTGGGAGACATAGAGGACCAGTAGGGCGTATAAATAAATGTTGGGATCATTAATATTCGACGAGAATGGTATTTATGGGATATTTACTTTAGGGTTAGTAAATTGTTATATTAAAGGGTGAGGCGCGTAAGAGAATCACGTTGAAACGTAAATGTGACACCTACTGAATTTTCTACTTGGAATAATAGAGTCCACGAGTGTCACGAAATAAGTGAGAAAACCCTTCGAGTTAAGGTTAGAGATGAAACCTTATACGTAATACTAATAATGTGAAATTAAGGATAAATGTTGTAATTATGGGTGACGAGAGGAACCTATATTAATATGATAAAGGTGGTATATTTATATGATTGTGTGTACATATATTATATACATGTGAAAAACATACCGCGCTACTTGCTATCCTTGATGTTACCGCGCTGGGACAGTCTTATCTCGATGGGACCTTTATGGAGGATATTGACTTGTACCCTAGAAGATAGATATCCTTGGTACAGGCTATCGAATTGATAGTTCAGACGGTCCTAAGAGACGCGAGTATGTGCCATCCTCTTAGAGACTTGGAATCTATGCTTCGCCTCGATATTGTTTGTGTATGTGTTAATACAGTTCAAGAGTGATTCCGAATTTGTATTCCCCTTTATATGAGTGGTATGGGGTTTGGATAGTAGAAGTATGCATACACCATAGTTTTATTTGGGGTGCTGTTATTATATATATATTATACGAGTAGTTAATATATATATATGAGATTTGGAAACTTGAAACTGCCTACTGTAATTTGATAAGTAGGACATGGTTGATGACTCAAATAGTAAATACTTGTTTTGTGAAAGTATAATATGACACTGGGAAACTTTTTAAATTAATAAAGCTAAAACGAGAGTTGTGTTGCTAATTGGAAGTATCTTTTTAAACAATGATATTGTTCGGTTTTGAAATCTTATGAGTAAGTTAAGATAAGCTAAATTATTGGGAAGGTTAGTATGATGAAATGATAAGATAACCCATTGGGAAGGTTAGTACGATAGGTGTGCACATTAGAAGAGAGGTGAGAATTTCTCAAGAGAGTGTCGCTCTAATATGTTGTTGCATTGGCCTGTATCAATTTAAATACTTGCTAAACGTATTTTAAATCAAACACACTTTCGGGATCTGACCCATTTTTTTTTCTCTCTCTCTCTCTTGTATATATATGTATGTATTAAAGGTGCCCAGCCACATGGGCGTCTTGCTTAGGATCCCTTGGAAGGAACGCGCTGCAGCTTAGGTGGGAGTTGCAGGTCTCTTGATTAGACGACTTCGTTTATTCGGATCCACTCTTAGTACTTTCATTTAGTTGAGCATGTGTAGCTCTTTCCATTATTCCGTTGTTATTGGACATTTGTATTTCAGTTATTTCCAGTATTGTTACTATGGGTTTTATTCAGTTTGATTGTGTTACTTTATAATTCGCATGTTGACATTCGATTGACGAATGTTTTAAATTAATTGGACTATGTTACAGATATTTAATGTGGTGTGATTTCTTAGTTAATGAATGTTGTTAATAAAATAAATGTTTTTCTTTAAATAAAATTTGGAAAGTATGTATGAAAATGGTTTTGACACTTAGCTTAATTATTTAGGGTGTTAAATTGGAAAATTATTTTTTATCGACAGTGATGCTGAGAATGAACCAACTGTTTATCTTGATTTAATTTAATAAAGGAGTGATCGCCCGGTATTTAATTAGGTGGGGTGTCACATCGGGATAACCCACCTATAAGGGTGTCCATGTCCACCTTCTTTCTCTTCTGCACTGTATCAGAAGACGTTAGATTGACAACTTCAAGTTTAGCCATTGACTTGGCCTCTGCTACATGAGCTTTCCTGTCAGCCACTTCAGAGCCACCTCCGGCGAATCCTCCGCATATGGTGTCAACACCAAAGGAGATCATGCCAACCCTCTTCACCGGGGTGTTGTCATCTTTCGGGGGAAGGTCTGGATCGTCTTCATCATCACCTTCTGAATCATTATCTCTTCTAGCTGGGGCATCATCACGGCGTCTATCGTTTCTCCTCTTCTTAGGGTCATCTCTTCCCCCTTTAGGAGCCTTACCATCAACGTACTTCCTCAACTTTTCAGACTTTAACATCTTTTAAATCTCATCCTTCAAGGCGAAGCATCTGTCTGTTACATGGCCATGGTCCTGGTGGAACTCACACCATAAGTTTTTGTTCCTCTTATGCGGAGGGGCCTTCAGTTTCTCTGGCCATCTTAGAGTCCTATCATTCTTGATCTCGTTTAGAATATGCTCACAGCTCACGGTTAGAGGAGTATAGTGAGCGAACTCGTCATCGGGTGACCTCTTCTTTCCATCTTTCTTTCTTTGGGACTTCCCGCTACTATCGCAGTTCTTGTCCTCATACTTGGCGGCCATTACCTCTTCGGCATTCATGATTTTTCCCACAGTTTCTAGTAGCTCTGCCATGGACCTGGGAGGGTCTTCCGCGAGTTTACACAACAACTCCCCTTTCTGAAGACCTCCTATGAGGGCGGTCATTGATATATTCTCTTCGTAATCTTCAACCTCAAGTTTTTCTTTGTTGAACCTGGCGATGTAGTCTCTTAGGCTCTCGTCCTTGCCTTTCTTGACATACAGTAGATGAGTGGTCTTCTTTTGAGGTCTTACCCCAAAGCAGAAGTTGTGAATGAATCGTTCAGCCAAGCCCTTGAAGTTCTCAATTGAATTCTTGGGAAGAGAAGTAAACCAGCTGCGCGCCGCTCCTGTCAAAGTCCCAGAGAAGGCCCTACACTTCATCTCATCAGGTATCGAGTAGATGTCCGCCACCGACTGATACATCTCAATGTGATGTACAGGGTTGGTGCTACCATCATACCTGGGAGACACCACGGGTGGTTTGAACTTAGCAGGGGTCGGGAAGCTCACTATCTTAGACACGGATGGAGAGACTTCTGAGTAACCTCTTTGCAATGGATCCCTACTTTTGATGAGGTCTCCTATCTTCTCCTCAAGACGCTGGATAGAGTCATTCCATGGTCTCTTACCATCGGCCCGGCAGAGGTTATCCCCAGCCACCTCCAAGGAATGGACTGAGGGTTCCCCAGCCACAGCACAACGTCTGATGTTGACCTCTTCCTGGTCTCTGCCCCTTTCTTCACGGGGTCAGCCTTGGTCAGGCCGACCTTGTATGTCTCTTCTTTGCGAGTCGACTACACTCCTTGACCTTGATAACCTCTGTCTTAGGTCATTTATCGGGCCCAACCTTTCAAAGGTTGACCCTCTGCTTAATCGATCAAAAGCTGATCCTCGTTGTTGAGCCTCTTCACCCCTTCGACCGCCACAGTCTCGGCTCTGCCAAAGGGGATGCACAGTATTATTCGAAACCTCATATGGCTCCCAACTTTCATCCAGGGCCTCCTCCGCCTCGAGATCGTCATACCTGTCCTCCGAGCAAGGGTTTCCTTGCCTCCCCAGGCGTAAGAGCCTAGGGTCAGCAACGTCCCTCCTCCGCTGAGGTGCAGGTTGGTCCTTCATCGGTGCCTGGGGTGGTCCCCTGGCGTCTGGATGAGGCTGGACAGCTGCCGGAGTGATCATCTCCGGTGAAACTCCAGGTGGCCTCATCATAGTTTGGCTGAGCTATGCAAAATGCTCCTGCATAGCTTGTTGCGTTTCAGCCAAAGACTTTAAGGTTGCAGCCACCTCCGCCATTTTGGACTGAGGCGGTGCCTGGCTGGAACTAAGCCCTCCCCCACCAGGCGGCGGAAGAGGTGGTGGTAATTCTGGTGCCATGTGTTAATCAATAAAGAGCTTAATTAGCAGGTGAGCTTAATACCTTAAAGGACCTCTTTCAATGGTGAAGCAGCTCCACGCAAGGGGTGGTGCCTGGTTCACCACCAGAGTCTTCGGTGAGGTTAAGTTGAAGAAGAGGAAGAGACAACTTCTCGTTCCCATAGACGACGCCAAAATGATGGTGCTGGAAACTGCACCACCCTTCAAGGTATTTGTGAGCTCAATTCAATGTTAACAATGGCAGGATAAGAGTACATACGCATATAGTAGAAGGAGGTGAGGAGAGGAGGAATCACACCAGAATATAAGTGGTTCAGCCAATTAGGCCTACGTCCACTGTGCAAGTGTATGGTGTATATAACTGTATGAGGGCTCTAATGGCCATGGATACAATCTCTCAAGCTTTCTCTCTCTACTGTGTATTTGAACATAGTTTTGCTAGGGTTGCTAATTTCGAACCATTTGCAAGGTAGAGGATGACCTCTATATATAGTACCTGGGGGGTGTAATGTACCCCCTATGCATGCAATGAGCATGTGTGTGTTGATCTAGCCAATCTGATGAAGACATGTGTCACTGTCACAGGTAGAGAATGATGATGAAATATTCCCTCCACGTGAGGGGAATGATTTGTTATAACTGAATTGTGTCCACGTGTCCTTGTCCACACATATGCCAATAAGAGCTCGGCCTCGATGCTTAGTCATAGCCTCGGCTTGGAAGGGGTCGAGACTGGTAAGGTCCAGTTGTCCATCCAATTCGAGTTAAGTCATTATAGTCCCGGCTTAAGAGAAGTCGGGGTAAGGAATTAAGGTCGGCCTGGGCCGAGGTTAGGTTGGCATGTGCTTGGGACATCGGCCGATTCACTGGTGGGGTTGTCCTTAGTAGAGGTATGTCTCCTTGTAACCTCGGCCTACCCCCGACCGAGGTTGTTATTCCCAAGTGAGTTGATGAACTGCTGACCTTTGTAAGAGGTTGGTGGTGGTGTTGGCCAGGGCCGACCCTAATATGTCCGAGGCTGCGAGTCACTTCTTCAAGGCTTTTCCAACGTCGGCCATGCCCTCGGCAGAGGTGACACTTGGGGCATATCAATAAAGCTTATATCAGAGCATCTTCAAAGGGTCATCCATACATAATCAGGGAGGTCAAGGCTTCATATATTGGCCAACTTATCAAGATAGCCAGTATTATGACACGTTGCTCAGATATTAAGCCTCTAATGCAAGTAGTTGTGTATACGTGTGAAGAATGTGGCTTTAAAATTTACTAGGTAGACAAGTACAAGTCTCACTCGATTACGTTTAAATTAGTTATTACTATTAAAAAATTAATCGTTACTTGTTATCATTCTTAGACAATTAATATATAAAGCTTTTGTATTGTATGTATTCTTGATTCGAGCATAAAATGTGCAAACTTTATTTGTATTATATGTATTTTGTTTAAAAAATTAGACTATCAAGTGTTTTGTGGTGACAAATTGAGTCTAGCGAAATCTCCATTGATGAAATATTTAAAACACCACCTATTGGGGATCCTCATGGAAATGTGGTGGCAACTTCGATTGTGATAACTTTGGTGCCTCCCTGATCGGTTCCTACATTTATTAAGCTTACATCGAGCAGTTTTTGTCCTTTTAACAGTTTGATCTCACCTCAAGGTAATATTTTATTTGAACTCGTGTTAAATGTTGACTACATTGAGTTTAGGGCCCGTTTGGCAACCCAATTCCAAGGCTTGGAATTGGAATTGGAAGGCCAATTTGAATTCCACGGAATTGCAATTGGCCTTCCAATTCCAATTCCAAGCCTTGGAATCGGATTGCCAAACGGACCCTTAGTGTTTTATATACCATGTCCTTCCTGGTTTGTATATAGGCGATGGTGATATTTCAACTTCTATGGTGCCGATTGGTAGTACTAGAAGACTAAGTTCACCGTTAGCAACGCTGATTATAAGTTTGGCTGTTAAGGAGATTCCGATGATTGACTCACTTCCATTGACTTTATGTTAGTTATTTATGTTACTATTACATCTATTAGATTGAACGTTGGTGGTGGGGTAGCTGGTGGCCTTGATGTGGCGGTATATGTTGCGATAATTTATCTATTTCTCCGATAGTGGTTATGTCGTCATCATTGGATGTTTCAAGATCTGGTGGAGTAGGTGTATTTAATGTTGATATGAATGTTACTTGTATACCCTCTTCTTCAGCATTGGTTTCCCTACAGACTATTCAAGTGAGAGCTCAAATTTGGCCATTGAGGTTGTGATACGATAATTACTAAATACTCATAGATGTTCAATGGAAGACATTTTGACCATTTGCAAAGATTTTAATCGGTGCCAAATTACAGAAAATGGTTTCAAAATCATAGTAGTGAATTGTGATAAGGTGACCGAAGACTTTTGTGGGTTTTTTAACTTCCATCAATAAAAAAAGCTAAGCTATCTTGAAAAAAGATCCGGACGTTATGTTTGCAAAACTTGGTGATGCCAACACAAAGAAGAAAAACGAGTGTGTTTATTGCCACAATCGAGAGGGAATCTACTACTATATTGATTTTCCTTCAGTGGTGGGTCGACAATCAACACCTATGATGTATTTGGGAGGGTGTCTACTGCTACAATCGTTATTCAAAATTTGACTTCAGGTTGTGATTTGAATGATATTGATCCCCATGCAGTGGCAGTAGACACTGCATACTTGATACGCACATTTGTGTGATTATGTTGGTAGGGTTGCTTGAACTAAACTATTAAAATTTGGGCTCCCAAAGTAATATTGTGTATGAGTCTACAATACTCGATACGGACATATGCGTGATTATGTAGGTAGGGACTGCCTGGAAATAACTACTCCCAGAATATGAGTATTTATTTTTCAATTGATATAAAACATCAAATGATTTCTTTAATAACTAGGATACTAAAGGATTAAGTGTGCCAATGAATCAAATGAATTCTGCCAATGCGTGAAATTTTCATTTTTTAGTTTGTTAAAAGATTAACAGTTGACAACATCAATTTCAAATACTTTTTTCTATTGTTCCATTTTTTTCATTGAATTTTTGTTAAAATGTAAAACTAATCTTTTAATCTTTCTATGGAAGGTGTGATCGAAGGATAGGATTACACGAGTTTTGAAAAATTGAAAATCAGCGCAAACCTTGGAGTTAATATAATATTTTACCCTCGAATTGTATAGATTGATCATCAATAATTACTCATTAATTTTAACACATCAGATAAAGAAGTTCTTTGAATTTTTTAATAGCCTTTATTTACTTATGGGTTAATTACTTATGGATTTGCATCATTCCCTTCAGCTGTTATTGCTTTTTTCCATTGTTGTACTAATGTAGTCAGCCTCTGGAAATCATTAATAATGAATCATTGACGATTGTTGGAGAAGAATCGAAGAAAACCATTTATGCATTTTTGGAGCCTCGACTGTTAGATTCACACTTATTCTTAAAAAATTCTTACTATTGTCGATATAGAAGGCTCTGCTTATGTGAAAATAACTTAAATAAGGATGTGCTTACGTGAAAATAACTGGTCAATTTTTTATTTGATATCATATGGGTATTCATTATATTTCATGTATTATGGGTATGTATTATATTTCATTATGGGTATCAATTATATTTCATTTTAATTCATTATGGGTATCTATTATATTTCATGTAAAGGTTAGCTAACTATTTTGAAGTTGGGCCCTATGATGGGCATTTTAAAATTGTAGGAAGTGATAGTTTTCATGTTTTACGTGCAATAGGGGGTTGTAGTGGTAATAGTTTAATGAGAAAAATATCAGGAGAAAATGACACTATATAAAATATATAAAATGAAAGACGTTCATAAATATTCAAAGAGATCTAATTCCTCTATGTGGCAACCACTTTGAACACATCTATTGTGTTTCTCTTCCACCCTTTGCACTTTTTATGTCTCTCTCTTCATAAAACGTCATAACCTCGATATTACTCTCATAAACTCTTCGGTAGAAACTTTATTTTCTTTTGTCTAGGATTTTAATAAAAGTGAAGTCGCTTCCCTTTTATTTTGTGCAATTGTATTTCCACAAGGCATAGTTTAATATCCCTTATTTTTTTATGCCTCTTTAATTCTGTATTGAATCTCAGTCATCAGATGGCCTATTTAGAAGGCACCGAGGTGTCTTATTGTTCGGCCATTATCATGTCCACAATCTCCTCTGTTTTGTTGTAGTTTTATAATAGCATTAATAACATTGTTGCATTGCAAATGCTTTACAATAGGACACGAGTTGCTCACTCGATTTTTTTCGAAGGTGCACTACAGCATCATTTGATTTGAGTAAATGTGTTAAGTATTTATTTGTCTTCATATTCGAGTAATATTGTTAATATTTAGTGTTTAAATTTTACTTTGTGTAGTTGAACATATTTTATTAGTCTCGCATAGCTATATAGAGTTGTTTTGTGCTCATGTTATATCCTAAACCTTCTTCCATTTGTCTATATATTATAAATATTTTACTTTTTTGTATCATATGGCTGACATGTTAAAATAAAAATAATAATATACGCATCCTTGCATTTATGTCATACATATAGACATGTTAACAAATGAGTTTACCTATTATAATTTTTTTTAGCTATATTTATACTAAATATGAAAATATGCTTGCGCATCGCACGGGTTACAAGTTAATCAACTGTAATGAGTGTATTGAACTATGTTTCCTCTTAAGGCTCTACATTTATTTTTCCTTACTATGGTACTCAACATATAGTTGTGTTTTTGTTCCTTAAGAAAGTTACATTTATTCAATGTTTTGTTTATAAAATTAATTCTAAGACATCAAGAGTTTAAATTTATTTATTTCTTAATTTGTTCCTTTTCTTTTTATGGAAAAATCCTCCATGGTAGTCTTTGAGAGGGAGACATGGTTATAAGGGGGAAACAAGATTTGGGTAACATTTTGGAAATTTATTTATAAGTTTATAATTTATCTAACGTCAATCATTCCTATTTCAATATATGTTTTAACAACTTCCCTAATTAGTACAAGCCAGTTATGGTGAGTTGATTTTGCTTTGATTATAATGGATCTCATTGCTATAAAGCATATTACTATATACACTTTGACTTTTTTTATCGTCTTATATACAATTACTGATGAAATAAATTTGAAAGGGAATTTCTAATGCAATTTGATATCTCTCTTTCAACACGTCAAACTCAAGGCTAATGAGTACATAAGATATTATTATTTTTAAATAGTTACTAAATAGGCTCATGACCTTTTTTTTTATCATACTTTATATGGGGAAAATGGATTTTTATGATGGGTAATGTGGTTATATTTCTTGATTGGTGTTAGTAGATTTTTGAATTAGTTTTACTTGATTGATATTAATATATAAACTTTGATAGTTTTTATTTTGTTAAGTAAATTCAACCCAACCTTCATATTTTAGCTTCCTTGGCAATTGCTTAACGAATGAGACTTTTCATTAATATTCTTATATCTCATTACATTTATTTAATATAGTGCATTAAAAGGTGTTAAATATTTTCTTTATGATTGGATGTAGTGTCATACATTTTTTGTATTCAAATTACGTGTTTGTGTTATCATGTGTTTTCACTATAATATTATTTACATTTTCAAGTCTACGTATATGATTAAGATCATTTTTTTAAATTACTACTCATAAATAAAAATGAAAATAAGATATTGAAGAACGTGTTACAATCTCCCGTGCGATATCACTAGTAAGTCATATAATACAGTTAGTTCATTTGTGGGGATCTTTTTTCCCATTCAAATGTATTATATTAACCTTTCTAGCTTTTTGCATAATGTATTTAGGGTACTAGACACAATGGTTTGTGTGCAAGGAATTCAACTTTCGAGGATAAAAAATAGAGTGTTTCTATTGAGTATTTTTACTTATGAACAAAGCTAGAAGTTTGATAGGGTCATGAACTTGCATAATTATGATTACCCGTGAGCTCTTTCTTGTTCCACCACTACCAGGGCACTGGGGAAGTCCAAAAACTCAAACCCCAAAGCTCCGACACCTATTTCTCCAGCGGACTTGCTAACATGTATTCAATTTATTTAGTCCAACGAGGACACTCTAAACTTGAAGTTGAAGCCACTGCATTGGGATATAGTAAAAGCAAGTTCATATTGTGAGTTGGTGATGGATCAGCTCAAATCCAGTTCTGTTAAGTATTAAACACGATTCCCAGGTCTTATTATAAATTTATTCTTGTTTTGTTATAGTATTTGTATAATGGTTATGTTTAACGATTTTAATTTGTTGCTGATTTAACAAGGAGATGACTGAGACGTTGATTCTTGTAAATAGGTTTTCTTCTTACCAAGACTCATCCCTTAGGTTAATACATATATTAAAATTTTTGTTGTATTCAGATGATTTAAATGCTTTGGATGTGGCCCTTGTGGATGAGTTGCTTTTTTTATTTGTATCGATATTTGTAACTATTTAAAGTTATTTCTACAAATAATAATAGTTTCAAACTCTTATAATGTCAAACATTAACGGTTTTAAATACTTATAAAATATCAATTAATAACAGTTCTAAGCACTTTTAAAATGTTAAACAGTAAAGATTTGAATACTTATAAAACATCGAACTGTAACTGTTTTAAACACTTATAAAATGTCAACCCGTAAAGATTTTAAACACTTATAATGGATTAGTTAGAGCACACATGCATCTGAAAATATTTATAGATTGAACTGTTACTAATTTCCTTTTATAAGTGTTTTGAAAATTCATAAATAAATTATAACCCCATGTTTTATAACAGTTTAAAACCATTATTGTTTACTTTGTGGTGTTTACAAACTTAAAAAATAACGTATTTGGTGTAGCGTATGGTGGGAGGAGAAGTGTTAGGGACATAAGGAGGTGCTTAGAGGGTACTAGGATGGGGTGTATATCTCAACAATATGAATACCAATTTAAGTATAACCAGTTTATCAAATAATAAGCATAAGGAATTAAGAGAGAGGAAGTTTAAATAAACTTTACAAATTGAGATTTTAACGTGGTTCAGTTTTGCCTCCGCCCACACTTGAGGAGGTACTTGGGAAACTTCATAATATTCAGTTCACTAAGGTGGTTCTAAAACATCACAAGGAATTATAACACCCAGCAAACATTAAATATAACCAATTTCAGTATAACCAATTGATCAAACAATAAGCATAAGGAATTATAAGAGAGAAAGTTTAAATAAACTTTACAAATTGAGATTTTAACGTGGTTCAGTTTTACCTTCGCCCACACTTGAGGAGGTACTTAGGAAACTTCATAATATTCAGTTCACTAAGGTGGTTCTAAAACTCCACAAGGAATTATAACACCTTGCAAACCATAACCAATAAGTGAACACGTTCTTATCAAGCCTTCACTCCCTAGAATAATAACACTCTCAATCATGAAGATACAATGAATTTTAACCATATGTATCCAACAATAAGATATGTGGCCTAATCGATATAAGCGTGATGTCTTTACATAACATCCATATCGATAATAATATTAAAATAGCAAATATCTAAAATTATCAAGTGAACAAATAGTGTACCTAAACCTAGTTGAATTTCATAGTTTTAAATCCTTGGGTACGTGTATTGATTTCACGTGTCGGTAATTTTATATCCAATGGAACAGTTAAAGATGTAGGTAGTGTGGGTACCCGAATTTGCCATCATGGGCCCAGACGAGTAGCTTAATAAAAATGGCCCAAAGTTCGAACCCTTCGCACCTTAATTAAATTCAGTTATGACTTAGTCTTCTCCTAGAATCTCGTATAGAGATATTTCAGGAGCGAAAGATGGATGTGGGGGAGTCCAACACCCCCACTCCCCGAAGATAAACATGTATATAATAAACCCCATGCCTGGGGCAAGAGGCACGCATTGTATTCTCTGTAAATGCTCCCCGGAGTATATATAAATAATACTGACTGCACCACCGTGGACGTAGGCATTCTTGCTGAACCACGTACATACTGTGTTGTGTGATTAACATTTTATGTTCTTTATTTTCCTTGGTGATTGCACTTTTCTTACTTATTTGTGTTAAATATAATTAATACCACAATTGGCGCCGTCTGTGGGAAGCCACTGTCCCTCTAGTTGGATTCGCCGGAAAAGTGATTATTCCATTGGGAAAGATTGTGCTACCAGTAAGGGAAGGAAGTATCTCCAAGATGATTGAGTTTCTGGTAGTCGACATTGACTCGCCATACCAAGCTATCCTCGGTAGAGGATGGCTACATGCGATGAAGGCAGTCCCCTCTACCTACCATCAGAAACTCAAATATGTGACCGAGCGAGGAGTAATGGAGATCCATGGCAATCAAGCAATGGCAAGAAGGTGCTTCATAGCGGCCATTCGTCCAAGACCAGAGAAGAAGGCCGAAAAGCCCAATGAGAAGGTCGAGGAACAAGAAGGTTTGATACCTTCAAAATAGCAGTTAAGGTACGGAAGACCCGGAGTGGAAGAGACCAGGCTCCTCCCCTCTGAGCGGGTCGTCGAAAACTTGGAGGAAGTTACAGCTGGTGGTAGCGAGAAGGACAGGATATTCTTGATTTGAGCTTCTCTCACAGGTCAAGAAAATAAGGAATTGACGATTCTGTTGAGAAACAACGTAGACGTTTTCGCGTGGCAACCATACGAGCTGCCTGAAATTGATTCCAGTGTGGTTTGTCATCGGTTGCATATCGACCCCACTTTCAAACCTATCACATAGAAGGCACGACGAACTGCGCCCGAGAAGGCAAAAGCCGTAGAAAAAGAAGTTGAAAAATTAATGGATGCAGGATCTATACGGGAGGTTCAATTCCCTAAATGGTTATCCAACCCAGTAGTAGTTCCAAAGAGTAACGGAAAATGGAGAGTCTGCATTGACTTCACTGACCTTAACAGGGCATGCCCTAAGGATAGTTTCCCTCTCCCAAAAATCGACCAATTGGTGGACGCCACAGCAGATCACGAAAGAATGAGTTTTCTGGATGCATATTTGAGGTATCATCAGATCCCTCTGTATGCAACAGACCAGGATAAGAAAGCATTCATCACCACCGTCGGATTATACTGTTATAAAGTCATGCCCTTCGGGCTAAAAAATGCAGGGGCAACCTACCAGTGGCTGGTCACCAAGATGTTCAAAGACTAAATAGGAGATACCATGGAAGTTTACATCGACGATATGCTCGTTAAGAACAGGAATAAAGAAGACCACCTCTCGGACCTATCAAGAACCTTCAAAATCCTCAGGAAATACCGAATGAAGCTCAACGCGAGCAAATATTCTTTCGATGTCCAGTCAAGAAAGTTTCTTAGGTACTTGGTCAGTAAGAGAGGCATCGAGTCTAATCCGGACCAGATCAATGCAATCAACAGGGTGTAGCCCCCTCGCATAATACGGGACGTACAGAAGCTCACCGGCATATTCGCTGCCTTGAACCGTTTTATCTCTTAGTCCTCTAAGAAGTGCAAACCATTCTTCCAACTCTTAAAGGGAAACAAGACAGTAGAATGGAATCAAGATTGTTCTCAAGCATTGGACGAGCTCAAAGCTTACCTTAGCTCACCACCCCTGTTCGTCATACCTCAAGAAAGAGATCCCTTGTACTTATATCTCGCCGTTTCCAGCCACGCCATCAGTTATGCACTGGTATGTGAGAAAGCAGGAATCCAGCACCCCATTTATTACACAAGCAAGACCTTACTAGACGCCGAGTAGCGGTACCTACCACTAGAGAAGCTCACCTTTGCACTCATAGTAGCTTCGAGAAAGTTGAAGCACTACTTTGAAGCTCACACTATCATCGTCCTTACGTTAAACCCCCTTAAAGCAGTCCTGCGGAAAGCGGATTTATCGGGCAGACTGACTAAATGGTCGATCGAGCTCGGACGATTTGACATCCAATTTCAACTAAGGAATGCAATTAAAGGGCAAGTCCTTGCTGATTTCATAGCCGAGTTCAGAGGCGAGCAGCCTCTCGACCAACTTCAACCCATGAATCAAAGAGAGAATCACGCAACAGATGGAGTTTGGCGATTATTTGTTGATGGAGTCTCCAACTCAAAGGGGGAAAGAGTAGGCATTGTGCTTGTTACTCCAGAAGATACCTTCCTCGAACAGGGAATCAGGCTTGGATTTGAAGCCTCCAACAATGAGGCAGAGTATGAGGCTTTGATAGCTGGCCTCCAGAAGGCACAGAGGTTGGGAGCGAAGCAGTTACATGTGTTCGACGACTCACAATTGGTCTCCAATCAGATAAGTGGGGACTGTAACGCCAAAGATGAAAGAATGGCAGCCTACCTCACCTTGACAAAGAAGTTAATGTCCAGCTTCGAGAAAGTCAGTGTCCAGCAGTTTCCCAGAGGCCAGAACAGCCATGTCGATGCCCTGGCAGCCCTGAGTTCGGCAATCAATTTCGACTTAAAAAGAACGATCCCCATCAACTTCCTCGCCCATCTGAGCATCAACTAGAGCAATGAGCTGCCAAGCGTGGAGCATGTGCTCCAGATTTAATCAGCACCCAGTTGGACGGACCCCTTAAAGGATTATTTGAAAGATGGTGCAATTCCAAACGATAGGAAGACCGCTCACCAGATAAGAGTCAAATCTGCTCGCTTTCACTTATTTCCTGAGGGAAAGCTGTATAAGAGATCATTCTCTGACCCTTAACTTCAATGTGTTCACCCGAAGGATGTCGAGAAAATTCTACACGAGCTCCACGAAGGAATCTGTGGAAGCCATATTGGAGGAAGATCACTAGCTTTTCGAGCTATGAAGGAAGGCTATTGGTGGCCATATACGCAAAAAGATTCGGTAGTATACGCTCGCAAATGCGAAAAATGTCAACTACATGTTCCTATGGTTCACCAACCTGCCAGCGACCTAAGATCACTCACCAGCCCCTGGCCTTTCGCCCAATAGGGAATGGACATCGTAGGCCCACTTCCCACCGCCGTCGGCAACCGCAAGTATCTGTTGGTCGCCACGGATTACTTCACCAAATGGATCGAGGCAGAGCCACTGGAAAATATTCGAGATGCAGATATGATGAGATTAATATCGAAAAACATAATTACGCATTTTGGAATTCCCAGAACCATCATCACTGACAACGGAATACAGTTCGAGAGTGGCCCTTTCCAGAACTTCTGCAATGAACACGGGATCAGACACTATTTCAGCTCGGTGGCGTACCCCAGAGCAATGGTCAATTTAAGACTTCCAACAAAACAGTGATCGATGGGATGAAGAAACGACTAGAACGAGCCAAAGGTGCATGGGTGAGTGAGCTTCTGCATATTTTGTGGGATTACCGCACTACCCCACGGCAAGCAACCGGGGAAACCCCATTCTCACTAACGTACGGAATGGAAACAATTATCCCCTTGGAAGCTGGTCTACCAACGATGAGAACCACCCTTATTGACTAAGGTCAGAACGATGCAGCATTACTCGCTGAACTTGATTTAGATGAAGAATGCAGAGACCTAGCCCTAGTAAGGCTAGAGAGCTATCAACAACAACTCACGAAATAATATAACAAGAAGGTCAATCCGAGGGCGTTCCAGATTGGGGACTACATCCTAAGGAAAGTCCTTGGCAGTGCAGTAAAACTTTCAGACAGTAAGCTAGGGACGAACTGGGAAGGACCATTCAAGATCACAAGAGACGATCTACAAGGAGCCTATCACTTAGAAACGCTGGAGGGCAGAGAGATACCCCGAGCATGGAACGCAGCCAACCTAAAGAAATTATATTTTTAGCTTTTTCTTTTCTTTTTATTGGCTCTCTTATCAAATCTTTAGAAGTGGCAACTCATTTTTTATTTATTTACTTGTGAATTAATGAAAGATGTTTGGCAGTTGCATTCTATTAAATATTGAGAACTTTATAACTTGCACAACCTTTGCAAATAACAGGCACCTTACTCAAAGCATAAAAATAGGGTATCACCCTCCTCAGGTATTCGTTATGAAACACGAACCACCTCCTAGCATTGCTCCGTAAATATATGAACCCCTACAGGGGATCCTTAGGCGATTAGACCAAAAATGAATTAGTTACCAGACTATGTTTGGATCAAAAATCTGCTCGGATAGAACATCCAGTGCCAGGTGAGTCCTCGTCATTGCCACATTTAGCCCTAAGAAAGTGTGACGACATGACCTAAAAGGTAAAATGAGGCAGAACTTCATCTCAAAAGCATATTGGACTAGGAGGCCACTAACTCAACATTGCAGCCCTACCAATCTAGTCGTCCCTCAAGTGCCCAAGATAATTAAGTAAGGGATAAATGATGAACACATGTTTAGTCGGCGAGATATCCCAAAATATAGATATTATATTACTTCATCACATTTACAACAAAGATGTACAACCCATGTTTAGTCGGCGAGATTGCCCAAAACATCAATATTACATTACTTCATTATATATATACAGAAAGTTACAGCTGTTAAAATCCTAACGAGGCAGAGGCCTCTGAACAAGATAATCAGCCACTTGTGCTCTTCGGCCATCATCCGGATGAGGAGCCAGTTCCTGCTCGACCTCACTGATGGTTGGCTCTAACAGCTGCCTAGGGATAGCATCGATAGGGATCCATTGGTCGTCCCTCCTGAAAGGGTTATGCCGTAAAGTTGAAAGAGAGATCTCGTGACGGTACCAGAGTACTTAGTTCCTTGGAACTTACAGCTCCCTGAGGGCACTCAACCATCCCCTGATAAATGCGAGCTCTTCAAACTCTGTCAGCCTCGTCGGAACATCTACCTAACCTTGGTCATAACCATCAGCCCATACTCGTCGAGGTCCTTTCTTAAACAGATGCCTCAGCCGTGTGACATCCCTTTAGATCCCAGCAGCAATCACGTATGCTCGACAAATATCTTCACGAAGCTTGTCCATTTCCCTAACTGGGCTTCTTATGTTTGTACCAGCTCGCGGAACAGTCGATGGGATAGAACCTTGCAATACCGAAGGAGCATCGCTTGGTCCTGGGCCAGCTCGTGATGAGGAGGGAGGTGTTAAAACGCGAGGCACGCTGCTCGGCGCATGCTCCATGAGGCGCAACACTTCCCACCTTAAGGACTCATTTTCCTGTTACAGAACTTCTCCGACTTGGTTAATCTCAGTAGCATCGAGGAGTCTTGCTCTCGGAGTGTTCACTTCCTCTTTAACAGAAGCTCCAACTTTTTCCATTTCCTGAAGCCTGTCTTTCAGTTTAGCAACGAGCTCCGTCTGATCTATGAAACTCTTATTCCTCGATCGCAGCGATTTGTAAATTCTTACAAAGGTCTGGCAAACTTGAGGACTCACATCAGGACCAAGCATTCTTCCCAATCGAGAAGTGGCTGGTATATATTCATCTACATTAATGGACTACAGGCCATAAAAGAGCAGTAAAGGATAAAATGAATCAGTACACTGAGAGAAAAAGTCTTTTTATTTCATTCATACATAAAGGATCAAAGTACATTGAGAATCAGAAAGCAACATTACAAATAAGGCAAAAATACAAAAGCAATCCTAAGAGTAGATTAACTGGCGACCTCGATTTGTTCAAAAGAAGTTGGTTGCTTCCCCTTACCAGCAGCAGTAGGAGAATCTCCCTCAGGAGGGACAACTTATGTCGCCCAAGTAGGAAGGGCATCAACAGGAACTGACTGGGAAGCGGGGTTAATACCTTCGACGGCTGGGGCAGGAGCTTCATCTATGACAGGCTTTGGGCCTGGATCATGCTCATCGAATAAGGAAGAAGTAACATCCACCCCGATAGCCTAGAGGGCCTTGTTCCATCCCTTCTTGAAATTCAGATGGCTGATGTAGCCTATCTGAACCTCAGCATCTTCATATGCGATAGCCCACCGAGAATTATATGAATCTTCCTTAATGGTGGATGCCTCAGACTCCTTCTCCTTCAGCTTCTCCACCAGTACCTTATTCTCCTCCACCACCGCTAGCTTACTCGAGCAGACTAAATCATAGGCTTGTCGCAGTTCGTTCAGTTCTTTGACCATTGCCTCCCTCGCTCGATTGGCTTCAATAAGGGCCAGATCAGAAGACATCCGAGCAGCATCATCAGCCTTCAAGCTGGCCTCGAGCTTGATACTCTTCACTTTCAGAGTAGTGTTCTGCTTCTCCAGCTCATCATTCTTATTCACCAGCTCGTCGCGAGAGCGATAGAGCACGATAAATTCAATCACGAACTACAAGCAAAAGAAGGCATTAGAAGAAAGCAACAAACAAAATTTTATAAGTGTTAAAGAGAAGGAATAGACCTACCAAGGCTAGCCTCTGACTCGCTTGCAAGGCTAACCGGTCAGTCCCCATTGCCCTTTGGCGATCAGCAGGCAGGACTGCTCTTTCGAGCAGTGCAGGAGCCAATTGGGAAGAGATGGCAACCGAGGCCCCCTCTGGTAATTCAGACACGGGCACTAAGGCCTACCCAACCTTCATCCTCGCTTCCATTATCCTCATCTCCCCCTCTCTCTCCTTCTCCTTCTCTACCCTCTTCCTCTCCTCAACCTTCTTTTTCTATTTAGTCTTCTTCCTCTCCTCTTCTCTCTTCCTCTATCTCTCTCAACTGCTCTTCTTCTTTTCTCTTCTTCTCCTGCTCATGAGCAGAAGACTGAGAACCAGTGGCAATAGCCCCACTGCTGGACTTTTGCTTCTTCGACCGCTGAGCGAGAAGCACATCATCCTCATCATCATCATCACGGATCAGGTTCCTCCTAGGGGGAGCCATTTTCTCACTAGAACTGCTGGATGTACTTGAAGACTCTTGAGCCTCAAAAACCTCTTCTGAGTTGGAGTAACTTTCACTACTGGAGCTCGCCTCACTAGAATCGCCTTCAGCACCTCCTCTGATATCACTTTCAGAACTGCTCTCTTCCTCGTCCAACTGAATGGAATTGGCAGCAGCTTCTTCAGAAATATCTAAGTTAGGAATGTTATCCATAGGCCTCGCAATGAAATTGGACCCGATATTCTTGTACTCCAGCAGGAAAGCAGCGAATCGGGGATGTTCACCGTCAACCAGAGATACCCTGATATTCCAAGCTTTAATCAGCTCGAACCTCGCTAAGGGCATGTTCCAAGTTCTTTATCCTCGCTAAAAAGAAAACAGGTTAGTATAAAAAAAATCACACATTAACAAAGGGATCGAAAGAGCAGAGTAAAGACTACCTATGTACTCTTCCCCATAAAAGGGAACAGTGAATCTATCAAACCTCGCCCCCTCAGTCTGGGGGGAGAACTATCAATTCCTAACAAGAAAGCCATCTTGCCAGTAGTCCTTATGAGAATCAGGTAAATTTACTACCAATACCCTGTCGGTACTCCTGGCCTTGAGGTAGAGAAGACCAGAGCTCGTTCGAGAGAAGGAATAATAAAAATAAACTTCAGCGAGCCCCAATTTAGTGCCATAAAGTTGATTTATTCTATAGACACCATTGACTATCTTCCAGACGTTGGGCGAACACTGTGCAGGGACAATGTTGAAATAACCAAAGAAATGCAGGAACAAATTATTTGGAGGAAAAGTAAGTCCCCCTTGGGAAAGTAACAGGACATGAATCCAATGAGCACCCTCTATCTCTCTAACATTCTTAGGGAGAGAGGCGCACTCAATCTCTACCCACTCTGGGATATTATAAAACTTCCTAAACTGAGACACTGATTTATTACCTATCTTTGTCATTTGTAAACCCTAAATTGCAAATACAAAGAAAATTCAACAGAGAAAGCATAGAGAGAGAGCAAAGGGGACTTACGGGATGCAAGTTTGACTTGGACGATGCAAGATCACAAGCCCAGATGACGAGGGAGATTGAAAGCAAAGAAAATGAAGACCTGAAGAAGAGGGCACAACATCTAAAACTCGCAGAAGATGAGGGAACACCAAGAAGTTTGAAACGACAACTATGGAACGCTGCTCCAAATAACTTTTAAATGCTCCCAATCATCTCGCACAGGACACGAAGCAACTACCGTCTAAATCAGTTCTCAACTTTGGGAAGAGTTACACGATTTATAAAAGAGCCATTATGACAAATCATTTAAATTTATTGAGCCCAAATCGTGGCCCAACAACTTTAGGGGCAACTGTGGATACCTGGATTTGCCATCATGGGCCCATACGAGTAGCCTAATAAAAACGGCACAAAGTCCGAACCCTTCTCACCTTAACTAAATTCATTTATGACTTAGTCTTCTCCTAGAATCTCGTATAGAGATATTCCAGAAGAGAAAGATGGATATGGAGGAGTCTAACACCCCCACTCCCCGAAGATAAATATGTATATAATAAACCCTAAGCCCGGGGCAAGAGGCACGCACTGTATTCTCTGTAAACGCTCCCCGGAGTATATATAAATAATACTGACTGCACCACCGTGGACGTAGGCATTCTCGCTGAACCACCTACATACTGTGTTGTGTGATTGGCATTTTATGTTCTTTATTTTTCTTGGTGATTGCACTTTTCTTATTTATTTGTGTTGAATATAATTATCACCACAGGTAGTAATTGTAACAATTTAGCTAGTTTAAGACTTATAAAGGAATGTGTTGAACATAAATAAAATAAAATATGTGCGGGAAGATGATGAAAAAGTATTGTACCATTTATCACGTCATGGGAGTTTCTTGTAGGCAGTATAACACAATTCTTTCAACGACTAAAAATTGCCACAATTTTCTTAGCAAGATTTGGCTTAGATGGGTTTTGGATAGGATGAGGATTTTGATTTTTTGGGGGGTTATCTAACTATCGACGGATTAGAGAAGATTTCAACTTAGGACATTGTCGCTGAATATTTCCTAGTTCTTGACGTTCATAACAATGAATCAGTGAATGAGTAGTGTTATGGAGAATCTAGGAATAAGCTTGTCCATTCGGATTAGATAGAGTTGAGGTGGAGATTAAGGTAAGGTCCTAACAAAATGATTACTTCTAGTAACAGGGGGAGAAGATCATACAACATTGGAAAATTTTCGTTCTACAATTGCCACAACGACAATGAGTTGAGAATAATCTCGAATCTGTAAATAAGCGATAAAAGTCTTGATTCTTGGATGTAATCCGCTTTCAAACTGCTTGCATTTCTTTATCCTAGAATCCATATACTTAATGGCATAACGGAACAACTCGATAAATTTGGCTTCTTACTAAGCTATGGATAGATTTACAGTTCATTCATCTCGTTCAACTTTGGAAAAATACTTTTTGAAGAAGATTTCTTCAAATTGCTCCAGAGTGAAAGTTGAAACATTTTGATTATGTAACACAACTTGCCACCACAAATCAGCTTCACCTTTGAACATATGGGAAGCTAGAATTACTCTAGGATTGGCAGTTATACCTACTCAATTACGAATTTTCACAATCTCATGCATCCATTTCTCAGCTTCACTGGCATCTATCTTTCCAAGAAATAAAGGAGGTCGTTGTCTAAAAAATTCTTTGAGACCGTTCATTCTACGGATTTCTTTTGATATTACCTCTGGAGTTGGGCGAGGAGTTTGTTGTTATTGGGCTAAGGATGCTAATTCTTGAAGACATCAGATGTTTCCTTCAGCGTGAGTCTGTTCAGTTTGAGTTCTAGTGGAGGGAATTCAAGTACTAACCATCCTAAAATATGATGGAACAGTCACAATAATAATAAGAACACAAAATAATAATATATCACAAGCCTACTAATATTATACACAAGATAGAGTTATATGTTATGATAGGGTAGTATTACACCTGATCTACATAAGTTGAAGTTAGTCAACCTCCTAAATTTGGTCACACTATACACATTACTTTATTTTTTTATGTTACATTAGGAGAGATGTTTTTATTTTTTTCTTGATTTTGGATTTTTCCTAAGCGAGAATAACAACATTAGTCTTTGAAGATTCAGAATCTTGAACATTGAAAAAATCATCAGGATCAAATGGATCATTGTCGGTATAATCACTTGAATATAAAGATAAGCCAACGATAAGCTCACCATTTGATGTAGCCTCGGGATAAGGTGGTGGTAATAGTTATGCATTAGCTAGAACAAGATTGGTCGCTTCTTGGAATATAACCGGATCATCCACATAATCACTTATTTTTCTCACGACTTGCAATTCTCCCGAAACTTTATTTGTTAACATCAGTCATTTCACATCACTGCTCGAGTCTCCTCAGTCATCTTCCACAACGCGAATCATCTCTCTAAGCCGTGCAAATGCTTCATCTCTTACAATAGTTTCCCAACGATTAATCGGAACAATATCCAAATTAAATAAAAGGGAGTCCCATGTATTCATGCTACAAAATGTAATTTACTATATAATAGTGATAAAGAAGTTGCAAACAGATAAAATAACTAATATTTCATATAAAAAAATCCCGTATAGGATTCTAATCCGGCGAAATGTTAATTTTAACACATGCACTGATACCAACCTATCACACCCTCCTTTTTGGTATGAATGTACAATAGAGTATACATAAAGCAGTGAATTAAAGTTAAGGCTAAAAACATAACTTTATTCATTAAAATGTCACACATAATGTATTACCACCGCGAGGGTGAATTATATCTTATTGTCAACACGAAATATAAAGTAGATAATAGAAAAGTGTCACTCATTGCTCTCATCTGGTTTAGTCTATGTCTAAACAGTTACATATTCAAACAAGTGACTTGTGCGTGTCACAAAAGGGGATGGGAGGCTATCCTTATTTTCCTAGGCCATCTGGAGGGAAAATGAATTAGCACAAATATGCTAAGGAGACTTGACCAATTTTATAATAATTATCTATATAGATGGAAGGTGGAGTGTGTATAGAATTCATATGTCTATATACTTTAAAATAAGAAAGTCAAAGAGTTTAAATAGAATATCCCATATTTATCAAATTTTAAAGTGGGTATAAAATTAAATAAGTCACCGGTAAAATAAAATAATAAGTAATCCAAAACCTTTAGAGAATAAGTGCCGAGGCACACAATTAAAGCGACACTCATATGTATGTAGCTAAACTCCGACTCACAATCATCTGTGACCATTGGCCAAGTAGAAAATTTCGTGGGATAATATGACAGTCTGCTCCCTAGTTATTACTGAAGATTTTATAATAAATAATAATGCATAAAAGTGCAAGGTGAACTGAATCATTACAACGAATTGTCATGACATCAGTTATTATACGAGAACGGTTCAAATTTGATCCAATTGGTCATAATTAAAACAATTAGTGATATATATGAGTATGGTAATCTCTACCCATATTTGGAATTAAATAGGGTTATCATGGAATGATATCAATAGCAGTTAAATAAATACACAAAATTTACTATTAAAGAGGTAAAAATACCTATTTGAACGGATTTTTGAACGACTTAAAGATCAAAAGAGGATGTCGGGAGGAGTTGGTACTTGAGTATTTGAATACAAATCTTTATGTGAATAAGTATTGTTGGAATTAGGTTATTTTTTTACCAATTTATACAAAAAACCGTGTTTATTAAAGTTTGAAGGGTTAAATTATAATTAGTTTGGGACTTTAAAATCTTAGGCTTAGGGTCAAATTCGAAATAATTTTTTACTTCAAATACATCAAAGAATTTATATAAAAAAGTTTGGGGTTAAAATTCATAAATAAAAAAAGTCAATAGGTTAATTTGTAATTTAGGAAAAATATTTCAAACCTAAAACCCTAATTTTTCATAACTTTGGATAGGTTTGACCAAACACAACCTTACCTTATGTCATTTTGATTAGAAAAATAAAATAAAAATACTACAAAAAATTCAGAATTTTTTTATTTGCCACGCGCCTCGTCAATAATTTTGCTTGAAAAATTTATCTTCAACCTCTCAACCGTTGACCTAGGGTTTGAAAAACTTTGACCTGAGATAACTTTTGATTTTTCAAACCATTTGAGATGATCTCTGAACCAACATAACCTAATTTTTCACAAGGAATCCAAAACTATAAGCTTTATGGATTGAGGTTCAGTAAACATCGAGTTATAAAACTGTGTGTTTTTCCAAAATTTTGACTGAACTTTTGAAGCTCTACTAAATATGGCGAAGGTTCGTATGAGTATGATTGTGTTTCTTCTATCCTAAGGAAGTATTTGAGTTTGGTTTGAATGATTGAGGTGGTCTGGTTATGGAGAATTTAAAGTTTTTCATTTTCTGAAATAGAAAACAACTTTGAGAAATTAAGGCTCAAAAGTTATGATTTTTAACCAACGAGCTATGAACTGGAGCTCATAAGGAATCATTTCATTGCTTCAAAACTGATTTACAATCAAGAAATCAAAATTCACCATTAAAGCTTAACCTTTAATGGAGGTTTTTTTGAATTTTTTTGGAACAGGGGCTATTTTTTGTAAGCATTTTACTGTTTTGATTGATATATACATAATATCAACGCAGAAAACGTTTGGTATTGAAAGAATGGTATATAATGCATAAAATAATAGGATACTTGGTTTGGAGAAAATTTTGGAGTTTTGTGTAAACTGAAGTGGTGAGTTTTAGTGGTTCTGCTCGTGGGTAATTTATAGGGTATGAAGAGGAGATGTTATTAGACTGGTTTGGAAGTGGTTCCTCAATAGTTTAAGAAGACAAGTGTATAAATCTTTGTCCCTCACATGTTTGCATGGTAATGCCATGTGATTTTGGACTCATTTGCTTAGGTGGAGGCTGATGTGGGGAGGGGGAATGTGAAATAATGTTAATTTAGGTTTTAGTCCTTGGTTGAAAGTATATACACTTTTTGGTTAAAAAGTGTTACTTTTGTCAAGTTTAGGGCATTTTTGAAATTTCATAAACATGTAAGGGATTATATGAATTTTTTTATTAGTTGATGTCTAGAGGTTTAATTTGATATAAGGTATAGGTCTAGGGGTTACGAATAGGTTAAATAATGCTTATTCAAAAAGTTCAGATGTTATTTTTATAATATTTGAAACTTCAAGGTTACTTGGATAATTTAGTAAAGTTGTAGGTTTTGTAGAGTAATTTTATCCTTATTAGAATAGTTTTGAGTTTATATACCCTAGGAGGGGTAAAAATGATAATTATGTTATCGTGATTCAAATAGTACGGATATTACATGAGTCTCACGACATTGTCCTTGTCTGTTGGAACTACACCATCCACTAGCATGTTAATGTATGGTTGTCTCCAATCAGGTGGTTGCTCGATGAAATTACATTCAGTCACCTAGTAAAATAACTGGCATTTATCACATCTCTGTGGTACTTACGTGACATTTTACTTCATCGTGGCCAAAAGTAGACTGCCCTCTAAATTCGTCGGTATAGAGGAATCTCAGCTATCTCGAAACTATCTTGGTGAGCTTATTTCACTCTCTTTTATGCTTCCTCATAATTGACACACTTTGACAACCATCCTCCTTTGTTCTTATAATATAAATTGCCAACTGTGGTAAAGTATTATTCTAACTCTACCAGGCTCAATGGTCCTTCCACAATGTCAAGATGCTTCCTTATTTTGCCTCTTCAGTCGTTGTTATCATCAGTGGGCAACATTTCTAATGGAGTTGTTGCTAATGGAGTTGTCCTCTTGGTAATTCGAATGAACATTGAATCCCTTTGATGACAACTTTTTGGGTAATTGTGGCATAGGCATTTGCATATTTGTTCATCGCTCTAAGGTGCCCTTTTATTGTGACTTCATGGAACTGTCCGAGCAACCTTTAAATGATCATTAGGTAGGGAGCCATGCTCATATGTTTTATGGCATACTCCCCATTTATTTGCTCTACCACTAAATTGGAATATTTTTTAATTGTAAGTACTTAGACAGATCTTCTCATGGCCTCCAACAGGCCCAGTACTAAGGCCTCGTATTCAACTTCATTATTGGAGCAGTTGAAGTCCAACTTATAGAACAAATGTACTTTCTTTTCCCCTTTGCTTAGGATAACCCCCATACCTCCTTTGCCTTTGGTCGTGGATCTATCAAACTGCATGTTCCATTCTTCGAAACTGGCTTCCAGGTAGTTGGCTTTGAGATCATCACCTGGAGCTCCTCATGTGGTGGTTTGAATGTCCCATATGGGAATATGGACAATAAGTCTGCGTAAGTTTGGTTCTTAATGGCCTGAGGGACCACGCATTTGAGATCGTACTCTGAAAGTATTAGAAACCATCTGGGTGTCCTGCCAATTAGTACAGTTCTAGCTAGCAAAAACTTTATAGGGTCACATCTTATTACAATGTGGCCCGTGAAACATAACATGTAGTGTCTAAGTTTTTTAGCAACAAAATTAAGGGCTAAATAGTGCCTCTCAATACTAGTATATCTGGCCTCAGGCCTATGTGTAATGCGACTTAAGAAATAAATGGGTCTTTCAATGTCCTTTACCTCTTGATAGTGTTCCGATTAACCTCTCTGTAGAAGTGATGTAGAGTTGCAAATGTATATTTTCTTTAGGAGAAATCATAATTTGTGGAGATGCTAGGAGCTTCTTCAACTTGTCCAAAGTTTCTTAATGTGGCTGATCCCATGTAAACATAGTCCTCTTTTATAGTAGCTCCTTCAATGGGTGAGTGACCTCAGCAAGCCCAGGTACAAACCTTCTCAAAGAGGAAACTTTCTCCGAGAAGCTCTTCAACTCTTTCATTGTCTTTGGTTGTGGCATGTTAAGGATAACCTTCTGCTTATCTAAATCCAATTGGTCACCTTGCCTGTTCACTAAAAAACCAAGGAACTTCCCATTAGTCACCTCAAAGGCACACTTGAGGGGGTTCATCTTTAGCTTATACTTTCCCATATTGTGAACACTTTCCTCAAGTCCACCAAGTGAGTAGCCTCCTTTTTTGGCCTTATCACGAGATCGTCCACATAAAATTCCACAATCTCATGAAAGAGATCGTGAAATATGGCCATCATAGTCCTCAGGTATGTAGCACCTACGTTTTTTAGTCCAAAAGGGATAAATGTATATATAAAGTTACATAGCGGGGTACGAAAGGCAGTTTTCTCGGCATCTTTCGATCCATCTTGATATGGTTGTACCCCATGTATCCACACATATAACTATACATATCGTACCCCGCAGTTGCATCTATTAGGTTATCGATGAATTCATCTTTTGAGTAGGCCCTGTTCAAGTCTCTAAAATCTACGTAGATCCTAATTTGATTCTTATCTTTCTTTCCACCTGGCACGATCTGAATAACCAAATAGGATATTGTATTGGGATGATAAAACCTTCCATGAGCAACCTTTGCACTTCTTCCTTAATTATTAAATCCAGCTTTGCTTTGTACGTTCAAGTGGCCTGCTTGACGGGATAGTTGAGGGCATCACGTTCAGCTTGTGCAACTCACCTCCTTGTCACCCCTCGGTATTTATGTATATTTCCACGCAAAAATAATTTTGAACTCTTGCAACAACTTAATTAATGCTCCTTTTAACGCACCATCCATGTCTTTTAAAATAAAGATTGAACTAAGATCATCACCTTCTTTTGCGAGATATAATTGCTCCAGTTCTTGTATTTGGGGCCTCGACTTATCCCTTATTCATTCTGTCTCCCCTTCAATTCCTTTACAAACTCCTGGATATTAGAGTTATTAATCACCAAACACTGCCCTTGACTATCCACCAAAAAGCATTCATAAACTGGGTCAACCTCATCATCTAAGCTTTCAACTGCCCACTCATACCTTTACAACTTGTAAATGATTTTTGCCATTAGGCAACACTACCCTTTTGAATAATTTAGGGTTTTCCTCCCCTTATGGCCTCTTTCGACGGTTTTCCTCTAGCTCTCTCATCGAAAACCTACTGAGCATGCTTTGTTGCTGAACTTGGTGCTAAATCAGATCAATTCGTGGCGTCATCTTGTCACGTAACTATCTGGACAAGCTGGGGGGCTCACTATTTCTCGACCAATCTCATGTTCTTTAAAACTGCCCAATGGGCAAGCTGGAGCATGCACCCTTTCCCTAGTGCTAGGGACTCTGGTGCCGCTAGTGTATCGAGTGAGCGCCACAACCTCCTTCGCCAATTATGTGTAGAAAGCTGTGTCTACCATATGTACCTCTTCACGAGCGAATAACTTCTTAGATGCCCGAATGACCACTTCCTTCCCCTTGATATTTGCCTTGTCATATTGATGGTAAATGGACGGCACCAACCTGTGATTGTGCATCCATACTCTCCCCAACAATAACTGATATGATGGTTAGCATTCTATTATGTGGAACTTTATATAAAAAGTGATATTCCCTATGGTGATCCCTCATTAACGTAACCGATGGACTTGGATGACTGATTTTTATACCCCGAGATTGCTAAAGGATTTTGCACATTCCTTGTCCCAGTAATATTACAAGCGTAGAAGGACCCAATGGGCATAATGTTGATAGAAGCTCCCCATCTAGAAAGACACAATTGAAACTGCACATATTCACACTTACTGTCATGTAAATAAGACAATTGTGAGGGTACCTAATCGATCGATCTGCCTTAAAAAAAGTGACATTTGAGAGGGACTTCCTCACCAACTTGGCCATATGCCCTTTCAATCACAAGTTTGGGGCCATATTATTTTTTATAATCTCCAAGATCGCTCGAGTAACCTCTAACCTAGAACCTTCTAGCAGCTCCACTTGGTCAAAGAACCAACTAAACTTCTATGAACGAGCTACCGCGGCACATTCCACCAATGAATCAACAAGAACTTCTTCTAATTTATAGACTTATTCCACGTCTCTATAGGTCAACTCATCATAAGCTATTACTGCATTAGCAACACCCAACAAGCAAGCTTCTAGCTGCCTGCTCAAATCATCGATTGGGCATGATTCATTCTTCAGCATCAGGTGAGCAATTTTAAACACGCATTCTTCTAAGGACTCCTTAAAAGTATCCTTGAGGAACTTCTCCTCTTTCATACTCTGTTCCACCTCCTCATCGTAGGCGCTGGTCATGTTAGCCCCATGTACCAACAATGAGTTATAATTTACACTAGCTTGGGGCAATTGAATGTCCCCTTTCTTTATGTGTGTATTTATGAGCCTTTTCAATGAAAAACATCTGCTAGTCAGGTGGTCAATCTTGTTGTTAACTTGGCAAAACTTTGTACTATTCCTTTATTCCCGTGTCACAGGCTCTGTGTCGAAATTCACAAGCCTACACATTTTGTCACAAACTATATAATCGTAAAGATCCAGGGCTTACTCCACTGTGCAAGGTAGCTCGGCTGGGTCATCTTTGTTGTTGAATTTCCTCTTATTACCTCTTCATCCTTACCTATTATTTCCACCCCTTATTTCTTATCTCCACCGTCAGTGTAATTAACCCTCGAGGATATTCCCCTTCCCGAGGTAGTTGGTGGCTTCAACGTCAAACCTAACAAGGTTCGTGTTGTAAAGGTTTTACCACCAAGACAATATTCTTGTTTGACTTTAGGAATGCTGCGAACGTTTCTTCTGGTCTCATTAATCAGATGGCAAATATATTCTTGCAGCAATCCTTTTGTGCAAACTTGTAAGAGCATACTCTCTCGCGTCTCCTCTTTCACATCTAGAGTTTGCTAACGGAGCCTCCTGATATATGCCACTACATCTTCACTGGGGTTCTGCTTATCTTCTACAAGTTGAATAAGAGTGAACTCATCCTCTGCCAATAAGAACTTTTTGAACGAACTGTATGTGGAGCTCCTCCTAAGAGGCCACACTGCCTGGTGCCCAATTAGAGTACCATGTGTAAGCTTTCTCGATTAGAGATTTGGAAAACTCTCTCAACCCCAGTTTTTTATCATTGAAGTGCGCACTTAGATTTTCAGCAAAATTTTTTACATGCTCCTCGGGGTTCCCTCCCTTTGCCAATATATTTCTCAAAAATAGGTGGGACGTATCCTGTTGGGTAAGGTTCATTATTGTTTTCCTCCAGGTACGGTGTACGAAAATCATCATATATCGTGAAGGCCTATCCCCCTACTTTAGAAGTTACCATCATCCTTGTAAGCTTTTTCTTCATTTCCTTCATACTAGGTGGAGGATGAATGCTTTTCACAAGATCCATCATTATTAAGAGGGTACTTGGTAGCGCGATAGGTGTCCCATTTCCTGAGCTGGCATAGGGAGTTGTGGTTGGTGATCCCGTAGGTAGAGCGATAACATTTTTGGTACTCGTCTAAGCAACTCCTCCTGAAAGAAAAGGAGCCTGCAACACCACCGGTGGCATCGCGAACGAACTTGGTCCAGGGCTAGATATTCCCAGTATTGCCTAAGTACGCGGGGTCTTGATAAATTTGGCGAATAGGATCATTATCCCCGCCATTTGTGTTGGGCCTATGGATGTTGTCACACGAGTAGCTGGTTGGCCACCTTCCATTTGCACCGCTCTGCCTGCCTCCAACAAGACGATGAGGTCTCCTTCATCCTCACGCTGTAGAGCATCAAAATTGATGTTCTTTGCCACATTTTCATTAGTCATTCTTTAAAAGAGAACACCTCCCTAGTGGAGTCACCAAATGTAAGATATGGGTTCTTGAAATATAATTAGTATTTAACGAGGCGTAACCCCTTATTATAATGATGATTAATGCATAATGAATAATACAATAAATGAGAATTATAATGTCTACAACAAGTAGTCTTTAATATCAAAAGTTATATTAAATGAACCTTTTACAACATAAATTCTCTTTAAGTATAATAAATGAAATGGGTCCCCACAATCAACTTGATTGGAGCTAGAAGGAATAAACACTCTTTCACAATAAAGGCAATGTAGTAAACCAGGTGTAAAATAAATGCCAACATTAGTAGACAAAGAGTGGTTTAACTCCAAAAATTAAGGATTATAATCACCAAATGGTAAACTCGCAATGAGCTCTCGTGTTTAGAGGAAACCGGGTATCAATGCTGGAGAAGTAGTGATCATCTTTAAGATGATAAGCGAAGGTTATTATATGAGGGCAAGGTCATTCGAGCGACCTTACCCCATTAAATGTTCTAACCTCATTTAATGCTAAGAGTATTGCACAATTAATGCTAAAGATAGCACATTAAATGCACGAGATATTATATTTTGGCAAGAACAGTGTTTGTGCTATCAAGAGTCCCTTTATATTGAATGAGATGTGTCAGGTCGACACAAATGTTTATTTCGTGACGACTGATGGGACTTTCTCTTAAATGAGCTGATGGTTTAAGGAATAAACTCACTCGAGTGTTACTTTTCTTGAGTTCCTAAAATGTCAGGAAACACGACATCATAAAAGGTAGTGAACAGTAGTATATGAGATGAGCTGTCTAATAAAAAAAATGTGGTCTTTCGAATGACGGTTGTTCGAGGAACCTGGAATTGTCTATGAGAGACCAAAATGACATCTTTGAACAACTATTAGAAGTAAGGCCTTTAGCTGATGGTGTCTCGAGAGGCTATTTATTGAGCTTATTGATCAAAGGTTTTGCCTATTGTGCTAAAGAGGTTGGTATTACTACCCAACATTACCTCGTTCCCAATCCTCTAAACCAAGTCTGTGTGAAGTTCCCAAAATAAGGTCATTCGATAGAGCATGTGAGCTCTCCGATGTCCTGCCAGACATGGTCCTTCGAAGGTACCAATCAATCTCATAGTTATTATAAAATAACTCCAAGTATTTAAAAAATAAGAGATAATACATGTAAATCATAGCTCCTATTACAAAATGTGGCTTCCATATCTCTCAATTGAGCTTGATCTTTGTGGAAGGTTTTTCAAGTGACCACGTTCCTTCTTCAAAGTATTTGATCACGCGATCTAGTTGTGGAGCTTCTTGGGAATGATCTCCCTCCAAATAACCTCTTGTTCTATCAGTACTCGCTTATTTGTATAATATTAGTCTTTCGATCAACCTTGGGCTTTGACCTCCCTCTATAGGAGGAATCCCGAATAGCCACAGTAGTGGTAGATAAAAATAAGTTAATCGAAAAAAAAGTATAACACTTTACAACTAATGCATAGGTTAATGCAAATGCCCTTTTTATTTTCACGATCTTAAAGTATTTTTTACTGTCCACTATAAAAATTAAGTTTTAGTATCTATCCATTTATGACCTATACATTTTGTAGTTTCGAACGCATTACACACGTTCTTTTAGTATAAAGTGTATGAGATGGACACATATTTATATGGGTCCTGATAACATGTTCCCTAAGAACCCAAGAATAGTAGGGACAATGTTATGGCATATAATTTGCGAGTGTGCCTCTCGAGGGTAATCAAAGAAAAAAGTTTGTTAATTTATTATTACAAAAGGGTTTAAAAATCCAAAAGTCTATGTGATAAAATATTTCACTAAGTTTTAGAACCTCTCAATTTTTATCTTCTTAATTAAGACAATGATGCTAAAAGATGTGGAAAGAGTAAAATAAGCCCAAGACCGGATGTATGAGGGAAAAACTCACTAATGGAAAAACCTCGGGCCGATAAGAACAAAAAATTCACTATGGTAAAGTTTTACAACTAGGAGAAATAAACTCACAACTTCATGACGCTATAACCGACTACACACTCTAACCTACCATATTTTTCCGTAAAGAACACCAATAGTTGACATATACTGCACAACCACGACCGATTTTAATTCGCAACCAATGCTTTCAAATCCTTTGATCAAAATTTTTTTTTTCATAGTAAAAGTAGCTTATTTTGTTATGGGACGCAACCTTTAAGTAACTACAATGCTACACCTAGGATATTTGAGGAAGTCTTATAGACATGTGTGTATGGGTGTTTGCAAAGGCGTGGTGCTTTAAATCTTAAAATGAGTTTTTCAAGCCAACGAAGATAAAATGTTTACTCACTAATGAAGATTATGTTTTTAAACAAGGCGAGTAAATATACATCTCTTAGAAATAATGGCTTAAAAGAACTCAACTAATAGGAATGAAAAAATACGTTCTCAAATATATGAAACGTTTTGATCAATAGTAATATTTTTTCAAACCTGTTACTCCTGGTTTAAAGGAGTAGATAACACACTATCATATAGCCTTTTGATTTAAAAATATTTAATGGCTCAAATGCCAGGTGTCACACACTTAAGATGTCAAATAGTCACATCAGGATCTTAGCCATCTAAAAAATTATACTTGACACGCTAACCAAGAAGATCTTAAAGAAATATATTGTACAAAAGTGACTTTCGGAGTTGTGGGGCACGTATCGCTGCAACGAGTGATTCCATTACTGCGACAAACCCCAAAGTGATCTATATCGCGTAATGATCCAGACTTTTTGCACATAGAAATAAGCAACCAGCGGGATAGTGTCGTTGCAGCAAGGAGGATCATCGGTGTAACATAATTACCGTGAAGCGAGTCACACCTTTATTTAGAGATTTTTGAATTATTGATAAGAAAATATCAACGATAATTTTTACTGCAGCGAGGCAAGCCGACGCTGCGATGAAGCTGAGGCGAGGCAAGTCGCGCATGTGTCTCTAGAGATTTTGTCTAGTTTTGCCTTAGAAGATTTTTTAAGATATGTTTTATGGCAGAATACAAGTATGTTTGTTTTTCGCATAAACATTCATACTTAAAGCATACAAAATGATGCAATTCTTTATAACATAGATTTTTCTATTTGAAAGTACATTTGCATGTGTATTTAACAAAATTATAAAATCAAGTTTAATTAAAAAGATTTTTTTTAGTTATAAAAATAGATTAACCAAGGTGAATCTAAGTCCGCTAAGTTTTATACCTTTTCTCAAGTGGTGTGCTTGGGGTTTATTATTGAGTGAATTCGGTTTGTTGATGAAGTTTTTCGATGACCTATTGGACAAAGACTCAAACATGTTTTAGTTAATAAATTCAAACAATCTATTTTATGGAGCATATCGAGTATACTATACTCTTAAATAATTAATATGGGACAAATAGTTATGTAAAATTCTCATACTTTGTAAATTGATGTTCAAAACATGTTTTATAAGGGCAAGCGTTATCATATTCCTATATGTAATCATATTCAATTAAGTTTTAATTTTCTTGTTATTATGTTAAAATTAATGCTTGCTTAAAAAGCGACTTAATGAGTGGATTATTAATTTTGAACGGGGATAACTGACTTTAAAAATGATTGTGATGTGTAATACTTATTGTGACATGATTTTGGCAAAAGAAAATAACTTGGTGTATTAGTTTAATTGCATGCTGGGAAAATATTCAATGGCTAAAATTGATCCAAAAAGAATACAATGACAATTTTAGTTATCTTATACAAAATAGGCTTTATCAAAAATCAAAAGCAAACAATTTAAATTATATCTTAAAATAGTATAAATTCTTTTTTTTTGAATTTTAAGATTTCACTAGACCTCAACGGCTTTTCCACTCTCACCAACTACAATCCATACACCCTCTTTTACCAACTAATATAACTAATTTGTTGACTTATGCGCTTAGTTTGACATAAATTAATCTTACCATAATTGACTTGCATTTATTTGTGAAGTTTTATTTGCACTGTTCTCGCGAGTGATTTACAAAAAAATTGAAACACTAATTTGCAAGTTCATATTGTTATCAATTTTAATTTATGCTTTATAAATTATAATTTTATGTACCTCGTAAGTGGCAACTAGTGTTGTGTTGTCCGTTGATTATGATTGCTCCTTCAATTTTTCTTATCCTTAGGGTAAACTTGACTACTAAAGTTTCGTTTGTAACTTTATCATTGGTAGTGAATCATACGCATATTATTCAACTCTCCTTTAATATGTTTGCATCCAAGAAAATAATATATACATAATTTAGTGAATCAAGAGGGAGATACTTGGACAAACGATAAGATACAATATTTAAAGGATTTCGATAAAATAATAACGCTTGCTTTATTGAGATTGAGTATTAAGAAATATATAGTCTATTAACATCATAAACATGCACAATCGCGACTCACTTAGTATTTTTGAAATAAACTTATTCTTTTTCATAACCCAGTGTCACACATGTAGATAAAATAGATAATAAGCTCAAGTGATACAAAGAGAGGGATAGATATATAAAGAAAGCCGTTTTGGATGCCAGTCCACTAATTCGACTAGGAAGATCTATACAACATTATATTAGATATAAATATAAATGTCCAATTATTTCATGGATGACCCCACATAAATTTTCATTCAACAAGTGACCCCTTGTGTACCATATTTTAATTACAATGAACGATTATTTCATGCATGACCCCACATAAATTTTCCTCCAACAACCAACCTTGTAAAACACAATTAAATTAAATTAAATCAATTCAATTACATTACATTGGATAAGGACATTCTCCAAAACCTTGACCATAACACCCTTCCTTTTTCCAAAAATACCCGAATCTGATTCCACTAATCGCATACCATACAGGGGTAAAACTGTCTTTAAGCAAAAAAACAAGATAGGAAAAAAAAAAGAAAGTTCCGGTGAGTGAACGTTATGGGCAAACTGAAACTAGGGTTTTGAAGTACAAAGAAGAAGGAGAAATAAAAATCCGTCTGCTCTATCTCTGTACGTACGTACGTACGTATATATTTACATATTTGTATAGATCTATCTCTATATGTGTTTGTATGTATACATCTGTCACGTATTTTGTTGATTTTGAGATCCATTATTGAAATTTTAGGATTTTGTTTGAATTGTGAAATTATGACATGGAATTCGTCGACAATTTTGCTAAACTTATCAATTTATTGTTTTTTAGGTTTTGGTTAATTTCGTTTATGTAAAAAATGCTGAATTTTTGGATTGTGATGGTTGGTGAAATTGATTTTTTGTGTTAGATCTAGAGTTTATTTTGTTTAGGAAAGTTGCATGCACAAAATGTGGCACAAAAGCTTGGAGGTGTGGAATTAGTTTTCGTTGATTGTAATTGATTATCGACCGTAAATGTATGCGTAAAGCGTTGGCTTTGTTTCGTTTAAGTGAATGTTTCGGATTTAGCAACATGGTGAAATGAAATGAGATTTTAGTAAAATGGCTTTTGACTTTAACTAACACTTGTATGGACAATCATGTTTGATTTGTGCATAATTGCTTGTTTTATGCTGTAATTCTGGTATAGTAGAACGAAACCAATGCCACATGTTGCACATGGAGGGTTTAGAGCACTTTGTCTACCGTTCTCAATGGTTTAATGCATGTATTATTGAATGGTAACCAGCATAGTATATTATATATCATATCATGTTTCATTTTTTATTTGCTTCTAACTTATTTTACCATGTATAATTATATTTATTTTACAATTGGTGCTAGAAGTATTGGAAATTCTCTGCATTAGATTGTCTGAATATGCAAAAGGTTTGCAAAAGGTAGACTCTTTTAGCTAAATTGTCCCTCTTACCCCTTGTGTACCTGCTCTCGAAAGAGTCTCCTTGACTCTTACGAATAAGGCCCTTGATTTTGGGGATATTGTCTCCATTTTACGTATGATCCGTCTTTCTTAGTAATTCCATTTTATACAATTTTCCATCTCTTGCAAGAGCATGCCTAGTTATCTATCTATCTATATAAGTAAGAGAGAGAGAGAGAGAGAGAGAGAGAGTCTGTGTCACGCGTGTTCGAGTAGTACGAGTTATGGGTAAAGCTCAAAGGAATTGTTCGGGGACAAAACTCCAAAAATCTCTCCATCTCACCGGCTAGGTGCCCACGCCATCATGTAGGAGATCCACCGCCCCTGTGCATCATCATCAACCTTCTTGCTCTATGTGTAATCTTTCTTCTATCATCCCGTGTTTGCCCAATGCTTGGGGAGAATATCATGGTATCAATGCTCAAATCGCACAATAGGAAGAGGAAATGAACATGCATATATGATGGGTGCAATTGGATAACCTATTTATTATTCTTAGATGTGTAGTTTGTTGTTGAAATTACCCAAATGCCTTAAATTTTATGTACAAATTAGAATTGTGATACATATTATCACACTTTCCTGAAATGTAACTCATGTTGGACATTTGATACATTGACAATAGCAAGAAAATAAGAAATAGGTTGTATCATAAAATTTTAGCATATAAAATGTCTCATAAATATAAAATCTCTTTACCTTTCCGATGAGGCACCAAAAATATTCACTATAACCTATTTTTCAGACTTACTTAAATGTTACCTTTTACATTTTTGATGAGAAGATAAGTTTTAGATCGTTCAATTGTGGTTTAATGAAACTATCAACTTTTAAAACTCGATCAAGCTTGGCTTATCAAGCTCGACTCTCGAGCTGATCTCAAATGAGCCTATAATCGAGCTTATTGTTAGCTAAGATTGAGTATTTGAGTTATGAGATATTCCAATTGTTATCGCCACTAACCTAAGGTAAAAAAATCGACTAGCTTAATTTACGATGAACCCGACTCGTTAATCCCATGAATTGATCTTGAACATGAGCTCTAATATAAATGAATTCGAGTAGCCTTTCGTTGCACAACCTGCCGATAACGCATGTTTGAGTAGTGGACTCTCACATTTTTATCTTTCATTATCTTTTGTTAACCTTCCCAAAATTTCCTTTTCAATATCTAACGTACTCATTCTTCCCCTTTTGGCTAATATGTTCATCTTGAGCAATGAATTAAAAACCATTTATTTTATTCCTTCACAGTTTTCATATCTTTTCAGTCACGTATGCAATAAAATCTATGTAGCACGGACATGGACACGGGTATCGTGTCCGACACGACACGGACACGTCGACACAACAAATCTAAAAAATTCAGGACACGACACGGCGGGGACACGGTATTAAATAAATATTTTTTATAATTATTTTTACATATAAAAAATATGAAATATCACATTAATACTAATATCATACTAAGAACAACATTTAAATATAAGCATTAAGAGTATTAAATCCATTCTACACATCAAACATCACAATGATACTAAATCCCATACTAATAATAACAATAAAAATGCATATGGCTAATGCAATTTATTAAACAGAGATTAAAAAAAAGATTAAACAGTTGAAAATAAACAGGTGAGAAAAAGAAAAAAAAGAGATTAACAATGCTCTATTTTTTTTGTAAACATAATGCAAGTTAAAATAGAGATTAACTTCATAAGCATTTTGGGTAACAAACACAAGCATGAAGAGGCTGTGTAAAACAAACACAGGTATTGCAAGCATAATGTGCAAAAATAAGAGCATGTAGCAAACATAAAGAGAGACTAACAAAAGAATAAAAATAAAATTTAGAACATGTAGCAAAAGCAGGTGTTTTGTGCAAAAAAAAGAAAAAAACTTGCGCCGAGTGAAGAGGCTGCTGGAGAGTAGGCGGAAGCTGCCGGAGAGGAGGGCAGAGGCTGCCGACCGAGGAGGGCTGGGTTTTGAGAAAAAATCGTGGTGGGTACAACAGATAAGAAACCTTAGATTTGTTTTAGAGTGTGACATAGTCGTGGCTTTGATAATGTTAAAAGAAAGTTAAGTTTTTAAAATTAAAAACTTACCCCATTTATATTTATAACTTATTATGTTTCCTGCCCCCCTTTTTTTTAAAGTTATTATATATTTAAGTCAGCCGTGTCCCGTACGTGTCTCAGCCATGTCCCTTGCGCGTCCAACTATTTTTAAATGTCTTTTAAGCCCGACACGCCACGTGTCGTGTCGGACACGTGTTCAAGCCGTGTCCCTTGCGTGTCCGTGTCCTTTGACTGTCCGACACTAGTACGCGGCCTTCGGGGAAGTGTCCGTGCTTCATAGAATAAAATACATTTTACAGTTTCTTATTTAATGATCTTCCACATAGATAACATCAATCATATTTTTATCACAATATTATACGTTAATTTCATGCTAGCGTTACCATCCGTACTATTACGGTGCATGCCCTTTTTTGATAAAATGAGCTCAAATCGTTTAAGGCACCACAATACCTAATTAGAGATTCATAATATTGGCATATTTCCATGACAACGATATGTGAAAAGGCAGAAGGAAATTCCTTAGGGATGGTAACTAGGTTAAGTACATTGTCGGATACGCTGGCATGTTCGACATGCCATGTTGCCTGTCAGAGACATTTTAAAGAAGGCTTAGAAATCACGAACATGGTCTAGACATTTTGCGGACTTAGTGGGGCATTCCAATTGCTCAATTAAAGGCTTGAAACTCCTACATTTTTGATTACTTGTGTACATTGGGTGATATAATTTTTCACACGAATACGAACACACACTTGCACATAATTAATTTTACTCATATACACTTGCACATGAATATACATTTGCTGAAAATATTGTACACAATGAAAAGTATGGATATAGTTCACAATAAACCCTAAAAGTGAACAGTTCTCTTAATAGTATTCAACGAGTAAAGGATAACAATTACATTACTATTTATAAGGGCTAACGAGTGTTGCCCAATTAAATCTAAAATGGCTAAATACCAAAAAAGGACAAAAGAAATAGAATATTCCTTGTACTCTCTAATAAGAGAGAGAACACAACAAAGGGGATTGTGAATATTGTAGCAATTACATAATGAAACATGACATGTCGGCATTAGTCTCTCACATAGTTCTTGTGAATAGTATTTATTACCCTTTTAGCATAAGGATTTGACGAATACCCTCGACTTATCATACTTAAAGGCCCTTTATGTAGTTATGGGTCAGTTTGGTTTGGGTTATCTGCTAATTAAGTTAACAGTTGGGAGACTACGACTATAATTGTGTGAATTGGACTATGGGATTGAGTGCAGTATGTATCCACGTTATTAGGCTACATTCATGGGAAAAAAGGATCTTCTATATTCGAATTGTAATCGATCCAGTGGCTAAGTTACAAATTGTCATGAGGCTAGAGTTTTCAAGATGAACAAACAATAGAGAGACTTGGAGCTTGAGGAGTGTAGAGTAAGTGTTGTTTAGCTACCACATTTCAGTTGCCATAAATGAAGTGTTGATGTTGTCTTTATAGCTAATTAAGGTGAGTTTTCCCTTCAGCCTTTGGCGGGAGGAGTAAATCAATTGTGGTGGTTGAGGGCTATTAAGCGGTTGCTTTATGATTTTAAGGATATAAAAATGGTTCTCAAATCATGCGACATTGTAATATTGAAGTCTGGTAGGGTTGAGATAAATTTCCTACATACTTGGTAAGTCAAAGACATTCTCTTTTGCTCGTCACATAGATTTGAAATTGGTAGTCTTGAGAAAGATTCCAAGTAGAGATTTGAAATTGGTAATGTCTTGAGAAAGATTCCAACTAACAAGTTGGTTAATTCATTGAGATTTGTAACAATTTTATGTGAGAAACTGTCCAAGATAAATGTAAGGAATGCCAGAAGTTGGTTATCCGTTCAGATTTATAATAACCTTATATGAGAACCTGCATAAGATAAATGAAAGGAATGTTTTAAGCCTTCTTCCTATCCTGCGCCTTCAGTGCCTTCGAAGTTTCTTCGATTGAGAAGGCATAAGGTTAGAATACTCTTGATTTGGTTTCTCTAGGTACTTATTGGATAAAGGTGTGGGCGAAGGCCCAACACTTAATGGTGTCGGGGATGTCTTGGAGGCTCATCACCATGTTATATTCTTGAACGTGATCAAGAGGATGTTTGGTTCTATATAACTTTTGATGAGAAGGGTTATGAATTTTTGAAAGACTGAGCAGTGATATATAATCTATGGCAAGGTGACTTAAAGCTCACGATGAGGGTGTCCACTCCATTGAGAGCTTTGATTCGGATCGCCTTTATCATGTCACTCATATTGTTCTACATTTTTTTGTGGAGCTTCTCCCTCCCTAACATCAAGAGGTTGAACGAGAAGGTTAATTTCTTTTAGATTAAGATGCGATTACGCAAACACTGGGGGTATTTGGGTGTGGTTCTCTCGTGGGAATTGTGCTTTGAACGAACGTGAGAATCAATGGTGTACATGTTATATTCTTGAACGCGGTCAAGAGGATATTTGGTTTCATATAGATTTTGACGAGAAGGGGTGTTGATTTTCGAGGGACTGGGTAGTGGCATATAATCTATGAGAAAGGTGATGTAAAGCTCAGGATGAGGTGTCCACTCCATTGAGAGCTTTGATTCAGGGCGCCTTTGTCACGTCACTTATACAGTTTTGCATTTTTAGTGGAGCTTCTCCTCCCTGACACAAAGTGATTGTACGAGAATGTTAAGTTCTCTGTGATTAAGATGCGATTACACAAACATAGGGGGTATTTGGGTGTGGTTCTCTCATGGGAATTGTGCTTTGATCGAACATGATAGAGTGTACATGAATGCACATTGTTTGCCCTATTCACGCTCTACAATGTTCTTGGCTAGTTGGGTGACCCTTTTGGAAGCGGGGCAATGTGATCGGAGATTTTTTCTAGTTATGGTTGGAGTTTAGTTGGTTCGAAAGCACTTGTGGCATGTTTTAAAATGTTTATTTGGGGTCGATCTTAAGGGCTATAGTAGTGATGTAAATGTAGTGGATATTTACACACGCTTGAAGGAAAAATGGAAAATAACTCATTCATTCTCATTATCTTCGCTGTTAAATAAAGGGTTGTGTCCCGTTAAATGAGAGAGATTCTTTATATAGAGAAAGGAACTGAATATGATGATGTCATAGTGTTCCTCAACCATAACATCATCATTTTAGATACTTTAAAATATCTATAAGGAAAATGTTTAATAATACCCTCATCCCTTCAAGTTACTGCATCACTCTCCCCTTAAGAGATTCAGTGAGTGAATCAACTATAAGGACTCCCTCCACACGGTCAGTATGAGAGCGGATGGGACCTGAGGTGGTTGGAGATGACGAAATGGGTGGGCGTGGGTCTTGTGGGACGATGTGAGGTCCACGGCATTAAATGTTGGGTGAACTCGTAAGTCATTCAAAAGGTCAATCTTGTAAGCAATTCACCCCATAATTGCAAATGACGGGGAAGGGACCGTATTGACGCATGTGGACCATCACGAGTTTACCGGATTGGAAGGCGAGTTGACGACGATGAGGATCAATGGTGCCTTATAGGAGAGCCATATATATGATGAATGCGGTCACTCGAGTAGTTGGCGGTAACTCGAAAAAATCTAAAAGCATGGCCGGTGAGGCCCCCCCAAAAGGGGAAAGCCTCGTATAACAATTAATAATTGAAAGAAAACTCAACTATATATAGTCTGACATCCCAACCTAGGGATAATAAGATAATAAGCAACAGAGGAGATCGTCGACATTCCGATTGATGATCTTTGTTTGGTCATCCGAGGATGGAAGGTTGTGGAAAATTGTAGAGTGCAACGGAGTTTTCGTAATGACAAAATTGACTTGTGAAGCGAACATTATAATCGAAAGTGATATTGTGAGGCACACTGTGAAGCCGGGTGATCTCCGCGAAGTAGTGATGGCCATAAAGGATGCATAAGAAGTCTGGGTGCATTGTATAAAATGGGCCATCTACGAGAACAAGACAACAACAACGAATATGGAATTAAAACCTCACGATGATTGTGGGAGGCCAACGATGAAATCCATGGGGACATTGAGCCAATGCCCCTCCTTGCGAGACTAGGAGGGGAGTGTAGAGGCCGACATTGAAATGCTAACCCTTAGCGGTCTGAGAAGTGTAACATCGTCGAATAAAAGCATTGGTGTCCATCTGCACGGTCGGCTAATAAATACAGTCATGAAGAGGCCAAACCTTCAAGCACCCCTTATTTGTCCTATGAAATCACTTGATTAAATCTTGGCAATGATCTTCTCATGAAAGAAGGATGTGGTAATGCAAAGGGTTGAACCCTGAAGGAGGAAACCATCTTGAAAGCTAAAAGAGATAGTCACCTGCAACGCAATGATGGCGCTGACACTCCTCCACGATGGGCCAAAGTGGGCATATGTCGCGTACGATTTTCGAACCTCATCAAAAATAAAGACTAACACTGCAAAGAGTAGGCTGGATATGGAAGGTCAGGACAGTTGGATATGCAAGGTTATACATGTTAATGCACAATCATTTGTTAAGTTTTTGGCATTGATTTTAAATTTTGCTTTGAAATCTCTTGAGAAAATGTCGAATATGATGAACATCGCACCTCACTTCAACGAGAATGGTTCATGACTTAGTAACTATTAGCATGTTTTTTATTTATTTTTTTGACTTAATCCCACTTTTTAATGCTTTATTGGACCTAATTCTCACTTATTTCCTTTGCCATAACCCAATTTTTTTTTAACATTGTTAGTATGTTGTTAAAAGATTCTTGTTTGGGAATTAGACTTAACCCCCTAAGCACTTTCTTGATCCAAATACCCTTAAATTAAATATGCCAAACACTTTTTCACCCAATTTTATCACCCAAGTATGAATCATAATCAAATCTTTAAATCCCTAATGATGAATTGAGAAAGAAAAGTTTTTCTTCGAAAATGCGAATCATCAATCAATAATGGAAGTCGAAGAAATTGAATATTTAAATTCATGCTCTAACTTTGAAATCATCTTCTACAAATTCATGCCTTAGCTTTGAAATAATCTTCTGCAAATTCATGCCCTAGCTTTGAGTCCTATATGGATAAATACACTAAGATCGAAAATCAAAGATGAAATCTCTTCATACATCATTGTTGAATAAGCTTGAACCGTCGATGGCAGATTCTGATTGCCGGAGTTGATCGACATTGATGGCAGTAAGAGGCGAGAGAAGTCGTCATAGGCAATAGTGTAGGTGGAGGAGAGAAACCTCATTGATGATTTCAATTTTATGTTTTATCTCCATTTTTTTTAGTCTCACGACAGGGGTGGTTGGTAGTGGTGAGGGTGAGGGTAAGGTGTGGCGGTACTGGGGTGATGGTGAGAGGTGGCATGGTGATGGTGATAGTGGGGGTGGCTGTTGATGGTGAGGGTGAGAGGGAGTGGCAAATTAAGTTGGTGTTATTCCATCATTTATTGCGTTTTTTTAATTCTCTTTTGAGAATTATTTAAGGCCATTTTGGTTGAAGGCTAATTATATTATGAGTTTTATAACGGGGTTAGTAGGCCATCCTAAAATTGGGTGTTAAGTCAAAGAGATTAGTGTAATGGTGTTAAAAAACGCACTTGAGGCTCACGCCTCAAGGCGAGGTGACAAGATTTCATGACGGGACTTGAGACTTGAGCCTTGAGTGACAAATAAGAGGCTTACGCCTCAGAGGTGGGAGGCGTTGCGCCTTGTTTGAAGCGGGGAGCAGATTCGTACACCTTAGTATTTAATTGAAATCCTAAAGAATTCTAGGGCTTTTCTAAATATCAAAAACCTTTTACAGTTGTGATTACACTCATCCACCACTCTGGAAGTTACTGTGACTTGTTATAGTTTCATTATCACTCTTTCCCTGCTGCAATTCCTCCATAAGGTGTTTGTGATTTGCGCAAGCTTTACCCTTTCTTCTCTTAAACTCGACTCCTAGGTGCACAATCTTCACTCTTTTCGATGTTCACTCGCCCCCTGTCTCTCAAGCCGTGTGGTAGCTCATTTGCTGAATTTCATTAGCTTTAGTGCTCATCTAGTTTACAAGTTCGGTTTGTTTTATTTACGAATTTGGGTCGTCTCCGAATTCATTCTTTTATTTTTATATTTTGTACTAACTCTTATTTTATAGTTGCATCAAATTGTGTTTTTGATTTAAATTATATTTGGGGCGATTTTGTCATTTCCTTATTTTTCATAATGTAAATTTTCCTTTTTTTATATATTTTTTTATTTTCCATTTTTAGTTGTAGTTATTAAGCTTAGTAAGGGCCATTCTAGGTGCTATGTAATGAGAATGTTCTAGCCCATGTGATATCATGATGGGGACCATCCTTAAGCAATGTCACCCCTAAACATCACATGGATGCTAGCATTACTTATTGAGGAAGTAATAGGCCCTTTTAGACCTTCCCTTAGCGATATAAATATTGTACTCTCCATTTGGGGCAAAGCATTCCTTTAATAGATATTTATAGTATTACTACTCTTGTTTGAGTGTTCCATTGACGCCTTTTGCATCAATTGGTATCATAGCCTCGTTGCTCCACCTATGTTGTTGTACAAAATTGTAAACGAAACAACAATAGTGTCAAAGAGAAAAACTCAATCCGGAGAGTCGTATCATTTGCTCGGAGAACTCGTTGCCATCCTTGCTAAAAAAGTCAAGTGTCTTCTTGGCTGATACCCAACACCATGCCACCCTTTTCCCACCCTGATGTCGTTTTAGCCACTCGATGGGAGGACATGATTGATCTCCTCAATGCAAAGGTCGACTGTATTCTCAGCTTTTACATCACTACCACCTCCGCCTGCTGTTACACCACCACCACCACCACCAAACCCTAACCCATTAAAACCCGTCTCAGTTAAAACTTAGAAGAAACAACAGAAAAATGGGCTGAAATTCACCCCTAGGGATGGATCGAGGAGGGACAAGAAGACTTCAGACAGAAAAGGGGCTGAATCGGCCAACCCTGACGTTATTTTCACTTCGGCGACCCTATTTATGCTCCAACAATCCCCGACGACATCCAATTTGGTTGGCAAGGGCCGTGAAAGGGTTGACCTAGGGTTTCAAAACCCCAACTTTGTTTTTGACCTAGGAGGTGAGAGATTTACAACGTTGTAGGTATCGGGCTCGAAAAGAAAGGCACTAAAAGAAAGAATAGATCCAGAAGAGCAGATCGGAGAGAGAGAATGGAGAAGGAAGAAGAAGGTGGGTCGAGAGGAATGGAGCAGAAGAGAGCCTGACAAACTCATCAGCAGTGGGTGGCGGCCTTGGCCAGAGGTAGTGATTCCGGCAAAAGAGTTGTTGGAGAGGATTGCAAGACCCCCCCCCTCCCCCCCCCCCCCCCACCCACACACACACACACAACAACAAGGATTTGTTGGAAACCCTAAGTTAACGGCTAGCAGGCTGCTGGATCCAAAAGGTCTGTAGCAGACTTGGGTTTAATGAGAGAACAAAGGGGAGTTGCAAGGCAGGCCGCTCCATTTCAGATTTTGGGCCTTAAAAACTGTTTGGGACGATTTTGGGCAGCTTTGGATGATATTTTGGATATTAAATCTTTGGGCCCTACATATTTTGATTGTTACAAAAATAAAAAATTGTGAGAGCTACTTTCTTTGGCCTGCCTGTTTCCAAAATTTTGCACACAAGTCCCTGGAGTTTTAAAGCCTGAGGACGAGCTTGATTATTACTGGGGGAGTGCAATGTGAATTATAACGAGGGGCAATTTGGGCATTTCCTTATTTTTCATAATGTAATTTTCCTTTTTATTATTTTCCATATTTAGTTGTAGTTATTAGGTTTACTAGGGGTCATTTTAGCTATTATGTTATAAGAATGTTCTAGCCCATGTGATATCACGGTGGGGACTATCCATTAATGATGTTATCTATCCATTAGTGATGTCACCCATCCCATGGCATCACATAGATGCTACCATTCTTTAGTGAGCAAGTAATAGGCACTTCTAGATCCTTCCTTTTAATGCTATAAATATTTTGCTTCCCATTTGGGGCAAATCATTCCTCTAATAGATATTTTGAGTATCACTCTTGTTTGGTTTGAGTGTAATTTCTTTGTGTGCCATTGATACCATTTACGTCAGTTTCCTTTCATTTATTTTAATACTCATATATAAGCTATAAAGTACGGACTCGACACGTGATACGACACGAATTTGGATATGCAATACATGATTTTTCCAAAAATGTAGGATACGTATAATATATATATTTAAAATATATATTTAATGAAATAAAACAGAAGTTGTTCAGTAGAATACATAATTATAACATAACTAACTTGAAATTTAGTATAATCAAATACAACAATGATACAAATTTAAACAAGAATCAAATAAAATTCAATAAAATTGCAGATAAAATGAATATAGTTTGCAAACTTTAGTGTTTGTTTGAAACTTTGAGTCCAGATTGTTCTTTTGTAAATGGATATGGTCTATTCTTTTTCTCTTAATGTTTTACGATCAATGTTTTCAGTTGTTAAACATTTGACCCCATTTTAAGTTTTCAAAATACTAAATCAACACCTGCCTGTCCAAAAAACGTGTCCCTCCTAACGTGTCCCCCAGCTTGTCCTAACGTGTCCCCAACTCGTCGGGCGGAAATAATAACAGGATACTCTGGGACATGCATGTCCTACCATGTTCGAGCCTGTCGCATGTCGGATACGTGTCAAACAGGACACTCTGCTGCCTTCAGGAGAGTGTCCGCACTTCGTAGTATATAAGTGATGTTGATACATATCTACACTCATAAATTAATATGCTAATCAATATACATGTGTGTCATTAATTAATATGCTAATTAATGTACATGCGTGTGTGTGGGGATTTATAACACGTGCCCTTAGGGTACACATTATTAGTATCCCATATATATACTTAATATGGTTTTTAGGTCAATTTACACTATTTTTGTGCATACGTGATTAATATATACTGATTTTATATTACATTTGTGGTTTTATTGCAACCTTTTATAATTGAGGCTTACGCTTCGATATGCATCGCCCTGCCCGAGCAACAAGTCTCGCGTCCTCCTCACTCCTTTCTTAACATTGTTAAGTGGTCAAAACATTGTGTCCGATGCATACCTTGTTACATCATCATTTATGTTAATCGTCTAATATGAGTTTCCTACTCTTGTGGTCTTTTGTAACATTGTAAGCTTGCATTACATTCTGATTCTCTTGGAAATCACTCCATATTGTAAAATTGGTATTTACTTATATTTCACTTTTTTGTTGCCTTCTAAGGTGTCTCGGGACAATATTCTCTCTTGACTTGTGAGTATAATGAAGTCTCTTAAAATATTATATAGAGAGTAATATTAAATGATTTCAGTCGGCTCTCTATAACCTATGATTTTAATGGCATACAAAACTTCAAATAACTTTGCTTGACAATGGCGATAAGAATATATAAATCAAACCCCCAACCCGACTTTCCTTTGGTTGGATCTTGTTTAAAGTCAAAGCTACCTGCTTATGATTTGATTCAAACCTACTCTTGACTTCTTTAGTGACAATTAGTTTGGTTGTGGGAAAAGAAGGGGCAATTGATAGATGAATAGAGTGGACAAAGATAACACTTTTCAGGAAATGAGCAATAAGAAAAATGACATCCATTCTAGTTTCACAGTGGGACACTTCATTTGTGGAAGTGTGCCGTTTAGAGATTGATAGAAGTTTTTGAATGCTTGATTGACTATAGTAGCGAAGACTTTTATGCTGCTCACAGCATCTGCATTAAAATTGAAGGACTTCAACTTAAATCTTGAATTATCTTTTAAATTGGCTAAGGGCCCTGATAGACAATCCAAACTATTATCAAAAGTGGAGGCAAGGAGTGGGATTGATGCACATACATCTGAAATTTAGTTTTTTGAGACCCGTAAATTAGAATCATAATTTGTGCCCTATTCCGTGGTACTGGTTTCTATCCAGAACATTATGGGTTCAACCTTTTTAAGTCAGGTCCTTCATTCAATATAAAAGTTCCATCTCTCTATCTCCCCACACAATACCGAAGGTTTAGGTAGGTCCCTCAGTAGCTTCCCTCCCCTATATCTTGTTGAGAATATTGTGGGTATTGCTTGCACTGAGTTGATCATTAATATGGTTGATGATGAGGCCCACAGGAAACACCTATAACTCTACCCCACACCATGGCCTCATCTTCACTTCTACAGTTTTACTATCAAAGATCCTCATATCCTCCTATTTCTTCTAAGACCACTTTTCATATAGACAACTTAGTACAGCTTGAAAGACATCTTATTCTCTCTTCCATTACATGAATCACATAGAATTAACCTTTGTTCATGAGACATGGAAAATCATACCTTCCGCCCCACATACACCTACCCCCCCCCCCAATCAAAAAAAGCTCCCGAAGAAGCCCACTAATTCAGAATGCAAAAAATGAATGGTTTTTGTCCTCTTTGGATTTTTTTAATGCCAGATGCACTATGATGGGGATAATTATATGTTTGGTCTCTCTCTCTCTCTCTCTCTCAAAACCTCGCAAGTACTAACCTTCTTCGAGGTTTTAAGAGGTTAAGTGCTTACCTCCCAAATTATCTGACAAGGCTCAAATGTATAAAGGGGAATCAATCATAATCCGAAGAAGATTTACAAAAAAGGGCTTCTAGAAGAGCAACGCATCCACTTCGTTTTATTGGAATACAAAGAGTCTCCATCAAGAGGGCCAAGTAAAGTAGCAAACACTGGCCTGATTGTTTACAATTTTTTCTCTGCATTGCTTGAACATTTTTCCATGGTAGCCTGCCGAGATCAATATTATACACTTCTTTGTGCTAACAACGTTTTTAAGCGGCAAGGTTGTAGGATATATATGGCCAAATATCTTTTTCCTATATATGCTTAAAGCTTGTTGTGTAGGGGATAAAGTCTTAGCTACACCATATCAAAATTTAATAAACATTTTTGGTATTCAGGATTAATTACAATGACACTGGAGTTGCTGATCCTAAAATAATGCTAGTATTATATCCTTCTTTGGCAACCTCGATGATTTTATCAGAGAAAAAGCATGAGATGAATTGAAGAAGTTAAATAAAGGCATATAGCTTCCATTTTGTTTGACCTTTGCAAGGAACTGCCATGTCTTATGATAATGAAGTATACATGCTCTTTGTAATATAGAAAAAAAGTGATTATAGTATTGACTTTTTACTTTAACAGTGTATCTTCCTTTAGCAAGTGCGATTATTCTTACATGTGCAATATATCATATGGATCAATTTAATGGTGTTTACCTATGGCGGGCACCATATGTCTGAATGTACGCGCAGTTTTATTTGAATTGGAGGGGTGAAGCGGATGTTTGTTACGTATTTCATCAGTGGTGTGGTGGCGTTGCAGCACTGGCTCACTAGAAGAGAGATGTAGCTGCTGTGTAGGGCACTGGACTGATATTGATAGAAGGAAATTGTGGATTTCAGGTGTGCAGTATTGTGGAAAGTGCGAGATTGAAGGTGAACTTACGGGGTATACAGGCTGTCAATAATGTCGGTTAACTGGCAACACGTGACAGCTAAATGTATAAAGTAAAGGGCAAGGAAATTTCAAGAGCTGGGCTTAATCTGCTAATGAATAGATTAATTAACAATACAGGCCCAAAAAATGAGCCCAATTGGGTGTTTTATATGTTGGGAGTTGGGACCTTCGGTCCATGAGTTGTCAAGGCCAAAAGTCAGAAATCAGGATGGGCTGGGTTGTGATTTGGTGAAGCAAGTTGGTAAAAGCTCACTCATTACCATACTTATGAGATATTGCACTATTCCTTCCTTCGCCACTTCGAAGAAAATAAATTGATGTCATCAGATCATGAAGGTGCAGTTAGTGAGAGTTTTGATTCAAAAAAGATATTACGTGGTGGGTCTTCTCAATTTGATGATGAACATCCTGATGGTAGTTAAAGCATTGGCCGATTTGGGTGGAAATTTGAGGTTAACTCTATGATGAATTTTTTTTAGGAAAAAAGGCAATAAGGGAGCTGGAGAGGACAGTGGTTTAATATCCACATCAAATTATGAGCACTTTCTTTCTTTCTTACTCTATTCTCTACTCTGAAATTATTTATCTAATACAAACCACCGTTTTAGAAGAATTTAACAGTAGAATTTCCAATTTTCGTAGTTACGAAGTGATGATAATTAGTAAATTAGTGGTGAGTCGGCAGTGTATTGAACACTAAGATTTAGATTCATTCTAATGAATTCAATGCTTGGTTCTTGTATTCGATCCAATGTATAAGGATGGCAACGGGGCGGGTTTGGGGTGGGGGTGCCCCCCAAACCCCGATCCCTTGACCCTGCCCCAACCCCAATCCCATTACCCCGCTCCGACCCCAATCCCGTTTTACCCTCCCCCACCCCAACCTCTCCCCGTTTAGAAAACCCGCGGGGACTCGACCCCGCCCCGCCCCTGAAAAAAAAACTTTTGTACCAGATTTTTTCGAAGTGTTGTAACAGTTTTTTACAAGTGTTGTAACCGTTTGTAAAAGTGTTTAAGATGTTGTAATGTAATAAAATTGGTGATAGATAATACATTTATAAATGTTTTAAACAATGTCATTCTTAATGCTTGAACTAAATATAAAAGTATATTGTCAAGTTAAAGTTGTATACCAAAATTAAAATAACATTGACAACAAATATGTACATGAAAATGCAACTAAGATTAATAATTCATAAATTTAATTTAAAAAGTTCATACATGATAAAGCTAAACATCACATTCAATGTGTCAAATGTTTTCATAGATTCCTAATTATAACTCCCAAATAACGTAAAAGTCACCAATAAATTGTCAAAATAAATCTAACACTTGTTCCAATAAACCACCACCAATTGTTGCAAATGTTGATCAATATGCAATGTTCACACCAGGAAGACCATATCTCTCTCCTGCACTTGGAGAAAATAATGTGATTAATGACGACCAACAAAATTCTAAATTATATATAAAGAGAAAGTAAACAAATAGGTGTGACATATTTACCATAAGCCAAGATCCTGTGACTAATCGGTATCTTCCTCCTCATACATGTGTATGAGGAGGCATGAGATGAACTATCGCCTGTCGAGCAACTAACTATACAAAACTAAACAAGAGAAACAAACCATTTATCAGATAATATATACACAATGAATTAATTGAATAAATATACTTTATATATAAAAAATATACGTCATTATTTATGCACCATTTATTTCACTCCATAACCAACTTTTAAAGTATTCAGATGAAGTCTACTATGGTGGGGGCTAATCAATCTACCGCTAGTACTAAAAGCGGATTAGGATGCAATAGTTGACACAAGAATAGCTAAAATATCTCGAACAATCTTTTGTAAAGTGGGAAACTTTACTCCATTTGTCTTCCACCAACCCAACGCATTAAAGTTTAGTGTTCTAGACAGCACACTTTCCTCCTAATAAATTTAGCCAATGAAGTAGAAGAATCATTGACAAATTTATCAAAATTAGAAAGTGGATCAACTTCTTCAAGACTACTCATATCAGTAACATCCGAATTACAAGAAGATGAAGATGGCATGCCACAAGTATCAAATGGGATTGAATTAGATTTGTCGAATTTTTGAACTTCGTTTTCAGATGTATATAACTCTGATATTTCTCATACTTTTCCATCATTAGTGATATCATGCCTTTGAATAACTGGATTAGGACTTTTACTCCACTAAACTAATGCTAACTTTATGTCGCATATTATTGGAAAGTAACAATTAGCGTTGGGATAAAGAGTGCTGGAACACAATTCAGTGACATTAAAAAACAATTTTAACTTTCGACAAATTTCTTTGGCCATCTCCCACTCATCATCCGTTGGTAAAGAAGTATATAGCCTCCCCTTGTTTCACTTGTGGGAACACATTGTTATACAAAATTGCGTTTGAAGCATAAAAAAGGTCAAGTTCCATTGAGTTTTACAATCGAGTGCTAACTTCTTAGTGTAAGGATTGTGTAGTAGCTTGGTCACTGCCTCAAAATTTTCAATCCTACCCGCCGAAGCTAAAAGGAAGCACTATCTTGAATTTTTTCAATCGAGCCACTTATCACTTCCAATTGATCCTTCACAATTAGGTTCAAAATATGCGCACACCATGCATATGAAGCACACTCCCATCCAACATAAAATTATTGTTAGAGAGCTTATCTAAAAGAACACTAATCATTGCATCATTTGTCGTACAGTTATCTACGATCGTTGTGGTCAATTTTCTATCAATGTTCCAATTAAACAAAGTGTCAATATGCACATTAGAAATCACTTCCCTGTTATGTGGTGCCGGAACCCTGACAAGCATAAAAAAAATAATACAAAACATTTATAAATTGCATTAAATTATAGACATGCTAAATAAAGCAATTATAAATTTTAAGAATTTACGAGATATAAGGTAATTATATACCTTAATAGGTGACTGTGTAGAATCCATGCATCATCAGTGAAATGAGAAGCGATTGCCATGAAACCTTTTTTTTGTGTGTTTGGATGCCCGCATACGTGTAGTAATTGCTACTCTACTTCCAAGTTCCAATTCCCCATTAAATGCATAGTTTTTGCGTTCTCACAATCATAGATCTTGATTATGCCTCTCTTAGTAGTGTTTCTCGTACTCACGAACCTTCGGAACCTAGTGTGATTTACAAGTGATAAGGGTTACTCGTGCAAAATAATTTTACACGCAAGCTCATAACGTGATTTCTCTTGGTTAAAATAGTGATTATCAATTTCTACATTTCCATCCTTTTTTTTTCACTAGCCTTTAAAATTTGATGCCTTATATACACACTTTCGGTCTTATTATGTCTATCTCTATGCTCACGCAAAGATTTAGTCCCAATTTTGCTACTTACTTTGAGCTTACTTGAGCAAATATTCGAATAGCATAGTCTTCCCCATCAATGCTTACTTTCGTGAAATCATGTTAACTTTCTTTTTCTACCAAGAACAACTCCACTAGCATATGGATACTTTTGGGATGAAGGGGGTTACTTAATCAGGATTAAGTTAATCCTGAAGGCTGACTTTGATTGTCACCTTGTTCAGACATTTTTCACTTGGACACTTAATTCCGTTAAAAACATAAATTCCAGCAAATACTTGAGAGTGTGCTATCACAAAAAATAAAAACTTAAACGAAGTAGGTTGATAACTAGCAGTATCAGCTTTACTAGTATAGAAAAATACTATTTAGTATTCATATACAACCAGTTGGTCCAGCCATGGTTATCATTCATATATGCTAATATCCTCTTATGTAAAAACAAACATAAAATTGTACCGATTTGATGCTCGATTCGGATTTGATGAGAACAAATATCAAAATTGATTCGGACTCTTCTTGATTTGATGAACGGTAGACTTTTGCGGCGGTGAGATGAGCGATTCTAATGAGCAGCAGCACTAATTTTCTGGAGGTGAGATGAGAGTTATTGCAGCTGAGATTTTTAGAAATCAGACATAAAAGGTATGGCTGAAATACCTTTTGCTGGTGGGAGTTGAGAGAGAAATAACACAGTCATATGAGATGAGTGAATGAGAATGACTTGAAACCCTAAAAATATTAATAATTGTTCTAAAAAACCCGCCTAGGCTTGAGGCTTGGGAGAAACGCCCCGCCTTAAGATTTTGACGCCTTATGCTTGGTAAAACCCTTAAGGCATACTTTTTCTCTAAAAACAATAATGCTTTAGTGAAACGATATCGCCTTTTATAGATTTTTTTACAAACCGGACCATTATCTCATCCAAAATAATCAAATAGTATTTTTATTTGCAAATATTCAGACATATTTTTATGATATGTACAATTTTAGTATTTTAATAGCCTTGTTATGGTTAAAAAATATTAAAATATATTAAAAAGACCTAAAACCCTTTTCACGCCGTTTTACGCCAAGGCCTGTCTAGGCTTCTAAGGCTTAAGGCTTGGCCTCCACGCCTCGATCACGCCCCGCATTTTTTAGAACCTTGAATGGGTCGGGTTTTCATACACTAAATCCGCCCGCCCCAAACCCGATGGATTTTTTATATTTTGAACCTGACATCGACCCCCTCCGCATTTATTCACCCCAAATCTGCCCCATTAGGGTTGGGTTTGGTGGGGTACCTGCATCCCCCTTGTCATCCCTCTCGATGTAGGACATTTGCGCTCCTTACCTATTAATTCCTTGCCTTGCTTTTACAATCCCAATTTTGAGTTTTATAATATGCTAATCTTGCCTCTTATGCCCTCGTAATGCAATAGTTCTAAATGAGCCACAAAAAACAAGGCACCAATCATGGGGACAAAAAACTGCGCAACCTTCTGGAGTTCAGCTCATGAAGCTAAGAAAATTGATAGCTAAAGATAAGGAACCACAAATTGGGCAAGTGAAGCTCCTAGCTATTAACACAGCTCAAGTTCTGTTTTTTTCAAACAGAACACACAATGCATGACAGAATAGAAACTGAACACTTTCAATCCTCTTTCCACAGTTTACTGCTTTTCCAGCAAGAAAATAGCCCTGAAAATATCCTTGGCATCGCCCAAAACATGTGGAATAAGGACAAGAACCACCCTGAAAAGGATAAAAGAACTGCCCGAAAGACCCTTGCGACCTTACAATGAAGCAAAATGTTATCAACAGACACATCAGCAGACTTACATAGCCAACATGTGCTCGCAAGGCGTCTATCTCTATTCTTCAAGTTATTGGAAGTCATAACGGTGCTATTCGCTGATGTCTACCCAGGTGCCCCGTTTGGAGGAGCCATAGTTCTCCAAAGGTCTATCTTTATCGGCTGACTCATTAATATGGCCGATGGTGGGATTCAAAAGTTTCGAATGTGTTTTTGCAAATTAAAAGAGAGAGTGGCCTATCAGTGCTAACATGCTATACAAAGAAAGTGGACAACCTGTCCACTTTCTTTGTACATTCTTTTGTTATCAATAAATTTGCTTTGCTTCCGATAGAAATGTGCTGTGCTCCATAACTGTTACTAATAAATGTTGGATTTCATATGTAATAGAATTTTAGTTATTGTCAATCAGTTGTCTGAGTACAAACTAATATAGAATGTTGTTACTGTTAATCCATTTTTAGTAGTTGCCAGTTGACTTAATTTGAGGTGCATCCATTACCAAATAAAAAATGATGATCTTGAAAATTTTGCAAATTACTGTTTGAGTTTGATCTAGAACATATCACCACAGTTGACTACAACATCCTGTTGTTTGGGTTGGCTGCTTGAAGGTTTACAACGTTTTTCCCATGACTAAATTTGCTGATACCAAAAGTTTCTCATTATTTTTATATGCATTTACCTGTTTCGTAAGGTTAATAAGAAACAACATTTTGAGGAAAAGGGATAGTAATTGTAATATTTAGAGTGACCGTACAAAAGGTGAAAACTCTGTACATATTCATTGAGTTCTATATAAAATTTCTCCCAAAATGGAAAGTAATCAGATGTTGATCCTTTAGTGTCAATGAAAAGAAAGAAAAACTATCCTCAATTTAAGCCAGTGTTACGATTTATCTTTTGGTAATTAAAGCGTCTCTACCTGGCATTATTTATTTATTTATTTGTTTTTTTGTCTTTCTTTCTTTTTATTCGTTTCTCTCTTCTTACTTTAAATACAATGAACTTTTTTGGGCTGTGGATGTCTGTTAGACTCAGTTTTCTGCATTTTTTTTTCTTTGTGAAACTCACAATTGTATGCCTTGTTTTTTTCTGAAATGAAATCGTAGCTAGCAGTCTGAAGTATCATCAGCTGAAAGTTTCAGAGGCTGCTGGCTAAGAGTTTTGCACTTAAGTTTAATCGATATATCCTATGAGTTCACTATTGCTTTAGAGGTGGGAAGCAAAATGATTTTTTATTGGATGCAATGTGCAATTTTCTTATTTAGTATGATGTCCAAAGCTGTTTTCAAAGTTTCTCTGAGCCTATCTTTTCACCCTAGTCATGGAATTATTTAGCCAGCGTAGCATGAAGTTTTTCAAGTTTCCCAGACAAGTACCATGAAAACTTTCCAGTGGTTGCTGGAAAGGGATTGGAGAGTAATTTAGTTTTTTTCCCTTAATTTCAGATCAACTTTTTTGGGGTTTAAAATAAAATAATTCAACTTTTGTGTTAACCAACTTGGACCGAGATGCAAGTTAGAAATGTTCATATATTATAAACTTGGACATTTTGTTTGGTTCATTTTTGTGGATAGTTGCATAAATTAATCTTTCAGCTGCTTAAGGATTGTGTAAACTACATTGAAGTAGTTATACACTACAATACCCATGTTTATTTTGTTGGTGAAGTCCATTTGAGCTTTGTCTCAAATGATCTCGTCTACACGGTGTTCTCTTTTTTCACAAAAAACAAGAAATGTTAATATATTATTATTCTGATGAAAATTTATTTTTTCTGCTTGATAAAACTATGACATAGTTTTTGTAGAATATGAAGTTATCTGGTCATTTTTCCTCGTGTGATATTGTCAGTAGTGGATTTGTATTGCATATACTTGTGGGCGATTCAGTTCCTCTACGTAGTTTGTCTCTGTATATATGTCTCATTATGTTGAATATGTATTTTTCGTTGCCCAGGGTTTGCCATCAACATTGTCAATGGCATTATTTCTCTAAGTCGTAGCCAAGACTAAGTCATAGCCAAGACTAAGTCGTATGTAATTGTTATCCTTGAAATTTTGGCTTTAAATCCGTGGATAGGGATTGATCCTTCCGGTAGAAATGGAGACAAAGTTCTTGAAGGCATTGGATAGTCGTCGCAGAGTTGTGGTTGACTTGAAGAGAAAACAGGACGCCCATTGTGAAGCATACTCAGCTGGAGCTACCCATGTGGTGTTACCACTGGGGTCCACCAAGCTTTCTTCCGTTCACAACCTTGGGAAGCGGAGGAAATTGAATGAAGCGAATACCAGGTGTGGTGGCCACGTCTCACATTTTAGAAAATCTTTGCTTAAATATTATTCAAACTTCAAAAGAAGTGGCCCCCCACAACGCATTATGTGTTATAAGAATGGGGAATGGACCGATTTTCCTCAGAATTTTGTTGCATTGGTTAAGAAAGACCTTCAGATAAAAAAGGCGGCCACTGAAGTGGAGTTTGATGGTCAACGTTTTGTGCTTGACTTTTTGCATATGATGCGGTTGGACTTGAAGACGGGTTTACAGCAACCCATTGCCTGGATCGATGAAGCAGGAAACTGTTTTTTCCCAGAAATATTTTCTGATTATGATGAATTCCGTGAGTGCTGCCACCATGAAAATGAGAAAGATCAGGTTCATCTAGTTCGGGAACCTAATGGATCCAATGATATCAATCTGCAGCTTGAGATTGAAATAAACGGATCAGATTTCTCTAAGTTGAAGGAATCTGGTGGCGAGTCATATCCTCTTATTAAGAAAATTCAATTTAATCAGAAACCTACCGGCATCCATTATGATGAAGAAATTGATGGTAGTTGTGTTAAAGAATTTGATGGGGAAGCATGCGAGGCTTCTGGGGAAAATCAACCAATCAAGGAAGACATAGTCAAGATTGATCCTATACATGGAGGTTTAGATTTTTCTACTGTGAAGGAAATGTTTTTTAAGGGATTAAGCTCATCTATAAACGCTGATATAATTGAAATATATTTTAGCTCGGGTACTGCAATGCAAGCGCGTTTGGAACTATTTCAGAAACAGGTTGAAATTACCAAAAAGTATCGCGGGGATGTAAATGTCCGATATGCTTGGCTTTCATCTTGTAAAGGAGCTGTCTCTAGTATCATGACGTATGGGATTGGCCATTGTGGGACTTCCAAAATTAAGTCCACTTATGGCAATGGTGTTCATCTGACACCTGCAAATTGCACTCAGATAAGGTCAGTTTTTGTCTTACAGTATATATAAATTTTTAGATGTTGCATGAAAATATAGTGAATTTTTTCTTGTCTTGTGGTTTAAAGAAACTTTTCCTCCAATTCTGAGGTATCTTTTGTCTTCTTTCAAGTGTATGACTTCAGAATTTTTATATTTATAAACAAACTAAATAAATAACTAGTAACAGTAATGGTTTCAGAGTGCACTCTGCCTAGTGATTCCATTAGATCTAGGTTTGACCGTGTTTTGCATATATAGAACAATGTGCTTCTTATAAACCGGGACTCCATTCAGTTTATCAGATTTTGATCCAAATACTATTTGATTACAGAGAAATCGGTTGGGCTTTTAATCCAATAACTTAAGCAGAATCCAAGATCAATTCTGATATACTGGATATGGCTAGCAAACAATCTGATCAGATAATGATCCGTCCTGAATGGTGAATATAAAAAAAAATTACTGAATAAGTCTCAACTGTAGATTTGACATTTAATCTAATCATTGACAAGTGGACTATACAATGGAAGAGTTAGAGGAAATTGCCCTCTCTTCGTTTCTCTTCTCAGATCTGAAAATGGCTTGGTTCCTTTGAAGACCCTCTTCATGTGGAATATAGAAGGAATCATGATAGATAAATGATGAATTCTTTGCCAGCTGTGGTGTAGTTTTACTTGCAGATCCCGATAGATGGAAGTTGAAGAAAAAATGATTGGAGTATGATTTGACGAGGGCTCTTGATGTCCAGAAACTTCCATGAATGATGAATGCAAAGGCAGTAACATGTGCTCCAGATGAAGAAATTTGTGTAGTTGCAAAGACAAGGGAAAACAGCAGTGGCACTCTCTATCTGAACCTGCCTCAATTGTTTCTTTAATTTGTTGTTTTTGTTGCATATGATATTTCTTGTTTCGTTGAAATTTAACATTTTGCTCATGTATCATTCTTTCCTTGGGATTTGCTGTCTCTTTTTTTATTCTAGGGTTCTTTTCTTATTTTCATATGCTTCGTTATTTTCCTGATTAAATCAGTTCTTAGATTGAGTTTTCTTTAGTTTACACTTTTCCCCCTCATTGCTCTGAATCTATGATTCTTATTTTTCAGTTCCTAAATTTTCTAATTTGAATATGATGTACATGCCATCTGATTGGATCGCGTAAGTTATCCAATGGCCGATGGATCCAGGTTTGGATTACTAAGCTTCTGATCTGGCAGATTAGTGCATTGCGTTGGATTGGATGATTTGCTTAAAATGATCCGGTCCGGTGTGGTGTTTAGCCATTTTGCCTCCAGAAATCCATGAGAGAACTTCGTAATTATTATTTATTTTTATCACCAGATTTGTCATTTGAATACTTTTCTTGTAAAAAACGACATGCTTTCAAAGTGGTATTCAGGTTTTGTTTTTCTTACAGTGCAAGAAATTGTGATGTTGACGAAAATGGGGCACGGCACATGGTATTATGTCGTGTAATAATGGGAAACATGGAGCTTGTTCACCATGGGTCTAAACAGTTCCATCCCAGTTGTGAGGATTTCGATAGTGGAGTTGATGATACTCAAAATCCAAGACATTATATAGTATGGAATATGAATATGAATACACATATCTACCCAGAATGCGCTGTTAGTTTCAACATCTCTTCTGGTGCTGAAGGTGATATTTTAACCCTTAAGTTATTTAAATTTTAAAACCGCAGATATCCATCGTTTCTTTTTCTTATATATTTACATTTATACATGTGCTTTTATTGCATTAGAACTCGTATATTATGTTATTTATAATAAAAAATTTTATTGGCAAAAATATATACCACATTTGATCTCGTATATCATATGTTATATATGCTTCTTAGTTCTTAGTCACGGAACGTCCCTGGAAAATTTGGATGGTCAGAGACCAAGCAACCGATTGGCTTTCCAATTTTTTTATCTGAAAGTTTAAAAGTTGCCATTTTTTATAACATCCACAGTTGCTTATATATTTGCAGCTGTTTGCTATATCGGTCTTAATCACATTAAAGAGATAAAACGCAGTGGAAACCTGTGTGTGTAGGATTTAATATTATTTCTCTTTGGCTTTTATCAATAAATTAATAAACTTCCCTCTGAAACACTTTCAGCACTTGATATCTTTTGCTTTTCATTGTTCTTATAGGATTTCTGGTTGGAAAGGAGAGCAAGTTTGATATTTCAGGGGTCAACACTTGTCAAAGACCCGCGGTCCATTTACAGTTAGATTCCAGTCCAGCTGAATTGGTAACTATCCCAATTTCTTAAAATCTTTTTAACTTTTGATTTACCTTTGAATTTAATTTCTTCAATGTCCTATAGTTGGTGACCTGGCAACGGGTCGGTTCGGGTCGTGTTCGTGTCGGGTCTTAACGAATTCGTGTGGAATTTTGCTCCACCCGAACACGACCCGTTAGCTTAACGGGTTATGAATCCAATATTCGTACACGATTCGTTTTCCTAACGGGTGACACGACACGAACCTGTTAAGGTAACGAATCGTTTTCGGGTCTTAACGCGTTTAACCCGTTTAACCCGTTGTACCCGTTTAACCCGATATGAACCGATAGACACGTACCAATAAGACCCGTTAGCTACCAATAAGACCCGTTAGCTTTGCATAATTACATATTTAGCCCTCTCAAACTAAAAATATTATTTTTATTTTTCCCTACATATCTTAACGGGCCATAATGGTTACTAACGAGTCACACGACCCGGTATGACATGAACAGTATTCGGGTCTTAACGGGTTGTTATCGGGTGAAGCAAATTTAACCAACCCAATTCGTTATATTTAACGGGCTATCGTGTTAACCCGATAGTGACCCGTACCCGATAAGCCTCGACCCATTAACTGTTAATTTCGGGTCGTGCCGTGTCGTGTTATCGTGTCGTGTCACATTTTGCCAGGTCTAGTTGGTCCTTATTTTGGTTCCTAACTTGTAAGTGGAAAAATATTATGTTGGGACTCTTGCTGGATTGGCTGTGGGACTTTGCTTCTACTAGACCTGATAAATCTTTGATTGTCTTAGCTATATTCTGTCCGTACCGGATCAATCAGTGCTCCTATAGTTGTTTTCCTAATGTGGCATGTCATGTACTGCTGTACTATTGTTCTGGGTTTTAGAGTCGATGACCCAATTAGTCATTTTTCTGTGATTAATTAGTTGGCTTGAACAAGCGGAGGAGTATAGTGTGCATGGCCTTTTATTGATGATAAAAGAAATGGATGAACTGTAATCTTTGTTGTTGTATTAGGGATACATGCCCCCTCCACCCAATCCTTATCAACAAACAAATAATTCCACTCAGTCTAGAAAACGATTACCGACGAAGAAACTTTTTGATGTACATTAGGAAGATTGGCGCGTGAAATGGGGGAGAAAATTGGTGCGGTTTTATTATTGTTAAAATAAAGGAATATTTGGTTAGTAGTATTTTAGCAGTTAGGGAATAGTTAGACAGGTTATATTAGCCCGTGTAATAAATGGAATGTTGAAGATTCCAAATTAGGTCATGACTTGGGTCATAATAACTTAGGGATATTCTCTCCCTGCAACCTTATATTTGTTGTACCATTTTATTGGGAAAATCCATCAACTACTACATATTTTGAGGACCAATTGAGAGTCTTGAGTTCGATTCTTCTTTATTGATTGCTGTTGTAAATGCCTCCACATCCACATCAAATTGGTATCATGAGCGAACGCTGCTCTGAATGTGGTAGTTGAGTCATGAATATGACGAGGTACGATTGGGAGTCGTGTTGGAAGCCCTATTGCTTCCTTGTACCACCGCCACCACTGCCACAGTGACCACCTGACATACTCAACCCACCAGTCTCCACCGTCGCCAACACGTTATTACTCCACCACCTGAGCCTACTACTCAGTCCTTACTGATCCTCAGCCTGCCCCATCGTGCTCCCACCAAGTCTCCAAACAGATTTGTTTGGACACTTGATCCTATTTTTTTGGTGGCACAGGCTCATTCAATTACCCCAGCTCAAGGAGAAGATTTCTAAAGGAGGGGAAAATGAATCATACATGGGGAGATTGACGTGTGGACCGGGAGATAAATGTGGTGTATTTTATTTATATGGTTTTATTATTTTTAAAATAAGGTAATATCTAATTGGAAGGTTGGTTCCAAATGAGTTCATGGTTAATGTCACTACTTTAGTTATGTAATTTATGTTAGTCATGACATCACTGAACATGAAAATTCTCAATTCAAATATTCTTTATCCCTTAATTGGGAAAATCAATTAACTACCATATATTATTTTAGTCAACGAATTGGGAGTTCGAATTAAATTCTTCATTGGTGGTGTTGTTTGTAAACGAGGTGTCCGCATCACTTTTTTTTTTCATTATTTGTTGTCAATGGCCCTATGTATCGTCTTGAATTTGGAAGGAAAATCAGTATGCCGGTCTAGATGGAGGGAAACATTGATGGTTTGAAGACCATATAAAGAGATACCATATTTGGCTAGGGTTTTTCTAGGAGTAGTGTAGGGAATTGGGGGGGGTTTGCGTACCTCTTATTTGTGGAAGCTTTCAAAGTTCTTTCGGTTGTCTCAGGTTTCATAAATAATTGACGAGTTTTGTAAAAATTCTAGATTTTTGTTGGGTTATCGAGCGTTCCCTCGAGGAGGTGTGAACCTTTTAATGATTTGATTTGGACTTGATCACCATTTCCCATTTAGAAGGTGGAAGACTATATAGGATTAAGTGGAAGATGATATAGGATTATGATGTAAACTACACGTCAATGGCCAAGAGAATAAACCAAACATTTTCTGAGAGAAAGAATCAAGAGATTTCTTATATTAAAAAATGGAGTCTGTCCTCAAATGAGGCTTACATGGGGTATTAAAGGGAAGAAGTAGCTTAGGGGCCAAGCTAATATTCTAATTGCAAAAATGCCCTTACTAGCCTTTGCTACTTCTTACCCTAAATATTAAAGCAAAAGAAAATACAATTACATAACAAAATAAAAGAAAATAACAAATTTAAAATAAAATGCAATAAAACCCTAAAATGCGGCCCATTTCCATCACTCTCCCCTCTTAAAACCAAACTCGTGCTTGAGCGTTCAAAACAATTGGGGACTCGTGTGGAAATGCTAAAAAAATATGCCAAAAACTTGTGGGGGCCAAAAATAAAGTTCTAAAAGTTGAGAAGTGCTCAACCCACAAATTTCTCTTCTTCATACTTCTTCTCACGTACCAACCCTAGAAGCTTCTACCCGGGTCAAAAATCAATGCTTCGGAGCATCTAGATGGGTTTGGGCTTGGATTTGTCAGTTGAGGTTGTTTTTGAGCAAAACTAGGGCAAAACCCTAGGTGTTTGGGACTGTTAAGGGTTTCATGGGGGAGGGCGACCGCAGTGGGAGGGTTTCGGGTTGGGTCGGGTCGAGGGTTTTTTTGGGGTCGGGGTGACCGGGGAGAAAGGGTCGGGCAAGGGGTGGGGATCTAGGGTTTGGTCGGCGGGAGGTTTTAGGCCAGTGGGATGGTCGGCAGGTAGGGTTTTGGGGTCGGGCAGAGAGTGGGGATAGGCCAGGGGGTTTGGGTGGAGGGGGTAGACTAGGGTTAGGGTTTTGAATGGGTAGGCTAGGGTTTTGGATTTTGGAGGAGATGAGTTGAAAGAGGGCATCAATTTGTTGTTGGGTTTGTTTTAACTCTTCCAATCTACGCTTCAATTCTCGATTGATGTCTTCTTGATATCGATTTGATTTCTTTGGGGTCATTAAAAGTAGTGTACGATTTGACTAGCTACACACCAATACACCATTCGGGGGGGGAACGACACCTCACTCTGATACCAATTCGTCGTAAACTACATGTCAATGGCCAAGAAAATAATCCAAACACTATTTTTTAGTGAGAGAATCAAGAGATTTTTTATATTAAAAACTGGAGTTTGTCCTCAAATGAGGCTTATATGGGCTATTTAACGGGAAGAAGTAGCTTAGGCTCTAAGCAAATATTTTGATTACAAAAATGCCTTTACTAGACTTTGCTACTTCTCACCTTGAATATTAAAGTAAAAGGAAATACAACGACATAACAAAATAAAAGAAAATAACAAAAATAAAATAAAATGCAATAAAACCCTAAAATGGAACCCATTTCCATCCGACTATGGTTCATTTGACGACGGGCATCATGACATCGGGAAAGCGGCATGGATGGTTAATGGCTTAAGTGAGTGTCTCTGGATGAGCCAAGAGAATTTTGGAAATTTTGGGAAATTTGATAGTGTAACATTTTTCTTTTATTACCATTATTAGGAGAGATTAATTAGGATTTGTATTAGGTAATGGGATATTATCATATTAAATAGTTATCAATTAGTTTCCTATCATTGTTTGTTTCCTAATTTTGTTATAACTCTCATGGTTCAAAATCTCGGTCGCGGTCGACGTCTCGGACGTCCAATTTTCAACTCGGTCACTGTATCATGCGATACGCAGCGATATGCCGTTCCCCCTTTTTTCTTTAAACCACAGGTCAGGCCCACCATACAAGAGATTCATTGAGAGCCCAACTTACATTTGAAAGTGAGGTCCCAATCCACGTTAGCCGTGTGCGAAACAAAGAAGCAAACTTGCAAGTCGGTTCATCAGTGAACTTGTTGTTTCCCTGTGTTTGTGGTGATAAGATAGGGTCTTGGTGAATGGGATAAGCAACCCTAGCGACCCATGCAAAAGAAATCCTAGCCGCACATGGATCCCTATGGTGACAATCGTCCGGCTACTTAGCTGTTGGCGACTTCTGTCGTGAGTCTTCTTCGCTCCCCTCTTTATTTTTTTTCCCTTTCTTCTTTTGTCTTTTTTCCTTTGCCCCCGTTCTATTCTTTGGATCCCTACTTCACTTGTCATTTTTTTCCCGTTTTCTCTCTTGTTCTTTTTTCATCTTTGCCATAGATGGGTTCCTCCGGGGGTCAAAGATCTTCCCCGAGTTCCATAGGGCTCACCAGAATTACCATCTACTTTCAGGGTCAGGCTAACAACCAGTAGAGGTTTTCCAGCCTCCCTCTTGGTGGTGCTTCTTTATTCCTCACGTTTTTTTGTTCGAAAAATTCCTATGAGCAGATTTAGTCCCGATTCTGGATAATTTCACCCTTCTCACTACGGCCATGGGGCTCAACATTCTTCAGAGGAGTGGTTAGGGCTTCGGACATCAGTTGTTACTAGGGTAGTGGTTGGACTACGTGAAGAGGTGTTGGTGTTGGTGGAAGGAGCGCGACTGGGTCTCAAACCTAGGAAGAGAGGGTCGGTCATTTGAGCCTAATTTGGCTTGATCTCCCACGCGGCATTGAAGTTGTTGCGATTGACAGCAACAACAACAATTGGATGAGCAACTTGATACCAATGTGACGCAACACAAAAGATGACACAAAAAACAAGCAGAAATTATGGAAAACTCTCTCACCAAAATATGAATTGATTACAATGGGTGGCCAAAGGCATGGGGTGCCTTCCTTAGAGGTAAATGTAATGTGATCGCTTATTTGCTAATTGTAGTCTTTTCATTTTGTTCTTGTATGCTTATGTTTGAGCTAGTGGCTTTAATCCTTATTTGTTCACTCTCAGCCTAAGCCCCAATCCCATATAAACCTATTTTTTCCTTAGAATCAAGTGTAGAAACCTATACCCACGGTTCAAAGTCTAGGTCTCGGTATTGGTCGATATGCAAAGATATGCTATATAGAGCGGCCAAAAAATTTCGAAAAAAATTTAAAAAATTTCTAAAAATTAAAATTAGCAATGTGAACAAATTAGATCAGTTCAAAACCATTATTGATATGCATAAATTTGTCTAATTGATTATACTGATGCGCATCGAACTTGTCAGATTTAATATTCCATAACTGCAATAATGATATCTTGTATAAAAGAAAGTGAGTAAACAAAAATACATTTTAAAAGGACAATGTTACATTTATAAATAATTTTGAACTACATACGTCTAAAAACATAAAGACTTTTAGAGTAAATCAAGATGCATTAAAAATATATAATGATACATTTTCAAATAAAAGATGATACATTTATGACCAAGTATCAAGTAATCAAGAGACATTTTAAAGACAATGGTACATTTGTAAAGAATTTATAAAAAAATAAAGATAATAAATAATTGTTAAGTAAATAAAAATACATTTAAGAAAAGGATTTGTATTCTCTTTTTACAAAAAAGATGATATGACAGTTAAATTTTTTATTTTTTATGATACAAATGTAATTTGTTAAAAAAAGTATATGAATGTTATTTTATTAAAAAAAGTATATGAATGTTATTTTATTAAAAAAAGGATGATATGAATGTTATTTTTTTTAAAAGAGGATATGAATGCTATTATTTTAACAAATGCTATAAATAACATGCGTGCAAGTTTTTTTTACAGCTGTAAGGCTCATTAAAAAGACCCGGTGTAAGTTTTTTTTTTTACAGCTGTAAGGCTCATTAAAAGACATGCCGACCCTTTTTTTTACACAAACAAAAGAAAAAACATGCGTAAACAGCCATAAGGAGGGTTTGTTAAAAATGGCCGAAAAGAGGGTTTAAAAAAAACCGTGGGTTAGGGTTTCTTTGGCTCACACAGGAGACTAAGGAGGATTTGCTTTAAGGTTTAGAAAGAAGAGAGAATTCAACCGATTTAGAGAGAGGAAGAAGAGAGGCTAGTGTGTGGATTAAATCAGGTATGCTTTGGATAATGGTTGTCTTCTTTATTTATTGTGATCTTTTCTGCTTTTTTGTGTTTTTTTTGCAAAAAATCATAATCTCACCCGATATCTCGTCTTCAAACTCGGCCGAAACTTTGGACCATGCTTATACCCCTCTTTTTTTGCCTCTCTTTGATGAATATCATTCTCATGCCGATAAAACCTTAATGACAAACCTCTCTCATAATGCTATTTATGCCCAAAGTATTACATGTGAAAACATTCAGAATACCCCCATTAAAACGCAAGTTTTGCACCCCATCGCCCGTTCGTTCCCCATACCATTACTTTATGGCTGCATCCACCAAACTTGACTGGAGTGGAGCAAACTTTAGCTAGCTACGAGCCGAGCTTCGCTGCAGCTAAGAGAGCCTTTCGGTGGCTGAGAACTTCCAATTCAAGAAAATCCACAGTTTCTGCCCTAACTCCACGGCCATAGAGACTCCAATGGACCCACATCGAGAGTGTATGGTAGTGGGTTTTGGAGCCAACACATCTCAAATCTCCCCATAGCGAGAAAATATTGCTACTGCATCAAATTAAGACTCCTTGCTTGCATATCCTCAAAATAGTCCACCACATGGTCTTCCTTGTATCAATTAAATACACCTTGAATCAATAGGTCCTAATGTTCCTTTATTCATCAACGACAAATGCATGTGTGGAACTACCTCGAGTCAAAATCATCCGTTGACTCTGAAAGGGAACCCAAGCAGTGTTCTAAAAGGTGCGCTTAGGCGGTGCTAACGTGCGCCAATGTGTGATGCTTTTTAGAAACGCAACGCATAAGGGGTAGGCGTCTAAAAGACGCGCTTTTTTATAAAACGGCGTTGTGTGGGGACTTCAAGTTTTTTTTTTTGTTTTTCTTATCTACTAAGCCCTAAGTTTTTAACAAATTAAAAAAACACAATAGACTCCCTCTTTTCTGCTTATGATTCATGATGTTAACTCCAATTTTAATAGGGGGTAGGGGATTGGATCGGAGTAGGGAAGCCCCATTTTTGTTGGGTTTAATTGTGGTTGGGCATAAATGAGTGGGGGAAATGTTTTGGTCGGAGGTTTTTTTTGATGGTTCTTGTGTTTTTCAGGGTTTGGGGGAAGGTAGGAGATGGTGTTCCATTTGACAAGGTGGTGGTAGGAGGTGGAGGGAGGTGAGGGTGGAGGATGGAGGATGGAGGATGGAAGAGGCTAAAAGAGTTGGTATCCCCCCTTTTAGCGGTGATGAAATTAGGGTTTTCATCCACCCGATATTTATCAATCTAAAAATTGAAGGGTTGCGTTGAAATCACAACTCGATACCCATTTCACCTACCACGACGAACACTACGAACAAACGCAACTTTGATACCAATTTGACGTAAATCTAAGGATGCAGAAGCGTTATTATTATAACTACACACTAACTACTAACTACACACCACCATCATCACAAATAAAACTAAACTAGGAACAAGGGTTTTTTTCACTCTCTATATTCTTTTTTTCAATATTCAAGTTGTGAGTACAAATGAGGGCCAAGGGCCTATTTATAGGAGAGGTAAAGACAAAAAAGGACAACTAATAACTAAAAAAGACTAATTATTACCAAACATACTTGGAGACTAATTAAACACTAAAAATAAAAGAAAATGACAATAAACTCTAAACTAAAAATAGAAAAAAAAGATAGTATTCTCCCAGGAGCACAACCATGCGCCACTTGTCTCTACGGATCACCATACACATCATCTTCATTCTTTTATCTAGTCATTAATTACTTGTTGACTATATAATTAGTAATGGATTAGAAGAATTTAGTTTAACTAGCTTGCCCAACACATAATGCAAATGCTTGCTTCAGCATGTAATGGGTGGAGGCTATTTATAGCAAAGGCTAGAAAGGATATCTCCTCACAAAATCGACGTGGGACAAACTTCCTATATATCGTAATGGGTTATAATGATTAAATATCTCTTGAAGGGTAAACGACCCGATAGAACCTGTTAGTGTTAATGGGACAAGCGGGTCTAATTGTGTCTGGTTGAATTCCGGAACCCAATTCGTTATCTTGACGGGTTTATTGTGTTGACCTGTTATTCACCCGAACCCAACAAGCCTGAACTCTATAATTTATAATTTTGTTTTGTGTCGTGTTATTAGGTCGTGTCGCATTTTGATAGGTCTTATTCTCAACCCAATCACCAAATAGATCCACATATTACCTTTGAATGATGTTTTGAAACCCTAAACCTCACTTTATTGTATTCTCTCAATGTCAATAAACCTCTAATGAAAACACCCATACCTCCACTAAAGCGCAGCTTTTGCACCCAACACATCAACCTCGTGACGGCAGTCACCGAGCTTCGCTGTAGCGAAGCAAACCTCTGCTAGTTGCCAACCAAGCTTCGCTGCAGCAAAGAGATCCTTAGTTGACCGAGAACTTCCAATTCCTGAAAATCCAAAGTTTCAGCCTCAACTCCGTGGGCAGCGAACCTCCAGAGAACCCTGGGAGTGGATTGTGATAGCAACACATCACAACTTAGTCAATTTTTCATGCAACATAGGGCTTGGGTTGATAGGGGTATGCTTAGCATGGGTTAGCTTGATGTTTACTTCAAGATGTATTTGGTTTGAACTCAGCCAGGGAAATTTGGTTAATAGATTTATAGATATTTAAAAATTCTTCAGTTTTTTTTTTTCCCTTTATAATTTGGATTTTACTATTTAGTGTGATGGTTGACTTCTGGAATCAATGTTTAGGCTGAACTGACTTTAGCTCATTAGTTTTCATTAATAAGAGCCTAGTCCCCAATTTATTACGTGTCCATTGTTTTACAATTAGATATCTACCACATCACTGAAATATCACTGCTCAATATTTAATTACATATATAATAGTTGGCTGTGGGGAGGGGTGTGGGGAGGGCGCGGTACATTTTAATCTATGGGTGTGGGGAGGGTGCGGTACATTTTAATCTATACTTACAAAGTCCGGTGTGCACGTAGCTTGTGCTTTTGAAACACAAATGACTCTAGGCAATGGATATCTCGGCTCTGGCATTGGTGAAGAACGTATCAAAATGCTATACTCGGTGTGAATTGTAGAGTCCTGTTAATCATTGAGTTTTTGCAACGCAAGTCGCGATAAGCCACTAGGGTGGTCGGTTTTTATTTTTCTAAAATACCCATAATTAATTCATTTTAAGCCTTTCAAAATTAGGTTATAGCTGTGATTTATTTTCAAGACCTTCTATGTTTTACTAAGACTAAGCTTCCTTCACTTTCCTTAACTAGCACCATTTTACAAGGTCTGAAGAATCATGCATTATGAAGAATCATACCCACAATACTTCCTTATATACAAAAGTAGGGCCTAAGTTGAAAACAATTCATTTAAGTCGACAATAAACTATAAAAATATGGAAACCAAATTCTAATAACTGAAATTTTGGGAGCTAGAGCCAGATTTGATCTAAACTTCGGAGTCATAAGACAGAGGGCTATTATTTATAATACTATTGAGGCCATCAACATTATGCACATTAAAAAAAATGTTGAGCTTGGGTCTATTTGAAAAAATTTTAATGCCCATTTCTTGCAGTGTTTATGAGCTTGGGCCTAACGTAACTGTTATCAAGCGCATCTAAGTTTGAGAGGTAGGACCAAATCCTCCTGGACAGCTCGTGTTTACTTTCTTAAGTAAAATATAGCTCTAGCTTTCTTTAGTTATAAAGAAACTTGTTCGAAGCGAGGGGCGAGGGTGGAGCCACAGCTTTTTTCTGGGGCGCCCCTCCCACTTCCACCTGAAGTTTAGAAAAATTATTTGGCACAAGAATTAAGATACAAACTGACATGACACAACATATTTTTCTTTTACCTAACAAACATAACCCACTTAAATCATGGTATGACACAACATGGTTCGTACTCTTCACACAAAATTAAATATGACACACGATACGAAATAAATGACACAACACAAATAACTCGAGTCATAATTTTGACATGAATCGTACTGAACCCAACTAGTCTTTGTGTCAAAAAGTTCAACACGAACAGGACATAATACCTTAAACCGACTCCAGTGTTCATATGAATGATTTAATATTGTAACTAATTTCACTTCCATTTTTATCGTCTTTCTTGATTAAAATTTAGCTGTATATCCCCCCAGTAAAATCATGGCTCCTCCACCGGTGCCAAGGGTTGTGGAGGTGTGATCCTGTTCTGAATAGACTGATTGGGCTCCTGCCCCACAATGAGCTGATCTTTACTCTCTACATTTTTATTTATTATGTTTTTTATGGAAGAGAGACGAACCCACACGTTTCATTAGAAGGAAAAAGGCATAGATCATACTCTTCACCTTAGTCTTGTCTTTCGTGTAACTGCATCAAGTTTCCTTGTTTATTTTAACTGGTAACTTCTGTATATTCTTAGGGAAATGATGCTCGCCAGATTCCACTTCAGAGAACTCAAGAAGAAGTTATTAACTCGAGTTCAGGTTCAGCAAGGACTCCCAAATCCCCTTGGATGCCTTTCCCTATGTTGTTTGCAGCCATCTCAAATGAAATTACTCCCATGGATATGAATCGTGTTAAGAATAATTATGATATTTTCAGGGTATGTCCAGTGATACAGGCATATGTTTTTCTTTTTCCTTTTCTCTGGCATATGTTCTGTTTGAACCTTTTTTTCTTGTACCCTTTTGCCCTTGGATCGTGACAGAGGAAGTTGATAAGTCGGGATGATTTTGTCAAAAGGTTGAGGTTGATAGTTGGTGATGCGTTATTGAAGTCCACAATTATTAACCTTCAGAGCAAGGTATGGTCTTCACTCTTTTAGTTGGTCAACTTTTTCACCTAATTGGTGATAAATTTTTTATGATATAGGGCCAATGGAGTGATTATTAAGCGTTAAGAATAAATAGATTATGCACTTTTAGGACTTAAAATAATATTGGTTATGGATATAGGGCAACAAACATTTTGTTTCCATTTTTAGCCCCTATTTTTAATTTATTGGCTGACGTGGCATGCTGTGATTGGTTGACGTTTTATGGATATGGGTCCACGCCAACGGTTTTAATAAAAAATAAGGGACTAAAGTTGTCCTATTTCCAGAATACATATTACAATATGTCCTAAATTTACAAAGCCCCTAAAATTATTTGGTTTCAGATTAAGCTTTGGTAGCTATCTATTAAAAGCACGTGCAACATTCCTCAAGACGCAAAAATGCAAATAAAATTTTAGAATGAAGTAAAACCAACCCTCTTTGTGATCCTTTTATGGGTGGATATTGGAGAATAAAGAAGTAGAGTCAATGATCTAGTTTCTTATGTGGGTTGTATTACATTTACCTCCTTTATCTCTTTCCGTATGTTTAATCGATATCTTTGTGAAAATAACTTCATCTTTTTGGTCGGCTTCTCCTAGAGATCAGTATCGTTGCAAATGAATAATTCCTGAATGAAGTCCTATATTAGAGTTTACATTTACAAGTATTGGACTATATATATATATATAAGGAAAGGATCAAGTGAGGTCCCAGTTTGAGGACCCGAGGATTTTTTAAAATAGAAAAAAAAAAATTTTGGGCCGATTTTTTTTTTTTTTTATGATTTTTAGACATTTCAATAGGACCATAAAAAATAATCTGCTCAAAATGATTTTTTTTGCTATTTTAAACAAATCGGTCAAACTTTGTCAGTTTTTGAGTTGTTAAAAACTAACAAAGTTTGACCGATTTTTTTAAAATAGTAAAAAAAATCATTTTGAGATGATTTTTTTTATATGGCGCTACTGAAATATTTAAAAACTATATAAAAAAAATTAGTTCAAAATTTTTTTTTTTACTATTTTGTCAAAATTGGTCCGCGCCAGCGGTATGCAAACAGAGGTCCTCATGAGATCCTCTCTCTCTCTCTCTCTCTCTCTATCTATCTATCTATATATATATATATATATATATATATATATATATATATATATATATATTTTTAATTTTGTTTTTGGTCGGAAAAGTTTCAGAGGAAGTAGTCTTTGTTGTTTAGTGAATATTCCATAACTAGCTGAAAATATTAGGGGAAATTACTCTTAGGTCCCTTGTAAACAAATTTTAAACACTAAAGGAATTTTAACAAATTTTAAGCACTTAGGTCCACTAATTCTCTTCTTGTAGAAGTCCACTCTAGTGGCATAAAAAGTGGACCTAATAGTAAATTGCCCTTAAATGTTTAAAAATTGTTTGCGAGGGACTTAATTATAAATTGCCCAAAATATTATTGTCCAAACAGTGCCTAATATATCAACTAGTGAAGAATTACTTCTAGTGACAACTCGAGCTTATGTTGTGTTTATATTCATATAGTATCATGTAGTTCGATGCAACAAGCTAAGCCCTCAACGCGCGGGGTCGGGTTCATTGGTCCATTCATATGGTTTATTGGTCTTTGCAGGTTAAATCGAAGTGTGAATTGGATACACCAAAAAAGGATCTAGAAAGCTCAGTTGGGGTGTAAAAGATCACAGCGTCTCTCTTTGTTGGCCCGTTTAACGTGGCAGGAGTTTTATCTATCGGAAGAAAACAAGGTTAATTTGGTCCTAAAAAATGCGTCGACATGGAGTTGTTAATATCTTGATGCAACTGATATGTAGGTTTTTTATAGTTTCTAGTAGTGTTTTTATGGTTTCTAGTAGTTTTGAACTCGTTAAGTTTTTCTGCTGTTCTCTTTAGCTAGTAATGTTAATTACTCCTTAGATTTGTTAAACTATTACACACTATTCAGTGAAACTTGTTTGGATGCTGCTCTATAACTTTGCGGATAAACTTTCATTGGGTTATTGTGTTAGGTCTGTCTCTCTCTAAAAAATCTGGAATTTCTCATATATATATACACACACACACACACACACACACACGTATTTCTGCTCTCATTTTCTTTGGGTCTTCTTTAGCTTTTTCTGATGCAATGATATACTTGTTTTCTCTAAAATGGGGTAGGGAAAGTTGAGTGTTACTTGTCAATATGGGGTAGGTAGGTTACTATTTAAAAAGTAGACTTGTTTTCAAATTTGCAAGGGTAATGCTATATAATTTTCTAACGTGTTAATACTTGAAACTTCTTTGACAATTTTTAAAATGACTACAATTAATCTAAATTTTTTAAACATTATATATATAATGTTGTCAGAAAAACACTAGGATACATGTACCCCGAATATTCCATGTGTAACTTTTAACTTTGAGAGAGCTTGTGTGTACATAATATAAGAATTGTTGTGTATATAAAACAGTGATTTGTGATTTATTCTACATATGTATCCCAATATTACATTGTTTCCCCTGTTTAGCTCGTATGGGGGAGTCCAAAAGGATCATTCGTGTGGAGATTTAGGGTTATAAAGAAAAGTGATTTGTGATCCATCTTATGTGTACATGTCAAATTAAGGTTGGGACTCAATTCATAGTAAAATTGTTGGATTTCGGGTGGTGTTCGGGGGAGGTTGTTTGATATTAGAGAGAGGGTGTTAGTGGATGGATAATGGATGTTGGTGTTTTAGAGAGAAATTGGGTGGATTTTTGTGGAGGATTGTCTCTTTTGAGAAAGAGAGATGGAGAGAGATAGAGTATACAGTGAAGGATGATTTTTTTTCTCTGTGTATGTGTATATCTCGTATGTAGTTTAATGTAAGACCATCTCCAAGGCCTTTGAGCATTTTATTCACCAAAATGCTCAAATATCATTTAGCTCCACCATTAACGGGTGGCTGATCCAAGACATTGTGTATGCCTCATCTTCTGTAGGCAGCTGGAGCACAAAACATCGCACGTTCCAATGCCACATGAAGTTTCAGTTTAATTAGCCTAGTAACGAAGTTGGGCAACATTTCAACAACCTACCCATTTCCCTCTAGCAAATTCCTTCACTTTGTCACTTGTAATCATTCAACACAAACTTCATGATGAATCGACTTAGGGGACATGTAAGTAGACAATACATTGATTTTCATTGTGCATCGTCCTTGGTCACGATTTTGGCTTTTCGGATGACGATGATATTACGGAGGCATCCCATTACATTGTTGACAGAGATGCATTGGTCGTCAAGGGGATTGGCCAACGAGGTACAAATGCCCTTTAATTTTTTTTTACGTTTAGTTTTACACTGATTGTAATAGTTTAATAATTTAGTAAATTAGTAAACTAATTGTTTAATAATTCATTATTTTTTTTGAAACTAATAATTTAATAAATTAGTAAGTTAGTAAAATTTTAAATTAGTAAGTTAGTAAATTGATAAATTAGCAAGTTAGTAATTTAAAATTTAACAAATTAGTAAACTATTATGTAAGAGCAAAATTTATAATTGCTCATTATTTAATATTAGTCTAGGCTATCCCGTTATATCCCACTGTACCATCATGAACGTTCTCAAATTTTCAATTGAAGAAAAGTTAGTGATCGTATGCAAGAATCGAAGATCAATCGTTACTACTTTACCCGAGAAGTTTATGAGGAGGTTTTAGCAATCTTATTTTTTTCAAGGGTCTTTTTAAGAGTTTGAATATTTAAATATTTTTCAAAATGTTTTTTTTTTATAGTTTTTTGAAAAATTTGCATGTTCATTAGAATGATCTTAGATGTCGTTCGAACGAGTTTCCTTTGCTCGTTAGAATGCCATGACGTTTCGTTCGAATGAGTTTTATCGCCCCAACTTTGGCTCTAGAATGTCGTTCGATTATTCGTTAGAAGTGCGTTCGAACGAGATTGGGTACTTCATTCGAACGAGATGTGACTTTGTTTGAATGAGCACGCGTGATTTTATTTTTTAACTGATTTCAAATGCAATCTTTCAAGCCTATCATTTGGAGTAGATGCGGAAATGCATTTGTTTTGAAGCCATTTAAGAGTTCTTTTTGTGATCAAACTCTTCAAAATTTTCATCCAAACCCCTTAAGATCGTTTAAGATCACTTTACCAAACCAAGAAGAACATATTCTCAGTTCTAAACCTTGTGGAGATTATTTCTCTACAGCTGATTTATGGAGTTGAGGCTCTACGGCTGAAGAAGAAAGGAATTACAATTCTTGAAGCTGATAAGTGGATACCGAGACAAGAGCTGGTTGTTGTGGATGGTGCTGAATTGTACCGTATACTGTTGAAGATTCGAAGACACTACTGCTTTAAATTTAGTGGAGCTCTAAGTTGTCTGTAAGTATGTATTGCTCTGTCAAATCTAAACACTGCTGAATATAGGTTTTGCCAGAAAGAGATTTTTCCTCTATCTTCTTCTCATTTTATTTTGGTTTGTGTTTTGACTTCACATTATCTTGCATGTTCACGTAAGTTTAATCAAGATAAAATTTGGTTAAAAAAGGTGTGACCTACTGTACGGATTATCCATATAACCCGCATTTTCATATTAGTATAATAATTTAATAAATAAATATTTTTTTAATTATGTTTATAAAATGTTATTTTAATAAGGAAATCCTAGACATAAAGCTTTGGTGTGATGAAACATGTCCACAAATGGCGGAAGTATATGTCAGAGGTAGGTGTAGGTTAAGCTTTTACAAGTTTCATTGTTGAGCAGATTCAGGTAGGTATTTCCAGTGCAGTATTACTATGCCCTACATTTGAACTAATTGAGGCCTCATTTTAGAATTGCTTGAGAGGTGGTGGGACACAACTCATACATTCTACTTCATGTGCACGGAGGTAATGTTCACCTCTCTAGATTTTATCATGCTCACGGAGTTGGAGGATGGCTAGGGGGAGATTGTTCTCTCCGACGATGACTACGAGACATTCGAGTATACCGGATAGTGTCTCCCTAAGGTTGTGGAGGGGCATATCTCATATAATATATATGTCATATAATATAGTCCAATTGAGTGGGTTACCCAATTATTATATGGGCCATGTGCGTTTTTTTTATAAATTTTTTATGCTTTGGGCCTCTTGTTCTTAATAATTGAAAATAGTGTTATCTTGTTGGGTTAGATGGTCCCACTGATAGACTTGGGGTAGTTAGATTGATTCGATTGGGCCAAAACATTATGGCGCATGTGTAAATTGGTTTGGACTTCGCATGTCGGCGTGGAAACCTACGTGGCATTTCACACCGGTCACCGCAGGTGAAAAGATTCACTTGGATACTACTGATTAATCTCATTTAGTTGATTATGTTTAATCAAATTCCCTTTTAGTTTTGCGGCATTATTAATTTCATTAAATTCATCCAAAGTTATTTAATTCCATTAAATTGTGTCAATTTATAGTTTTAGTGGTTCGAATACTTGGGTTGCATTCACCCATTGATTCGAGCATGGGAGTGGGATCACAAGAAGATCACTACTGAAGTTCACAACCTTAGTATGGCTTTTAGTCAGGTGGAGTTGAGGACAGCTACAAGGCTCTTATGGCATCCATGGGTTCTGAGCCAGCATTTAAGTAAGGACGAGGTGGTGCATTCTCAGATCCTGACACGTCAGTGGGTGGGACGATATCATTGCTTTTTTTTTCTTTTTTAAATTCTCTGCTATTATCGCGACATTCCATCTGCCCTATAATGCCTCCCCGCGACAGTTGGTTTACCCTGTGTGTGTAAGATACGCTTGCCCAAGCAATAGATTTAAGATTATTTTGCTCCCTCATTTGTTGCTTTTAATTGAAAATAACATTTTGGTCCGTGATATGAAGAGCCAAAATGAGTAAAAGCATCAAACATAACATCATTTATCTATTTTTCTTAATGCCTTGGAGATGGTTTAAATTGAGAAATAATTAGAATAATTTTTTCATTAAAGTTGTATGACACATCAAGTGTTAGTTGTGTGATTTTTTTTTTGGGTTAAAATTTGAATGAAATTGTAATATAATGCGATGAAGTATGTGGATATGATAGATAAATGGTGTTTCTAAGAGCACCACAACATTTACTTCAAAATAGTACAAGGAAAAAAAATGATTTTTTGCTAAGGACCACCACATCATATATATATATTTTTTACACACTATTTTCAACACAAAATACTACACATTTTCTCTCTCTACACTATACTCCAAACTCTCTATTTATCTTCTTCAACAAATCATCTTCAACCAACCATCTTCAACATTATTAAATAACTAGGGTTAAACTCCCCCTTTATCTTCAACAAATTATCTTCAACCAACCATCTTCAACATCATTAAATAACTAGCGTTTGTTATTTAAATATTCAAAAATCAATGAATATTGCGCCAAAAGACAATGACAACACCTCAAAATAAAATGAAAACTCCTAAAATCACATTTTTCTTCTAAACTTTGGGTCCCATTATATATATATATATATATATATATATATATATATATATATATATATATATATATATATATATATATATATATATATATTTGTTTATTCATAGGGATTGAAAATATAAAAAATCGCAGAAATCTTCTAGTGGTTCGGGGTCGGGCCCCCGAAAAAGATGATGATTTTCGAGGTGATTATCCTGAATCAAACTTAATTTTTTTTTGAAGAATAGTTTTAATTGGGGATGATTATGCCGAATGGAATGCATATATTCGGGATGATTATGCCGAATGGAATGTATATATATATTTTTTGAAGAAAACTTTTCATTCGGGATGATTATACCGAATGAAGTTTGAATCCAATTTTTCATACCATATTTGATTCGGGGCAAACATGACGAAATTTCGTTCTTTATTCGGGGTCTTTATACCGAATCACTGGGTTATCAGCTAGGGTTTTGTACACTAGAGTTTATTGATTATGCGGTATTTTCTCAACATATGAGGAGTATTAAACTTTTTTTGTACAAAAAATTAACACATTATTGTTGTTAAACATATATTTTTAATAGGTTTAACATGTTTTTCAAAGGTTTAAGATATTTTTCATAATGAATAATATATCAAATAATGTCTATTATATATGTTTTGATGACTACAATCTTGTTTGTATGGTGCTGAATGACGATTTGATGAAGATCTTTGAAGCTTTGGAGGTTTAGACAATGAAATTAGTTTGTAGTTCGAAGTTGAGAGGTTTTGAAGTTGAAAGGTTGAGAAGTTGAGATGTTTGACTGTGTAGAGAGAAGCAAAGAAAGTGGATAAATGATTTTTTACAACTTTAAATATGTGGTAGCGCTTTGGTGGTATTTGGAAGTAACTACTAAAATCAAGTGGTATTTTATAGAAAAAAAGGAGTTGTGGTATTTTGAAGTATTATTTGGGGTGCCCTTAAAAACACCCTAGATAAAAAAGTGTTATAATAATTTATTCAAGATATTTTAAATTCAAAAAGGCAAAGGAACTCATGAATAAAATAAAGAGTAAATTGTTTCCGTGACTATTAATGTATACAAACTAATTCTTGAGCCTTTAAAAGTATATATTGTGCCTATTGAGCACTAAATGTATCTATGTTGTTTTAATTTGACTCTTCCATTCATTTATTTTTTGTACTGGTGTTCCATATAAACTAAGGGACGTGGAAGGAAGGAAAATGGAGGAAGGGGAAGTGAAATGAAAAAAATATTTTCCTTTGTTAGATATAGAAGGAAAAATAGGAGGGAAAAGTGGAAAAAATTTATTTTCCTTCCTAACCCATCAAATTGTATCCCAAAAAATATATGAGGAAAAGTGGAAGGAAAAAGAAATATGGAAACATTTATCACTCATATAGAAATTAATTACTATTATACCCCTTCTATATCATTTCAAATTAATTCAAGCATTTTAATTTAGGGCTATTATTGGTAAAGCACATAAATTTATTTTTTCCAATCTTCCTACCAAACACATGTAATGATAGTTACTTTCCGTCCTACTTTCCTTCCTTATTTCTTCTTGTTTTCCTTCCTTTCACTTTTCCTTCCTTTCTACCAAAGGGACCCTTATTCTTAATTTTCTTCTTTTTCAAGTTTGAGTAATTACTCTATACAAGATCACAACTGGTCTTACAGTTACTTCATTTGTCTCAAGTCCTCAGTTAACATTCAAAACTTAAACAAGTTGCTTGAAGTCTAGTTATTATGGAGATGTTTGATCAGTTGTACTTTATGTCTTAGTTTAGTAAACAAAAATACAAAAAATAAAACAAAGTGAAATTTGAAAACCCAGAGTATGAAGAAGAAAGAACAAAAATATATATGAAATAACAAGCGATTTGGTATCAATACATTTTTTGGTAACACTCTAAGCCACACGTACTAAAAATAGAAAACAAAAGAGCAGTTTTAGTTTTGATGCATAGGTAAAAAATACTAAGTGGCGAAAATTCTACAATTTATGTAATAATACGAACTTTATTATCTCTAGAGTCACTCCTCGTTTAACATTTAAAATTTGAACAAAGTATTGATCCAAGTTTAGTTATTTTACTAAAAGAATCTCATCTTTTCCAAAATCCTCTATTCCTTGGATTTTATTTATATTTATCCCTACTTCATTTTCATGGGCAAAAATACTTATTAAGGATTGTTGAATTATTCTAATTGCCAAGGGGAAAAAGTACCATTTTACCTCTAATTCGTTGAAGTTAACGGAAAATGGACGTAAGGCCACCTTGAAACAACATAGATACCTAATGGGCTCAATATAATTTGTTTGCATACTTTAGGGCCGTATAGTTAATTTACAACATGTCAAGATCAGCTCCTCAGGAAAAAAAAATAAAAATAACTACAAACTATTTTGACCAACTAAAATTTATAGAGGCGTAAGGGTTAGATAATTAAAATTCATTCTATAACCTTGAGTAATTTTCGCTAGAACTGTTCCCCACTCAGGCGCCAAAAAACCTGCCTCCACAGTGCGTTTCTTTTTTTTTTTTACTTGTTTTTAAATTTTTTCTTCATGTTTTGAATTATTATTAATTATACCCGTAAAGCTTACCTTTCAAAGTGGGTGTGCGACACAAGGCTTGCCACCACAACACCGTCTTTGCCTATTGATAGCTACGGGTAGCAAAGGGCGCGCTGTGGGTGAGTCACTAAATTGTCAAGTCTTAACAAGTCAAAACACGAACTCACTCAATAACTAACTTAATATAATAACACAAGATACGATAATACTACATGATACGATATGAATTTAGGTTTATCTGATTTGAATTAATATTGGGTCAACATGATAGACCATTGTGATAACACTTCGAACTAAAAAGTTTTGATATACTCAGTTAGACTCGTTTTTTCGTAATATTTGGGTAAGAAATATTTAGTGTTTGAGATCCTATTACTAATAACATTTGAAAAATTTAGAATGTAAGAATTTATTCTATTATTTTTTATGTAGAATTTTAATTTTAACGGGTGTCAATGGTTTGGATCACATGACTTCTCCACAATAATAATTCGGATTTGAGTTTGTTATTTGTAAATGATTTATTAACGGGTTGTGTATGAATTCAAGATTTTTTGACAAGAAATCGATATCACACTATTAGGACAACGAACCATTTGAACTTTGTAAGAATTACAAAGTCAAAATTTTGATAAATTTAAATAAAACTTATTTTTTTAACACTTCCCTTTTATCTGTTTTTTAATTCTCAAACCTTTTCTCTTTCCCGGGCTCTCTAAACTACAAAATACTAAAAAAATGTTTGTGATATCTTTAGAAAAGAAATAAATTAGTGAAGAGAGAGAGAGAGAGAGAGAGAGAGAGAGAGAGCCCGCCTTGAATGCCGGGCAGACAACGATAGGTCTCCCTGTCCTTAAGGAGAGGGGTTGGGACATAGCAGTGATAGTAATAAGAGTATGGTCTCCATCAATGCCAAGCCCTCATTCCCAGACGTATATATATATACATACATACATACATACATATTTGTACATCCTAGCCCCACCTCTGCCCGCTAGATGTGCACGAAAAAGAACAAAAGCCTGCACCACTTATACATACATATAAATGCATAATTGATTAAAGTTGAATGAATGGGTGACAGGAGGAGTCTTTAAAACAAAATAAAAAGGTCCATGCAGCCAGTAGCCAGTGTCAGGTCAGCGAGGGGTCAATCATAAAGCAATGGATTGCTAAATCATTGATGATTTTGGTCCATATTTCTCTCTCCTCCGACATCATCTGTCTGCATTCTGTAAATCTATACATATGTCCTTATCTCTTTTGACCCTAGTTATTTTTTTATTTTATTTTTCATTTTTGGTAATGAAACGTCAATGAATGCTTATTTTATCCTCTGTATAATACTATGCTCTTTGTTCTGTCTCTCTCTTTATTTATATCTATGTTAAAAGAGGATACCATTTGGCTCCCGCGAGAATCTCGCCTTGTTATACGTTGCTGCTACAGATATTAGTAGTGTGGTTTTGTTTTGTTGTTTTCTCTAATTTCTTTGTTTTGCTCTCCTTTGTCTCTTATAAAATGTGGTAACCAACGCATGTCTAATGTTTTGTGTAGCACTTCACCTTGGCTTGGCAACGGGTCGAACGAGATTCAGATCCATTTAATAAGCATTTAATTGGATTCGAATCTTCATCGGGTCTATAATATTAAATTTTGATTCGGATTCAAAATAGATTTTTGATTCGGCTCCGGATCTGACCAGATATATATTTTTATTTTATTCCACTTCTTTATTTTTAATCTTAGATTAAAATATTTTTGTAATATATTATAGTATATGATTAGTATAAACAAAACATATATTACTTATATTTATTATATACATAAATATATATTTTTATATATAATACTTACATGTTATATTGATAAGATATATATATATATATATATATATATATAAAATAATAATGTACAAGGCGGGTCGGATCTTCGGCCTTGAGAGGGCAGCAATCTCTCCTGATCTTCCCATTAAAGCCGAGGATCTAGTGCTCGTTGTTGCTCACCATTCTTCTGAATCCACCCAGCTTACTAAACGGATCGTAACTACCATCAGTGAAAATTTCAAGCCCTATAGAAGAGACAAAACTAGGGAAGATGCCAGTATTTCTACCCCGGATTCGGTCCAACGAATCCTTGGTTTTGGAGCTAGAATATAAGTCCAAAGCCAAGGCATTGGAGGAAGCACAAACCATGTCCGGGGTAATATTAGATTTTTCAAAAATACGTTTATTCCTAGCATTCCAGATATGCCAAAGTGTAGATATGAATATAATAACCGCGTGTGGTTCCCCCATATATTATCTCTAAGTCAATCATGGAAATTAAGGTTAAAAAGAGAGGCCCATTTATCTGGTGTGAGAATAGATTTTCAGGTTGCCGAAGCAAGATGACAATTATGAAGGACATGATCAATATCTTCATTAAACGCACAAAAATCGCAATTCTTCGATTCCGTTAATCGGTGGTTAAATCTTTGACAATTAGTAAGAAGTTTATTGTGAAATATAATCCATAGGAAGGTTTTAAATTTAGGCGGGACTTTAATTTTCCAGATTTGTTTCCAATTAATTAAGGCAGACGTGTTAAGGTCCAACTTGGTAATAGCTTTATAGCAGGAATCGATAGTAAATTTACCATTAGGGGACGACCCCCAGCTTGGGCAGTACGCATTCCCCGAGGAGTGAGGGAGGGGAGTGTTTAAAATGTTCTCCGCAGTGTTATAGTCAAAGTGATCATTTATAAGTTGTTTATTCCAGGTCCCATCCTTGATAAGGTCGCTAACGTGGGTGGGGTGGTTTTGGTTGAAAACCCTAAGGGTGGGAATTAACCCCCTACCCATCCACTAATCCTTGTATATGTTGATCGAGTTGCCATTCCCAATAACCCATTTCGTATTATTTATAATGTCGTCTTTACTCTTAAGGATGCCACACCAGATATGGGAGGCATGCGTTTTTCGTGTCCAATTATTAGGGTTGCCCTGGGTTTTGTATTTAGCACTGAGGACACGGACCCAGAGGGCGTTTTTATCATTCATAATCTTCCAACTAATCTTGGAAACAATCGCGCGGTTATTTTCCTCACTGGATCTAAGACCCAAACCACCTAACTCTTTAGGGCGATAGGCGGTATTCCAATTCACCAGGTGAATTTTCTTCTTCTCCTCCGAGTCACCCCACAGGAAGTTCCTATTAAGTTTGTTCAGTTTCTCATTAATCATTTTCGAGAGAAGATTAGTTTGCATGTTGTACACAGGGATGGAGGAAGTGACAGCCTGAATGAGGGTGGTCCTTCCTGCGAGGGAGAGAAGCTTGGCCTTCCAGCCCACAAGTTTCTTTTGGACCTTTTACACAATAGAGGCATAGTGATTGGGGCTCATTCTCTCGTGGATGAGGGAGGTACCAAGATAGATACCCAGGTCAGAGGAGATATTAATCCCACATCTTCTGCTAAGATCGCGGGCCACTGGTCTAGGGGTGTTAAGGGAGAAGAAAATTTTAGACTTCGAGAGGCTTAGGGATTGGACCGAGATATTACAGAATAGGTTTAAAGTGTTCATAACCACGTCACAGGAGTCCTGGGTGGCTTCTGAAAAAAGCATGAGGTCGTCCGCAAAGAACAGATGGGAGATGATAGGGCCATTTGGGGAAGCCTTAAGACCTTTCCATCTACCCATTTTAACTTTATGGTCAATCGCAGCTCCCAAGTAGTCCATACACATCATGAATAGGTATGGAGAAAGAGGGTCACCCTGCCTAAGGCCCCTAGTGGGCTTGAAACTAGGGAGGGGTGTCCCGTTCCAGAGGATGGAGGAGGAAGCACTCGAGCAACAACTTTTATTAATTTTCCTGATGGAGGGACAAATATTAAACCAGGTCAGGAATTTATCCAAAAAATCCCAGTTGATCTTGTCATAGGCGTTTTCAAGATCAATTTTGAAAATAGCCCCCCCCCCCCCCTTTTACCTTTCTTTTTATTAAGAGTGTGTATAATTTCTTGTGTGATAATGATATAATCCGAGGTCTGCCGGCCAAGGAGGAAAATGGCTTGATTGGGGCTGATGATGCGACAAAGGATGGGGTGGAGCCTGTTAACAATCACTTTGGCTAAAATTTTATAGGGAACATTACATAGGGTCATGGGTATGAATTGTGAGATGTTTTCAGGGTTGGCGATCTTAGGGATCAGCGTTATATGACTCGTGTTGGCCTCCTTCGGGAAGGCGTGAGAGGAGAAGCAACCATTGATGAACTCGAAGAGGCTCTTTTTGGTAGTCTCCCAGAACGTATGGTAGAAGATAGGTTGGATCCCATCCGGCCCCGGGGCCGATAGCCCATTTATAGAGAGAACGACACGTCTAACCTCCTCGAGCGCAAGGGGGAGGTCAAGGGTGCTATTGTCCAAGTCATTTAGGCACAGGTGGTCGAGGTTGTAGAAAACATTTTCCTGAGTCTCATTCGCAGGTTGTGATAAAAGAGATATAAAAAAATTATTTATGTGGAGATTAAGAACCTAGTTGTCATCCACCCACTCATCATTAATCTTAAGTCTATCGATTTTGTTCTGCCGTCTTCTAATGATCGTAGATGTGTGGAAAAACTTTGTATTCCTATCACCCTCTTAAGCCAATTAATACGAGATTTTTGTTTCCACATGAGCTCTTCATTACGAATGGTGTTATTGTATTCATTTACGAGTTTTTTTTCCAGAATTTCAAGGTTATGGGAATAATGGGACTCTTGGGCAATTTGAATGCCTTTAATTCTTTTGAGAATGTTGTTTTTATTATTATTGATATGGCCAAACACCGCGTGGTTCCAATGTTTAATGATCGGGATACAAGTGTCTATGTTGTGTTTAAGATTATGATTTATCTTCTAATTATTAAGGATGTTATTGTGAAAATCATTACGCTAAAACCAACACACAAGTAATCTAAATGGACGAGGAGTAAAAGTGCTAGTAGGTTTACCTTCTAAGTTTATGATCATCGGGCAGTGATCAGAGGCAGTGCGTGGGCAATTATCTGCCACAGCCTCCGGGAAGAGCATGCGCCAAGAAGGGTTGGCAAGTGATCTGTCGAGCCTGACAAGGGTGTTAGCAAAGTCCTCTCTGCAGTTCTTCCAGGTAAGGCGGGGCCCTGTACAACCGAGGTCCGTCAGATTGCAGCTATCAATGTGTTCGATAAACTTCGAACACTTGGGGTCTTTTTTCCGGGTAGCGAAGCTCCTTTTTTCAGTGGGGTTCGTGTGACCGTTGAAGTCGCCAGTGGCCAGCCACGGGGTTTCCAAGTCTTGAGAGAGGCATTTCAAGTTGTGCCAGAGGGTTTAGCGGAGCGTGTAGTTAGGGTTGGCGTAGATAGCGGAGAAAAGCCAGTCATCATAATTTTTTAAGGTGACAAGCAGATGGATAACTTGTTCAGTACGGATAGAAATGGCGCTTTTGTTCCAGAGGACCCAAATACCCCCAGCTTTTCCTCGTGCTTTCGAAATTTCCTAATTGGGGAAGCCCATATAGGTAAAGTAGTTGGACAAGTTCGTAAAAGCAATCTGGGTCTCTAACATAATGACGATGTTGGGTTTGAAGTTCTTGCAAAGCTCAGTAAAGGTGGGTTTGAAGAGGGGTTTCTGTCCCCACGACAGTTCCAGGTTAAAATAGACATCGAGGAGAGAAAATATGGAATAGGAAGGTCAACTGAAGTCGGCCAGGGAAGGGCGCTCTTGATCCTAAAAATTGATTCGTTGGTTGAGGACACCTTCAGTATTTTCCCCATCATTGTCCTCTCTGACTCTTTGGGTTTCTTCATGGTTTTTAGAATGATTCTAATTTGGGCAACACCCCATGATATTCTCGCTGCCACTGCCATTTCTGTCTCTAAAGGAATGCATAATTCCTCCGTCCCTTATAGAAAGTAAATGTGTTGAATTTGCAGGTCCCCTAACATCACTATGGGTAATGGGAGGTTTTCCATGGTAAGGGAACTGATGATCAGGAGGTTGGTTTTTCAGAAGGGAGGGAGACGATGTTGAGTAGTGATTTGGGGGTGGGGGGGGTGTTATTAGTAATAAGCAAGATGGGGGTAGGTGAATTAATTACAGATTTGTTGACAAAGTTTCAATTCATAGGGAGGCTGAGAGCACGTACCTCTTGATTATAATCAGTAGACTTACTAGTAGTGCCAACCATCAGTGAGGCGGGTTCAGAAGGGGGAAGCCCAAGGTGTAAGCCTCGTACCTTAATCGTCTGATTTTAGCGTCCTTTGATATAGAGCCCTATATTTTAGGATTGTTGTACTCTTTTGTGTATCTTACGTTCTTCAGATATTTTGAGATATTAACTGTGGACTTATAAAAACTTCTCTCATTTCAGATGCCTCCTCGACGTGCACAACGAGTTCCCAGGGGTGCCTAGCCCGAGCCTCAGCCTGCACCAGTTCAGGGTTCCATGAATGCTACTGAAGTTGCCGCCATTGTATCCCAGACGGTAAATGCCGCATTAGCAGCAACAGGCACCACCTCAGGCACCGGTGGTAGCCCCAGTCTAGGCTCATGCATTCCTGTATGCTTGGGAATGTGTCCGGGAAGCCTTTTAGAAGGCGTACCCTCCGGAGTTTGCAGGGAGATCCGACGTTGTTTTTGTCGAGCCAGTGGAAGAAGGACATCCAAAGGCACTTGAGGATGTATGAGTGTATAGATGTGCAGAGACAGATACTGGCTATGTTTAAGCTGGTAGGAGAAGCATTGCAGTGGTGGGAATCCATTACCGCCGATGAGAGATATGTTCTTTCTATTCAGGAGTTCTGGGTGCAGTTCGATAGCAAATACTTCTCCTCAGTAGTTCAGACAGAAATGAGGCAGAACCCCGCAGCAGCAGATTGGCCATAAATGCCAGGAGTGTCCTGAGAGGGGCAGGACCCCGTAGCAGCAGCAGTAGGGCTGTGTTTCGGCTGGATCGGATCGGAAAATGCCTCTTTGAAAAAATTTCCATTTTTTCGAAAATAAAATAACTATTCCGATTTCGGATCCCATTTTTTCGGAAAATAAAAAAAAATTCTGACTTCGGAAAACTCAAAAAATCGAAAATTCACAATATATATTAAAAATCCAGAAATTTCGGAAATTCCAAAATTTCAAAAAAATAAATTATGGATTTTCGATTACTCGAAATTCTCATTTAAAGAAAATAAGAAAATGGCTTAATCCAACATGTAAATACACGAGTATTTAGCCCATTTTTTCATTTGTGTAGAAGTTAGGAGGATACTCTCATTTTATAGAGCATATTTTGGAACCCTCTCCCTCTCCCAACCGATGTGAGATATGGAACTTTCAAAAAATCAGAAAAGAAATCGAAAAAATCAGAAATCAGAAAATAATTTCGAAAAAATCAGAAATAATTCAAAAAAATCGGATTGGCATAGTTTCGGAAAAATCAGATCGAAAAAATCGAAAAATTGAAAATTCAGAATTATTTTTGATTTCCAATCAGATTTTTTTCGGAAAAATCGGAAATCGACAAACTAAAATTTCATTCCAAATTCGGAAAAAATTGGATCGAAAATCGGAAAAATCGGGAAGTTCGAAAAAAAAAACACAGCCCTAAGCAGCAGGGTGCTCGTCAGGAGTCCCAGAGACAGATGTTTCCTGTCGCCCTCCCAGGGCCACCAAAGATGCCAGCAACTTTAGTACGGTCAAGTTTACCAGCTTCAGTAGGCCGCAGTACCGCAAGATCCACCCGTGATTGAGGGTATGTTTTCTATTTAGTGAACTATGGGGAGTATTTTATTTGACACGGGAGCCACACACTGTTTTATTGCCACGAGATTTGCACGCGCTATGGGATTATTAGACACCGCGGAGAGCACTGTTACTTGTGTAGATTCACCGTAGAGTAGGGGTTATGTGATTTCCTTTATATGTAGAGGCGTGGATGTAGAGATTGGGAGATTTACTTTACCTGCTGATATGCTAGTATTAGATATGTCTGAGTACGATGCGATTATTGGTATGGATTGGCTGGTTACGTATAGAGCCATGATTGATTGTTATGGTAGGAGTATTTTTTTTCCATACCGGTCAGGAGATGTTCCTTGTGGCGATGCCTCGTCCTGAGGGAGGATCGTCCACTCACGTATACTACATAGAGGAGGAGACCTCTATGGAGGTGGTGATACCGCTTGATTCGATTTCAGTCGTTAGGGAGTTCACTGATGTATTCCAGGATATTCCAGGATTACCTCCTAGTAGAGAGATAGACTTTGTTATTGATTTGGCACCGAACACTCGACCAATAAACCGCGCACCTTATTGTATGGCTCCAACGGAAATGAGGGAGCTACGAGATCAAATAGAGCAACTGTTGGGTCAGGGATTTATCTGTAGGAGTAGTTCACCGTGGGGTGCTCCTGTGCTGTTCGTTAAGAAGAGGGATGGATCTTTGAGGTTGTGTGTCGATTACCGTGAGTTGAATAAAGTCACGATACGGAATAAGTATTCGTTTCCCCGAATCGATGACTTATTTGACCAGTTGAGAGGAGCTGCCTTCTTCTCAAAGATTGATTTGAGATCGGGATACCATCAGTTGCGTATCAGGGAACAGAACGTCTCGAAGACTGCCTTCTTGATGAGATATGGTTCTTACGAGTTTAGGGTTATGCCTTTTGACCTAACCAACGCCCCAACAGTGTTTATGAACTTGATAAATAGGGTGTTCAGAGAGTTCTTGGACCAGTTCGTCATTGTCTTCATTGATGACATTCTAGTTTACTCCCAGACCGAGGAGGGGCATGCCAAGCACTTGATGCAGGTTTTTCAGACACCACGTCAGCACAAGTTATATGCAAAATATGAGAAGTACGGGTCTTAGCTGAAGGAGGTTCAATTTTTGGGGCACATCATCTCTGACAAGGGGATATCTGTTTATCCGGGGAAGGTATCAACGGTGAGGGAGTGGGGACAGGCCACAACATCGATAGAGATACGTATTTTCTTGAGCTTAGTAGGATACTACATGAGATTTATTCGGGGGTTCTCGAAGATAGCGGGTCCATTGACACATCTAACTCACAAGGGAGTGCCATTTATTTGGAGTGATGCCTACCAGTTGGCTTTCGACGAGTTGAAAGATAAGTTGACCTCTGCCCCAGTGTTAGCATTAACCAGGCCGGGAGTGGAGTATCTAATCTACACCGATGCATCCTTACTAGGACTTGGGGGTGTACTACAGCAGGAGAGTTAAGTTATAGCTTATGCTTCCCGTAAGCTTAAGCCTCATGAGAATAATTACCCTACCCACGACTTGGAGTTAGCAATAGTCATATTTGCACTTCGGATCTGGAGACATTATCTCCTGGGGGAGAAATTTTGTTTATTCACAGACCATAAGTCTTTACAGTACCTCTTCACACAGAAATAGCTGAATACGCGTCAATGTCGATGGCTCGAGTTTGTGAAGGATTAGCAGTTCGATATCGAGTACCACCCAGGAAAGGCTAACCTGGTAGCAGACACGTTGTGCCGTAGGCCAGTAGGTGAGGTGGTCGAGGTGTGGAAAGCAAAGTGGAAGGAGTTGGGACACCAAGACGCAGTGGCCGGATCATTCATGTCTGTGATGACAGTTACGCCCCAGATTATTACGAGAGTGAAACAGGCCTAGGCAGCAGACCCATTCTGTCAAGAGCAGATAGTACGATTACTAGCAGAGGGGGACGAGTCTTATACCGTTAGTTCAGATGGGGTTTTACGCTTCAATGGAAGATTAGTTATTCCTGAGGGGGAAGACTTACGACATGAGGTAATAACAGCGTCGAACGGTTTACGATTCGCGGTACATCCTGGTGGGGATAAGATAGACCAGGATATAAGGCGACAGTACTGGTGGAGCGGGATGAAGAGAGATATTGCCAAGTTCGTTTCAAAATGTGCCACTTGCCAGCTAGTAAAGGAGGACCATCAGAGACCGACAGGACTTTAACAACCATTAGAAGTTCCTATGTGGAAATGAAAGAGCATTTCCATGGACTTCATCACGGGGTTACCTATATCGCAGAGAGGTCACGATTCCATATGGGTAATCGTGTATCGGTTGACCAAGATTGCTCACTTTCTGCCAGTTCGGACATGCTACATTATGGGACAGTACGCCCAGATCCTCATAGCTGAGATAGTAAGACTACACGGGGTACCTCTCAATATCATATCTGACAGGGACAAGGTATTTGTGTCACAATTTTGGGAGAGTTTCTAGGAAGCCATGGGAACGAAGTTGCGATTGAGTACAACCTATCACCCGCAGACAGATGGGCAGACCAAGAAGACGAATCAGATGTTAGAGGACATGTTGCATATGTATATCCTCGACTTTGGAGGTGGTTGGGAACAATATCTTCCACTGGTGGAGTTTGCCTATAATAACTCCTATCAATTCACTATTGGTATGGCTCCATTTGAGGCGTTGTACGGTAGGCCTTATCGTTCCCCAACATGTTGGCTAGAGGTGGGGGACAATAAGCTACTTGGGCCAAAGGTGATTCAGGATACTTTGATGAGGATAGAGATGATACAGAGCCGTATTCGGGTTGCTCAGGACCGATATAAGAGTTATACCGATGCCAGGAGGTCCTTTTGAGAGTTCAATATGGGGGACCAGGTGCTACTCAGGGTGTCTCCTATGAAGGCGATTATGCATTTCGGGAAGAAGGGGAAGTTGGCGCCTAGATATATGGGGACATTCCCTATCATCGAGGGGATTGGGCCAGTTGCGTATAAACTTGGGTTATCGGAACACTTGCATAGGGTCCATGACGTGTTCAACATTTCCTCATTGAGGAGATATCTTCGAGATGATTGGGCCCATACTCACATTGCTTTGGAGGATATCGATCTACAACCTGATAGTTCCTATGAGGAGGGTACGGTTGCTATCCTAGACCATAGCGAGAGGAAATTGAGGTCGAAGATAGTATCGTTAGTACGTGTTCAGTGGCGACATCATAATGCCGAGGAGTCTACCTGGGAGCACGAGGAAGAGATGCACGAGCGTTATCTAGAGTTATTTTTTTTCAGGTATATTTTATTTTCGAATTTCGGGATGAAATTCTATTATTAGGGGGAAGTATGTCATACCTCGTAATTTTATTGAATGGGATTAATTAAATTAAATGGGATAATTATTTGGAAATTAAATCGGATTTAAATACTAGCGAGACGAGAATTGGTATTTTATTATTATAATAATGTTGAATGTTACTGAGTGCATATGGTAATATATGATTATTGAATTTATTAAAATTGTCGCCAGTCATAAATACGACAGTTCGAAAATTAAGTTGGGACGCGCGTGTCAGTCGCATCAGGAATCATTTTAAAAGTAAATTATAATTGTATCATCCGTATGGGTATTTCGAGTACGTCCATGTGTCCGGAAGGGTCGACATAGTCAGAAACACTAGCCGGGGGTTTAGTTTGGGTCCCGGGGCATTTTTATGCCAAACCGATAACCCGAGAGGGTATTTTAGTCATTTTTATTTTTAGGGAATATTAACCCACGAAATTTAGGCTTTATTTATCAGCCAATCTTAGGTCCATTAGGGCCATTATCTGTCAAAACCAAGTAGTGGGCAATGTGAGAAGAGAGGAGAAGTTCTAAGGGTTTTTTCAAGGCCATAACCACCACACACCACCACTACCGCCGGATTTGTGACTGGAAAGAGAAAGAAAAACAACCTTTATCATCATCAAAGGACCAGAACATCAAATTTCCAGGAAAGTGATTTAATCCATTAAGATTCAGCAAATAATTTATCCATGATAGTGTAGGATTTGATGATAGCCATGAAAATATTGAAACTCATGAAATTTGGAGTTGAAACCTTAATTCTGAGTAGGATTTATATGTAATTTTGATTCTGGAAGTATCTCAATCACGAAATCATAAATGATGCATAGTTAATTATGAATTTAGGAGGAGATGTATGATGATTCTTGAAGAAAATAGAAAAATAGGGGTTTTCATGATAATAGAATGATTTGATCCAAGAAAAGTCTAATTGATGATGATTTAAGAATTATAGAATGTTAAGAATCATGTATTTAGGTTGTATGATTACCCAATATGTTTACTTTAGGATTTAATATTATGTAATAAAGAATTGGGACAAAACTTGGAATGAAAACGGAGAAATTCGAGACCTGCACTTACTTGATCGATCGATCGATATTCTTGGGTCGATTGATCAACCTCCCCAGAAACTATGATATTTCCCCCTTTTTTTGAATTTAAACGATTTCGGCCATTGAAAGTTGTAGGTGGGGACTATATGAATACATTAGGACTTTAGGCAGACCATTAGGGATGTAATTGAAGGCCTAAATATATTAGAATTGGTTTAGAAAGTAGCGTTGAACTTGCGAGTGTCCGACGAGTAAATTATTATTATAAGTTATGAGAACATGACTTAAATTCGTATGAGTGATACGTTAGGATTAGAGATAGAAATATGGACCTCGAAGTACTGAATTGACATGTGGGATACATAGGAGACTTAATAACCTTTTCGGGATAGGTGTAGTACTCTAAACTCTACGACGTGAGATTTATCGACAAAACATATTATGTATAATTTGGGATGATAATAGCGTTCGAATATGACTGATGGTATAGGGCTGAAAATATACCTTTAATAATGTAATAATTACCTAAGTTATGTGAATTCTTAGTATATGGACTATTGTGTATATGACATACCTACCATACTGCTATCATGGGAGGTCGACTTTCGTAAAAAGGACCATCTGATCTTTGTGTGCCTACTGGGGGATTTAGATTGGTACCTTAATGACATAGGGTTGTGAATGACTTATTTGGGAGTGGATAAGTCAGCTTACCATGGGAACGTAGGTATGTGCGTGACCCATGGGTATGTGAACTATGTTTGCCTCAAATATGTGTGATTTTGGTTATTGAAACGGTTCCTGAGCGATTCGAAACGCGTAGTCCTTATGTACGTGATGTACCGGGATTCGATAGCAGAGTATGCGTGCACCACAACTTAGCCTAGGGGTGCCATATTTGTATATTTACACTGAAAATGATATACCTGTACTTATAATTGGCTAATTTGTTAAATTGTGAATACGAATAATTGAGATATTTGAATGGGATTAAAAATGTGAGAATTCGTATCGTAATTAATGTAATAATTCTGATTAATGTAAAGATGAGTTACATGCAGAATATATTAGAATAATATGAATAGACCGCTATATTATAATGTGAAAACAGAAAGTGGTACATACTAGTTAGTTAGCGGCATAACTAGGATGGGTTAAGGGTATATTTTAGGCGTGCATATTAGTTGAGGGGTGAAGAACTCATCTGAGAGCACATAACTAACATGTTTATAATATTTACTGATTAATGCAATTAAACACTTGCTATATTTTTAAACTGTTTTCACCTCGGGCTCTGACCCGTTTGCTTTTAAATATATTTTTCTTATAAAACCCTTTTTAGGTGGCTAGCAACAGGGACGCCAAGCATAGGAGTTCCATTACAATGATGTGCTGTAGCAGCTGTGAAAGTTACACGATCTTGGTATTAGATGTCTCCACATTTTGCACTTGATTCTATTCAGGGTTACTCATCTGTTAGGGCATGTCGCCCATTCCCATTTAGAGATAGCATTCTCAGACTTTCAATTTTATTTCAGTTTTGGATTTATTTATTTAGTCAGACTCTTTTATTGGGATTTATTCAGTAATTGGTTTATTCAGGGGAGTGTTACTCCAGACTCAATTTATTTATTCCACTTTTATTCTGTTGTGGTTGTGATGTGGATGTTATATGGTTAGCTTAATTTAATTGATTGCATGTTAATTTAATTTAATAAAATTTGGCAACTCACTTTTTAAATATTAGGTGGCTAGTGATTGTTTAAATATATTTTCGGTAGTGATGCTAGATCTGAACCAACTTGATATTCTGTATAAATGAGATGAAGGAGTAGCTACCCGGTATTTAATTAGTCGGGGTGTCACAAATGACCGCAATGATTATCGAGTGTCTCATGAGTTTAACTTATTATAAAGAAGAGGGAAATGTCCTTATTCACTCAGCAGCTTACCAGAGGGAAATTTTTAGGAAAGACAATAACGAAGTCAAATATCATTAATTTGTAGTGGGTAACTTAGTGCTCAGGAAGTGCTTCCAAGGGTAAGAAAGGCCTTCGGTGGGAATTGGGGCCCTAACTTGGAATGACAATACCAAATCACATTAGTAAGATGAACCCATTCATACCACTAAGAGTAATTAGATGAAAATCATGTAACCAGGTCATTAAATTCTATGAACCCAAGGAAGTTTAATCATTAGAGTTTAGGTTAACATAATTTAGTCTTATGTCGAACAATAATTGTTCAATATTAGATTAGAAATAAAGTTTCAAGACTTATGCTATTCACCCCCAACAAGCTCAATCCACATAGAGAAAGTCAGACTACGAAAAAAGAATCAATGAAACCCAAGTATAACAAGTTGACCTCTAGCAGGCTAAGACAAAATAAAAACCAAACTTATCTTGGCAAAACAAGATTGATCTCTAACATTAAGAATGACCTAGAGTCATTTATAAATTACAATTGCATGAGATTTATTTAATTTAACCATGAATCCATCAATCATTGGGCTATTAAGTCGTAGGTGTAATTAATAAGTTGGTATTATCAGCTTATTCATTGCCCAATTAATATGGAGGTTAACAAAAATAATGACAATCATTGGATTCACGAGTTGAAAAGAACATTAACTATGATTAAGTTTATGGAATTAACTTATTTATTTCTATGTAATGATAAAATTTTACACCATAAATTATTAATAGACTAATCAATTGGCAAGTTAGTAAGAATGTTAACGTGTGATGACAATTTTTTTTCACAAGTACATGAAGTCGGTTACAAACCTACACTTCACTTATAAAATTATTAAGCCTTTGTAATCTACTTTAATTATATTTGGCATTAGAATAATCCAAACATATATCAAACAAATGTAAAAGGTGATGAAAATGCATATTTTTCATTCATAACAAAACAACCAATTGCCTACACTAGTGCAAAGTGAAAATTACAAAGATGGCCTAAGGCCTAACACGGTCTAACAAAAAGAAATAAAAAACCTAACTCTGAGCTTCAGAGGTGACCTCCCCCTAATTTTCCCCTACCTCAGTTTGCTCATCGACTTGGCCATCTGCATGGGTATCATCAATGAGAGGTTGATCCACCTCATAGACAAATGCTAGTAATGATTCTCATTCCTCAATCATAGGTTTAGGAAAAAGTTAAATGATCCTTGAAGGACTTTGCCCTCAGGGATATTTCCTTTTTTAAGACTTACACCCAACCTTTATTAAATATAACATACTCGAAATGGCCCATATGGGTGGCCACGTGATCCACCTCGACATCAAAGCCATCATAAAAAATATTATCGATAAATTCTTCTTCTTCTTCTTCTTCTTCTTCTTCTTCTTCTTCTTCTTCATATTATTATTATTATTATTATTATTATTATTATTATTATTATTATTATTATTATTATTATTATTATTATTATTATTATTATTATTATTATTATTATTATTATTATTATTATTATTATTATTATTATTATTATTATTATTATTATTATTATTATTATTATTATTATTATTATGCTTTAGTTCCGTGGCTAAATAGTTTCCATCCTTCTAGATAGGGGATTTCTCCATGATTATTTAGTCATAAGACTTTTTCAAATTAATGAGTTGGGAATTCACCATTTTATAGGCCATTTATATAGACTTTCCTTAATTCAATATGTCCTCTTTAAAGGATTCAACCTCTTTTAGTCTGTAAGTTATACCAACTACATTTTTCTCCTTATTGGAGAGTTAGTTTCTCATCCGATTTGATGAATTATTGATAACCACATTGTTCCCAACCAGGCGCAAAGATCTTCTACAGGAATCTTAGAGCCTTGCATGGCCTTTAAGATTACAAATAACACATAATCGGTCAACATGAATGAAATTAAAAAGTAGAGAAAATTAAAAAAAAGGCACAAGTGCTTAACTACACGAAGTGTTGCATCTCCTTTTTAAGGTGACAATATTCTTGATTATTTTTCAGAACGAGGCAACAAGATATCCATACTAATGACATAACTGACCTCAACACTTTACTAAGCCCGGTCATTAGTTGTGATGGCTTATCTCCCTTTAGGAAAGTCATTTCTCAGGGTTGAGTATGGGATAGTGAAGGGAAATATATGGAGGTGTTTATCCTAGGGAAGATAACAATTATATGGTCGTTTGTCTAACATGCATGGCTAGATGTGGAGGAGGAGTTTTATCTTTAATTTGCTTCTTGGCATTCTTGGTCTCTTTTTGTATATTCTCGTTCTCTCTCTCTCGGAGATTAACATAACTTTGTTCCTATTTCTAAAGGTTTTAGAAATAGGGTTAGAGTTATCCTTATTGAGGCTAGCCTTTGTAAGAGGGTAGTTTAGATTAGATGGAGATGCAACCCCTTTTGAGTACAGTAATGATAAGTTAAACAACAACACTATCGATTAACCACATGACATACGAATACGACTCAATAAAGATAGACTCAGTTTGAACTCACAAATCTCTCGTGTATAACTCAAAAGGTAGTAATGAACTTAGAAGAAACTTTTCTGAGAGGGAGAGAGAAAATAAGCACCCTAGATACACCTTGGTAGGCAAAAAAATACCCCCACCACCCTCAATGATCTCTGTCAAATATTAAAGCTTCGTAATAAATGACAATGGTGGGTGAGTAGACTCTCTGGTTCGTAATAAATTTCCCAAATAATAACTTCTGAACTCTCAATAAGAACATGATCTCTCCTCAGAGGTGGTTGGGGTCCTTAAATAGCCTCCCACATTACCCTCGAGGCAACTTAGTCATTAATGCTTGTGAAAGACATCCCTCATACTTTATGTCACAAACATTAAATACCTAATGCACTAGTTATCTCCACGTCATAAGCATTAAATGCCAAGACATGCCTTTTGCCTAACCACTGTGTGTCAGGGGGCTTCCGTCACAGAGGTGGCTCACCAACTGTCTGACAGCCCAAAATACCATAGTGGTTTACTCAAGTGCAAGTCTGACATTTCCTAGTTGGTTAGTGATATCATATAAAGTAGATGTGACATTAAGTAGAGGGTTATTTGGCTCACAACTCAATGCCCGATGGAACTCAATGCTGCTCCCCTTGAGGTTCCACAGTCAGGGTCCTTCGGTGTTTAATAAGGTGTATCTAAGATGGTCAGGAAAAGCCCCAACGGTGCCTCACTTCTCAATCCTCCAAACTAAGTCCCTCTGAAGTTCCCATGACGAGGTCGTTCGATAGAGCATGAAAGCTCTCCCAGGCCCTGCCAAGCCTGGTCTCTCGCGAGTACTGTTCAACCTCACACAAAATCAGTATACTCATTACATCTTTACAATTTTTATAGCTCATAGTCGATATAAACACAAGGTAAAACAAGACTAAATTAATCAACAGGACTAAAGGACGAGCTCTCTAGGTTAGCTTCTTCGCTAGAAGGTTCCTTTGGGATGCCACGCTGAGTTGCCTCAATCCCAAACACTGTTATAAATGGGGGGATTATCTCTAATCTCAGGATTATCTTTAAACCCACTCTACAACCTTGACGACCACTAGGTTCACTAAGGGTGAGGATGGTTTTCGCCCATATCTTCTTATTTGGAGTCTAGAGATAACTTTCCCCTTTTCCTTCCTAAGAATGACCGTATATGGATGGCCGAACTTTCTTAAAGTAGAATATTGGATCTATCCCTTCTACTTCTCAATCGGGTTCCTAATGTCCCAACCTTGTTACTTTTGAGTTACTGGAAAGGACTTGAAAATGGGAGTCTATAACTCCAACATAAGTCCCTCCCGCGTTCACATTTATAATTAAGAGAGTTTTGGGTGGGATAAAATTATCAAATATTCTATAATTCACTGCTATTATAATTGGCAATGCATAAATTTTTTTGGTCGAGGTGATGCTGAGCTCATATCAGATGTGGATATAAGAAAATCTCCATGAAAATTCAACACTTGTATAAGTACCTTTCTTCCAAACCTTACGCAGGATAAATAAGATTATTTAGTATTCCTTGGGTTTGATTATGTGATATGAATCTACACAGAGAAGAAGACCAATTAGAATTAAATTAAATCAAGCGTAGTGTAATAAATGTTGTACCGCTAGGGGTCCCAGGAGTGGCAAGAACAATGAAACCTTTTTAGTACAAACCCTCTATATAGAGGGACCTAAACAGCTGTCCTTGTTAGAGTTACTATAGGAGTTTAGTAGCCAGTCAACCAGAATATAAGTAGTAGTTTAAGCCTTGATGTGGTAGGATTCAAACTCGAAGCTAGACTAGTGGTCATAGAAATACCTAATATCACCAAGGCCTTGATATGTGCCATATATATGGTTAATCACCATAGTTCCCACAATGATATGATGAAAACTCTCGTTAGTTAGAGATGCATTAATCTATAATTAAGGAGTTCCTCGACCAATAAAGGATGAAGGGGGATATGAACTCCTCTTTTAATCACCGCGATGGTGTACATGATATGTCCAGCGTCAAGGCCGTAGTGGCGCTCATTTTCACGAAGTTGAAGTATCATAATATTGACATTTTCAGGGATATTGTATTTGGTATAAAAATCCCTGAAATTTTCGTGGGAGAAAACCTTGTACTCCTCAATGGCTTTGACATGGCGATTTTAAATAAAGAAGAATTTCGAGAAAATAAGGACTTTATGAAAAATAGTGTAAAGAAAAAAATGAGAAACCAAACAAAAATTAGAAGAATAATAGGGGACAAATGGATTTTGGACCCCTATTAATTTCAGCCACCAAAAGGAGGTGAAGGGACATATTATTGTTTAGAGCGCCACACTCACATGACCTCTAGGGAAGTGCCAAAACGATGCCTGTGACCCTAAGTCTAGGGATTATTTGAGTTTTATGCCTATCATTGCATTCTCACTAGGGGAAGCGGGACATACATTGCCATTAGAGAGCTCCGCCTTAAAAACTCATGCGAGTCAAATTAACGATAAAATCAGGACGATTAGGCCACCCTAATCTCGGGGGAAATTGAAGAGAAATATTTCCACCCTTCCATAAATAAAGACACACGAAAAAGGTACCCAAAATACCTCTTGATCTAATCAGGCACTCACTTATAGAGGTTGACTAGGATCAAATTACTTTAAATGCATTTGGAAAATGACAACTATCTCCCTTAGCATTGCAATCCTACACCAAGTCAACCACAATACAAATGATAGACTCAAAGAAATGCCAATCATGATGAAGTTTATCATCAAGCCAGTGCAGTTTGTTAAGACCCCTTTATGAGGAGGGCACATGTTGACAGCCTGTCAGAAGTTACAATCTTCTATTCATGACTTATACTCAGAGGTAGAAAACCTAGCACTCCAAGCTTATATCTTTCTTAGTGAAACGATGACCCTCTCTTTCCCCCATGTATGCAGGCAATGCTAATTTACTGGACAACATAAATACAATTGGATGTTTACATTCTACACTGCACCTTATGCTTATTTGGTAAAATGCAATATTTTAGATGCGATATCCCTACATCCCATATATAGATACATACAATATTTAGCATGTGGTTATACGTAACATATTTTAAATAATATTGGGATGACATAAATACTTGTTCTATTTCAAAATTAAGAAATACAATTTTATTTAAAAAAGAGTTACATATTTATTGCTAACATATAAATTTGTCTCAATGGGGTCTTACATGTTGAAATTACCAATATACCTCTCAAATGTTGCCTTCAGTCGAATTTTTTTACGATCCATTTTGTTTTAGACTATATTTAGAGGTTATAGTTCTTTACATGACGCATGTGAAAACAAGGGAAACAAACCTGCTATACATGACAGAAACTTGCTGAAATTGACAAATATACGATTTAAAGATGACATGAATTTAAAATGACACGAAATTGATTAACAACAATTGTAAAGAATACTACTATAAGTGATGTCAAATGTAACACAATCCTGACACGAAACTACCCATGGACATCAAGCCTAAATACATTTAAATAATTACCCAATTGCACTTAAATAACTAATAAAATATAAAAAATAATCAAATGAATTAAAAGTGACCATAATAAAACTCAACTCATATTTCCTTCTTTCTCTATTTTTATTTATTTTTATATATTTTTTTTATCAAGAACTCATTCTTCAAAGTACAAAAATAGTAATTTACAAGAGAGATTTCAAGTATTTTTTTTGTAGCATTTAATTTTCTCTATCCATGCAATTTTGGGTTAGATATTTCTCATTGAAAACAACAAAGAGAAATTCAAAATTTTGTACCTTATTTATTATTGGTGGGACCCACATGTACATCTTTTTTCATAGAAAAGTTTCTTGAGCTACTCAATTAAGTGGAAAAAGTGTATGATTGGTTTTGGGTGAAAACAAGGGGTAAAAAATAACGTCATTATCACGAGTCACAATCTTAAATAGACCACATCTGACGGCTACAGAGCTATATGGGTGTCAATGTCGAAACGTTCAGATGATGACACGTGTACAGAACGTGTACCGAGAAAGAAAGAATAAATGATAGTGTAATCATTATTAAATAATTTGACATTCTTGGTCTGCACCTGCTGCTGACCTGACTACCTACTGTCCACACCACCACCTTACTACACTCTCTCTCTCTCTCTCTCTCTCTCTCTCTCTCTCTATATATATATATATATATATATATATCACCAGAATCACACTTAATTTTTTCTTCTATTGAAATTTACCTTTTAATCAACTATATACCAAAACATTAGGTCAAACTAGTTTTTATAGCTATTTTTATAAATTCACAAAATTTTGGTGGTGTAAACCCTTATAAATAAGGTATTTTCTATAGTTTTTTATTGGATTTTTAAAAAATCGCTAGAAATCGTATTTTGACCTAATTTTTTTAAACATGTGTTGATTTAAAGGTTAACTCCATGGATAAAATAAAAAATTAAAAAAAAAAGTATTTTTAGGGCCTACGACTAGATATGATATATGGGTGATGTAGAAAGCGTGATGTATAAGAGCCTTGCTATGTCTCTCTCTCTCTCTGTATATACACACACACACACACACACACACACACACACACACACATTTATCTTAAAATTTTCCAAAAAAAATTTGAGATTGATTTTTTTTTGTGAGTTTTAAATATTTTAGAGTTCTCATAAAAAATGTATTTCAACAGACAATTTTTTGATCCTAACATATCGACAATAATTTTTAAATGCCTAGGTTTTTCAAACACTAATTTTCTCAATACTCTCCTATTTTTAAGGGTACATGTTAACGTCACTCCTTGCTGGCACCGAATCTATGACAGTGTGTGGTTGGTTGGTTAGGGGGGGGGGGGGGTTTGTAAATATTAAAAGGGAGAAATTGGTAAATTAGTTTGTGTGTCTCTTTAAATATCTAAAAAGTATTTGACTGTGGCTTAGCGTCTAAAAATTATTTATCAGGGACTAAACTGTAAAAATCCCTAAAACAATCAACATAAAATGATTTTTTTTTGATATTTTAAAAAAATGGATCAACAACACCTATTTTTTTATACGTATCATTTTTTTTTAAAACTTGAACAAAAAATATCAATCCAAAATATTGTTGGTATTCAAAAAAATTCGGATGGCGTGGACCAACTTTAGGCTCGCATATGAAGCTTTCCACACACACACACACACACATATATATAGTATAAGGCGCGGAATACATAATGACCAACTAGGTGCGGATCAATTTTTTAAAATATTAAAAAAATATTTTTAGTTGATTTTTTGTGGGGTATCCAAACATTACATCCCACCCCTTGAAAAAAATTCAGATCAAAATGATTTTTTTTACTATTTTAAGAAAAACCGGTCATAATATGTAATTTTTAAGCTCCTTAAAAAGTGACGTATTTTGACCGATTTTTTTAAAATAGTAAAAAAAATCATTTTGAACTGATTTTTATAGGGGTAGGATAACTATTTAAATACCCCACAAAAATTCAACGAAAAATAATTTTTTTTACTATTTAAAAAAATTAGTTCACACTAAGTTCTCATGGACTAGTTCTACATGCAGTAGTAAATACCTATAATATTGTAGCTAGGTAGCTAGGTATTTTCTATCACTGCAGTAGTAAATACCAGCACAACATGCACATTATCAAGTACTACGAATTATATAAAGTTAAAAAGTAAAGTAAAGAGGCAAAATTTTTTATTTGTAATTTTACTCTCTTTCTCTCTCTCTCTCTCTCTCTCTATATATATATATATATATATATATATATATATATATACAAAAATATTTTAGTTTTTAATTTTATAATAAATCATTTTGTGATTTATTAATGTGTTATTTGTATAGAATTCTTTACGTTCTAAAAAATGAGATTAAACTAGATTGATGACTGTTGATACCAAAATTAATGTGCTGATGTGGACGAAGAAGATGAAGACACGTGTCAATCTACATGGCACAATAGCAGCGAGGAAGATCATTTCCCGACCAACCGTGCTTCTTTCCGAGCAACGAGAATATGCCGAGGAACTCTATAGCACCAAGGTACTCTAATGTTCCGAGAAACTCTTGATCAACAAGCAACTAAGGCGGTCCGAACTGCATCTCGGCCGTATCATTAATTACCAGACGGACAACTGTTCAACTATTCATTATATTCTTGACGCACACGCTGCATTAAATGTATTACCCTTTCATATGTATATCATTTAATGTATTGGACCTTTCATGTACAGCCTAAAGGCTATAAATACCATGTACCATCCTCATTCAAGGGGATCGGAATTTCTTGAGAGAACTTGTAATCAAGAATTCCACAAACACTCAACAATAACATAACAGTGGACGTAGGCTTTATTCCTAGCCGAACCACTTTAAAAATCTTTGTCTTATTTATTTATCTGTGATTGAAAAATTAGAGTGATCTAGTTTTTTACATCAACAGATTGGCGCCGTCTGTGGGAAACGACTGTTATTATCGTTTTTTTCATAAAAATCATTTGTCACCAATGGCAGATAATCCAGAATCCAGTAATCGAAATGTTGGAAATACTGGAAATCTTCCAAATCCATCTGCATCCCCAGATCTGGCTGGAATTATGACGAATCTGGCTCAAGGACAAACCGCCATGCAAGAATCTATGAGGCAACTCATTCAAACTCTTCAGGGCGGTGCACCTACCTATTCAGGGCAAAGGAGTGATCATAGGCAATCGCAATATAGACGTACTGGGTCATATCGCAATGAGGAGTCTAATGATTCTTCTTATCAACCTGGGCGAACTTCATCGATACGGGATACGGATACAGATCAACCTATCACTCTCTCTCCGGAGAGAACTAGCGCTTTGGAAAGGTTAAGCAGAGTGTCTCCTTTCAGTCGGTTAGGACCAAGGAGGAACATGAGTCCACCTAGGGCTCCATCAAGAAGTTTTCGACCACCACCAGGTTTGAGAGAAGGATCTGCGCAATCACGACCAACCACTCGTCGAGATAAATCTCAGGAAGCTACGTCAGAGCAATCAGTTGCTCGGACTAAGCGGCCCGAGGAAGGGAATGAAGCATGGAAAGGTTCCATTCAACGGTTGGAGGATAGACTGGGAGAGATGGCTAAGGCGAGGAACCCCTTACAGAGAACTTTTGTTCAAGGAACACCTTTTGTGCAAGCCATTGTGGATTTCCCTACACCGTCGAAATTCAAAGCACCTGTAGTGACTCCAAAGTACGATGGAAAGACAGATCCCGTACTTCATATAGAACAATACCAAGCTGCTGCAGATATCTACGCTGTCCCCGACGAGATGAGGTGTAGGGCATTCTCGGGAACTCTTACCGGATCTGCACAGATATGGTACACTAATCTTCCTCGGGGTAAGATTTCAACTTTTGTTCAGTTAGCCGAGCTGTTTATTGGCAATTTTTGTTTTGGAGCAAAGCCGGTAAAGCGAGTAGCACATTTGCTAAGTGTTAGACAAAAATCAGGTGAAAGTACTAGAGATTACATAACTCGTTTCAATAACGAAAAGTTGGAAGTCATAGATTATGAAGAAAAGACAGCAATCACTGCTCTGATGAGTGGTTTGCTGCCTAACAAGCTGTACTACACTTTGGCCAAAGATCCACCTAAAAATATGTCGGAGTTGATGGCAAAGGCGGCCAAAATCATGAATGCCGAGGAGGCTATGGCCGCGAAGAAGAATATGGATAAAGAAGTTAAAGTGGAGGTCGACAATTCTAAGAAGAAAGATCAGAAGGGTAATGGTGGTGACAAATATTCCAAGAATAACAGGATGAAATTGGAAGCCCTAAAGAAGTATGATAATTATAATCCATTGAAAGTGGGTATTAATCATGTTTTGGAAGAAATCAGAAATAACGAGGAAATCAAGTGGCCAGAGAAACTGAAGACAGATCCCGACTTGAGGAATAAGACCAAATATTGCGAGTTTCACAAAGATCATGACCATATGACCAAAAATTGTATAGCCCTTCAGAACGAGATTGAAGCACTCATCCGAAGAGGAAAATTATCAAAGTATGTAGATCGCAGAGGTGAAAGGAAAAATGATGATAGAACTAGAGAAAGATCTAGATCTCCTCGTCGTGCAGAGGATAAAAAGAAGAGGGACCATGAAGAGGATCCAGATGATGACCCCGATCTTCCCAAGAAGCCAAGGAAACCTGAACGAGAGGTATTTTCCATACGTTTTGGGTCATTTGATTGTAATGTTATTACAGGAGGAGATGCAGGAGGAGGAGACCTTACTGCAGAAAGAAAAGCTTACCTCGGAGAGGCTCAAGCTTGTTTATACATTCAGCGAATAAACCTGGCCGAGGATGATCGTCCGAGGAAGGTAAACAAAGAGAAGCTAGTGATTGGTTTTTCAAAAAATGACCTGGCAGGTGTTCTCTACCCTCATGATGATCCTCTGGTGATCAAAATGAGGATGAAGGATGTAGTCATCTCAAGGGTGTTAGTAGACAATGGTAGTTCGGCAGACATCATGTACTATTCATGCTTTGATAGCTTGAATTTAAAATTATCTCAATTAGAACCTTATCACAGACCCCTTCTGGGTTTTGCTGGCGAGAAAGTTTTTCCACTTGGGACAATCAAGTTGGATATACTCATTGGAACTTGGCCTGCTTGTCGAACAGAAAGAATACGCTTTTTTGTGATGGATAAGAATGTGCAGTCCGCCTACAACATCATCATGGGAAGAGTTGGATTGAAGAAGTTCGAAGCAGTTCCTTCTACAGTACATCAGTGTTTGAAATTTCCAACGAATTTTGGAGTAGGAATTATGAAAGGTGATCAAAAAGTAGCTCGGGAATGCTATTATTCGTCTGCCGAGCAAGAGGAACTTGAAGAATCAAAGAAAAAGACTACTACTTACCAAGTGGAGGAAGGCACAGAAATTGAAACTCTTGACCCTAGGGATGAATCTCAACTCGTAAAAGGGCAGGTTGTGGAATCTACAGAAATATTTATCCTGGACGACGAGCATCCTGAACGAATAACTCAGATAGGATCATCGTTGGATGTTTCAATAAAATAGGAGTTGATAACTTTCTTGAGAAACAGGAAGAATACTTTTGCTTGGAGTCATGAAGACATGCCAGGAATAGATACAAACTTCTTATGTCATGAACTCAATGTGAATAAGGAGATCAAGCCTGTGAAGCAAAGAAGAAGAGTATTTAGTCCCGAGAAGAACCAGGCCATACAAGAAGAGGTCGAGAAACTCCAGAAAGCCCAATTCATTGAAGATGTGAAATATCCAGATTGGTTGGCGAATGTGGTGATGGTAAAGAAGAAGAACAACAAATGGAGAATGTGTGTCGATTTTACTGATCTCAACAAGGCATGTCCAAAAGATCATTTCCCATTGCCCAGAATTGATCAACTAGTGGATGCTACCTCGGGACACGAGCTACTCAGCTTCATGGATGCTTATTCTGGCTACAACCAAATCAAAATGAAACCTGAAGACAGGGAAAGTACTTCTTTTATTACCCCAAGGGGAACTTATTGTTATAATGTTATGCCTTTTGGTTTAAAAAATGCAGGTGCAACATATCAGCGGTTGATGAACAAGGTTTTCACCGAACAAATCAGCCACAATATGGAGGTCTATGTCGACGACATGCTCACCAAAAGCAAGAGAGCTGCAGATCATTTGGTTGACTTGAGTCAAACTTTTGATCAACTGGATAAATACCAGATGAAGCTTAACCCGACGAAATGTACCTTTGGAGTACGAGAAGGAATGTTCCTCGGATACATCATCAACCAACGAGGTATTGAGGCAAATCCAGAAAAGATCAAGGCTCTTTTAGGGCTGCGATCCCCGACGACGAAGAAAGAAGTGCAGAGTCTTACCGGACGAGTTGCAGCACTCAACAGATTTGTATCCCGAGCAACTGATAAATGCCTCCCATTCTTCAAAACACTACGAAAAAGTTTTGAGTGGACTGATGAATGTGAAAAAGCCTTTCAAGATTTGAAGAAGTATTTGGGAGCCCCACCATTGTTGTCTAGGCCAATAACTGGAGAGAAGCTGTACTTGTATTTGGCAGTATCAGAAAATGCAGTTAGCTCGGCGTTAATCAGATTGGAGAATGGAGTCCAGAAGCCAATTTATTACACAAGCAAGGCCTTCCGAGGTGCGGAATTCAGATACCCAAAGCTGGAAAAATTGGCACTGGCATTAATTGAAGCAAGTAGAAGAATGAGGCCATACTTCCAGGCCCATACCATCATTGTGTATACCGACATGCCGTTAAGACAAGCCCTTCACAAGCCAGAAAAATCAGGAATATTGATGTACTGGGCAATAGAGCTCAGTGAATATGATATTGTGTATGAACCCAGATCATCGTTGAAAGGGCAAGCCGTGGCAGATTTTATAGCAGAGTTCACATACCCTGATACCCCCGAGGAGCAAAAGGTGCTTGCTGACCTACCTGTGGACGATACAGGATCAACAGACACAGATCCAAACCAACCAAGGTTGGTAAAAGGACTTGTGGATGTAGAAAAATCATCATATTCAAACCCCGACCAACTCCGGTTGGTAGAAGGGCGCGAACAAATGACCGACGAGGAACGAAGGATACCCGGGGATGATGAAAGAAAACAGATGATATTTCACCGAGGAACTCTAACAGATAAGAGATTTGAAGACGAGTTACATACATGGAGATTATATGTAGATGGATCATCTTGCACGGCTGGTTGTGGAGCAGGGATTGTTTTAAACTCTCCAGATGATATTGACATGGAGTATGCCTTGAGATTCCAATTCAAAGCTTCCAATAATGAGGCTGAATATGAGGCTATGATAGCAGGTTTTCATTTGGCGAAAGTTATGGAGGCACGTCAAGTAATTGTTTTCAGTGATTCTCAATTAATTGTGAATCAAATGATGGGAATATATGCAGTGAAGGGAGAATTAATGGTGAAGTACCATGCAAAAGTGATGGAGTTATTGAAAGAATTTGATGCTATTCAATTGGTGAGGATACCGAGAATGGAGAATGCTAGAGCAGACGCATTGGCCCGACTAGCGTCAGCTACGCGCACCGAGCTGCGAAGAACAATACCAATTGAAGTACTAGAAAGTTGGAGCATAGAAGAAGATCTGACGGTGAAGATTATTACCCTTGATTTAGGACCATCTTGGATGGATCCTATCAGAGCATACATTGAAGAAGGAGTGTTACCGGAGGACAAACTAGCTGCCAAGAAATTGAAGTATAAAGTTGCTCGGTATGTGTTAACTAATGGTGTTTTGTATAGACGAGGAATTATGGCAGGTTTGCAGAGATGTGTGCATCCATCAGAAGTCAAAGAATTGATTGAAGAAATCCATGAAGGATCTTGTGGAGCTCATGTAGCAGGTCGGACTCTTCTGCAAAGGGTGATGACACAGGGATACTACTGGCCGACGATGAGAGCTGATTGTATAACCTATGCTAAGAAGTGTGACAGGTGCCAACGTTTTTCCTCCATCCGAAGAACTCCCCAGGCATTGTTGACACCCATAACATCACCTTGGCCATTTGCCATGTGGGGGATTGATCTGGTTGGACCACTGCCGACGACCCGAGGAAGGTTCAAGTATCTCGTCGTGGCAGTAGACTATTTTACTAAGTGGGTGGAAGCTGAACCACTAATTGACATGACGTACGAGAAGGTGTATCAGTTCATATGGAATAATATCATTTGTCGGTATGGTCTCCCCCACGCTTTCATCACAGACCATGGAACGCAATTTGATAATGAAGAATTTGCTGCCTATTGTCATCAGTCAAACGTCTTGAAGTTTCATTCAGCACCAGGCCATCCCCAAAGCAATGGACAGACTGAAGTGACGAACAGAACATTATTAAATGGGTTGAAGAAGAGGTTAAGTGAGGCTAAAGCAAATTGGATTAATGAGCTACAGTCAGTTTTGTGGGCTTACCGAACAACTCCCCGAGCAGCAACAGGAGAATCACCATATATGCTAGCATTTGGAAGTGAGGCAGTGATACCTGCCGAGTTGGGCCTACCAACACACAGGGTGTTAAATTTCAATTCTCCGATCAGTGATCTGATGAGAAGGATGGATTTGGATATGCTCGAGGAAGTCAGAGAAGAGGCAGCCATTAGGAATGCTGCTTATCAACAACGAACAGCTCTGTTTTACAACAAAAGGGTAAAGAAATGTGATTTAAAAGAGGGGGATTATGTGCTAAAGAAGGTCATTCAGAAGCAGAATAAACTGGAAGCAAACTGGCATGGACCTTACCGAGTTACAGAGGTTGTTCGACCAGGAACTTACAGAATAGCAACTCTAGAAGGAGAGGAATTTAAGAACGCATGGAATGCTGAACACCTGCGCAGGTATTATCAGTGATGTCAAATGTAAAGCATTTCTTTCATTATGAATAAAACGAGGATGTTTCGCCATGTTTCTTTCTGGTTGAAAATTTTTCAGGGAATACTAGTGTAATACACTACACAACAAAAGTGCTCTAAGGAGCCAACCTCCTTTGGTTAGGAGGACAGCTCTACGGAGCAAAAGTGCTCTAAGGAGCCAACCTCCTTTGGTTAGGAGGACAGCTCTACGGAGCAAAAGTGCTATAAGTAGCCAACCTCCTTTGGTTAGGAGGACATGCTCTAAGGAGCCAAAAAAACAGCTCTACGGAGCAAAAGTGCTCTAAGGAGCCAACCTCCTTTGGTTAGGAGGACAGCTCTACGGAGCAAAAGTTCTATAAGTAGCCAACCTCCTTTGGTTAGGAGGACATGCTCTAAGGAGCCAAAAAATGCTCTAAGGAGCCAAAAGCTTTAAGGAGCCAGAAAGTGTACACCAGCATGATCAACTACGGTTGGTAAGATAAAAATATACTCTCATATTACAACTTATGTTGGTCGGGAGGTAATATTATTACAATGAGTTCTTTGAAGAACAAAATGTTCAAAAAATACACCAAGTATAGTTGGTCGGGGATAAAAACCCAATAACTGTAGTTGGTCGGCGAGGACAAATTATTAATCTTAGTTGGTCGGACGCAATTTTATAAATAAACCAAGTATAGCTGGTCGGGGATAAAAAACCCATCAGCTGTAATTGGTCGACAAACATTATTCACCCACCTTGATTGGTTGGAAACAGTTTGAACATTTATACTCATTACTTTATTATTAAGTGATCGAGAAACATTACTAATACTTGTAACTTTTTATTAAGTTGCTTATTGAACAATAATATTGTTATCTTTTTAACAGATACATAGATACATATGTACAAATATAAATGTGCTTGATAAACACAAGACTAACAAAATTGGCAAACAGAAAATGAAAATCTTTTCATTAATCTAGAATAAATTACAAATTACATTGTTACATGGATATTACTATTCTATTGGTTTTTTGCCCTGTGCTTTAGAAACAGGTTCCTCGCCGGCAGGAGGGTCTTCTAGGCAAAGGGGAGAATTGATGAAATTAACATCTCTGAGCATTCTGACGTTCATAACAGAAGGTGTATCCAAAAGATGCTCAAGACGAGATAATTCAACTTGGGAGTGAAGGCTATAATCACCAAGATATTTTGAAATTAGACAGCGAGGAATGGAACGAGCTGGGATCCATGCCATATCCAATTTGAAAGGTGGTACAGGCAAGTCTAATAATGATGGAGCATGATAGTCCCATAAAAAATGCCCTTGCTCCAACTTTAACACACCTAATGCATTTAACCATCCTTGCTTGTAACCTTCATTGTTAGCATGTTCAATGCGAGCATCCAGATGAACGAGAGCTTCATTATATCCTGCCATCCAGAATTCCCTTGGCTGTTTATGGAATTGGAAGGTTAATCTATCCAATTGTTCATGAAGGCTTTTGGCAAAGAGATCCTTGTTATGCAAGGCAGATTTCATTGATGCCAGCTGATCTTCCAAAGACAGATTTTTATTGGACATTTCAGTCAGAGCACGGTCTTTTACTTTCAACTGGAATGCTTGAGTTTCCAGAGTAGACTGAGTGCGAGCCTCTTCAACATTTTGGCTGAGGACTCTTCCTCGCCTCCGAGAACCTCTTCCTCGTCCCCGAGCAGTTCCAGCAATGGCAGATCTTCTTAAGTCCTCCAGCTCTTGCCTTAGTTTGGCATTTTCGACCTCTAAGAACGAGAAGCCTTCATCAGTAACTGGTATTAATGCAGTAGAAGATGAAGCAGCAGATTCATATTGAGCTAATTTTTTCTGCAAATTATTATTTTCTTGTTCCAGGATCTCGGCAATTTGTCTACAGGCTTCAACTTCACCTTTTAGGGTCCTCTCCCTAACGTCATACCCAGCAATGATCTTCTTGTGGCCTGTTTCTGAAGAGAGCTGCTGGTATCTACTTTCATAATCCTTATGCAGCGAAGCCATTGATTCGTTGTGTTGATTTTGAAGATCCTCTAAGGAACCATGAAGCTCTTCGATCAACTCATAGTAAGCGACATTGTTGGCCACTGCTCGGTCGAGTAAAGCTTTCAAGTACTGATAAGCTTCAATAGCCTGCTCTGAAGCACCATGACCAAGGATATCAGCAATTTCCGATGTACTAAGATCTGTATGACCAGCCTTATAGTATTGATGACATTGCTGCATCAGCTCGGTATCATGAGAAGAGATCAATTCCATTCTAGCAACAAACTAATGACAAGAAAAAGACAACAATCAACAAAAACAAGTTATCAACAACAGAGATAAGCAAAGATATATTTTATTAGATCATCAAAAAGTTACATCGTTCGATTACAAGGAAATAAAGAAATGCTACCGAACAACTTCACACCTTTTCCTTGTCTCCCAAGACTTTCTCGGGAGGCTGGGACGAGGAGCTCGGTTGCTCGGTGGTAACTACAGCTTGATCGGTAGGAATCTTCTCGGGAGGAGGAGGCATAGAAGAAACGTCCTCGGTGGCAGAGGGTTGAGAGGCAGAAACTTGATCGCCCATAGCCATAGAAGACTCCTCTGAGGCAGGATCATCTTCTTCTTCTTCCACAATTGGTGGAGGAGGACCAGGGAGATGCCGTTGGAATAACTCAGAATCATCTTGGACTTTTAGCTCTTGCAGAGCAGCTACCCAACCATCATGGAAGTATTTCAACTCCCCATATTGAACTTGGGACGTCATTGCAGCTATCCCTCTCTCCCATCCTTTCTCCCAACCAACGCTGAAATGTTTTTTGATTGCGACTTTTCTCCTCGACTTCTCCGAGGAAAGCTTCACCTCCAATTCCTCTTTCTTAACCTTGATATCTCGCAGAGTAGATAATTCTTCTGCTGCCTCCTTCAATTTATCATCAGATTCCTGATGTTTAACCTCCAAATCTTTAATTTTCTCCTCCAAATTCTTGGAGGTTTCAGCCATCTTCATCTTATCAGCCTCAGCCACAGCCAACTTTTTCTCCCAAACAGTTTTCTCCTCGATGTACTGTTGGCGAGATTCCTTCACAGATTGGGCTAAACCCAACAAAGCATCGTCAACATCGGACGAGGAACTGGAAGCTTTAATAACTTGATCTTTCTTCACGATGGTATTGAAGCAATTCACCAGCTGAAAGATAAGAAAAACAATAAAGTCAACACAAATACAAAAATTCAAGAAAAAGAAAGAAAGACCAAAGGTATGAGAAATTTACTGAAGAAAGATGGCGAGCAGCTAGGGATGTCAGTGTATCCCTAGGAATTTTTTCATCAACCCCGAGAACCTCGGGTATAACTGAGCTCGTTGAAGAACTCGGAAGAATGATTTTTGAAACACTACTACCACCAGCGGGTAGAGAAGATGCAGTTCCAGCAAGATTAACTGAGGATGATTTCCTCAATCTCTTCAAAGGACGGTCAGCAGCATCAACCAAGGAAGAAGTCTTGGTCGGAGAAATGGCAATTACGTCAGCAGGAGCATTTTTCTTGCTCGGGGCCACTGGGGGCTTCTCGGCAACTTTGGAGGAACCAGCATCTACTTTTTTAGTCCCCTCTGGGACATCAATTTTGCCTTTCTGGGCTCCACCAGCAGAAGAAATTTCACCAAATAGAGCAGGAGGAGCTCTTTTCTTGCCCATTCTCTGAGATAGGGGGATATGAGAATCTGAAGATGAACTTTCTGGTGTTGAAGCTGGTTCAACAGGGCGAGCAGTATAAGAGGTTGTGTAACTCTTATACTGTAGTAAATATGAAGCAGATCTAATATGCTCGTCAGCAATGGTCTTATGCAAATTCCAGATAAGTTTCAAATGCTTGATATTCACTTCTGACTCTTTTGGAGTTTTTCTTTTGCTATCAACTGCAAATAAATACATAATGGAATATCAGTCATACATTTTGTCAAACATGATGAAAGCATAATTTCATAAGTAAAATAAAATGAAAAATAAACCTATCCCATTGCTGTATGGGGGGCATCTGGGACCGTTGTATACTTCATTCCCAGATAAAGGCGCATGTTGCCAATTTTTTATGACCAACCCATGCTCAAAATAATCCCTATTTGAGTCAGGGAGATTAACTACAAGAGCCCTATTCAAATACCTAGTTTTTAAATAATAAATATTATCTAGAACAGCCCATTTATAACAAAACATAATTTCAGGGATCCCAATACGAGTCCCATGAGTTAGATTTAATTTGTGCACCCCGTTAATTATTCTCCATGAATTGGGGGCTATTTTTGCAGGAACAAGATCAAAATATTGACAAAACTCAAGACATAATGGGTTTGGTGGAAAGGAAAAACCGCATTCAGCAACAAAAAGACTGGGGAACCAATGTCCCTCAGCCAATCGAAAGTAATCTAAAGGCTCAGAAAGAACCTCTAGAGTTACCCACGAAGGAATGGAAAAATCAGAACGGAATTTCTCAACAGACTCCACAATATAAACCATATTGAATAAAAGAGATACAGAAGAAAGAAAGAAGATCTTACAGAAAGAAAGGAGATGTGTTGACAACGAACGGAAACAAGGATGAACGCACAAGAGAAGAAGAGAAGAGAAAGCTTGAATGCAGAGAATGAAAAACGTAGACGACGGTATAGTTACCAAAGAAGTTTAAATACTTTGCATTGGGAAGCGGCGAAAGAAATGATTACCAAAAAGAAACTACTAAACTTCCGGCGGCTAAAAGGACAAAATTTGCACGAATATCAAAGCGCTTATCAAAAAGGCGGAAACTGCGAAATAAGAAGGAAATTTGAATACAATGTTCCTGAAACCCGGGAAGTACATTTAATATTGCCATATACCGAGAAAGAATGTTCCATACTCTTCAAAGTTCAAAATATGAAACATTGGGGGCTTCTGTTGATACCAAAATTAATGTGCTGATGTGGACGAAGAAGATGAAGACACGTGTCAATCTACATGGCACAATAGCAGCGAGGAAGATCATTTCCCGACCAACCGTGCTTCTTTCCGAGCAACGAGAATATGCCGAGGAACTCTATAGCACCGAGGTACTCTAATGTTCCGAGAAACTCTTGATCAACAAGCAACTAAGGCGGTCCGAACTGCATCTCGGTCGTATCATTAATTACCAGACGGACAACTGTTCAACTATTCATTATATTCTTGACGCACACGCTGCATTAAATGTATTACCCTTTCATATGTATATCATTTAATGTATTGGACCTTTCATGTACAGCCTAAAGGCTATAAATACCATGTACCATCCTCATTCAAGGGGACCGGAATTTCTTGAGAGAACTTGTAATCAAGAATTCCACAAACACTCAGCAATAACATAACAGTGGACGTAGGCTTTATTCCTAGCCGAACCACTTTAAAAATCTTTGTCTTATTTATTTATCTGTGATTGAAAAATTAGAGTGATCTAGTTTTTTACATCAACAATGACCCTATTTAATTTTGCATTTCAAAATTTGTCAAAACAAGTTATTTTCATCCAAGTGACATAGTTTCAAGTAATTTGATGTATAACTTAAATCTATTAATTGACTTTAAAAACTAATATAATGGGATGTCAATAATTTAGAAGATAAAACTTATCTTTAATGATATTAAGATAATCCGAATATGACATCACAAATGACAAAATTAATTAATTATTCTCAATTCAGATATATTAGTACTCTATGTTAGTAATCAAACACAAAAAAAACACGACCCAATTATAACACAATTGATCGGAATTGCCACTCATACTGACAATGACATAAGAAGAGGGGAGATTTTGACAAATTAGGCGAGCATATATTTTTATGTTAAATTAAGCGACCTATGCTTCTAAAAGTATTAATGTAGAAATAATAATTGTAGAAAATATCATTTGCAAGTCAATTGTAATATATTATCACATGGTAAGATTGAAAACTATATTTAAAAGTAACCTAGATATAATTTTCATGAACAATGTACTTTGAAATTTACAGTGACACGCGAGTAATGATTCATGTCTAGCTTTGCTCCATCAATCGTGTTAGCATTTAGTACTCTTCAGTCACTTATATTGTGGGCCTAATTTACTGGATTGTTTAATTTATAGAATAATTGATTTTAAAAAGATAAGTTTATGTTGGATCTATATAGGATCTCATACCATTGTAGTTCTAACTAGTTTTAACCGTTGAGATTCGATCACTTTTGTGTCACCTCGTGCCGTGCGAATCTGGTGGTGTGGCTATCACAAAATTAATATTATTATTTTTCGAAAGACTTAACGACCTCAAAAAAAGAATTTCTGCGTGTCTTTATAGCTTTCGGCCTTTGGAAACTCTAAAAAATATTTTAGTCCATTTTAACAAATGATTTGGAAGATATGCCTCCAATCAGGTGGAGACCGTGTCATGTCATGAATCTCTTTGGGTAGATGAAATATGATGTTCTTGAATTGGTTTCAAATATTTATATCTAAGATGCTTCAAGCATTATATAAAGGGTTATTGTGTATTAGAATACATTCTTGAATATCGAGTCAACCTTCTTGATTTCTTTTATATTCGATTCCCGATCAACTCAATGTTGTCAAATTTGTTACAGGAAATTGATAACTGATAAAGATGTGTAAAGAAGATATACCGAACGATCTTAGACTGATCTAAAATTGGGTATGAGTCTCCCTCTCTCTACCAGGAACCTTTATTATGCATTTAAGATTATTTCGACCCTTCGATTGTTCGAAATTAATTTTGTAAGGTGAGACCTCGATATTTTCTATGCTATTCCTTTCAAGCCAAGACAACCCATTGATTTGTGATCACCAAAGAACATGTCCCTACAACTCCTTTTGCATTTTTTTGATCTATAATAATACCATTCATAATTCGGAGACAAAGAGTTGCTTATATATATGCAAGCAGGGACCCACAATAAAATAACTGACTAGATTCTAATAAAATTAGAAATTCCAATTAATATCTATAATTAATTTCATATATCCTATAAGAAAAATAATAACATGTGCCATAAGGGCACATGTGTTGAGCCTCAAATTATTGAATAAAAGAACTCTTATGAGAATACGTACCCTAGTAATTATATGTCGAAACTACGTCCTTATTATTTTTTGATTATTAGCTTGTTCCCTTAGGGCACACGTTATCAGGATCATTCCTATAATTATTATTCATTCTACTAAAGAATAATAATTGCACTATAGTCCACTATCTCAAAATTATAATTTACAGCTCCTTGTTATTAAATCCTTAGTAATCTTCCCATATTAAGATTACAAATATTTGTTGATTATATTAAATTACTAACAATTATATTTAGTGGACTTCTTATAAATTCCTTTAGAGTGATTGCCTAACTTAATTGATATGTTGGGTTTTAATATTGTGTAAGTGAGTTTTTATTTTGAGAATATAATTGGGCATTAAGTGAGTTTTTATATAGGTGATTTTATATTAGGTCTTCTTGTAGAGAGAGAGAGCTAAACAAAATAGTTGTAAATGAGGTGAGTGTGGCTTCAATTCCCCACATAGAAACTTTATAAAAAATTAAAAGGATATATAACTAAAAGTTAAAACATGGCTATTAGTATTGTAGTCAAATACGCTATGATATGGTGCATTGATGTGGTGAAAAGCACCACTAGTCGTGACACGGTGCATGTTCGCGCGACGTGTGAAAGGGCGACTTAGGGAGAATTGGGCACTTGGCGCGCCACTAAAATGACTATAAAAAGAGTTCTAGGCCTCTGTTTTGGACACTAAAAATTGTCCTTTTCTCCTCTCTCCGTTCTCGACCTTTTGGTATTATCAGGATAAAATTTCAGAATGTTCTTGATTTGATAAAATCACACATAGTTTGTACCAAACAAGTAACATCACTACATTGTATCCTGAAGGAAAGTTTCTACTACAAACTCCGTTGTGTACTTGCGGCTTTCATCCGGAAGGGGAGAAATATTTCTGAAAAGATAGCGCTCCTAGAACGTGCCTTAAAGAAACGTAGATTCGTTATTTTTTTAATTATTCCTTTCATTAATTTGCAATAATTTTAGACAATACTCTTCTGAAAATAAATATGGAAGTAACGGTGGCATAATCTATCTAAGTTTCGAGTCAAGATTTGGTTCGACTAGATTGTTTTAATGACAAAAATTTCACTCGTTGGCTAGAGAAAATCACACTCTTTCTCACATCTCTCAAACTTGCATATATTCTTAATGATGGACTTGAACCTCTTCCCTAACCCACACTCGAAGATAATAAAGATATCAAGCAAAAATCTGTGAAAGGGAAAGAAAATGAATTTATGTGTCGAGGATACATCCTTAATGCGTTATCCCAAAATGTCTATAGAGCACATCAAATGATTCCTACAACAAAAGAATTGTGGAAGGCATTGGAGAATAAATATCAAAGTGACGAAGCGAGTAACTGTAAGTTTCTTATTTCTATCTATTTGAATTATAAAATGTTTAATGATGAATTTGTCGTTGCACAAGCCTAAGAAATCCATTTATATAGAATTAACCATATAACTATAAGTTTCTTATTTATATATATTTAAAGTCGCTGGAATAAATCTTTAAGATGAATTTCAAGTGGGGGTGGTTATTTTCAAACTTCCTTTTGACTGAAATGTATTTAAAAAGAAAATTAATCATGATGAAAAGACATACACAATTGAATCTCGTCTTTGCCATCTTCGTATTGAAGAAGATTCTCGTATTCTGGAGAAGAAGGAAGATCAAAGTGATAATCATTCCAAGGCGAATATGGTTGAAGATAAAAAATCCAAGAAGACCAAAGATTTCAAACTTAAAGCAAGGAATGATTCAAATTTCAAGAACCAGAGTGCATATAAAAAGAAGGGTGGATGCTTCTTCTGTAATAAATCGGGTCATTTTGCTGGAGATGTCAAATTAAAAAGAAGATATTTAAGGGAAAAAGAGTGACAAAGGAAAGTAATAATATTGAAGATCTTATTACGATGGTGTGCAAAGAAAATTCTGTGGATAATGAAAATGGGTGGTATCTAGATATCTGTACAACCATTCATATCTGCATGGATCGTTCTCTTTTTAAAATATATTAAAAGATCAATGGAAAAGAAGTAAAAATGGAGAATAAGCTCCGCAATAAAGTAATTGAAAAAGGCACAATTGAATTGAAATTGATATCTAGGAAGGTTCTGACTTTGATTGATGTACTTCGTATATCGAAAATGTGTAAAAATATTTTGTTTGGATACCATCTCTATAAGAGAGTACTCAAACTTGCCCATGAGTTGGATAAGCTTGTCCTATGCAAGAATGGTCAATTTATTAGTAAGGGGTACTCTTGTAATGACATGATCAAATTTATTATAATAAATGATATTAGTTTTATTTATATGGTTAATTCTATTTCTTTATGGCATAATAGATTAGGTTATGTTAATTATAGAATTATTAAAAATATAAGTAATCTAAGATTAAAATCTGATTGTGAAATTAACCATTACGATAAATGTGAAATTTGTGCTCAATATAAGATAACTAAAATATCATTCAATCTGTTGAGAGGACATCCGAAATGCTTGGTCTTATGCATAGTGATATATGTGATATGAAGAGTAATGTTACTCATGGAGGAAATAAATAATTTTTAACTTTTATCAATGATCACTCTATATATGCATATACATATTTACTTAAATGTACATATGACGTATTCAAAAAATTTCTGATTTTTAAAGCAAAAGTTGAAACTCAACAAAATTGAAAAATCAAGGTCCTATGATCTGATAAAGGTGGTGAATACTACCCAACCGAGTTTATTCAATTTTTTTTATACTCATGGATCAATTTACGACACCATATATACTGCAAAAAAGGAACACGGATAGGAAAAATGGGACTTTGGTTGAAATAGTAAATGCAAAGTTAATAAGTTCCAGGTTTCCTTTGTCTATGTGGGGTGAACCAGTTTTATCTGTGTGTTAAATTATAAATATAGTTCCATTGAAAAGTGAGGACATTACACCATATGAATTATTGTTTAATCATAAACCAAATCTTAAACGTCTCAAAGATTGGGGGATGCCTTGCTTATTTAAGAAAATTCAAACCTAAGAGACCGAAGTCAAGAAATAGGACTTACAAATATGTTTTTATCCGATACTCTAACAATAGTAAGACTTATAGATTTATGGATCTTGAAACTCAAGAAACTATTAGTTCGTGGATGTGCAATATTTTGAACAACTATCAAAGTCAAGTATTTTGAATCAAGGATTGGAAAATAATAATTCGACTATTAATGCCTCACCTTGTAATGTTTCATCATAACCAATATCACCTTTGGCATCAACGAATGCCGTTGAACCAAGGATAAGTAAGAGACAAAGAAATGAGAAGACATTAGACCCGACTTTGTAATTTATCTTATTGATGGATATACGAATGAATCTAAGGACAAACCAAATTCATTCTTAATGTGAAAGATGAACTGACTACATTTCATGAATTGTTAACATCTAAGGATACTATCTTCTGGAAAGAAGCAATAAATGATGAAATGAACTCAATTTTGTCAAATCAAACTTGGGTTATTACAAATCTCCCCTTAGAGCAAAATTGATTGGATACAAATGGATATTTAAAAGGAATTAAAATCCAAATGATTCAATAAATAAATTTAAAGCGAGATTAGTTTCTTAAGGCTATAAACACAAATATATAATTTATTATTTTGACATATATGTGCCCGTTGCGCGTATAATTTCCATTAAGCTTTTAATCTCTCTTGCTTATTTTCATAATGTAGTGATTCATCGAATGGATGTAAAAATAACTTTTCTAAATGGTGATTTAGAAGAAGAAATTTACACGGAACAACCTGAAGGGTTTATTTTTTTCGGCCAAGAAAAGAAAGTGTGTAAACTAGTTAAATTTCTTTATAGCATCAAATAAGCTCCTATGCAATGACATGAAAAGTTTTATAAAATAATAAGATCCCATGGTTTTAAAGTAAAGTTGCTGACAAATGTATCTATAGTAACTTTGACAATGATGTTGGTGTCATCACTTGCTTATACGTGGATGACATGTTTATATTTGGGTCAAGTCTCACATATGTGGAAGAAACTAGGAGGTTTCTATCATCAAACTTTGATATGAAAGATCTTACGGAAAATTATGTGATTCTAGGAATCAAAATAGTAAGAAAAGATAATATATTAGCATTATCTCAATTTCGATATATTCAAAAGGTTCTTAAGAAATATAATCATTTTGAACTTATACCAGGAACCACACCAGTTCATTCTAGTGTTAAATTAATGAAAAATACTAGACGTATTATGGATCAACTTAAATATATCGGTGTAATTTGAAGTCTTATGTATGCAATACATAGCACTGGACCAGGCATTGCTTATGCGGTAGGTATACTACCCAGATTTATAAGTAATCCAGGACTAGAACATTTGAATGCAGTTTCTAAATTACTTAGATACATGAAGAGGACTATGGATTACGACTTATATTATGTAGGGTACCCATCTGTATTAGAAGGATATAGTGATTCTAGTTGGAATAACCTCATATAAAAATCCAAGTCCATGAATGGTTGGATATTTACACTAGGAGAAACGGATATTTCTTGGGGATCCAAGAAACAAATGCGTGTGCCAGATTCAACAATGCAATCAAAATTCATAGTCCTAGCAGATGTAAGTAAAGAAGCGAAATGGCTTAAAAACTTATTATGTGATATTCTTTTTTGGAAAAAACCATCTCCTGTTATTATGATTAATTATAATAACCTGGATATAATATATAAGGTTTTAACAAAAACCTATAATGAAAAATCTAGATATATTAGTCTAAGATATCAAATTTTGAGGGAGTTACTAAATGAAGGAGTAATTACAGTTGACTATGTTGAAACGAACAAGAATTTAGCAGATTCCCTGACTAAAGATCTTATTAGAGAGATGGTATATATCACTTCAAAAGGAATGAGACTAAGGTGTATAAAATAAACCGACTATATTTAATGGGAACCCAACTTATGTCCTGAAAATATAGACGTAGTTCAATGTGGTACTAACAATTTAAATGATACTCATGGAATATAAGGGACTTATATGTAAAAGTCCATTCCTATGTGCCTAATATTGGTATTCTACATGATAGAGGATGAAAGTTACTTCTTAATAAATCATATAAATGGGACTCCGCATAATCATTGAAGTTGATTTACTTATATGAGTGATGAAAGTATGGCCACTTTTCATGGAACTAAGACCGATCCTAAAACACTCGTGAAATCATGATAAGCAAAAGTCTATAAATGTGTGTGCTAACAGAACACTCTTCAACACACAGATCACTATGTGTAATGATTTCGGCTCATCTCAAAGGGTCTTTGGTTCAAGATATATTCATCATATCACTTTGATGAAGCTTTGAATTATTTTTACTAAGTGAAAATTTAAGTCCGAAATACACTTCTCATTTATGTACTAGATTTTAGCGATGGTGCCAAAATCCTTGTTATTGTCCTTATATCTTTTATCTTCAATTCCTTATAATAAAGGTATGTATTCTTTCTTATTTATGTGTATTTTGAAATGGTTGGGGATTGTTGGAATTTTCAAAATATTTTGGGTTTTAATATTGTATAAGTGAGTTTTTATTTTGAGAATATAAATGGATATTAATATTATGTAAGTGAGTTTTTATTTAGGAAATTTTATATTGAGTCTTCTTGTAGAGAGAGAGCTAAAGAAAATGCATGTAAATGAGGTGAGTGTGGTTTTAATGTCCTAAATAGAAACTTTACAAGAAAGTGAAAGGGTATATAACTAAACGACAAAAGATAACTATTAGTGTTAGAGTCAAAGAGGCTATGATATGGTGCTCGTTCGCGCGACGTGCGAAAGGGAGATCGGGCGACTTAAGGCGCATTGGGCGCTTTGATGATGCAGTTGACACTTCACACGTCCGCATCATCGCTCAGAACGTGGGAGCCTAAACTCTTGTCAAAGTCAACCAGATCAATGGTCACTTAGAGTGTGGGGGCCTAAAGTTTTGTCAAAGTCAACTAAATTAACGGTTGTGGCTATTTGATCTGATCAAGGGATGTTATACCCCATCCGGACATACATGATCTAACAGCTGTTAAGTTGCGCACCTGAAAGGAGGTGATTGTTCATTAACAACCAATAAAATGACTATAAAAAGAGTTTCAAGCCTCTGTTTTGAACACCAAAGATTGCCCTCTTCTCCTTCCTCTACCTTTTGGCATAATTAAGACAATATTCCAGAGTGTTCTTTGTTTGATAAAATCGTACGTAATTTGCATTAAATAAGTAACATCACTGTATTGTATCCTGAAGGAAAATTTCTACTCCAAACTCCTTTGTGTACTCGTGTCTTTCATCCGGAAGGGGAGAAATATTGCCTAAAAGATAACACTCCTGGAACGTGCCTTGTGAAAACTTGGATTCAATATTTTTTTATTATTGCTTTCATAAATTTCCAACAATTATATCCTATAGTTGGGTTTGAGATAATAAAAACTTATAAGCTACATCAAGGAGTATTTTGAATCTCTATACCGAGATATGAATTTCATCCATATTTAAGTTTCACAATACACTATTCACCATTACCCAATCTTCGAAGCTTCTTAATCGATCCATAAATGAATGTCACCATATATGTCAAAGTAATGAACAATCAATGCATGTATCTGTTAGTTATATCCAAATAAAGAGCCTAAGAACTCATAATAACCGTAAGCTATGTATCACCTTATATAGTTTGTATAAAGACTATCTCAAATTGGTCATTTTGAATACGCACAAAGTGTACTACGAGAATAATTCGAAACTAAGCTATAATAATCAAGACAAACCTACTAATATATTGTGCTATAATTCTATCGATGCTATGTCCAGCTTCATCTAAGATTGTGAACCAAACTTATATTATACAAGAATCGATGATCTGGTGTTCTGTATGTAAGTCAAACTCTACATATCAAATCATTTACTATTTATAATAAAAGACACCTATGCATCTATATTAAATAATAATACAATACAAAAATTGCTTGTGAAGATTCTCATTAAATGAATATACTAAAATTCATTAATGAACCGTAATTTTTAGTATAAAACCCCAACCACATATTGTGCTTATGAGTTTTTTTTACTGACGATGAGTGGTGGCTTCCGAAGGAACAACGCCATTCAATAACATTAGGGAAAATAAATTTCTAGATATTTCCTTTTAGGTGGACTAAATCCGCATAAGTAGCACTGGCAAAATTATGGGTTGGGTTTAATTTGGGCGGGTCAAATATGGGTTGGGCTAAATGTGGGTTGGGCCAAATATGGGTTGGGTTAAATGTGCGCTGGGTCAAATATGGGCGGACCAAATATGGGTTGGGCCAACCCATTATTTTTCTACTAAATTAAGTATTACAATTCGAGGTATATATAAAAAGAACTCATATTTTACTCATAACTTTTTAAAATGAGTATTATATTTGATTTGTATCTTTTAAAATTGGGCTCCATATTTGATTTTTTGCTTTGAAATATGGCCCCATATTTAACTCATAGCTTTGAAATATGGGCCTCATATTTAATTCACAACTTTTAAATATGAGCCCCATATTTAGATACTTGGGCTAATATGGACTGTTTTATTATTTGGGTCACATTTTGCCACTACTACGCATAAGTAATAAAAGAATCTTAATAAAAAAATTATTTATTATTAATATAATAAAAAGTGTTGAAAAATGATTACTGACAAAGTGTTCCTAAAAGACAATTTTGGTACTTAAGAAAAGTGATATTTTTGCTAAAGAAAGGTTTGAATATGTGCATTTATCAGTGATTAAGGAGTAAATTTAGAACACACTCGTCACTTCTTGAGCAAATAATAAGAAAAGGCTTTTAACACATAAGGCCTATAAGGTCTGGTCCCTCTTATTTATGAAGAAAATATAGGATGCGGTTCACGTATGACTACATAAGAGATATTCAATCAATTGATGCATACTAAACGTCAAGGACAACATTGTTCTAATTAATACTTTGAGGACCACATAAAAGTTTATGGCAGACTACGAGGTTGATAAGCATAATTTTATCTTTAAATTAGCATAGGTATACGTTAGAACTGTTCAGGCATTTATTACATTTTTTTTTTGTGGATGATAGTATTAGCACTCCAATGCTTACTAAAGAAATTCTCTCTTTTTTGTTTATTAAGTTGTAACCAAGAACATTTCTTATTGTTAATTTATAATATTTAGAGTAAATGATAATTTAAGCTCGTGGGGCTTAATTAAATTATCACTTAATTAGTTACAGTTTTAAAAGTGCATGTAAAATCTCAAAATTTGCAAGTTGAATCATTTTCATCCAAAATCTAATAGATCGTTAGGTGCATATGCTTCGGATTTAAATATGCTTGTACTCTTTAGATAATAATTTTATGCCAATATGTTATAATCAATAAATATGTTTTGTACTCGAACAAACTGTTAAAAAAATATTAATAGGTATTATTTATAAATATATAATAATTCAGATTTAAATATGTTTTGTACTCTTTGAGTAAATTTAATATTTCAATAATAGGTATAATATAGAAAATAAATAATAAAAAATATGATTTGTACTCTTTAGATAATAATAACCATCTTTAGGAAATGGTCCATGTCTTAAATTTAGCAATATTTTTCTTCGTGATATACTCTTTAGATAATAATAAACATCTTTAAGAAATGCTCCATGTCTTAAATTTAACAATATTTTTCTTCGCGACGTCACAAATGTAATGGTATATTTCTTATAATTTTCTAAATTTTATATCAAAAGTTATTATTTTTAAAGTTTTTAGGTAAATAATTAAATTTTAATATGAAGCATGTGCATCACACATGTCATTTTTTCTTCAAAATTTAACGGTTGATTAGATTTTGGACGAAAGTAATTTAACTAACAAACATTGGAATTTTATGGACTACTTTTAGAATTTTGGGTACTGAAGTGATAATTTAACCAAACTTTAAGGGGATTAAATTGCCATTGATTGTAATATATATAGTTGGTGTAGAACATTTTCAATTGTTGTGTAGTAGTTAATTTATCATATATATAGTAGGTGTATAACATTTCTAATTGTTGTGTAAGAAAATTATTTAGTGCAATGTTTATATTAGACGTATATTTTTTTTTTAAATTTAACAATAGCATATACATTATTTTCAACACAAAACGCCTCATAATTATATACTAGCTTATCATCTTTCTCTTTCATCCATTTTTTTTATTTTTTTATTTTACATGTCTATTTATCATAGAATTTATTTTGAAAGACATATGCTGATATCTCTTAAACAAGATTCATATTCAATGCTTGTGTAAAAAAAAAAATCATTTACCACGTGTTTTAGTTTTGTTGCCTTTTTATTTTTTAATTTTTGAAGATAATTTTGAAAGAAAGCCGTTAGAATACAAGATAAAATGTTGCATAACTTTAATATAAAACCAAATATGGAGGGAAGTTATCAAATACTCCATCATAGGTGACATTCACAAATAAATATATGGCTCTTGATAATATGTATCCTAAGAAAATATATTTAAAATTTAAAAATAACAGAGACAAGTTTCAATATATAATTAATAGGATATAAATACTCACGTAAAATTTTCATACTTATTATTTTAAAATTCAAAATATGTGGTTAAGAACATGTATTCTCATATTCCAAAATATATTTATAACCTAGATTGTTCCACTACCATTTATTGGGGTGTCAATAGGAGGGCTATCCGTTTGTCAACTAGTATAATTGAGGAAGGCTTCATCAACAGATAAGTCTGAGTTGTCTCCATATACTGAATAATGGTTGAAGAAAAAGTATGCCATCATTGCACTATTCAAGCTTTTGGACTGGCTCCTTTTCCAGATGGAAATATGGAAAAAAAGGTGAACCATAATTCTCCACCATGCATGGCTTTATGTGATATCTCTATGTTACATACATTTAACTGATTGTGTGTGAAGCTATTACTCCTGTGAACTTGCTGCCTTTGGAAGCACAAATATTCAGAAGCCATAAAAGGTTGCTAGCAGCACTGTGGTGATTAGGATACCTACTTCACATTTTTAAACCAAAAAAATAAATAAAAAAAACTACTCCACACTTGTTTGAGGATGTATATATATATATATATATATATATATATATATATATATATATATATATATATATATAAAAGTCCCTCCTCCTGTAAGGACTCCATATAATGCAGATTTCAGTACATATCATTTTTTTAAAATAATAAAAAAATAAAATTTTGAATGAAACTTCATGGATATAATCTTCAACGTGAGAAGATCATTTTCATTTTTTTTCATAAAAAATTTCAATAAAAAACCCGTTGAGATGAGGTGATATGTAAAAAAATGGTATAAATATGCATTTTTGACCGTTGAAATGTTGACGATCATCTCACCCACTTTTTGATTGAATTTTTTGATGAAACTTAATGAACATGATCTCGATAGTGAGAAGATCATATCCATGAAGTTTCATAAAAATATTCAATCAATAAAGCGGTTGGCGCCGACCCAACATTTCAATGGTTGAAAATGCATATTTATATCATTTTTTTTACATATCACCTCATCTCAACGGTTTTTTTAGTGAATTTTTTGACGAAAAAATTGGAGATGATCTTCTCACCCTTGAGATCATATCCAAGAAGTTTCATCAAAAAATTTATTTTTTTACTATTTTAAAAAAATGGTATGTACCGGGGTCTGCACCATAAGTCCTTACAGAAAACTTTCTGTGTATATATATATATATATATATATATATAGAGAGAGAGAGAGAGAGAGAGAGAGAGGTTTTCAAAAGTGAACATAAAAGATGAATATCTTAATGAACATTAACAAAAAAACACCTAACACCCCATTAATTTTAATTCCTATGTTATAATTGGTTCGCGCCAGCGACAACGGACATGCATGTTTTTAATATACACACCCCCACAAATCGTACCCCCCAATCTACCATAGCTACCACTGTCCAGTTTGGAACACACTACACCAAATCCTGCGAATGGTCACCCCCAGGGGTCAAGACCCAAAGCCTTGACCAGCTAGCTGGTCACGATCCATAGTCGCGACCACATAAAATTTGGCGTGACCATATCCACGACTCAGTGTGGCCATGGATGCTTTTGGAAGTGGTCCCGGACCAATGCCTGACCAGTATGGGCCACGGATTTAGGCCATGACCAGGTTGTGACCATTATGGTGCCAAATTCACGTAAAAGTTCCCTCCAAATTTAGTCACGGTAGGGTCACGGACAAGGACTGTGAGAAAGGCCACAATGCAAACCATCTCAATTTGTTCACGAGCTTGGGTCACAACTGAGGGCCTTGATCACATGGTTGCCTACACTTTGATTTGGAAAAAAATTAAGGGTCATGGTAATGGGTCACAGCTCTAGGCCATGACCAGGGTCCTTATACTAAAAACAATTTTCCTCCATTTCATTTCTTCCCGCGTAAATCTGTGTGTCTGTGTGTGTGTGTGCGATTTTAGCGATTTGCATTCTCTCAATCTCAAATCCTAGTTTTAGCCCAAATCTCTCTCTCAATCTCAAAGGTAAACCCTATTTTTTGTATTTTTATGTTAAGCCCTAATGTATATGTGTGTATATGTGTGTGAATTTATGTGTATTTGTGTGTACATGTGTATATATGTGTGTGTGAATGTGTGTGTATTTCTATGTATCTGTGTATATGTATGTGTATGTGTGTATCTGTGTGTGTATGTGTGTATGTGTGTGTATGTGTGCATCTTTTTTTTTTCAAGAAAAAAGGATGTTTTATAATTTGATTGAGAATGTTATATTTAGGGATTGAATTTTATTTGGTATTGATAACATTGATTGAGAGTTGTTATTTAGAGTTTGGAATTAGTTGCATTATTTAAGGTTATTGTCATTATTAGTATTGACTGAATGTGGTTACTTAGGGATTAAAATAAATTTCACTATTTAAAGGTATTGTCATTTAGGGCTTGAAATTTATTTAGAGTTTGAAATTGATTGTGTTATTAGTGTTGACTGAATGTGGTTACTTAGGGATTAAAATAAATTGTATTATTTAAGTGTATTGTCATTTAGGTCTTGGTATTTATTTAGAGTTTGACATTAATTGAGTATTTTAGGTTCCGCACCTAGTGACTTAAAATCCTTTCCATTCTCAAAACCGTAATCAAACTAATATACCCTAATATACCCCTATACCTTAACCGCAGGACTCATATTCACGCCCTCGTATATTTTTCACAGGAAAAATGAGGCACGGTGATAATCACTGGCTACAAGAGTTGGAGAGGTTGCAATTGCACCGCACACGTAACACTTTTATGAGTGAGCATCATATAAAGGGTTCTCCTAGTTACAGGTATGAAAATAAAAAGATCGAACAATTTAACTACCTTGTAAATCGTGGAGTTAATCTCCAGCAAGATTACCTGTTAGATCGTATTCTATTTTCCCTACCAGAAAAGTGGGATGACGTTATACAAAATATATTACACACATATAATTCCGGTGTATCCCTGACCTTGGTTACGTTGTTAGAGAAGGCTGAAAAAAATCCACCCGCTGTGGATACAACTGCGTATAGAGAGCATTGACATAAACTGTGATGTCTCACGCTATATGCACGTTAAATTGAATCTGTAAGGACACAAATTTTCAATTGAGTCCATATGTAGTTTTGCCTTTATTCTCGACTTAATTTCCGAAAAAATTATTTGAGTCATAGGATAGAGTGTTGTATCATTCCAAGCCTATGACAATTGTACGTTGACGACGATGCGGACAAGCAAAATTGAAGATATCATTGCCGGTTTCAAGTACCTTGTTTCTCGTCCTCAACACTTTTCATTTTCCAAGGTCTCCAAAAGGTAAGAATGCATATATATATATATGAGCTTAAAAATTTATTTGAGTGTTCTTCTTATACAAACGACTTTGTATTTGTATCAAAAAATAATTTTAGAACTTTTCATAAAAGTTTTGGACTTAAAATGAAAATTTTCATTTTTTGAAAAGGCATTCAAACGAACCTTGAATCTCGTTCGAACAAAATTTCCAAGTCGTTCGAACGAACTACTAAAGAGAATTTTTCAATTTTATTGTTAGAAGTTTGGTTCGAACGAAAATTCCAACGAAAAATTCTTCTGAAATCTCGTTCTTAATCTCGTTCGAACATAGTCGTTCGAACAATATTGAAAAGTCGTTCGAACGATTGTGTCAGTTTTTGGGCAGTTTCGTCAGTTTTCCCCACTTTCCCACTACTTTTCCCATTTTGAGCTTTCCTCGTATACCGTGGCATAGTTTGTTGTGATTATTTTATCTTGAAAAAATCATCTAGATGCATGCTTAGGTTAATCAAGATAAAAAAATTGGTTTAAACACACAATTTGTATAATTTGGTGCTAAGTTTAATTTTAGGTAAGTTTGGTGTAATTAATTAAAGTCGACATAAATTAATTTGGCTATACTCATGTTTGGTTTGTTTAGTCTAACTTAGAACTTGGATTAATTTTGTTTTAATGAAAACTAAAATGTTGGTGTAGCTTAATTTCACTTTTAGATTAAATTAATTTTTATTTTGAAGAAATTAAAATTGAAATTTTATAATTGTTAAAATTTGAAAAGAAATTTTAATTTGAAATATTGTGTTGAACCATCTCATATTTAGAGTTTAAAATTTTGGGGGCATTCGCTCCAACAAGTGGTATCAGAGCCATGAGCCCTAAGTTATTGCGCTTAAGTCCTTTTAGGATTGTTTTAAAAAATAAAAATTTCACCGTTTTCAAAATTCCCTGTTTTTTATGGTTCAAATTACGTGTAGTGGAAGGCGAGTATGAAATCGACACTTAAGTCCTTAGATGAGAAGGTTTGTCATTCCGAAGTTAATGGGTGGTCTCCACGTACATATCTAGTTGAAAATGAGCGTGTACCTAAACTCTTAGAGAGATGGAGTGAGAATGAACTAAAATTAGCAAATTTTAATTCCCGTAGTTTGAATGCTCATTTTAGTGCAGTCACACCGGATGAATTTCGACGTATCATGATGTGTGAAACTGCTAAAGAGGCTTGAGATATTTTACAACTCACCCATGAGGGAACTAGTTTCATTAAGGATTTGAAACTCCAAAACCTTACCACTCAATTCGAAACCATTAAAATGCTTGAAAGTGAAACTTTTGATGAGTTTTATGCTAGACTTTCTGATATTGTTAATTCATCTTTTAACTTGGGAGAAAAGATACCCGACACCCGTGTAGTAAAGAAAATTTTGAGGTCCTTACCCGAGAGGTTTATTCCAAAAGTGACCGTGTTAAATTTTTTACCCACTTTAGCCTCTACGAAACTTGAAGAGCTCATAGGTGACTTACAAACCTATGAACTTGACATGTTTACCTCCAAGGATGAGAAAAAAAAAGATAAGGGCATCGCTTCAAAAGTCCTAAAGGAGGAAAAATAAGTTTCGAATGATGAGAGTGACATCGATTTCGATGAGATGGCTATGTTTGCTAAGAAGTTTAGAAAATTTCCTAAGTTTAATAAAGATAATCTTAAAAAGGATTTTAAGAAATTTGATAAGTTTAAGTATGAAAAAGCAAAAAAGTTCCCTATAAAGCATAGTGAATAACTTAATAGGGATGAGTAGAATAGATGTTATGGTTGTGAGGGGTTTGGACATAGGGCAAGAGAGTGTCCCACTAAAATAAGGAGGGAGGGTAAACAACAAATTTCATATAATGACCCTCTTAGTGATAGTGAGAAGGAAGAGGGACCCGAATCCCCCATTGAACGTAACTTTACCGCATTCATGGCAAGTCATGTAAGTGAAAGTGAGAAATCGTCCGATGATGACATCTTAATACTTGACACTTCCGTGGCCATTGTTTGTGAATCTTAAAAATTTAATGGTATAGAGAAAGAGGAGAAGAACATGTGAGTGAGAATGAGGAGGAGGTTGATGAGAGTTAACTTCAAGTAGCTTTTCGAGAGTTGTATGACGAATCAATAAAATTAAAAAGGGCTAATTTGAAGTTAGAAACCATCTTAAGAGAACGTGCTAAGGTTAACAATGAGAGTGCTTTAGTGGAAGACCTTAGGACACGTGAAAAATATCTTCACGAGAAGCTTGAGTATGTAGAAGGAAAGAGAGATAGCCTTAGAGGTTTAATGGAGGCTATGAAGAAAGAGCTTCTTGGGTTTCAAGTGAGTAGGTGTTTACTTGAATTTAGAATTTTAGAATGAGAAGAGAAGTTGAGAGATTCAAGTAGGGTAAAATTTGATTTGGAAAGTAGGTCTAACAAATTAGATAAAATTCTTGGAACCGTCCAAATTAAAAATAATTTGTGTGGTATTGACTTCGATACTCAAAATGATTCAACTAGTAAAGCCAAAACCATAAATTTGAGATAATCTACTAGGAACACTTTCCAAGGTCAATTCTTAAGTACTACTTTTTATCGGGTCTTTACATGTTCACATTGTGGTCGAAAAGGTCTTCTTAGAAAATTTTGTTTTGATCTTAAAAAGGCTTGTAGGAAGTCCAATGGTAGAGTCATCAAAACTCCCAAATCCCAAGAGCGTCATTCTTCACTAGTTTGGGTTAGGAGATCCAATTTAGTGGCTTTACAAGATATAATTTATTTTCATTTGCTTGCATTTGATACCTCCCTTGCTAAATTTAAAGGTTAAATGTGTTAGCTTTGTTTATATACACTAGCTTATGTGCATCATGATATATTCTTGCTAGTTGTATGTTTGTTTGTCACTTTTTAGTTAATGTTTAATTAAGAATTGTTGCTAGAATTATGACTTGTTTATCTTTTGTATTTTATTTTTTGTTGTTTGGTGTTATTGAAAAGTACAAAAATATTTTCCTTGTCTTTTGAGTCAATTTTTTTGTTTGGTTAAAATTTTTAAAATTCAAAAAGATTTTTTTGTGTGTATTTTAGTTTGACAAACTTTATGTGACATATACTTGTGTTTGAATCCAACATCTTATCCGTTTCCATGTGGCTAGAACTATTGGTTAAGATTTTCAGTCCTTAAAGTGTTCTTTATCATGCTTGCATGGAGTACTTTGATTTTGTGTTGTTTAATAGTAACTATTTCCTCGATTCACACATGCACGAGTTCATTTGAAATTTGACTTCACATGTATATTTAAGCTAAGTGAGATGTTATCCTATCAATTTAGTCATCTACATATTGCTATGACTATGGAGGATTTGTGCATGTAATAACCGTTTCCCGAATGTAAAAAAAATTAGAAAAATATGTTTATCCGGTGTTGTAGTTGTTTATCAATGGAATCGGGTTGTGAAAGACAAAATTACTTTCCGTGAAAAGCCACCATTGAAAATTAGCCTTAAAAAATTTAGCATTATAATTTTTTTTTAGTAAAGGCCTGTTTATTTTAGTTAATATGTTCAAAAACAAAAAGGAAAAGAATATTAATGAGGAAGTTTGGTTGGATATATCAAAGGTTTTGCAGAATGACTTTGTATCCTAGTTATGCTATTCTTTTCATGACTCTATTGGTTTGTAGAATCATCGATATTCTAGGCTTGTGTGTATTGGTTATGTTTGTTCCGCGAGTTCACTTTATCTTGTCACATGAGGCTATATTTAAGTTTAATAAAGTTTTTCAATCAAATGATATCTCCGTGAACATGTTTAGGTGATTGTGTCTATATTTCTTTAGTCTCTAGTTCACACCCCTTCAATTCCGTTTATCACATGTATTTAGACACATTTTTGCCATACAAGTGTGGAAGGCTTAATGTATTTTGTGTTATCCGTGGTGTTTATACCTATGTATATATGTGTGTGCATTATTGGTATATTTTTTTTTGTGCCTGTGTGTGTGTGTGTGTGTGGTATTTCTTTATTTTTGAGTCTTTTCTATGCTAGCTAGTCCATATATGCTTTGATTACAAAAGTTGCTATCTATCTTGTTGCAAATTTTGGTTGATATCCCATTCTTATCATAGTACTTTTTAGTTGGTATAATTTTTTTGCATCATATTTGGTATCTATTGTTATTTATGTGGATTAGTGGTTCTTCATTGTTGCCCATATGCGTTACTGCTCTTGTCACTTCATGCACCATTGCACGTTTAACTTGTTTTTCCATATGTCATATCCCTTGTGTAGAATAAAGGGGGAGAAACGGTACTTGCTTTAATTGGGGGATAAATAAGTTATTTTATTATTAACATTTGTCTATTCCTGAATAAAAAGGGGGAGAAATGGTATCTAATCCTTTGAAATTTTTGGGAGATCTAACTTAGGGGGAGACGTCTTTCTTAGGTAGATCATTGTTAGATAAAGGGGGGGAATTAATTAAGGGGGGTATTATTATTTTATGCACTTTAATTTTCTACATTCCATACGCGTTTAATGGTGTGCTTAAGTGTGCAGGAATTTATCTTTAGCGGCATTACTTAAAGCGGCAAAGCATTTCCTATGAGTCGAGTCAAGCGTCTGTATTTTAATTTTCTGTGGGCGGGATTGTGTCTAGACGTGCTTGACGGTCCTTAGGATTTTTTGGTTTGATTTTATCTCGGAATAGCCAAAGGGGGAGATTTGTAAGGACACAAATTTTCAATTGAGTCCATATGTAGTTTTGGCTTAATTCCAGACAAAATTATTTAAGTCATAGGATAAAGTGTTGTATCCTTCCAAGCCTATGACAAGTGTACGTTGACGACGATGCGGTCAAGCAAAATTGAAGATATCATTACCGGTTTCAAGTGCATTATTTCTCGTCCTTAACACTATTTCATTTTCCAAGGTCTCCAAAAGATATGAATATGAGCTTGGAAATTTATTTGGGTGTTCTTTTTATATAAACGACTTTGTATTTTTATCAGAAAATAATTTTAAAACTTTTCATAAAAGTTCTGGGGCTTAAAATGAAAAATTTTGTTTTCTGAAAATTCATTCGAACGAACCTGGAATCTCGTTCGAATGAAATTTCCAGATCGTTCGAACGAACTACTGAAGATAATTTTTCTATTTTATCGGTAGTTCGAACGAAAATTCCAATGAAAAATTCTTCTGAAATCTCTTTCTTAAACTCATTCTTAATCTCGTTTGAACATAGTCGTTCGAACGACATTGAAAAGTCGTTCGAACGTTCGTGTCAGTTTTTGTGCAGTTTAGTCAGTGTTTCACCACTTTCCCACTACTTTTTCTCATTGTGGGTTTTCCTCGTAAATCGCGGCGTAGCGTATTGTGTTTATTTTATCTTGCAAAAAACATTTAGGTGCATGCTTAGCTTAATCAAGATAAAAAATTGGTTTAAACACACAATTTGTATAATTTGGTCCTAAATTTAATTTTGGGTAAGTTTGGTGTAATTAATTTGGCTATACTCATGTTTGGTTTGTTTAGTCTAACTTAGAACTTAAATTAATTTTGTTTTAGTGAAAATTAAAATGTTGGCATAGCTTAATTTCACTTTTAGTTTAATTTAATTTTTATTTTGGAGAAACTAAAATTTGAATTTTATAATTGTTAAAATTTGAAAAGAAATTTTAATTTGGAATATTGTGTTAAACCATCTCATAATTAGAGTTTAAAATTTTGGGGGCATTCCCTCCAACAGAATCTTGCCAATAAGTTGAAAAGGATGGGATTTCGAGTTCATGTTGCGAATATCTACACATCAATCATAGATACCATTCCTCCTAGTTGTCCACGTGCAAAAATTCATAGGTTCAAATGGATGGAGATCAGATACATTGAACATATTCTAAAGTCTTACTTTGAAAAGATATATATAGTCATAATCTTGATTAATTAGTTATAATTTCTTATTATAATTATTTAATCACTTATGATTTTTCGTTTTTGTAGATAATCTCGGGAGGAAACAACCCAAGGGTATCAAGTGCCGTGGTAACACCGCGACGAGGTTCGCCATCTCGTGCATAACACGAATTCTCAACACCAATTGGTGGGCAATGCACAACTCGACCAATGGTTCCCTCCTCACCAAGTCCAACTGCAGCTGCTTCGGTGTCGTCATCCAACAGTCCCGTTGCTCCACCGCCCCCATCCAACACTGTCGACGCCTCCCGATCAATCGAAAAGAATCCCATTGGGTTCTTCCTTCTCGGGAATAACCCGACGGGTGATAGGAATGAAGTGATAAACTTTAAAGCGCGATATTTGGCACTGGGAAAAATGAACGTGGGAGTTGGTGGACCAGACAATGGAAACCTGGTTGATCAAGCCGTCCAAGGATGAAATATACAATCAACTTTGCTAGTATTTCTCATTTCCTGATCGTTCTAAGAATAAAGTTCTATCTCGAGTTGCTGAATCATTGAGGACATACATGAGAAACCTTCGAAAGAAACATTTCTCGAAGGGGGCGACGAGCTCCAATATTTTGTCTTTAAAAGAGAGAATGCCTCCCAATGTTGAAATTTCTATGGAGAAGTGGAATAAGTTTTTGGAGAATGAGGTGACGGAGAAAAAGTTGGCCTAAAGGGAGCAAAACAAAAAAATAGGGAATAAAAAACTTATATCCACAGGCTGGGATCCAAATCATGTGAGGATTTGAAGAATGAATGGTAGAGTAGGACAAATGATGGTCCAGACGCAGGTAAAAAACCAAGTCGGTCCAACTTATTCATTCATGCTCGATAGGCAAAGATAATAAATTCCCACCGCACTTAGATGAGACCCTAGAATCAATAGAGTCCATCCACAATCAGTCAGGTTCAAACCTTAATGATGACTTTGACTTTAAAATGATGCCCTGACCCGAAACTTGGGAAAGGACAAAAGGGGGAGGACGAGACTATTGGCTCACATATTCCAAAAATAAAATTTTAACAGATCGCAACTTTCGTGGGCGAGTTTTCTTCGATCAAGGATCGTTTCTTATCCAATGAGGAATGATAGTTCATGACCGATGAGGATGTCCATGATATAAAAAATAACATGAGAATATTGATAAATCAAATTGGGCAACTGGTGTCCCTCTTTCAAAATTATGGGGTCCCAATTTTGCCTCTTCAAGGTTACCCTTACCATCATCCTCAAGGTTTTCCCAACCCTCCCCCTTCAAGTTTCCCTTACCAAATGACGCCTCATCCAACATTCGCCTCCCAAATTTCACCTCTTCTAGCATTACCCTCCAAAATGCCGACTCCTTCAAGATTACCATTCCCCGTGCCTCTGCCTATTACGTGACTTACATCATCATATATAACTCATGGTGACTATGACGAAAAGTACTATTATAAAGTCCTGAGAAATAAGGGGTTATTGGGGGTGTGCGCACTCATCTCCAGGGTTACCAGAACTCTAGTACACGACCGACCTTTGGAGACGGGTGAGGCTCAAATACTGGTCGATGAAATATACATCAGTCGCGAAGATGTACCTGTGCACGTTGACAATGGGGAAGGGATGAATATGAGGAATTATGCAGACTCTTTTATTGCTTGGCCAGTTTATCTGTTGGACAAGATCTAATAATATTTTCTGTCGTTTCAGTTATAATAACATTTTTTTAAATTGTAAGAATATTGGTTTTGTTTTAGTTTTAATAATATTTTTTTATTGCTTCAGTTGTAAGAATATTGTTTTTGTTTCAATTATAATAATATTTTTTACCTATTACCACAGGACTAAAATGTGAAGATTATTACATGAATTTCCCACTATACAAAGAGTGGATGGGGGAGAATAACCGAATTTTAAATAATCATGTAAATGGCGTTCAAGAATTTGTTAAATATGCTTTTAAAAATCTTAAAAGTGATAAGATTTCATGTCCGTGCACCCGTTGTATGAACAAAAAACATGCCATTGGAATACGTTGAGTTGCATTTAGTAAAGTGGGGAATCTGTCATGACTATAAAATATGGACATAGCATGGTGAAAAAAATATACCTCATGTTTCGGAAGAATCGACGGTACCCGACCGCATAGCGAAAATGAGTGGAAGTGGTACATGAGTTGACACATATCGTCCATTGACTGACTTAATTGATGATGCTTACGGACTCCAAAATCGTCAAAATCACCAAGCTGTGGATACGAAGAATGCGCATTATGGCCAACTAAATGAAAAAATTGATGTTGAACTTCCAGGAGATCGGGAATACATACGATTGAAAGTTGATGTGGCTAGATCATTGTATAAAGATTGTGATGAAGATCGTTCGGTATTATATGAAAGGATTGGTTTGCATAATTTGAAGAGTTAATTTGGTTTGTCTGGGAACAACATAACATGAATTCTTAACTGGGCTAAAGATATTCTCCCAAAAGAGAACACGTTATCAGACAATTATCCTACCATAAAGAAGAGCTTAAAGGGTTTGGGTTTGAAATACAAATCAATTCATGCATGAAAGTATGATTGCATATTGTAACGCAATGAGCACGAAGAGAATGATGAATGTATTGTATATAGTGAGCCTAGATATGTGGTTTGTGAGAATGGAAATGACAAAGTTATAAAAAATCGCAAGTGCTTACAAGTCCCACAAAAGATTTTAAAGTATTTTCCACTTGGGCCATGGTTAAAATGGGTTTTTAATATACAGTGGATAACAGTGGCCATGACATGGAACGTTCAATGCTAGGTGGGTGGGAATCTGATGCGTTATCCAATTGATTCACCCATATGGAAAATTGCAATCGTACAACACCATGAATTTGCAAAGGAACTGCGAAACATTTGTCTTCCAATATAAACTGATGGGTTTAACCCTTTTGGTAATTTACGTACTAGTGAGAGTTATTGGCTAGTTCTTTTGGCTCCTTTAAGTCTCCCTTCGACACTATACCTGAGAAAGGAGTTTATATTGTTGTCTTTGTTGATACCCGGGATGAAGGGTCCCAGTGATGATACTGATATATTCTTAGAACCATTAATCGAAGGACATAAAGAGTTGTGGGATAAAGGCGTGACATCGTTCGACTCTCATAAGGGTAAAAAGTTCACACTTAAAGCCATGGTGATGTGGGCGATCTATGACATTCCAGCTTATGGGACCTTGTTTGATTATAATGTTCATGGTTATTATGGATGCCCCATATGTGGGTAGGAAATTGGATCCTATTGGATAAAATATAGTAGTATGATGAGTTAAATGTGTCATTGTAAAATTCTGCCGACCAGTCACCCTTTTAGGAACGACAAGTCTAACTTTTTACCAGTCAGTCACAAGCGCAAAACGCCACCTGCTCGACCTTCTGGTCAGCAGATTGAAGAGAAGGCGACAACTTCATATGCGAGGAATAGGGTCATAGGCAAACACCCCCTGCTTGTAAAACTGAAGCATAAATCTAGGAGAGATCCAAACGACCCTGGTAAAGCGAAGCCGTAGTCTAAGCGATCAATATTTTGTAATTTTTCGTATTGGAAAGATCATCGTGTAAGGCATGTAGTTGATGTGATGCACAAAGAGAAGAATGTTGCAGAACATCTGATAGGAACACGTCTGGGTGGATCTCATTCCACAGATGGAGAACGGGCACGCCTATATCTACAGGATATGAAAATAAAGAAGAAACTGTGGTTGAAACATGATCCTAAAACAAGAAGAATTTCTACCCCTGGGCTGCTTTCACTTTGAATACTAGTGAGAAGAAGATCCTCTTAGACACGTTATTCAATTTGAAAACTCCAACCGATTATTCTGGTTATTTACATAGGATAGTATGCTACCAAGCAAATGACTTGAAATAGTGCAAGTCTCATGACTGTCACGTAATCATCTAATTAATCCATTTGTTATGTTGGTAATGCTTTTCTGAACACAAAGATCTCCGCCGATCAATTATGCAAATCAGTTTGTGTTTTACCCTACTTTATGAAAAAGTGGTAAATAAAAGACACATTAAAGCTGCAAAATTAAGTTCAGCCGAGGCAGTTTGTGTGTTAGAGAAATATTTTCCTCTATCATTCTTCGATATAAGCATTCACCTGCTTGCGCATTTATGGAATGACGCTTTATTATGTGGTCCCGTTAGGTATCGTTGGATGTATCATTTTGATCACTTGATGAAAACCTTCAAAGATTACGTAAAGAATACACGATATATTGGAGGGTCAATTGCTGAAGAATACGTAATGGTGGAATCATCCACTACACCAAAATGGTCAAATTGGCACGCTTTAAGCGCTTAGCCTTGTCACAGTCATTAACCGTGACAAAAAAACATGCATTTTTTGTCATGGTCATTGACCGTGACAAGGACGTGACAAAGGCTTGTCACGATCTTTGACCGTGACAAGTCCGCGACAAGTATAGTTGTCACGGACTTGTCACGATCAATGACCGTGACAAGCCTATAAAGTTGTCACGGTCAATGACCGTGACATGTACGTGACAATTCTGTCAGTAAAAAATCCTCCCTCTTCTTTTTTTCCCACTGATTTTGCTCCCTCCATTTCTCTCCCTCTCTCTAATGGCTGCTCACACACTCTCTCTCTCTACAACTTTGGTATATTTTCTCTCTCTATTTCTCCTCCATTTATGTATATGTGTTCGTATATGTGCATGTGTGTGGTGTATATATGTGTGTGTTGGGGGGGGGGGGGGAGGCAGCAGGGCTGGGGGAGGGGGGGTGTATGTGCGTGCACGCGTGTGTGTGTATTTGTGTGTGTATATATGCGTGTTGTATATATGTGCGAGTGTGTGTATATGTGCGTGTGTGCATTTTTTTCATTGTACTAAAAAACCCTCCTAGGCTTGAGGCTTGGGCGAAATGCCACGCCTTAAGCTTTTGACGCCTTATGCTTGGTAAAACCCTTAAAGCGCACTTTTTCTCTAAAAACAACATTGCTTTAGTGAAACGATATCGCATTTTAAATATTTTTTTACAAATCGGACCATTATCTCATCTAAAATAATCAAATAGTATTTTAATTTGCAAATATTCCGACATATTTTTATGATATGGACAATTTTAGTATTTTAATACCCTTGTTATGGTTAAAAAATATTAAAATATATTAAAAAGGCCTAAACGCCTTTTCACACCTAAGGCCCGCCTAGGCTTCTAAGGTTTAAGGCTTGGCGTCCAAGCCTCGATCACGCCCCGCATTTTTTAAAACCTTGATTTTTTTAATTAAATTTTTATTGGTTTATTAGATATTGCCCCTCATATTGTAGTGCCCCTTATAAAAGAATTGATTGATTTAATATTGATTGGTTGTTAATTTTTTTTATAAATTAATAATTGGTGCTCCTTTCATATGCAAGTAGGATTGACCCTCATTATAAATTAGTAAATTAATAATTGTATACTTTAATTGTTAGTTTAATTGATGAAAAGAATTAATTGAGTATATGAATTAAAAGGAGTACGGGATACACATTTTTTGTTAGCATTACGGTTGGATTATAGTGGATTGATGTTGGGTCGGTTAATTTTAAAAGTGGCATGACCACTGGATTATTGTCCATATGGGGGTGGGATTTTTCAACTTTTTTTGAAAATCACTTTGTATAACGAACAATATATATATAGTATGATAATTAAATGAAACATACTTAAAATTACATATAGTGCGCATAGATACTAGCCTTCTAGTTCTTACGCGTACGCATTCAATAGTCCGTAGACCCGTTTGAGAGTCATTACCCCTGTAATGAGATCTCTCGAATTGTCCCGTTTGGACAGTTTGGGTGGGGGTGGAGCTGGGGATGTTTTGGATTTTTAGTAATTGTACATATTATGAGCTAGATGCTGTTGTTTTGGAATTCAGAATTGAGGTGTTAAACAGTAACAATTCATTTGGATTTGTAGTAATTGTACATATCTGCATGTCTTCTTCTAATTCATTTTGATTCGTACTAATAACAATATTTTTTTACAGCAAATGTCTCCTTCAAGTATTAAGGTGAGAATGATGATGCTGATTATGATGATGTTGTCTGGGCTCGGTGGTAGCGGTGGCGAGGAGGGATCCTCGGCCCCTAGGCTCCTCAAATATGGAAAATTGGGGATGGACATCGAGAACAATACGGGGCTATTAGCAAGATCCATCGAGCTTGTAAAGACGATCATCGACCCAGGGTACACTAGTTGGAGAGAGGTGCCAAATGAGCTCAAGTTATCTATTTGGGTGGCACTACAGGTAATGAATTTATATTTATATTTATATGAATATTTCAATTTCAATTTTGATTTCATTTTAGATTTATATTTATATTTATATTTATTCGCAACTAACATTGTATTTGTTGGACATGAAAAATTCAGCCTGGATCCAAAGCTACGCGATTTCGTCTTGAAGCAATTGAGGGAGAAACACAAGATGTGGAAGAAAAATATGCGATCCCGGTACTTTGGGAAGACCCGAGAGTCTGTTTTCTGAAAGCGTGAATACCTCCCGCCAAAGGAGCTGATCTCATTGCCACAATGGCAAAAGTTCATTGACAATTAGATCCGGGAGAGACAATTGGCATCTCGCCAATTGAGGAGGGAAAATCGGGCAAAAAAGATGGACGTGCACTACTCCGGACGGACGTCTTACGCAGAGGTGGAGCATAGGATGATGGTAAGATTTAATTTTTCTATAACTACAGAGATATATTATTCTACATTATTTTACTTTGCGGGGACGATACTAATTCAACTTTATTTTATTTCAGGGGGCAGGGAGTGGCCCTGGGGGTAGGCCATATAGGCTCAATACTTATGTGTCTATTTAGACGAAGAAGGGGAAGGATAATGAGGTGTCCCCGAGTGTCGCGGCCACGATTGTAAGTAATCCGACAGTTTGATTTTTATTAATTACGTTATAACTTTTTTATTTACTTAGTTTACTAATCATGTGATTTTTGTTGTTTCAGGCAAAGTTTAAGGAAGTGCATGAGTCGCAGTCTGGTGCTGATAAGGCATCTTTGTCCACAGACGAACTCAACCATGTGCTTGGTGATGATCGCAAGGGGAGGACAGGGGGTGAGCTCGCGGGTGGACAAATCTAGGATCATCGAATTGGAGACGAGCGACACTGGGTTGGTTCAAACGGTGGACTTGCATGACGTGAAGCTGTCCCATTTGGAGGCGACGGTCCAAGATATGTTCTCATTCATGAAGCGTTCGTTGGGAAGAAACCGTAAGGGGAAATGGAAGGATAAGGTGGTGGAGGAGGAGTACAGGATGATGAGGATGTGGACCTCGCTGTTTCATCGTCGACACGTGAGAACTTTAATGATCCACTCCCTTATTTGGACCCCTTCAACCAATCGATGTCGACACTTGGTTGGCCGAGCGTGTTTTTACTGGACATATTTGATGGCCAGCAGATAGAGCTGGGGTTGAGGGACCCGAATACCGTCCAAGGTATGCCAGTTCATGGACGTTTGCTTCAAGACATCGAGTCCAAGGTTCTCTTCAAGCATGTGATACTCGGGAAGGAGAACTCCCCCTTGTGGTTGCGCAAACAATGCGGAACGATGTATATTGCTGGGTGTGTCAATTCGTATATTGTGTGGCCTACTCACCTCCTCAGAGCTAACCTTACCCCATACATGTAGTGATATTATTTGAATTGGATTGTTTTAAGTTGTTACATTTGAATTATATTTAGATTATATTGTGATCATTATTGTTTTGAATGTATATTTGCATTATCTATATTTTATTTGAATATATGATGTTTGAATAGGTACAATGTTGCTATAACAGGTACAAATATACTGCTGGGCAGTGGCAGTAGCCATACTGCCCAGCAGATTTTTTTTCAATTCTGCCCAGAATTATCACGGCCATTGACCGTGAATAGTTTTCATTAAATGCCACGGGTTTGTCACGGTCCTTAATCGTGATAAAACTTGTCAAGGTCAAGGACCGTGACATGATCATGACAAGTATATTGAACTTATCATGGTCGATGATCGTGACAAGTCCATGACAACAAAAGTTGTCACCCCCAGAATTGTCACGATCATTGACCTTGACAAGTCCAACTTGTCAAGGTCAATGACCGTGACAATTCGACAAATTTGGTGTAGTGATCGCTATACATTAGGGAACATATGTCAAAACAAGAGGTTAGGAGGTTAAATCCTCGTGGGGAATAAGTGATTGAGGAACCTGACGAGTTGGAGGACGAATTTCCGTTTAGGAACCCTAAAGAGGTGAAACTCACAAATTTACAATACGAGCAAGCAACTCGTTATATCTTCGAATCACAAGATGAAGTCAAAGACGAGTGAGAGTGAGTATTGACTGAATTCTTCTTCTTTAATTATATGTTTTCATATTTTATTATCTAAACTCTATAATTTACCGGTAGGAAGTACGAGAATGAAATTGCCCAAAATTAAACGAGAAATTGCATGGTAACTGATTTTAGGGCATGGGTATCAAAAGAGGTAAATTTCACATATTATGCGTGCGGTTATTTATTCTTGTGTGATAAAAACATGCCCTAATACAAATTCATTAATAGATGCAGCTTCTAAAAATATGCGATGTCTCTTCCAGGATTGTACGCCTAAAGGAAATGCCCTAGTTTTCGTTCAAAAGAGTTTAAGAAATTATGCAAAAGCGATAAAAATTCAAAGAATACGGTGTTAACCTATTATGGGATAATCCAATAAATCCTAAAACTTGATTAATTAGATTTCATAGAAATCGTATTCTATTATGATTTGGTAAAGGTGGAGGATAGAACAAATGCTTGTAAAGTTGATACTGACTCCAAACTTATTATAGTAGATTTATCAAAGTTGAAGAGTAAAGATCGCATAGTCGATGATCCTTTTATTTGTGCCATTCAGAATGTAAATAAGGTATGCTACTCGACGTTCATAAACGATGAAAATTAGCCTATATTTGTACATGCACCAAAGGGTATGACTACTCAAGTGGATGCATTAAAGGCTACAAATAGTTTCAGTTAACTCTTGATGACAACCCTAATTTGAAGGATCTTTTAGTTGATTTGGAGGAAGATTGAGTTTCAAAATATTATGTTATCCTTGTCAATCTTATTTGTATCCTATAATGCTATTGACACTGCATTAGCACTTTACTTTGATGTATCAATGTTTAGTTACTTTTACGAATGTTTAATATGATTTATGTAAGTTAACTTTCGATAATATGTTTTGTTCAGTTGAATGTTTAGTTACTTTCACAAGACTCTCAGTTTGGAATAGAGTCATTTGAGTTTGTTATTGGATCAAATTGACCCAGCTCAATTTCCACGTGTTCCTGTATATATACATTTGGTGATTAGTTTCATTGATATAGTGTTCATAAAATGAAGTTAAATTAGCTTGATTTTAGTAAGATTGCATTAAGAAAACTATTCAACTAATGTACATGTAAAAGAAAACGTTGGGGGCACCAGGATAAATTTAGTCTACTCACACATTTGGAAGACTCTATTTAATGGCCTTTTTGGATCTTAAGAATCAGGTACTTTTTACTTTCACTGAAGCAGTTATATAAATGATATGCATTATTTTTTAAATCTTTTAGATAATAGAAGGAGTACGAGATAATTATTAGTTTTGTTTGGTTTGACTATTGGATAATTATTGGTTATAGGCCTGTTATTGGATAGTATGTTAGAAGGAGTACATGATAATTATAGGTTTTGTTTGGTCTGGCTGTTGGATAATTATCAGTTATTGGATAGTATGTTAGAATGAGTACGGGATAATTATTGGTTGTTGGCTTTTGACTTTTAGATAATCACGGGATCCCTGGTTTGAGAACCCGATGTTTATTTCAAAATATCTAGACTAAGGCTTAAAAACACGCCGTTAGGGGGCAAAAACCCTTAACACCTCCCAAATGTGGACAATCAGTCGTAAGAGTCAGGGAAGTTTAAAAGCTTCACAATCAGATATTGATAATGAATAATCAGTCAAGAGGTGTACCAAGCGTCTTTGATAGTGGATTTGTGTTCCACCTCATATTCGGGATTCAACATAATAGGTATGGTATGGATACTTGGAAAAGTGTCAAAGCTAGTGTAGTGTTTGTCTAGAGTTACATGGTGTATGTGTAAAATGAAACAAAATTCTAAATAAGGCACACTTAGGTTTGAAAAAGTATTGTGGGGGTGTGGGCTTCCCTAGTGGAATCCAAACGACACCAAGAATAGCATGAACACCTCGTGTGCAACGATTTAGAGCTCAAGAGTTTTACGAACATGATATTAATTGGAGAGAGATGGTTAGAGAAATTGGTAATCCTACGTGCTATGACAACCAATCACTATCCACCATATTATCCAAAGATCAGACACCGATCCCGTGCGAGGTGTAGGCGCCTCTCACAAGGGCCGTTTGGGTGGTGTTTTGTTTTTTCGCCCTCTAACGGCATGTTTTTAAGGTTAGTCTAGATATTTTTAAATTATTGTCATATTCTCAAACCAGGTATCCCGTGACCATGCCGTCAGTTACTGTGAGTTACATTGGTTCCATGCGAGGTGTTCGCGCCTCTCACAGGGTCGTTTGTAGGGTGTTTTGATTTTTTGCCCTCTAACGGCATGTTTTTAAGCTTAAGTATAGATATTTTTAAATTATTGTCATATTCTCAAACCGGGGGTCCCGTGGACATGCAGTCAGTTCCTGTGAGTTACTTTGGACCTGTGCGAGGTGTTCGCGCCTCTTATAGGGCCGTTTGGCGGTGTTTTGATTTTTTCCCCTCTAATGACATGTTATTAAGCCTCAGTCTATATATTTTCAAATTATCGTCATATTCTCAAATCGGGGGTCCCGTGACCACGCGGTTAGTTTCTGTGAGTTACATTGGTATCGTGCAAGGTATTTTAGCCTCTCACGGGGCTTTTTGGGGGGTGCTTTGGTTTTTCACCCTCTAAAGGCAGGTTTGGCAAGAAAATCTCCCTTTTCTAGCCTTACCAAATGCAGCATGTGGTAGAGATCATTGAAATTATTTAGTAAAGGAGTCCCGGATAATATGATGCATTTAACCATTTGGATTTTGATCGAGTAATCCAAATGCGACTCATCTCATTAAGGGGAGTGTGGCCATATTCGAGATCTACCAATCCAGGACACTTCAATAGTATTTCCCCCATTCTGGATGTCTCTCATTTAGAACACTCCTTTTCCTTTTTCTTTGAGTGTCACTTGTTGTGATTTTCTCTCCGACAAGCTTATCATACAAATTATAGCTTACTCCCATTACGCTTTGGCTTTTCTGCCACAAATACACCTTTATCACACGTACAACTTATTTACTCGCACACCTTTTCTCTTAGAGAAGCTTTTGATATATATTTTCATTTCTAGATTTGTTAGGATTGTTGAGGTTATGAAATGGGAATTTAACTTTCCATTTTTTTATCAAAAAATGAAAATATAAAAATACCCGATTCATAACCTCAACAATCTGGAGATGGAAATGTATTTCTTAAGCTTCTCCAAGAGAAAAGGTGTGCGAGAAAATAAGTTGTACGTGAGACGAAGGTGTATTCATGGCAGAAAGGCCAAAGCGTCCTGGGATTACTACTCTATAACTCGTATGAGAAGCTTACCGGAAAGAAAATCACGAAGAAGGAACACTCAAAGAAATGTCAAAGGAGTGTTGTAAATGAGAAATATCGAGAATGCTGGAAAATACTATTTAAGTGTCGTGGGTTTATGGATCTTGATGAAGGCCACACTCCCCTTAATGAGAGGAGTTGCATTTGGAATACTCTATCAAACTCTAAATGAAAAAACGCATCACATTATCCGGAACTCCTTTCCAAAACAAATTCAATGAGCTCTACAATAAGCTACATTTGGTAAGGCCAGCAAAGGCAGATTTTCTTTCCTAACCTACCTTTAGAGGGCGAAAGCCCAAAGTAACCCCCAAACGGCCCCATGAGAGCCGCAAACATCTCGGACGGGACCAATGTAACTTGCAGGAACTGACCGCGTGGTCACGGGACCCACGGTTTGAGAATATGACGATAATTTGAAAATATATAGATTTAGGCTTAAAAACATGCTGTTAAAGGGCGACAAATCAAAATACCCCCAAATTTCCCCTTGAGAGGTGCAAACACCTCGTACGGGACTAAAGTAACTCGCAGGAACTGACCGCATGGTCACGGGACCCCCAGTTTGAGAATATGACAATAATTTATAAATATCTAGATGTAAGCTAAAAAACATGCCGTTAAGAGGCGAAAAACCAACACCCCTCCAAACGACCCCGTGAGAGGCGCCAACACCTCTTACGGGTACAATGTAACTTGCAGACCGTATGATCACGGGGCCCCCGATTTGAGAATATGACCCTAATTTAAAAATATCTAGAATTAAGCTTAAAAACATGCCGTTAGAGGGAGAAAAACCAAAACATTCCCTAAACGGCCCCGTGAGAGGTGTCAACACCTCGCACAGGATCAATGTCCGATCGTTAGATAATATGTTAGATAGTTATTGGTTGTCTTAGCATGAAGGATTCCTAATTTATCTAACCATCTCTCTCCCATTATTGACATGTTCGCAAAACCTTTGAGCTCTAAAAAGTTACAAAACTCTTGAGCTTGAAACAGTTGCGCACGAGGTGTTCATGCCACTCGCGGTGCCGTTTGGGTGTCGATGGGGGTGTCCACACCCTTGGGATACGTTTTCAAGCCTAAGTGTATCTGTTTTCGAATTTTGTTGTATTTCACACACACACGATGCTACTCTAGACAAAAAATACACTAGATTTTACACTTTACCAAGTTTCCAATGCCATACCTATGATGGTGAATCCCGAATATGAGGTGGAGTACAAATCCACCACCGACGATGCTTTGTACACCTTTTGACTTAGGCTTGAAAAACATGTCGTTAAAGGGAGAAACCCTAAAACACCACGCAAACGGCCCCGTGAGAGAAACCGACACCTTGCACGGGACCAACGTAGCTTGTAGGAACTGATTGCATGGTCACGGGACCCCCGATTTGAGATCTCGACCGAATTTTCAAAATATCTATACTTAGGCTTGAAAACATGACGTTAGAGGGCGAAACTTAGAAACACCTCCCAGACGGCCCCGTGATTGGCTCCAACACGTCGTACGGGTCCAATGTAACTCGTAGGAACTGATCGTGTGGTCTCGGGAACCCCCGTTCGAGAGCATGGCCCAATTTTCAGAATATCTACACTTTGGCTTAAAAACATGCCGTTAGGGGGCAAAACCCCTAAACACTCACCAAACAGCCACGTGGGTGGAGACAACACCTCGTACGGGACCAATGTAACTCATTATAATCGATCGCGTGGTCATGGCGCCCCTCGTTCGAGAGCACGACTCAATTTTTAGAATATTTACACATAGGCTTGAAAACATGCCGTTAGAAAACGAAATCCCAAACGGCCCTGTGAGAGGTGCCAACACCTCGCATAGGATCAATGTTCGATCGTTGGATAATGTGTTGGATAGTTATTGATTGTCGTAGCACGTAGGATTACCAATCTCTAACCATCTCTCTCCCATTATTGACCTTTTCGCAAAACTCTTGAGCTCTAAAAAGTTGAAAAACTTTTGAGCTCAAAACAGTTGCGCTCGAGGTGTTCGTGCCACTCGCGGTGCTCCTACGATACATTTCCAAGACCAAGTGTGCTACTCTAGACAAAAACTACACTAGCTTTGACACTTTCCCAAGTTTTCAATGCCATACCTATGATACTAAATACCGAATATGAGGTGGAGTACAAATCCACCGCCTACTACGCTTGGTACACCTTTCGACTTAGGCTTAAAAACAAGTCGTTAAAGGGAAAAACCCTGAAACACAATGCAAACGGCCCCGTGAACGGTGCCAATACCTCGCACGTGACTAATGTAACTCGTAGGAACCGATCGCGTGGTCAAGAGACCCCCAGTTCGAGGGCACGACTAAATTTTTAGAATATCTACAATTAGGATTGAAACATACCGTTAGAGGGAGAAATCACGACCCCCCCAAATAGCCATGTGAGCGGTGCCAACACCTAACACGGGACCAATGTAACTCGTAGGAACCGACCGCGTGCTCACGGGACACCCATTTCGAGAGCACGACCTAATTTTTAGAATATCTACACTTAGGCTTGAGAATATATTGTTAGAGGGCGAAACCCCAAAATACTCCCTAGATGGCCCCATGAGTGGTGCAAACATCTCACACGGGACTAATGTAACTTATAGGAACCCAACTCATGGTCACAGGACCCTCCATTCGAGATCGCGACCCAATTTTAAGAATATTTACACTTAGGCTTGAAAACATGCCGTCAGAGGACGAAACCCCAAAACACCACTTAAATGGACCCATGAGTGGTGCCGACACGTCACACGGACCAATATAACTCATACGAACCGATCGCGTGATCACGGTACTCCCGATTTGAGAGGACAGACCAAGTTTCAGAATATCTACACTTAGGCTGGAAAACATGCCGTGAGAGGGTGAAACCCCGAAAGACCACCCAAACGACCCCGTGAGCGGTGCCAACACCTCGCACGGGACCAATGTAACTCGTAGGAACCGACTGCATGGTCACGAGACACTCGATTTGAGAGCATGAACCAATTTTAAGAATATATACACTTGGCTTAAAAACTTGCAGTTAGAGGGAGAAACCCCAAAACACCCCCAAATGTCCCGTGAGTGGTGCCACCACCTCGCACAGGACCAAGGTGACTCATAAGAACCGACTGCTCACAATACCCTCGATTTGAGAGAACGATCCAATTTTCAAAATATCTACACTTAGTCTTGAAAACATGCCGTTAGAGGGTGAAACCCCGAAATACCCTCAAAATGGCCCAATGAGTGGCGCTAACACCTCGTACGAGACCAAAGTGACTTGCAGGAATTGATTGCGTGGCTACGGGACGCCCGATTCGAGATCCCGACCCAATTTTCAGAATATCAACACTTAGGCTTGAAAACACGCCTTTAAAGGGAGAAACTCGAAAACACCCCCAAACGATCTCGTGAGTTGCGTCAACACCTCGCACGGGACCAATGTAACTCATAGGAACTGATGCATGGTCACAAGACCCTCGGTTCGAGAGCACGAACCAATTTTTATAATATCTACACTTAGGCTTCAAAACATGCCGTTAAAGGAAAACGACGCAAACACCTCGTGCAGGACCAATGTAACTCGTAGGAACCGACTGCGTGGTCACAGGAACCCCGGTTTGAGAGCCTGACCTAAATTTCTGAATATCTACACTTAGGCTTGAAAACATGCCGTTAGAGGGCGAAACCCCAAAATACCCCCCAAACGGCCTTATGAGCGGTGCCAACACCTCGCACGGGACCAATATAACTCATAGAAACCGACCACATCATCACGAGATCCCTGGTTTGACAGCACGGACCAATTTTCAAAATATCTACACTTAGGCTTTAAAACATGTCGTTAAAGAGCGAAACCCTGAACAAGGCTTGGTCTCTTTAGGATAGATCATCATGCTTTAGATCTATTTGGCCTATTATAGATATTCTTAGATATCTTTAGATTGGGTTGATCTGTTTTAGATTAGTAGAGTATATTTTAGACAGACATAAACCTATTTAGTCCAGGTTTCTTTGTTCAATATCCCTTTGGCCTATTCCAGGACACTTACGTACAATGAGTTCAGGTTGTTATAAACATGGAGACATACTTAATCACACTATATAAAGAAGTAATTCATCCCCTTTTATTGAATACTTACAAATTTAATCACTAAATTCGTTCATATTAACCCTCAATCAAATTAATATTGTTAAATCACAAACCAATACTCCCAATTATTGCCATGATGCATTCTCAATTTCAGATTCAACTTTTGGTAACTATGAACATCAGTAACTTCAATTTGCAAATTCAAATAAAGTAAACACTTATTTTGATGGATGATTATCTGAATCTCTACTTAGTCTTGTTGACACTACACCAAATCTGCCCATTTGTCAAGGTCATTGACCTTGACAAATCCAACTTGTCAAGGTCAATGACCGTGACATTTTGAGGCGAGACAACTTTTTTTATCACGATCGTGTCACGGTCATTGACCTTGACACAAAACTCGCGTTTTGTGTCACGGTTGTATCGCGGTCAATGACCGTGACACGTTTGTCACGGTTATAAACCGTGACAAAGCCGTGACCCTTTTTTTTAAAAAAATTGTCACGGTCATTGACCGTGACACGTCCGTGATAACTTTTTGTCACGGATGTGTCACGGTCAATGACCGTGACAATTCTGGGCAGAATTTTAAAAAAATCTGCTGGGCAGTATGGCCACTGCCACTGCCCAGCAGTATATTTGTACCTGTTATAGCAACGTCGTACCTGTTCCAAACATCATATATCCAAACAAACTAAAGATAATGCAAATATATATTCATGACGATATAATCCAAATATTCAAAATAGAAATAATATACATGGCGATATAATCCAAATATAATTAAAATGGACAAACTTAAAAATAATGTTACTACATGTCTTGGGTAAATGTGAGTAGGCCACACGATATACGAATTGACGCACCCACTAATATACGTCGTGCCGCATTGTTCGCGCAACCACAATAGGGAGTTCTCCTTCCCGGGTATGACATGCGTGATGAGCACCCTGGACTCCATCTGTTGAAGCGCACACCCATGAACTATTCCACCCTCGACGATATTCGGGTCCCTCAACCCCCGCCCTATCCACTGGCCATCAAATACGTCCAATATGAACACGCTCGGCCAACCAAGTGTTAACATTGGTCTACTGAAGGGCGCCAAATAGGGAAGTGGATCATCGAAGTACGAACGTGTCGGTGATGAAGCAGCGAGGTCCACATACTCGTCATCCTGCGCCTCGTCCTCCCGCACCTCCTCCTCAACCGCCTTCTCCTTCCCTTTCCCTTTCCCTTTACGATCTCCGCCCAACCTACGCTTTATGAATGCATACATATCTTGGACCGTCGCCTCCAAACGGGACAGCTCCGCGTCGTGTGAATCCACTGTTCGAGCCAACCCGGTGTCGCTCGTCTCCAATCCGATGATCCTAGATTTGGCCACCCGCGAGCTCACTCCCCTTGTCCTCCCCTTGCGATCAGAGCCAAGCACTTGGCTGAGTGCGTCTGTGGACAAAGATGCCTTGTCGGCATCAGACTGCGACTCATGCACTTCCTTAAGTTTTGCCCGAAACGACAAAAAGCACATGAATAGTAAAATAAGTAAACTAAAAAATTATAACGTAATTAACAAAAATTAAACTGTCGGATTACTTACAATCGTGGCCGCGACGCTCGGGGACACCTCCTTGTCCTTCCCCTTCTTCGTCCGAAGAGCCACATAAGTATCAAGCCTATGTGGCTTACCCCCTGGCCCACTCCCTACCCCCTGAAATAAAATAAAGTAATTAAAGTAAAATTAGTATCGGCCCCGCAAAGTAAAATAATGAAGAATAATATATTTCTGTAGTTATAGAGAAATTAAATCTTACCTGCATCCTATGCTCCACCTCGGCGTAAGAGGTCCGACCGGAGTAGTGCACGTCCGTATTTTTTGCCCGATTTTCCCTCCCCGATTGGCGAGATGCCAATTGTCGATCCTCGATCTCATTGTCAATGAACTTCTGCCATTGTGCCAATGAGATCGGCTCCTTGGGGGGGACGGATTCACGCCATTGGATAATCGACTCTCTTGTTTTCCCAAACTACCGTGCCCGCATATTTTTTTTTCACGACTTGAATTGCTCCCTAATCTGCTCCAAGACGGGATCGCGTAGCTTTGGATCCAAGTTGAATTGTTCCTGTCCAACAAATACAATGTTAGTTGCGAATAAATATAAATATAAATATAAATATAAATATAAATATAAATATAAATATAAATATAAATATAAATATAAATATAAATATAAATATAAATATAAATATAAATATAAATATAAATATAAATGTAAATATGAAATCGAAATTGAAATTGAAATTGAAATTGAAATATTCGTATAAATATAAATATAAATATATTACCTGTAGTGCCGCCTAAACAGCTAACTTGAGATCATATGGCACCTCCTTCTAACTCATAAACCCCGGGCCGATGACCGTCTTTAGCAGATCGAGGGATCTCGCTAATAGCTCCGACTTGTTCTCGACGGTAATCCCAAATTTTCCATATTTGGGGAGCCTAGGGGCGGAGGAGCCCTCGTCGCCTCCGCTACCACCGAGCCCAGACGACATCATCATAAACAGCATCATCATCTTCGCCTTAATATCTGAAGGATACATTTTTGCTGTACAAAAATGTTATTAGTACAGATAAAAAAAAATGTTAATAGTACACATACACACACCCCTACCCCACCCCCACCACACACACGCACACGTCATGCCACTTTTAAAACTAACCAACCCAACATTACATTAATTAAACTAACAATTCAAGTATACAATTATTAATTTACTGATTTACAATGAGGGACAATCCTACTTTCATATGAAATTGGCACTAATTATTAATTTACTTTCATCTAAAACTATACAATTAAAATTACAATTAAAGCTATACAATTTCTTAATTAAAGATATACAATTGTTAAAATTACCCCTCCACCCCCCCCACACCCCTTGCCCCCCTCCCCCCGCCACGCACACACCTACGCACACACACACACACCCCACCCCCACCCCCTCCCCCCACCACGACCGTGACAATTGGGGTATTTTAAATATTTATATAATTAAATTTAACATATGAATTCTAGAACTTTTCTGACATTTACATAATTCTAACTATCACTAACCTTGCATTCATACTAAGGTTTACATAGTTTTAACAAATTATAACAAAATATTATCATATTTTTAGTTAGAAAATTTCACCCCCACCCCCACTCCCCACCACACCCCATCCCCGCTACCCCCTTCCCCCACCACACCCCATCCCACTACCCCCCTCCCCCACCACACACCACCATACAAACACATATACACATACCCCATCCCCTCCCCCCTCCCCCCTCCCCCCTCCCCCCGCCACGCACACACGCACACACCTACGCACACACACACACACCCCACCCCCACCCCCTCCCCCCACCACGACCGTGACAACTACATTTATTGTTTATCAATAAAATTATGACATGAGATAATTATAATTGGAGCATAAATTTCATTATCATAAAGGGATAAATCCAACCAAGTACAGAGATTCTACAAATTAAAGTGAGAATTAAATTTAAGACTTTCTAACAACATGCATGTGTATGGATTCTACATAGTTGGGCACGAAAGTAACTAATGATATTCCTAAAAACATACAATTGGCAACATTTTTTGAATTTACTAAACTTTATATAATATTATCAAATTCTGTTAAAAAATTATCTAGGGTTTTACCTAATTGAATTAATTTCATGAATAAAATTATTATCAATTTAAATATTTATATAATTAAATTTAACATATGAATTCTAGAACTTTTCTAACATTCACACAATTTTAACTATCACTAACATTTACACCATTCTAACTATCACTAACATTTACACATATATATACACACATACACATATACATATACACACATATATATACACACATACACATACACATACACATACACATACACATACACATACACATACACATACACATACATATAGAAATGAAAGAGAAAGAGAGGAAAAAAATATACCTTAGAGAGAGAGAGAGCAGAAATCGCGGACGAGAGAGAGAGAGAGGGGGAAAACCAAAAGAGGTGGGAAAAAATAATCCTAGGGCTTTTTTTGCTGCAAAAGTTGTTGCGGTCGTGTCAAGGTCATTGATCGTGACACAAATCTCGCGTTTTGTGTCACGGTCATTGACCTTGACACGACCGTGACACAGAATTGTCACGATCGTTGACCGTGACAAGTAAATTTGTCACGGTCAACGAACGTGACAATTCCGTGTCACGGTCGTGTCAAGGTCAATGACCGTGACACAAAACGCGAGATTTGTGTCACGGTCAATGACCTTGACAAGGGTGGCCGGTTGAAAGGTGACAATTTGGCCATTTTGGTGTAGTGTGATTTGATTTCGAAAACGACTTTTCTTTCTTTTCCAAGACTTCTTCCTCTTCTTTCTCTCATCTCTCTTTCTCTCCCTTGATCCTACTAATTAGAGATTAACGATAACTACTATCCACCCCATTAACCCACTGAAACCCCAAATTTAAAACTCTAATTTTTGGGTTAAGGATAAGACCTAGGTTTAAAAATAATATTATGCACTTATACATGCCATTATATATCTAAAAAGCCTCTAGAACCTAACTATATCCCTAAGATACCTATTCTGGACTATTTTGACCTATTTCGGATCACCGGTGTACTTACAAAGGCGATCCAAACTACTGAACTAAAAATGCTCAACCATTACATTAACTGGGCTCGACACTTGCATACAGTATGGTCGCCCTTGAACCCTTTAAATCCTTCATTTTCACTCCCTAAATAACATAATATACTGATTTCTACCTCACTATTTATTTATTAAACGTAAGTAAATGATTTTAATCATAAATATTAATTCCAAAACTCACTAATTAATATTTATCGAAACCAATTCAATTTTTCAATTAAATTAATAATTTAATGCATAAGTGGAATAAAATTCTCTTAAAAGTACGAGGTATGAATTTTTCCCCCTTAATAACGAAATTTCGTATTTAAAATTTGAACGTATTTGAAATGAAGAGCTCTGGATACATTTCACCCATATCATCCTCGTGCTCCCAAGTCGATTCGTCGACATTGTGATGCCCCCACTGCACACGTACTAATTATTCCACCTTTGAACGAAGCTTCTGCTCGCTACAATCCAAAATGGCAATAAGCCTCTTCGCATAAGTAACGTCCGACTGCAAGTCTATCTCCTCTAATGCAATATGTCGGTATGGAAACTCATCCCTAACACACCTCCTCAACGATGACACGTGGAATATATCGTGAATTCGCTACAAGTGCTTTGGTAAGGCAAGTCTGTATGCAACCAGACCTACCCTCTCAATGATGGGAAAAGGACCCACATATCATGGTGCCAACTTCCTTTTTTTCCTAAACCGCATCACACCATTCACAGGAGATACCTGTAACAACAACTGATCACCCACGTTAAACTCCAAGCGTCTCTGATTCTCATTGACATGACTCTTTTGATGGTCCTGATCTACCCAATATGACTCCTTGTCAACTCAATCTTTGCTTAATTATCCTAAATCATGTCTGGCCTGAGAAACTTGTTATCCTTTGCCTCTAATAAATAAGAGGTTGAACGATAAGGACACCCACACAAGGCCTCGAATATATATATATATAACTAGAAAAGAGTCCTGATCATGAGCTATGCAACCTTGAAAGTGAATCCCAATTTGTAACATCACCATGCTCATGCTCAGGTTGTAAGCTCCAAATCTCAGGGTATATGTACACTTGCAGGACCTGAAACTTCACCCTCCACGTGGCGTGCACCAAGTTCGCACAACTCATCACCCACCCCTCCCACCCTAACCACCATCTCTCTCTTCTCCCGACCTCCACCTACCTAAGCGGCCACTTCAACTGCGACGCCTGTAACCACCGCAGTGATGGCTTCAGCTACCACTGCAAAGCCTGTGATTTCGACCTCCATGTCACTTATGCCTCAAAACCTCTTTCCATCAACAACCAGTTCCACCCAAATCACCCTCTTCAACTCACTTTCCGCCCTCCTTATGAAGCCAAAGGCTTTTCTTGTGATATTTGCCGCAAGATTGGGGCTAAATAGTGGCTTAACATCTCTGTTGGTTGTGAGTTTGACGTTCATTTAGATTGAGCCACTGCTACACCTAGACAAACTCCTTTACAGCACCACCATTCATTCGCAGGTGCACTGGTGTCTCAACAACAGTTGTTACAGCACCACCATTCTTTTTCGGTGGGTCAACCACAGCAGCAACACCACTCTTTTCCAGTGGCTCAACCATAACCCTATGAACACAGAATACTGTCATAAAAATAGATTATTTATAGATAGTGCGACACATAATACTGTCATAAAGTTATCGTCATAGATAGTGCGACATAGAATACTGTTATAAAAATAGATTATTTACAGTATACATGATAAGTGTTGTAGTCATGGGTGATGCCATAAATAAATAAATTTACAATGTACACGACCAGTTTCAAAGACATTGATAGGTATGTATAGTGTGTCATATACATGTTGCAGTGCCTTATGCATGGGTAATCACTAGTGTGTGTGTGTATATATACGTAATACAACTCTATAAAAAAGTTCCAGTTGAAAATTGCTTCTGACATATATCCCACCTTTATCTTCGATGTTCTTCCCTTCGTAAGAACATATCGAATTTTTGTTCGATACTGCATCCCCCTTAGCTTCATAAGAATATCTGCTACATGAGCCTTATTCAATGTCTTCCACTTATAAACCAGAGACCTAACCTTTTCCATCATAAAATCCATTCCTTAAATATAATATGGTAAAAAATTACTTTCACTTAATGGAAAATCACTCTTATTAATGTTGAGGATTATGAGATTCTATTTTGTATTCCTTCTGCTGATGAGAATATAAAGGCTATCACAGAGCTTACTGGCGATAATGCCCTAGATATGGATGGCTTTTCGAGTAATTTTTCAGCTATGTTTGAGATATTATTGTTGTTGATGTGCTTAAGATAGACTAAAGATACTCTTCAAATTTTATGGAGACTAAATTCTGAATCTGTAGGGAGGTGTTGAATCCATATCTCTACCCACAATCTTCTTCAATTTTTTTGGGGCATACCACCACCATTTGAGAGTATCATGATTAATACCCATGTGAGATAAATAATTAGCACTAGATTTTTAAAGACCATAGAAAAGAAAATAAGGAGGATTTAAGACATTGAAGAACAGTCGTACAATCAAGATTCAACCAAATACTTAACGGAACATGAAATCAAACAATATAAAGAAAAAGAAGGTGAGAAGATACATACGACTATCAGAATCAAATGTCCCTATTTATGGAAGCTGTGAAGGCCTAAACATCTTCCCCATAATGCATAGTTTCATCCTGCAACACAACAGACATAAAGTTGTCATACAGATTACAGATACGCGTATCGTAAGAGATATAAAAAAGAACAAACCTCTTCCCTCCTCCTTTATCAGGGCTTAGGATCGACAATGCAAAGGAAATATTTGCATTGGCGGAGTTAAAAAAGGTTATACCATATAGCAAAAAGCATTTCAAGTAATCAAAACATGCAAAACATAACGAACATAATAAATTCCATAGCAAATACTAGCATCATAAAGTCCATAGCATAACAAAGTCTAGCATAATAAAGTCCATAGCATAATAAAGTCCACGACATAATCAAGTCCATATCAAATACTAGCATAATAAAGTCCGTAGCATACTCAACACAAGCATGACTTTAATAAGTCGCTAACAAAAATTAAAATTAAGAAGTCATTGGTATCCAACAATACACGTGGCTAAACCCTTCGGCCACACCACCCAACTTCCACTACCAACATCTCCGAGAACGTCAACACTACCTTGTGTTCCCAAGTAAAGAGAAACATTTTCCTCAACTACTTTGTCCACTAATAATACCACCTCTTTCTCGTAATTCACTCTGTGATTATGCACTACGTCTCGAGGGGTAGCGTCTATCCTTCCCTTGACAATAACCTTACCATTCAACCCAAGCACATCACATGAGACACCATCTTTTAGTGAGCAGGAATCTACATTAAATGATGCAACTATTCCATTACTTGCAGTGGCTCCAACAGCTGGAGAGGAATGGGACTTCCCTAACACCATACTTATCATTGTCTCTATATTTATTTATTTCTTTATTTATTATTCATGCCTTTGATCTGGATTCCAATGTATCGAGACAACCTTTCATTTGGTTCCCATTGTCCTTTTTAGCTGCAAGCAAAGATAAAGATGGGGCTGAAGCCTCGATGAATGATAGCGAAACTATGGAACCCACACCACGAGTGCTCCCTCGCTTGTCAATACCAAATATTTCAGACAAGGCATCATTTTTCAATGATTGTGGTTGGTTGGTGTTATCACTACAACTTTCTTCTAGTTCTTTTTTTTTCGCGAGCACCTTATCCTATGAAATGCCAAATATATAGAATTGTCAATACTAATCATTCGAACGTATAATGTTTTCATGTAACAATCGTCATTCACTATTTATAGAAAAACACCATGATTGGAACAATGATCTGTTTGACTGACCCATCTTTACATGTGCGTCTAGCTATCCATACATCAGCACGCAATGGGTTTTTATGCAATTTCTTTGTCTACAAAAAAAAAACACAACATATATTATGTTAAAGGTAATAGTAATCGAACAAAGCAGTAAAATATAGTCGTACTTACCATATTGTATTCGACTTGCGCATGCCCGTCACGCCCACTTGTGTTAGTGTCCCCAATCTTTTCCATATTATCTTTCCATGCTTTCCTCTTTTTTTAGCCTCTTCCGTATTCTCATGCTCCAGGAACTCTTTCCACTGTTCTGGCTTAACACCTGGAAGTACATTGACCAATCTTTCGGCATCCATTGAATACTTATCATATAAGATCTTCCGTAACGTGGAATTATATGTTTTAAGTAGGTTGCACATACTTTTGAAGCAGCTAATCTTGTAACTATCCGGGAGTCCATATGTTCTCTAACAAGACAATTGATATTTTTAAATTATAAGAAATGTGTAAAGTTATACAAAAGCCAATATAATAAATACATTAAGTATACATAAGAAGTATAACTTTCATCTCTTTCCAAACATCTTCCTTATATGTTTCTGGAACCTTACGCCAATCAGTATACGATATTAGGACTTGAGCCTGGACCACTTTTCCAAGTCGAGACATAAATTGACCTTTCTCACTACATATTACCTGATTATGTTGATTGATCTCAACCGCAATTATGGTGTCTATAGATGATCCATCTGGACCATCGTGTGGGGTGGATACATTAGCTTCATTTGACATTACTATAATTCAACTAGCCTTATATATACCATGCATAAATATTCTACATTAATAATATGTCTAAATGAATTATTCACATATTATGTCCAAAATTACTAAGAATTGGTCCATTTATCGCATGTTATAATATAAGTGAAGCATTAAAGTAGTACATAAACATAATAGATCACAAGAAACAAAATCTTGAAGCGATGTCTAAAATTCTTTTACATAGTAAGTGAAGCATTAAAGTAAATAAAATTAAGCAAATATTATAAAAAATAGCTTTAGCTTTAACTAGAAGTCCTAAAGCAGATTCTTCAAATTGGGATTATCCTCAAGAATAGATTGATACAGTGTAGGGACCTCAAGTTTGTCAACACTTGTTGTTAATCTCTGTGGTGCATGCATAATGACAGACCAACCATTGTCTTCAAAATCCTTTGAGTAAAACACTTGAGATGCTTCAGATGCAAGAATGAATGGCTCGTCGTCGATTCTATCCTTACTCTTCAACTTACTTAAGTTTACCATCATTAAGTTCGATTCAGGATCAACTTTGAAACCATTTACCTTGTCCTCAACTCTCACCCAGTCATAGTAAGACACAACTATTTTGAAAGATGTAAAATCTAACTCAAATATTCCAAGAACAATGCCAAAGTACGTTGTCACCGCTTTCTTATAATTCATATATTTTTTGCTTGACCTGAACTTCGTGATGGCCCTCATTGACACGCCACTATTTTGGGCTACCCGTGACTCATCATACTCACGTGTGAAAAATTCAAACCCATTCACCTGATATATCTTATATGATTGTACATCATATAATGTCCCATTTGCTAGCCGCCAAAGTGCGGTATCAGTCAATCCCTCTTTTAATAACTACAAAAAAAGATTTCATAAGATGATTATATATATATATATATATACACACACACACACACACACACATGAATAAATGTAAAATTTTATTATGTAGTCAAATTAAAAGTGAACCTCCTTAATCCACCATGAGATAAAACCCTCGGTCTTTTCCTTCAATGTAGTCGTTCTTCGATTACGCCTAAATGTGGATTCCCAATAAAGATCATATTTCCTACACCAATTCAATACCTACACTTAGCCATCCTACTTCCTGCACCAATTTAAGTAATCGATATTTTTCAATTAAAAAATCTCAAATCATATTGATATACTTACTTTTGCCATTCCTCCATGATTGGTGTAACACCCACTTACGTGCTTGTGCAAATTGTAATGAAGTTAACTTCACATTCTTACCTTGTACTAAAGGACCCTCGCCTGCGCATTAATCATCTTCATCTTCATTATGAAAATCTTCATGCGTATATTTGTGATTTCCTTCACTAGGGTTTAGCATGTACTCCATGCAATATAAGGTCGATTCTTCTACGATATATTTCTATGCAATGCGCCCTTCAGCATACCTCTTATTATTAGAATACTTCTTGTAATCTTTCATCAAACTATGCATAAAAAATATATCGATTACAAAAAAATATTTGTCGAAATAAAAAGGTTAAGCAAATTATTTACTATTTAATTACCTCTCATAAGGATACATCCACCTATATCTTACCGGCCCACAAATCAAAACTTCCTCTGCTAAGTGTATAACGAGGTGGACAGTAATAACAAAAAATCCAGGCGAAAAATATTTCTCCAAAACACACATAGCCACAAAAAATGCATTCCTTGCCGACTCCAAAACATCCCTCTTGATCACTTTGGAACATAACAAATTGAAAAAGAAGCTTAACCGTTGAAATTCTATTCGTAAGTCCTTATGTTTTGGATAAGCATTTTTAAGAAGCAACGACAACAAATATTGCATAATTACATGATAGTCATGTGATTTGAGCCCCTTCAATCCAAGTGGTTGTAAACTCACACAATTACTCAAGTTAGAAGAAAAACCTCTTGGAACTTTTAGCCCCTTTAAAGTACGAAAAATCCACTCTTTTTCTTTTTTGTTTAGAGTGAATGCAACCTTTAGTTCCACAGTTTTTCCTGAACTTTCGTCTGTTTCCATCCACATCTTCTTCTTGATCCCCATGGTTTTTATATCTTTACGGGTATTTTCGGTATCTTTCGTTCTGTCTTTAATGTCTAGAATGGTTGACAAAAGATGATCGGTGACGTTCTTCTCAATGTGCATAACATCTAGATTATGACGAACACTATGCTCTTTCCAATCGGGCAAATCAAATAAAATAGACCTTCGATACCATGGAGTGGTAATATCATTAACCACATTCTTATCCGCTTTACATTTTCTTTTCATTCCTAAAATCTGTTTACCAATTCTCATCTTAATGCATTTCACTTTCTTCTCAACCTTCGAACCAGATAACCTTCGTGGAGCTTTACGATGTTCAACCTTTTTGTTGAAACTACGTTTGTCCTCCCTGAACTTGTGATCACGAGGATGGATTCTTTTATGAACACGATAACAAATTTTCCTACTACTCATAAGTCGTTCAGATTCAACTTCTTCCGTGCAAACTGGATACCCCTTATAACCATGAACCGTGCAACTCGAAAAAGTTCCATATGTAGGAAATCATAGACAACCCACAACAACATTGCTCTTAAAGAAAAAATAGTTTGTATATGAGTTGCCATTAAACCTTGAAACCATAATTACTTAAACTCATCTAGCAAGGGGGCCAGGTAAATGTCAATGTCTTTGCTTGGAGCATTCGTCCCGAATATTAAAATTGACATCATTAAAAACTCCATTTTCATGCATAAAGGCTGTCCCATATTAAGAGGAGTAACAATGATAGGCCAACAACTGTAACTACAACTGAGATTCTTGTATGGATTAAAACCATCCGTGGCTACACTATGACGGACATTACGTTTTTCTGCCGCAAAGTCTGGCCATATCACATCAGCATATTTCCATATAGATGAATCAACAGGATGATGCATGATATATATGCTACACTGCGTCATAGCGTGCCAAGTCATCTCGTTTGCAATCCATGGTATGGTAAATAATCTCTTCAACCTTGGAATCAGGGGGAAATGTCTAACTGTCTTCATAGGTACTTTACCCTCTCCATTTATTCCCAACTTATATCTGGGTAGGTTGCATACTGGACATTTTACCTTCATTGCATGTTCTTTTCTATATAAAATACAATCATTTTTGCATGAATGGATTATATTATAATCTATACCAACTTCTTTGATTATTTTCTTTATGGATGGATACTTGGATGGTACTGTATTTTCGTCCGGCAAAAACTCTTTAAACACCCCCAAAATTTCCATCACACTATTATCTGAAAAATCATATCTTGTTTTAACATTATTCAATCTGACAAGAAAATATAGTGTCGTATGTTTCTCAGGACTTGGCGGGTACAACGCCTTGCCACGTAACTTCTCATATTTTAGCTCCTCATTAGTCTCGTCACGATTGTCACCTCCCCCCATTCTAACATGCTCACTTGATAAATGATCTACTTCACGATTAAACATTTCGAATACGTTGTAAACAAGCTCTTCCATTGTTGGATTGTTGAGGATAGGGTCATTGCATTCAACACTTTCAGTGGGTTCTTTTTATTTTCTTTTAACGACTTCCTTTTCACCATGAAAACGCCAAAACGTGTAAGACTTGGATATACCATAATGAAGCAAATGAAAATGGATATCTTCAAGCTCCAACAACTTTCCATTTTCACATTTTATGCATGGGCATGAAAATAAGGTTTCTCCACCACGATTATCCTTTACAAAATCAATGAACATAGCAACCCCATTAATGTATTTTGCACTTCCTCTTTCACGTTCCTTCATCCATTCTTTACTAACTTCCGATGACATTCTATAAGTTGAGATACATTAGTAAAAAATTAATATATACTATTTAATATCTAAGGGCCAGGTAACAAATAAAGAAATAGTCTATTGTTCACAATCTTTGATTAATGTTTAATGAACTAAAAAGGTGATTACAAGTGGATTTTTCAAGCAAACATGAACTAATTTACAGCTTAATAGTCACTCAATCCGACAACCCCTATTTTTGTACAAATTTTTTTATCAACATATATAACATGATCTTAAAATCTCATATAATATAATTTATAACCAAATGATGTATAAATTAAATATTTTTATAGTTGAAACCAGAAATAATATTCTCTATATTCTAAAGATAACATAAACACACCCAACCTCAAACCCAAACACGTCAAACCCCAACTCAACATTACTTCTTGGTTCGAAAAAAGAAAAGAAAACCAAATTTTAGTTTCAAGCAGTGCTTTTCTTGTGCAGAGAGTTTGTATCACCCTGTACATATTGAAGGTTTACCTTTTCAATGACTGACTCTCCAAGTTTTTTTAATAATTTTTTTGAAATGTGGTTGAGAGACCCAAATCTCTTTACAATTATTCAAAACCCAGATCTGGCAGACCCAAATCATTAATTTAACTGCTAATTGTGTACGAATAATTTAACTGCTAATCATTAGACAGTGATCAAATTATACATACGCACTAATCGTGATCAAATTATACGTTTCATTATTCCAAACTATTAATCGTGTACGAATAATACGCACTAAATATTTAACAGACAAATATCAAATTAGACATACGCACCAAATATTTAATCGTGTATGAATAATACACACCAAATAAAACATACGCACCAAATATTTAACAGAAGAAGACATATGCACCAAATAAAACCCTAAATCGTATCTTTAACAGAATAATACGCACCAAATAAAACATACGCACCAAATATTTAATAGAGTAAGACATACGCACCAAATAAAACCCTAAATCACATCTTTAACAGAATAATGCGCACAAAATAAAATCCTAAATCGTATCTTTAACCCTAAACCCTAAAACGTTAAAAGATGACCGCATATAACCCTAAGCGAAGGCTATGGGTTTGTTAAAATAGAATAATGTTGATTTGTTAACAGAATAATGTTGATTTGTTAAAACAGGGCAAACCTTCAATAAATTAGGAATGTATATTTGTTAAAATAGGGCAAACCTTCAATATAAACCAAATAAAACAGGGCAAACAGAATAATGATCGCATGAAACATCTGAAACAATCATTATACAGATTTCGCATGAAGAAAAACATCGCATGAAACATTCAATAATAATACAAATTTCGTAGGAAGAAAAACATGATCAATATTTTTCTTCAATATGCACCAAATGAAACAATCATTAGTCTGGATCGCATAAATTTTTTGGAGAAGACATACGCACCTTCGAAGGTTGGGAGTGGGATTTCGCACGAAAGTTTGGAGCAGGATTTCGAACGAAGGTTTGAAGGGAAGTTTTGGACTAATTTTTTTTAGTGACGCGATTTGGACTAATTTTAGTATGCAACCCTTTTAGGTTATTCCACCTACAAATTAAGTAACTATCACAAATTTTACAACGACTTTGAACATTTATAAATTTTGTAAGTGACCAAAACCGTTGTAAATTATGTAAGTGTTTTAAACACTTACAAATTAAATAATCTATTAGTTGCTAAATAGCCATTATGGTGTAGTGTATACACACATGTGTATACACACATGTGTATACACACAGATATACACACACATATACACACAGAAATACACATACATATACACACACACACACACACACACACACACACACACACATATACACACGCACATAAATACACACATAAATACACTCACACAATGAAATAAATAACAAAGGTTTAGAAATACAAAAAATACACACAATAAAATAATAAGGGTTTGGATTACCTTTGAGATTGAGAGAATGAGAGATCTTAAGATTTTGAGGGAAATGAAATCTCCGGAGAGAGGGACGGAAATCTTCGGAGAGTGGGAGGGAAATAAGTGTTTAGATGTTTTCGAGGGAAGTGAAAACCTGCTCAGTTTTTTTTAAGTATAAAGACCATGGTCATGGCTTAGGTCCGTGACCCTATGATGTGACCCCTTTATTTTTAACACGTCAGCAAAAAAATAAAACCATGGTCGCGATCGAAAGTCGTAACTCACTACCAAGAATGGCCACGGTCTTAAGCCGTGACTATATTGGTGTGTATTTGTTTGCCTGGTCACGGCTATGAGCCGTGACCCAATCCATGACCATATTTGACGGGAAACTTGGCGCCATAATCGTCACGGTTGGGTCACGGCTATCAGCCATGACCTATACTATTCACAGTCAAAGGCCGTGACCACCTACAATTCGATCCATGACCACATTGGGTATTGGAATTGGTGACGCTCATTTTGCATCTAGTCACGGCTTTGGTCCGTGACCTCACGGCTCTTGGCCATGAACCCTTTTTCATGACTATTTTCGATTTTTGGAGTAGTTATTATGAAGGCTAGACTATTATATTCAAGTTAATGAACACGTATTTAGTAAGGTAATAAAATTGAATAATGATAACACTAAAAAATAAAGTAAACTAAAAAGTGATGGAAAGTATATTTTATTAAAAGTTAGATAGCCAATAGCCTTACATTAATTAAAAAATAGATTAATGTATATAACGACACTTCAATAGAGGCAGAGAAAGGGTGTGAAAATAGGATCGTAATATCAATTTATGATATTCAATAGCTTAAGATCCATATTTCAAATTCAAAATAGAATCATAATATCAACATGGGTGTTATTAAAGGCACCTTAAAATTTTCTCCCTTGCACCAATGTCTTACATGCACCATAAAATAACTAAAAGCTTATTTCATACACCAAGATAAGAGGAACCTCAAAAGTAAAAAAATATGTAGATTAAATTTGACCAAAATCCTAATTTTACTTCTCTTTCTCTCTCTAATATTTTATTCCCTCTAAAAAAATGTGAACTCTACCTTATTACCTCCTCACACACCCCACTATCTGCTTCCACAACCACCATCACATACTCCCAACACCATCTCTCCACTCCACTGCTTCTCCTTCTCTTTTTAACCAAAAAAATAACACAATAACCTTCACCACCAGCATTTTAACCTAACTTTATTTTTTCCACAAAAAAACATCATAAATGATATTAAATAAGTTCTTATAATTAAAGCAACCAAACATGAACAACTAAAACCCTACTATACCCTAAAAACACTAAAAAAATGTACACTCGTAAAATAATGGTTGCATATGCATGTCAGGTGACCCATCACGGTGGAAATGTGTTTTTTACAATGAGAAGTCACTGTGGAAATGAGATTGACATGGTGATTTCCTACTGTGGAAATCAACGGTGACGTCTGACCGTGAAAATGAGCTTTCCATGGTGAGAAGTCATCGTAGAAATGGTCTTGACATAATGACCTCCCACCGTGGAAATCCATGACGACTTCCGTTTTGGTGAAATGTGATTAATTAAAAAGGCAAAGCTAACCATATATTACAAGAAAGCCTGGACAACAAAGCCACTAGTAGCCTATAACCCCCCAAACTACACTTATCCCAAACTCGAACAACCAGTCGAACTAAACAAAAGGCACGTAGACCAAACAAACAAATAACAATAGTCCTTTAAAACAAAATACAAAATGAAGAGATAACCAACCCGACCCATATCAATAATGCAATGAATATGCACGCTTCATTCACTCAGTAATAAAAGCACGTATGCAGACCACCGAAAAAAATGCCCAATCAAACATCAAAACGTACAAGCCAGATGATAACCTACACAAGTGGCTAAACTTCAAACACTCTCACACAAATTTATCTTTTAGGCAAGAGGGAAGAGAGAGAGAGAGAGAGAGAGAGAGAGAGAATCCTTTCATCCAAAGCCTATTAACCAAAACAAACCATCTCCAAAATCACACTGAGATGGACAATGAATCTTTAAAAATCAACAAGAAAAGGAAGAAATCAAACTATCCAACCAACATTTAGGAAGAAATTGTGCCAAAAAGAGAGAGACAAACCATGAAATCCTTAATAAATTTCACTTCCCAGGCCCAAGATTTACTGTGAAGAACATATAAGCAAATCATACCTCTAAAAACCCAAGATCTTGAATAAAAGACCAAACAAAGGATGGGAACTCAAGATGCAAGCATAACCAAACCCTAAGCCACACAGTCATAATAATTCACATGTGCGAAGATCAGGACACCAAGGATGTTTAAATCATAAGAAAGCTAGGAGCACATCTGAAGAAAACCATCATATATAACTATAAACAACTCTAAAATCTCTAAAAAAGCTAAGTAAAAAGGAACATTAGTGAAGCTAAAACATTTAACCAAGAAGAAGGGGAAAAGAGGTCCAAATCAGCAGCAACAAAGCTTCATACAGTCCAAGAAGAAGAAAAATGAGGACCAAGCCAGTAGATACATAAACTAATATTGTATGCAATCAACACCAATGAAGATCTAGTATCCTGATAGCATTTATCCTAATAAGAACAGTCAACACACAACCATCCACTTTTAACTAAGTATTCTTTCACTAATCCCCCAATTTCTGCATAAACTTTCATTTTCTCTACATTTCTTAACTTTATTCCACCAGGACGCATTCTCTTTGACTTTAAAAAAAAAGAATCACACTGATAAGGCTATTTTTTTAAAAAACAAATCTCGATTCCAGCCCTCCATATGCTATAAACAGTAATAAACAAACATGGTTTTTGGAACAAAATACTAAATTTTTTACTTCTTGTGTTTAAACTCTTCACTTCATCCCCAAAACTCTTAATATTTTGGTTAATTCCATTTTTATTCGTTACCCTTTCCTAGATTTAACTACAGGTAGAAAACTTAAAAAATAAGTGATTTTTGTTTTCAATAGTTATCCCACGGAGTACAGATATATCATCATTTATTATGCCCCAACTCTTTAACTTATCTTTTATCCATAACTTATCATGAGAAGCAATCCATATAATAAATTCACATTTAGGGATTCTTTTACTGCACCAAACCATTTTAGTCCATTCCATTATAGGTTTCCTCGGTCTATGGTTCTCATAAGCATCTCTGCAGTTGAAAGTACCATTCTTAGCTATCATCCAACTAATCTAGTCTTCATTATTTCTTTGAGGAGTGATTATGGTTCTAGAAGAATCAGTTAAATAATTATAGATGAGTCTATGAAAATTACACCCATTTCCATTAATAAAATTTAAAGCTTTAGCTTTCTCATGGCTGGCAGCAACATAATAAAATTCTTGGCTTTGTCTCTCATTCTCCATAACTGCCTCCATGTCTAAGATGAATCAACCACCAGTTTGACTGATCATAATGTTTTGTATTTAATAATGATAATGTGCAACCATTTTACCTAAAGATACTCTTTTCTCATTACTAAATCCCATATATGCCGTATCATACAAGCCTTATTCCAAACTACCAAGTTTTTAGTCCCCAACCCCTATTCTTCAATAGGATTACATATATCTTCCTAAGTAACTTTAGTACATGCTTTTCTAAGATCCACTCCAGACCAAATGAATCTCCTTAACACCCGATCAATATCCTTAATGACTTTGTTAGGCAGGATAAAAATGTTAATCCAGTAAATATTAATACTTCTAAGCGATGCAATGGATAATTGGATTCTCCTTGCATAAGATAACCATTTATTAATCCATGTCTTGATTTTGCACTCCATTTTATCAGCAACGATATTACAATCTTAGGACTTAAGTTTGGTAAATAAGTGGCACCCAAAGATACTTTACTGGAAGACACCCAACTATCATACCTATTAGGTTAGCCAACCTAACCTTTTCTAAATCATCAACACCAGTAACAAATATCTCACATTTAGGATAAATACTCCCAATCCTAAGAGACGTTTAAAATCCTTTAGCACCTTATCAACCACCATAATAGAGTTTTCATTAGCCTTAGCCATAATAAAGAAGTTATCAACAAACATGACATGAGAAAGGTTTAAACTCTCACAATTGGGATAATAAGTAAATATGCCCATGCTAGTCTCATCATCAAATATCCAAGAAAAAGATTCCATTACAAGTAAAACCAAACATGGGAATAAGGTATCCCCCTACCTTAGACCAGTTGTGCCTTTGAATATACCATTGATTCTTTTATTAACACTCACAGAGAAATTGTTAGTCATCACACACTCCTTTATCCAATGAATAACTTTATAATAAAAATCTATAATATTTAACACATCAACTATAAATCCCCAGTTCATAAAATCATATTCTTTCATTATATCAATCTCTATAGCACATCTCGGAGTACCACCATTCCTATGGTAACCTTTAACCACTTTCTGCATTAGTAATATATTATCAGTGATGTTCCTTCCCTCGACAAAGGAAGATTTCTTATTATTCACCAACTCTAGAATTATTCCACCAAGTCTAGTTATAATTCCTTCAAAAATAATCTTATAAGTAGTGTTACAGCATGAGGCAGGTCTGAAAACCTTCATAGTGCTAGGATTAGTAATTCTAAGTATAAGACTAATAATTTGACTATTCCACTCCCTTAACATTCTTCCATCATTAAAAACGACAAAACAATTTCAACAAGATCATTACAAAAATATTCCCAATTATTTTGAAAGAATCCAGCATTGTAACCATCATGTCCAAGGGCCTTATTGGCATTGATATTGAAAAGATCATTTTTAATCTAGTTTATAATAATTGGGACTTGTAGTCTCCCTCTTTTCTCTTCATTTAGCCATTTCTGCCTTATGGCTCTCGATCTATCACAAGCAGAAACCATTTTTCCATTGTGAGCTCCAATTAAATTTTGAAAGAACTTCATAGCTTCCTCATAAATAGTAGTTTGGCCAGTATAGACATTACCCTCTCTATCCTTAATGGTGAGATTTTTATTTCTACTTATATGACATTTAATTTTTTTTTTATTAGAAGGAATTATTTTTATCTGCAAGCTCTGACCAGTTAATTCTAGCTGTATGTCTAAAGAAATATTCCTCCATACTTCTTAACTCTATAAACTTTAAATTGACATATTCTCTTGGCACTAATTAACTCTTCATTACCCGCATCCTCTATAAGTCTCTCTTGAATTATATCAAATTCAAATTGCTTAGCATTAACTCTAAGGGAAATATTAGAATAACACACCTTATTTAGGTTTTTAAACTGATTTTTAAGCAACTTCAATCTTTTGACAATAGAGAACATATTATTTCCTTTAATATGCACCTCCCAACCTATCTTTAAAATGTCCTTGAAAGAATTATGCTTGATAAAAAAATTAAGGAATTTAAAAGGCCTATTAATTTTCTCCCTTTCCATATGAAACTTAATCACCAAAGGAGTATAATCAGACACATCAGGAAGATCAACTTAAACCATACAATCCATAAAATAATTCAACCATACTTTATTATCTAAATTTAATCAATCCTACTTTGTATTTTAGCCTCTACTCTCCTTCCATTACTCTAAGTGAACCAATTACCTCATCATCCACCAAAATATTCTCAAAAGAATCATTCAAATCCCCAGTTCCTTCCAATCCACCCTTTTACCACCAATTATGTCATCACCTCTACTAAAAACATTAAAATCCCCTCTAATAATCCAAGGTTCATTATCATGGTAAGGGGCAATAGATTCCAAGTATCTCCATGACAATGATATAGGGCCTGTATACTTCTCACCAGAAACACGAGTAAAAATAAAATACTAATTGTAATTCCTGAACTCGATCCTTTTGTTTAAGGCTTGGTTCATACTATTAAACTCCTCCACACCAAACATATTAGGATCCTATGCTAACCAGACTCTTTCAGGCCCAATATTTAGAGTATTATGGACTAAATTCCAATGGACAAAACACTCATTCTTAATAGAGCTAATATTACTTCTCCTAACTTTTATTTCAACAAGGCCTATGACACTAATGTTATTATCTCTAAGACATTTATTCACCTCTATTTGTTTATGAGGGACATTAAATCCACTAATACTCCATATAACAAACTTCATCATGTCTTGCCTTGTAATTACCTTTCATCCATATCTACTTATGCTTATTTGCAAAGTTATTATTCTATATAACTTTTATTCCATCCCTCTATTTGTTTATGTGGGGCATTATATCAACTAATATTCCATATAATAAACTTGATCATGTCTTGCCTTGTAATTACATTTCATCCCTCTCTTCTTAGGATCATTTGCAAAGTTATTGTTCTTTTTGGTTCCTACTATATTACTATTCTAAAAACTAAAAACTTTCCTTTATCACTTAATTCATCTACCCCTTTATCTTCATTTAGATCAACCTCTGAATTACTTTCATCCTCATATTATAGCACCTCAAAAAGGTTCTCGATTGAAAATCCATTTTTATCTGGACTGTTACATATTTGGGCTCGGATAATTTCTTATCAATTATGACTGGAAAAACTCAGTAACATAACTGTCCACCTTTTGAGCATTACTACTGCTAGCAACATTTCCAACAATATATTTATTAGCATTTAAACCATCCATAAGTACATTGCTAAGTCTAGCTACATTATTATCCCTTTTTCTTTGGTTGTCATGTTTTTAATTTTACATCCTTCATCTGTATGGCCAAATACTTTGCAACTAGTACACTTGGTTGGCATCCGTTCATATTCAACTTTCTGATTGATTTTCACTTCATTATGATCATAAATTGTTATAGTATCTGGAAGGACACTCCACATATTAATTTCCACACAAACTATTGCATAAGTCAATCTTTTTGTCTGTAAATAGGGGCTTTCCTCCCAAACTATATATCTTACTAAAAACTGAATCAACCCATAAGTGAAGCTTTAATCTAGGAAATCTTACCCAAATAGGCATTTCCACAATTCCTTCATTCTCCAAATTTACATTTATGCTCTATGGTTTAACTATCAATGGCCTATTATCAAAGAACCAAGGCTCTAGTTCCATCACTTGAATTTGGGCATCCAATATATCAAAAGCAATGACAAACACACCTGATTTGAGCATGAATATTTCATAATTTCCATATTAATTCCACTTACACATGATATAACCTTTCGTATCACTGAAATACACTTTAAGACCAATGACATTAACAACCACATCATACTTCCATCTCTGTATTTCATCTTCCACTTCTGTATCATTAATTTTAACACGTTTACTGCCTTCATTATCTTTGCATCTTGAAATATGTCAAAGTTTATTACCAACATTGTGTAACAACCCTCGCTTTTGAGAAATTTATTTTATATTAATTTACTGGGTGAAGTAATTATATAAAATGTTGGGAAATGGAGTAAATATTAATTGAATGAGTTGAAGGATAATATTTACTAGATTGTTGCATATTTACTGTATGTGTATGTAAATATCATCATGTTACATTTTATAGTGTCGCATGCTTTAAACGATATTTATGGTTTAAATGAAATCGGAACTTGAAATGACTTAAATATTTCCGGATGCCAATTAAGAGGGCGTAGTTAGTCCCGAAATGTGCGAGATAGTCAAAATAAGTGCCATATTGTATTTTTGGGTTTCGGGCACTTTTGACTGGTTTTAACATAAATGTGTAGTTGCGAGTCATTTTAATAAGGTATTAACAATTTAAGCGGGGAATTTAGGCTAAGGTCACGATTTAGTCTTGCACCTTATTTTATTCTCTTAAGTGTGTATTTACTAACTTAGAGAGAAAGAGAGAAGAAGAGAATTGTGGAGAAAAGAGGAGAAAAGAGAGAGATTGGAGATTTGAGATTGGATCTTTCTTTCATCTTCCAAGAATCTGAGATTTCAACCTCAAGGCAAGTTTTCTACTTACTAATATGTGATTTAAGATGAATAAATTGTATGGATAGTTATGTATTGGGATCAAATGAACAAATATGGATTTTATGGAATTTGTCATGTTTTAGCCCTAATCATAGTTTAAATTTGTAATTATGTGGAGTATAGTAGTTGATAATCATGTAGGATGGTTTTGGTTAGAATAATGGTCGTTGATGTGTGAAAAAATGGAGGAGAAATTGGTTTTGGGGGAAAATTAGGGTTCATAACCCGTAACCCCTTCTTGGCAAATTCGCAGGGGCGAATCGATTCGCCCTTTAAGCGAATTGATTCGCTAAGGGGTCAGGTTACTGGTTTGGGGACCCGAATCGATTAGGGTTAAGGCCGAAACGATTCGGTTGAGGCAGAATGTTGGGTTATTCACCCGAATAGATTCGCTTTTGGGGCGAATTGATTTTCTGCTTGGGGCGAATCGATTCGAAATCCTACTGTTTTGAGTTATTTTTCTAACTCAATTTTTATCCTTTTCTTTTAGGCTTAGGACTTAGGAACCTTCTTGTATGAAGTAAACTTAGTGTCCTAGAGTCTTATATTGGGTAGGCAAATACCTTATGTTAGAAGGGGATAGTTAGGACTTATTTGGGGATTAGTAAATAGAAGATTAGGTGTTCTTTTTCCTTAATTAGTTAATGTAATATTTCGGGATGTAGACATAAATAATTAAAGAGTACTTGTCACGTTATTGGGAGATGCTAATCTTGGTGGTTTATAATAACACCATAAAATGTTTGGAGAATAAATTGAGAGTTTATGATTCATTGAGGTTATAATAATGGCGTGAATTACGTATGGCTCCGGATAAATTGTGATGTATCTATTAAAATGGAAATGAAAATGGTAAATAATAATTTACTTAAACACACCTCTCTAAATGCTATCATAAGGAAAGTACGCGCATGAGGTGAAGTACCCTGGATAGTGAATGCAGGGTGAATATAGTCCTCGGCCATATGATCGGTTATTATGTATGTTGTATTTATTGTGCGACTGTGAGGTAATTCCGGGTGTGGTTATGACTCACTCGCAGGTATATGGCCACTTCCCGACGTTGCGTTAGGATGCCCAGGTTGTCTTGGTTGATAGGCCCTAGAAGATGATAGCCATTTAGGGGTGCGCACAGTGGGGAAGCCCGGACGGGCGGTCTTAGAATCGTTATATATAGATGAATATAACTATTCTTATTCAAGTGGGACTTGACTTATTATAAATGCCATAAAGAGAAAATAACTGTGATTATGTTTCCTAATGAGAAAGGGAACGATGAAATGAAACAGTGTAAAGGATGGAGATTCTTAATTAACGATATTCATTCATATCCTCTTGCATAACTAAATTAAACTTATGATCATTTAATTGCCTTAGTTTATGCTTTGAGATTGTGTAGGTAGCTTCTTATCGTTATCTATCATGATTAACTGTTCATAACTGTCATACTCTTTATTCATCTGGTGATCATATAAAAACAGGGCCCTGACCCGTTCATAGTTATTATTGTGCATGAATCTTGTATTTTCTGGGGTGCTTCGTCGCAAGGACGCCTGTACTGACTTTCCTTTCCAGTGCCATGGAGCTACAACACCTTGCGAACGTTGCGGGATATTTTGTCGTAGACGCCTTCATTTTTGTACTCTAGTTACAATCGGGTCAATTATTCGGGCGTGTGGCCCAAGCTTTTGTATTAGCTTACTGTTATGTATTATGTAACTTAATTAAATTGTTGTAACTACTTGTAAGAGATGGTTAACCGACAGACTATTCGGTCATTGTGTTATATATGTATTGCTCAGTTTTATCCTTATAGATTTCATCCACTTTCTTTTTAAATTGGGTTGTTTAAATGTTTTCTTTAACTTATAAAATAAAATTTTTGGCAACCCGTTTTTCTGAAATATAGGGTGGTTTTCCCGTATACTTATTGTATTGTTGTGATGCTGAGAATGATTCATCTATGATTCCTGTTATTATTGGAGTATCGGGCTGGCTACCCCTTATTTTGATGAGCGGGTTGTCACACATTGCTATCATGGTTAGAAGAAGCAATTATAGCCCATGAATGTGTTTTACTGATCTCCTCTATTTGATTTTCTTATTCCACATCCTTCTTAATTGACATCAACAATCCAGGGAATTGATTATCAAAGTTAAGTTCAACAGATCCAAATAGTTCCTTACCTTCACGATGTCCAATTTCATCAGATTTGTTATCTGATTTAATAGATCTAGGGTTTCCATAGCTAGATCCAAGATCTATATCACCATTTTCATTAACAACTAATCCACATCCATAAGGACAATTAGAAAACTTATTGTTCTCCTCAATTATCCTCTGTTGAACAATAGTAGGTCCAGTAGTTTTATCTAAGGTTTGCAGTTCTCCAAAGGAAAGTTTCGCTGCTTGTTCTCTACTGATCATACTCCCAACATTCTTCTGATCCATTTTATGATTAACAACAATTGGAATTAAAGTTATCTTTCTAAGAAATTAGGACTTTAGAATTATTAACTTGTCTTCTCATAATGCGTTTGCAAAACTATCAACTAGAGGTCCTTTAACCCTAGATGATCTCCTCTTGGTGTCCCTCAAGGTCAGGGGTGATCAACGAGGAATAGGGATGAAGGGGAAATCAAGGAAGAATAAAGAGAAAGTTAGAGAGAAAACTTAGAGATTGGGAGTTCTTTTTCACCTACCGCGACGACTTCCTTTTGGTGTTTTGAAGTATAGTATTGTTTAACTTTTAATATTTTGTTTGATTGTAAATTTTGGGGTGCCTTTAAGAGCACCCTATGAACCTCAATAAAGAAATTAACACACACACACACACACACACACACACACACACATATATATATATATATATATATATATATATATATATATATAGAGAGAGAGAGAGAGAGAGAGAGAGAGAGAGAGAGAGAGGATCTCATGAGGACCTTTGTTTGCATACCGCTGGCGCGGACCAATTTTGATAAAATAGTAAAAAAAATATTTTTGAGCTAATTTTTTTTATATAGTTTTTAAACATTTCAGTAGGGCCATATAAAAAAAAATCAGCTCAAAATGATTTCTTTTACTATTTTAAAAAAATCGGTCAAATTTTGTCAGCTTTTAACAACTTAAAAAACAACTTAAAAACTGACAAAGTTTGACCGATTTTTTTAAAATAGCAAAAAAATTCATTTTGAACTGATTATTTTTTATTGTCCTATTGAAATGTTTAAAAATCAAAAAAAAAAAATCCGCCCAAAAATATTTTTTTTAATATTTTAAAAAAATGGTCCTCATTCAGGGTCCTCAAACTGGGACCTCACTTGATCCTTTCCCTATATATATATATGTGTGTGTGTGTGTGTGTGTGTGTGTGTGTGTGCGCCCCTCCTGTAAGGACTCCTTATGGTGCAGACTCCGGTACATACCATTTTTTTAAAATAGTAAAAAATTGAATTTTTTGATAAAACTTCCTGGATATGATCTCCACGGTGGGAAGATCATTTCCAATTTTTTTCATCAAAAAATTCAATAAAAAAACCGTCGAGGTGAAGTGATATGTAAAAAAATCGTATAAATATGCATTTTCGACCGTTGAAATATTGGCGATGAGCTCACCCACTTTTTGATTGAATTTTTTGATGAAACTTCATGGATATGATCTCGATAGTGAGAAGATCATATTCATGAAGTTTCATAAAAAAATGCAATCAATAAAGTCGCTGATGCCGACCCAACATTTCAACGGTTGAAAATGCATATTTATACCATTTTTTTACATATCACCTCATCTCAACAGTTTTTTTTATTGAATTTTTCGACGAAAAAAATTGAAGATGATCTTCTCACCATGGAGATCATATCCAGAAAGTTTCATTAAAAAATTCATTTTTTTTACTATTTAAAAAAAATGGTATGTACCATTATGGAGTCCTATATATATACGTTTCAGTTTTAATTATTGATTGAAAATAGTTATATACGTTTCAGCTTTAAGTATTGACTGAAAATATTTGTTGTAAGTGGTGATATACAACCAGATAAATATAGAAAATGTGCCCGGACCCATTAATAATACCTCTAAATGTGACATAAAAATTTCTTTTCTGCAAAATATTGAACATTCTCTGGCCTAAAAATGTGCCAGAGGCCATTTCTTTTGTATTGGTGGAAGGAAACATCAACTAGCAAACAAACAAGTCATCGGTAGGAACTTCAGACTGGAAGGATTTGATGTTCTTATCTTCAATATGTTCCTCTAGTCTTTCCATTCAATTCCCCCCAATCATTTTGTTCGAGGTTTTCTCATCAAATGGTGTTTTGTGGGGATCTTGATATATATGGTCAATTTTGAGATTTTTAAATGCAAAACTATTTTGTCATAAATTAAAAAAATAAAAAAAAAATATGAAATTACAAATAAAACCCTTCCTTTCATTCACCAGTCCCATTTCTCATGGATTTAAGGTTACCAGACGAGGAAATAATTTCCCTTTTCTTATATTCTTCATTTTCCCAATAAATTTGTGAAGCAGAATTGGAAATAGATACTCTTATATTTTTGTTATTTATGGAATCGAAGTCTTTAAGAGGGTGGGTCAGTGTTCTAAGAAATAGTAAATGGACCAGTAAGAGGGTATCTCATTAAATGACTCATCTATTCTTATGTGCTCTCTATTTTTTCATAAAAAATAAGCTTATTCCTTTTGTTTTTGATTTTGAATGAAAGGGACTATCAAAGTCAAATTTATATTGTCTCCGGAACAACAGTATAATAGAAATTTCTCTACATGAGTTATATTGAGAATCAATGAAAAAACCACTAATTTTATTGCTTTGCTTGCTTTTCGCCCTTTACAAAATGCCTTTTTTCTTTTTGTTATTTTCCTATTTCACCCACTTTTACATTTTTCAGTTCTTTTGTTATCTTTTTCTTTCAGTCCCTTTGTTGCAAAAGTGCCAAGCATGTGATGAAGCCTAGGAATGAATAAAGATCAGGTCCAAACTCGTTTGCTAAAAATATATTTCTTTTGTTAAATGTAAAGCGGACATTACACTTACCAAGGACATCACTTGAAAAACTCTCTCTCCTCTCATACAAAATCAATTGGGGCTTTCATATTTACGTACAAATAAAATAAGTTGATTTGGATCTCACGGCTTAATAGGAATTGAAGAAAGACATGCTTTTTTTCCACCCTTCTCCTTTTGTTGCTTTCTGTCTTTCTTGTCTCCTTTTGTCTCTCTCTTTTCCTTTTTCTCTCTCTCTTTTTCTCTGATTTTTCCCAAGTGGGTACCTGATTCTCTTCACCAGCTCCCATCAGTGATATAATCATTTCAAAATGAGTAGTAGTCACTATATATATATATATATATATATATATATGAATTATATATGTATATATATATATATATCACTGTGGTCTTCCCAAAGTGAACTCCAGATTGGGCTTCTTGTGGGGTGAGAGGCTTGATGAGTTCACTTCTGATATTCTCTCATAGTTTAAGCACTTTGTGTTGATATCTTTCTGAAAAATAAAATAAAAAATCATTGTAAGAAATTTAATACAAGTGAAGTGTTTTTGAATATGAGAATCAAAGGACATTTGACCATGGAAATGAGAGAATATTTAGCAAGGAAAACTGGGGGATATTATAAAGCCTGTCTCAGTGTAACTCTTGTGCAACCTTTGATATTATTCCCTCAAATGATACCCATCACCTATTCATATGTACAAATATATGTGTAAATATGTAACGTATATATGAAAATTATTGTGTTTCTTATATTTGTACACATGTGGTGTTATTCTGTCCTTTTTTAACATAGCGTTTGCAACAGATAATTCTTGAGGAAGTTCAACTTTGTTTGAGATTTTGTGTTGGACATCTAGAGTATTAAATCCACGCACCGCGAAGTCCCAAAATATAAAAGTTCAAATCTTATGTGAGCTCGGATTTTTTTTTTACTTTAATACATTAAGAATTCACGATTTTAAACTTTAATATATTTTTAATTAAAAATTAGGGTTTGCCCAATATCATTACAAAATATGTCAATTTTAATGACCACGTGTCATATTCAATTTGGTGTCGGGTATTGTGATGGTTTCGTTAGGAGACAAGCAAGGTTTGCAGAGGTAGAAATGAGAAAGGTACAGCTATAGAATGGGAGCTCGGTCGAGAGAGAGAGAGAAAAGTAGTGGGGATAGTTGACGGTGGAGGATGGCGCAGTGGGTGAGTGTGGCAGGGGGTGGGGGTTGCAAGGAGGCGGGTAGTAAAATTTCTAAATTACTTTTAATTGAAAATTAAAAGTATTTTTATGAAATTTTCTTTTTATTGTGTTTTTAGAAATTTTAAATTACTTTTAATTGAAAATAACACGTGGCTGTTAAAATTGACGGATTTTCTATGAATTTTGGGTAAGCTCTAATTTTGAATTAAATATGCATTTAAATTTAAAATCACAAATTAGTAGTGTATTAAAATAAAATAAAACTATTGTTTTTCTCCTGTTATAATTGACACCAATAGGGAAATAATTATTGAGCTTTGCAAAAGGTTTTGTCTTTTCTGCTGTACTTTACATGGCATTATACGTACATACACACATATATACATATATAATGGACAACACTTTCCGACCTTATTTAGTTAACATACCTAATAACCTTACTTCTACTTAGGAAGAGCGGGGAAGCAAATTGATAAGTTTATAAGTGGTTTTGGTGAAAATGAGCAGACTATCGCAACAAAATTTGATAGAAAATTTGATCATTTAATTAATGAAATAAAATTGCAAATTTAGGTGTCACTGCATGAAAAGTGACATTTAATGGCATATCTTTTTACAAGTAATCATTTAGAATTCACCACCAAATCCTGCCACAAAACACGACTGGGGCAAAATTTTCAGATCCAAACGTTTAGTAGGAAAATTTGTGGGGGTTTACATTTTTGCTACGAAATTACCCGCAACTGCCAAGTTTTTGTCATAAACACAAGTTTGGTCACTAAATAAGTTGTTTATCACAAATTTCATTTCGCTGCTAATAGTTTTGCCACTATATGTAATTTTCTTGTTTTGTGAATATTGAGACGCCCACCACACCTGGTAAGTGCTTGTATTTTTCTATATTATATAGTGAAGTTGGTCATCATGAGGACAATTTGTACAGTAAATTTCAAATAAGATGTTTGAAGTTCCCCCTAAATTAGAATTATACTTCTTATGTACATTGCAGAGTGTTTTACACTCTCTCTCACACAAAGACACATGTGTGTGTGTGTATCACATAAGAGGTTACCAAAGGTTGCCTGGGTTAAATTTGAGTTTTGGAGGGGTACCTCAAGAGAGACTATGTTTCCTCCACACTCCTTTGAATTGCCATGCAATAACCAAGCTTCCCTGCTACAAACCAGTTTAATAGAGGGAATATTTCTTATCAGTGGAATCCATGCAGAAGAAGGAAAAGCAAACTTAAGAAAAGAAAGCTCTCTTTCACTGTCTTGTTTATAGCCTCTCACTTTACATTTTGTGCTGATTGAAATAAAGTTCAACCCACCCCCATGTGAGATCCCTTTACCCATTATAAAAATTAAGCAAAACTAAAAACAAACAATGGGAAGATTACAAGGAAGTTTCATAGGGTAAAGCTTTGGCACCCAGAGATTTTCTAAAATGGGTCAATCATCGAAGGGCTTAGCTTTGACAGTAAGTTTCCTAGTTGGGGGTCCCCTTTAAATAACCATATCTGAGCCCACAAAATCTAAAAGAAAGAGATTTAGCCCATTTATAGTTTGGCTCAACCTCTTGAAAGAGATAATTGCTCCATCATGGAAATTTCAGTGTTAAACTAGTCATGGACACACGAAAAAGCTGTGTTATTTTCCTCTTTTTGGGACATATCGAGTGCATGCATGTATACTTTTATTTGTCTCTTTCTATATGTATGTATATGTATATGTTTATATACATATATAAAAGACTTGATTTTTGCATGCAAGGCATAAAATCTTTTGATAGCTATGCGGTATTAATAAAACTATGAGTCTTTATATGATTTTCAAGTCAAAATCGAAAATGTTATCTTTCTTTTTGTGGTCAAAGTATATTATGCTAAAAGGAAGGGCTCAACTAGAAAAGCATTCACAATAACCCATGAAAAAGAGAGTAGTTGGAGATTTATCACTTTCTTGTTTCCCCTATTTATTTATTCATTTATGTTCTCAAATGTAACTCAATTAGCTGAGTTTATGTTCGAATTTTATGTTCCGAAATCTGATTCACAGCTGTAAGACACATAAGACTCCTGCTTTCTAAAGGTTTAGTATTTTTTGAACCATTCGTATCCTTAATAGTAACAAACAATGATAAAGCCAGCAACTACTATACTATGGATGATGAAACAATAATGCTTCGCACCAACTAGTTTGAACAAGTTTTGGACAGTTGCACCTATTTACTTTAATAGTTAGGCATAGTATTAATAAGGTAAATGGAAATTAAAATCATGTGCCTCAAAATTAGGTCATTGGAATAATTAGAATTTAAAATAATTTTTTAATGCTTTTAATTATGAAGATGCGGTCCAGACAGGGACCAAATATAAACATTTTATTTTACCAATGAGATTTCTTTTGAAATAAAAAAAATTAAGTGGACTTCACTCAGTTATAATATTTAAAGGAGACAATTTCCTCATTTCCAATTAAATTTTTTTTTTTTTTAACACGCTTGATCAAGTAACTTGAATGCAGTTCTATCAAACTTCCAGAAATCAGACCACCATTATGTATTTTTCTTTCTTCACCCACTACTTAATAATTGTGCCTCTATGCTTGTATCTGACGAATTATTTTTTAGGAAATAACGAGACAAAATTGCACTTACTATTGTGAGATCTGCAGTGCCACACCTCAATCCTTGTATTTCTCATACATTATTTGCTTAATATATTGTCTTTTTGTCATAGCATTGATCTTGTTCAATATACCAACATTTTGGAATGGGAAGGTAGTCTACGAGGTTATAAATTTCTTCTCTTTTGATTGTTTCTCTCACCAAAATACAAGCATGAGGGCATTCATGTTGAATTAAATGATCCTTTGTATTAATTATTTTCAAATATCATATTTTAAAAATGGAATATCTTATTACCTTGAAGAGTTGCTCCAGAACCCATGATAATCCTTATCATGATGCACATTAAATATGCCATGTTTAGATGATATTTCAGGCCTTCTTGAGTTTTGGTTCTCGAATAGTAAATCCTCGGAAGTATCCCCAGATGACCCGTTTTCAAATAAATCCGATTGACCTAATAAACAAAAAAAAAACAGTAAATAACGTAGAAACTAATTAAATAATAATCATAATAACAAACAAGCAAATGAAAATTATGGGGATTAACCAGAAGAAGCTGCTGCTCTATCAGTTGTCTTCACAGTTCGGTACATCTGCAAAAAAAGAAAAAGAAAAATGAATGTAAACTGATATATTATATAACCTTTACATATGTATGCAGATATATCTATGTATGTATATTGATGAGAAAGGAAGTAAAAACAGAAGCTATATGACTTTGCCATAGTGTAGGCATTGTAGTCTGTCTGATATTATGCAAGTACAAACAGTAAAACAGTAAATGTTCCAAAAACTTGTTGAATGTGGTGCAGAAACGTGTATGTATGTCTATGTGTGTATATGTACAGGTACGACTGAGTGAAATATAACCATGGTTATGGAGTGTGGTTAACACCCATGTTTTCCGGATATCATTGAGAAATCATAGCTTTTTTGTACTTTCTTAGTTTTCAAATCCCCCTAGGTAAGAGAAAAGAAAACTATATTTATGTATAAATGAATTATTTTGATAAATATAGGGAGTGTGTAAGTATACTTGTCTTGTTTAGGCTATGACCATTTTCTGTCTTACTTGTTTTTTGATATTCATCTCTCTCTCTCTGGTTATTGATTTTTCTCTTTACATGGATGGTTCATTCTTCCAAGCAAAAAAGCTGCAGAACCATCAGATCTAGTAGAGAAAAAGAAGTGCTGAGAAATTGAGAGACCTCTTTGTAAGGAAACATTGGAATTTGAAATATATGTACATGTTATTTAAGTTATATCAAAACACCTTGCTGTAATGTAGGTTTTAAATAATGCATTCTAGCTAGCCTCCCGAAAAAACACATTTTTTTTTTTAATTGAGACTATTATCTTGAAGGTTGCATGTTCCACTCAAATTTACTTAACTCCTACTGAACAAATTACTTTGGGTTTAATTTATTTTGGGCAGTCCAAATTAATCGTAGTGTACAAAATGAAGTAACACATTTTAGAATATCTGTACATTTACCTGTAAATGAGATTTAACATGCGCCAAGGTGAGGTCTTTCTCAGCCATGAGCTCTAGTACTGACTTGGGTGTAGCTCCTAAATCCCCAAAGAAAAAAGAAAAACTGAATTTAGTAAATTGTGTAAAAATATATTTTTTCATCTACATTTTTTGTTAAAAAGCATAACGACCCGTTTGGAGAAATTGCGCAAGGAAACACCCACACACTCACCCACACCCAAACACATATTCTCTCTTTCTCACACACACATGAAAAGTGGGGGGAAATGAAGAGAAGAAAAAAATGGTTTAAATACGTTGGTATAAAATAATTGTTTTTTAAAGGAAACACACAATTGGAATGATTGTTCAATGAAAGAAAAGAAAACAAACACGCACACACTCACACACACACAAAAATAAATGAAGAAATGATGAAGAGCTAAAATGGAGCATACTTTCATGGCCACCCAAGAGCTCAACAGCATGAACAAACCGAGCATGAAGAGTAGTAGTCCACCTCATCCTAGGTGCTCTCATGCTTCTTTTACCAGGATATCTTGAAAGAAACCTTGATCTCATTAGCCCTTGATGAGGTTGAAATGGGTTTTGATTAATAGAATTAGTAGATGTTAAAGTTGTATTTAAAGGCTGTTGATGTTGAGGTAATGAAAAATGAGGAGCGTTTTGGTAAATAGGAATTCCCCTTATGGGTCTCAAAAACCCAAGTTCTTCACCAAATCCTTGATATGGTTGTTGCTGTTGTTGAAATATGTGGTTTTGGTGATTTGGGTACTTGTTTTGTTGAAAAGGGTTGGGGTTAGGGTTGGAGTTAGGTTCAGATGCCCTAGGATGAGAGAGAGAGAGATCAAAACAAGTATCTGTTGCCATTGAGTAGGATGAGTTTTTTGGGTCTAAAGCTCTTTTCCAAAAACCTAAATCTTTATCTTCATCAGTTCTTCTCCAACCTGATGTGGGTTTGCTGTTTGGTGGGCTGATTTGGAGAGAGAGGTCTGGTTGTGCTGGAAATAGCTCCATCTCTCCTAGAGCCAAACAAGCCCTTACAAAATTGTATCTTTTTCCCCCCCCTCTTTTTCTCTTCTCGTTCCTCTTGTTCTTTTACTTCTTATGATTTGTGCAGAGGAAATGGTTTATCACGTATCAAACAACTTTATAGGATTTTTAATGATATGGGTTTTGAAGTTTTAGGTGAGAGATTTGTGGGTTGTTCTTTTTTTCTTGTTTTGGTTGGGTTTGGACATAGATGAATTGTGGAGAGTACTTGCAGAGATTTGAGGATGAGAGGGGAGAGAGAGATAGAGAAGAAATGACAAGGTATGAAGTGAATGGGTTGTTTCTTTTGTGTGAAGTATATGTGAGAAAATGACACTTTGAGAGAGAGAAAGAAGAGGTTTCTTTTGTGGACGTGGGGGTAGGATGAAAAGGGAGAAAAAGATGAGAAAGAAAAAGTAAATAAGTTTTGAGACTTTGATTCCATTTCACTCTTTTCTTTTTCCCTGTTTGGCTGTTCTTTTTTGGGAGAAGAAAAGGAAATTTTAGTGTAAGCTTTTAACGTGTACATTTGTCCCTCATCAACCCGTACTCACATTTATATGCCAACACTCTACATTGAAGTGAAACCAAATGGCTCGGTTGGTGCCCTCCTTTTACCAAAAACCCTAAATTCAACATATTTCTAGATTAGTCATTTACATGATTACACAATTTTCCAAATGCTAGGGTTTGTTAATTTTCCTAATTGTTATAACTACTTGATGGGATAATGATTAAACCCTAGCTTTAGCAATTAATTTTCTCGATAAATACTATTACGAGATGTTCCAAGAATTATGTATGATCATTCAATGGGTGGGCCCCCGCAAGGTAGTGAAACAAGTCCAAATACCTTTTACATTATGTGAGGGTAAGAATGACTTTTACTGCCACCGAAGACCCCAAAATTATAAATGTAAAGTAAATCATACATGGACACAATTTAGCAAGTAATTAAGGAAAATGCTATTTGTATAAATAATTTGTACAAATTATTTTTTGTACAAATTAATGTGACATCATTTAATGTTGGACAAAGATAAATATAAAATATTAAAACTGTGGTCCCCATAATTATTTGTTGGTGTTATATCAATTTGTACAAAAAAAATTGTACATAATGTTTATACATATAGAATTACTCTTGTAACTAATCTTTCATCGGCACATTATTGTGTTAATGTGAGAGTTGTGTTCCCCTAATATTATTCACAAGAGTTTGTTTGGTTCGAGATGAAATATTTTTAATTGTGATAAAAAGTAAAATATTTTTTCATGTACATCAAATTAATTTTTGTCGTTTTAAAATTGTGAATAAGTATATACCCTATAATTATTTAACTTTAAACTAAAATAGTTAACAAAATTTAACTCTAAAGAGGTGAAAGCATATTTCACCATTTTACTTTTTACCGTAGTGAAAAATATTTTACCTCAAACCAAACGGAGCTTTAAATGTACTAATTTTTATTATTCATCATACTAAATTGACGACTTGTGTGCATTTTGTTCAGTTTTATGTAAATACATTTTGATTTTCACTAATTTTTTAGAGGAATGGGTCAAAGCTCTATAATATAATGAATAAAGTAACTATCAGGATTGTCAGAAATGCAACGTGTGGGTAGAGTTAGAGGTATCAGGAGTAGAAGAAAATTTAGGAAGGGACGGGATAAATAGAGGGCTTGCGACGTTTATATCAAACACATCAGTTGTGGGAATATTCAACTTTAATTGGGAGAGGAAGGAAGGAATATGAGGGATTCTAGGGATAATGTGGAGGCTTTAGCCAATTAACTAGAGTCTCATATGAGCGGAATGGACGAGAGGTGCTGGATTTGTTCAGAAATATGGAGATAAAGAAGAAGGGAAAATACAAGAGAAGAGAGGGGGAGGGGGTTACATCACCCGGGGGAACAAAACGGAGAGGGAACTCAGGTGGTTGTAATGGTCCATCAATGATAAGAGGAAGAGAGGGGTAAGCGTGGTAAATGCGGGTGGGGGATTGACAAATGTATTCTGTTGAGCTATGTCTAATTTCATGGAATGTGAGGGGATAAAATGACCCTGGGAAAAGAGGAATTGCAAGTGGAGTAGTTTCGAGACGAAGACTAGACATTTTATTCTTACATAAGTCAAAATTGAGGATTATGGAAAAGGAAATGGCAAAGTCTATAAGGAGGGGTCGTTAAATAGAGTGATGTCACTTGGAGCCAGAGGGAACCTCAGGTGGAATTATTATTATGTGGGATTCCAGAGTAGTCAAGAACGTAGATTGGTTGGTTAACAATTGGTCCATGTCATGCTTATTTATGAATGTAGATGACATAATCACTTGGAGTTTTGTAAGTGTTTATGGGCCAGTGGAGGATTATTTTAAATGGTACGTAGTTGTGGGAAGAGCTAGCATGCGTTAGGGGAATATGGGGTTGTTATGGTACATAGGGGTGATTTTAATGTGGTTCGATTTGCTTATAAATAAAGTGGTGGAGGGGAAATAAGCAGATACATGAGGGACTTTTATGATTTTATTGGTGAAATGGAATTGGTGGGTGCACCATTACAGGGGGGGTTTTTACATGGTACAATAATAGGGACAAACCATCATTATCTCGGTTAGACCATTTCTTATTTTCGCCGGATTGGGAGAAGAAATTCTCGATTGTGAATCGAACTCGTTTGCCCATGGTGACCTCATACCATATTCAAGTTCTTTTAGAGTGTGGGGGTGGAGAGGATGGAGGGCCACTTTGAGATTTGAAAAATATGTGGTTTGAAGCGGAGGACTTTATAGATATAGTAAATGAGTGGTGGTAAGGATATGTGGTTGAGGGTAATACTAGTTTTATCTTAACTAGGAAGATCTATATACTTCAAGTAGTGGAATGAATTAATATTTGGAAATGTGAGAGAAGTTATCGACGAATACATACAGGACATTCGAGCTCGCAGGGGTGAGATTTCTGGTGACGAGCGGCAGTTGAGGGAGGAGAGAAAGGGGGATGTGGGAAGGAGGTTAATTCATGAAGAAATAAGTTAGAGGCAAAAATTGAGGGCCTTGTGGTTGACGAAGGGTGATAAGAATACTATTTTTTTCATAAAGTGGCAAAATTTCATCGTTACTTTACCCATATTGGGAAAATTATATTGGAAGAGGATGTGTTGGTGGAAGAGAATGAGGTGTGTGTGTGTGTGGGGGGGGGGGGGGGCATTAGGCAGTTTTACTAGACACTACACCAAATCCGGTGAATGGTCACGCCCATATGGTCGCACACTTTGGCCGTGACCAGCTAATCACGGACTTGGGCCATGACCCACTCAATATTTGGCATGACCATATTTATTACCACACTAAATTATCGATGCTCTGGAAGTGGTCACGGACCAAATCCCTGACCACTGTGAGTCACGGCCTTGGGCCGTGACCAGGTCGTGACCAACTTGGCTCCAAAATTCCCTCCAAGCTTGGTCGCGGAAGGGTCACGACCCAAGTCCGTGACCTATGGCATGATGAAGAAGATAGTACCCACATTGAGGGTCACAGCTTAGGGTCGTGACGATTTCTTGGTATGGATCAAGGCTATGGGCCGTGACCATACCTCATTCAAGCACTAGGGTTGATAAAAAAAGGGTCGCGCATCACAGATTGAGGGTCACGGTGCCGTGACCATTTCTTGGTATGGGTCACGGCTATGGGTCGTGACCATACCTCATTCAAGCACTAAGGGTGGATGGAAAAGGGTCTAACATGGTGGGTCACGGATCTAGGCCGTGATCAGGTCGAAGAAGCTAGAAACACCTCATCGGCATTTTATTGGTCGCGCGCATGGGGTCACGGCTCTAGGCTGTGACCAGATTCAGGTATTAAAAACAAAAATTACCCGTTGTTTCTCATTTCTTATGTGTGGTTTCTAAGGCTGTTAGGGCTAAGTGATTCACGTGCGATTTCGTTTGGATTTGAGTTGGATTTCAGTTGGATTTGCAAGGGCTAAGCGATTTTAGTTGGTTTGCATTTCGATTAACCCCTGGTATGTATTGATTCATTTTGATTTCATTTGGATTTCGTGATTTCTGTCTAAAGCCCTAATTTCTCTGTATGTATGTGTAGATTTATGTTTATATCTGTGTGTATGTATAGATTTATGTGTATATGTATGTTTATGTGTGTAACTATGAACAAATAAATTATTTTTTTTATCAATGAACCCTATATTGTATGGTGTGTATGTATAGAATGTATGTGTGTGTATGTATAGATTTATGTCAAAAAAATATTAGGGTTTAGTAAACCCTAAATAGTATGTGTGTGTATGTATATATTATGTCAATAAACCCTAGATTGTAGGTGTGTGCTTGTATAGATTATGCCAATAAACCTAGATTGTATGTGTGTGTATTTTTTTTTACAAAATATAATTAAATGGATTTTTAATGAGTAAAAATATTTACATTCACCTTGTCGTGATTTTATTGGGGGTTATATGCGTTCCATCATATTATATTGGGGGTTATATGCATATCGTGATTTTTTGTACTACAATATGTGTGTAAGTACAGTGTGTGTTTCTGTTAAACTCTCTCATAATAAACCCTAACAAAACATGTTATAAACAATTACGGTGGGTTGTTGTTGGCATTTCACATATACTTTTAAACTCTCATAACTTTCAAACCTAAACCTTAATAGTGGGACTCGTATTCACGCCCTCGTATACTTTTCTTAGGAAAAATGAGGCACGGTGATAATTACTGTCAACAAGAGTGGGAGAGGTTGCAATTATACCGCACACATAACTGTTTTATTAGCGTGCGTCATATAGAGGGTACTCCTATTTATAGGTATGGAAATAAAAAGATCAAACAATTTAACTACCTTGTAAATCGTAGATTTGATCTCCAGCAAGATTACTTGTTCGATCGTATTCTATTTTCTCTACCAGAAAACTGGGATGACGTTATACAAAATATATTTCACACACATAATCTCGACATAGCCCCGACCTTGGTTACGTTATTGGAGAAGGCGGAAAAAAAATCCAGCCGCTATGGATACAACTGCGTACAGAGAGCATTGGCATAGACTGTGATGTCTCGCACCACATGCATTTAAAATTGAATCTTGTCAACAAGTTGAGAAATAGGGATTCCGAGTTCATGTCACAGATATCTACACATCAATCATAGATACCCTTCCTCCTAGTTGGCCACGTGCAAAAATTCATAGGTTCTTAAAAACTAATACCGAATGGATGGAGATCAGACATATTGAACTTATTCTAAAGCTTACTCTGAAAAGGTATCTATATATCTATATATATATATATATAATCATAAGTTTGATTAATTAGTTATAATTTCATATTATTATAATTATTTAGTCACTTATAGTTTTTCATTTTTGTAGATAATGTCGAGAGGAAACAACCCAAGGGTACCAAGTGCCGAGGTGACACCACAACGAGGTTCATCATCTCGTACAGAACCCGGATTCTCAACACCAATGGCTGAGCAATGAACAACTCCACCAATGGTTCACTCCTCGCCAAGTCCAACTCCAAGTGCTCCTACGCCCCAATCCAGCATTCCCGTTGCTTTAACGTCCCCATCCAGCACTCTTGATACCTCCCGCTCAAATGAAAAGAAGCCTATAGGTTCTCCCTTCTCGGGAATAACCCGACGGGTGATAGGAACGACGTGCTGAACTTTAAAGCTCGATGTTTGTCACTGGAAAAAATGAACGTGGGAGTCGGTGGACCAGAAAATTGGAACCTTGTTGATCAAGCTGTCAAAGATGACATACATGACCAACATTGCAAGCATTTCTCATTTCTTGACCGTTCCACGAATAAGGTTCTATCTCGGGTTGTTGAAGGATTGAGGACGTATAGGAGAAACCTTCGAAAGAAACATTTTTCGAAAGAGGCAGCGAGCTCAGGTATTTTGGATTTGAAAAAGAGAGTGCCTCCAAATGTAGAAATGCCGTTGGAGCAGTGGAATAAGTTTTTGGAGAACGAAGCGAAGGAGAAAAAGTTGGTCCAGAGGGATCAAAATAAAAAAATAGGGCACAAAAAACTGATATCCATAGGCTAGGATCCAAATCATATGAGGATTTGAAGAATGAATGGGAGAGTAGGACAAAGGATAGTCTAGATGCCGGTCAAAACCCAAATCGGTCCAACTGACCACGCAGTCGCGGGACTCCCGTTTTGAGAATACGACGGTAATTTGCATATTTCTAGACTTAGGCTTAAAAATATGTCGTTAGAGCGTGAAAATCTAAAATAGCCCCCGAACGGCCCCATGGGTGGCACCAGCATCTCCCACGGGACCAATATAACTCGTAGGAACCGACCGCATAGCCGCGGGACTCCCGGTTTAAGAATACGAAGGTAATTTTCATATTTCGAGACTTAGGCAAAACATGACGTTAGTGGAGAAAAACTCGAAACAACTCCCGAACGGTCCTGTGGGTGGCACCAACACCACCCACGGGACCAATGTAACTCGTAGGAACTGACCGCACAGCCACGAAACTCTCGATTTGAGAATACGACGGTAATTTACATATTTTTAGACCTAGGCCTAAAAACATGGCGTTAGAGTGTGAAAACTCGAAACAGCCCCCGAACGGTCCCGTGAGTGGCACCAATACCTCCCACGGGATCAATGTAACTCGTAGGAACTGACCGCGCAGTCGCGGGACTCCCGATTTGAGAATACGACGTTAATTTGCATATTTCTAGACTTAGGCTTAAAAACATGGGGTTAGAGGCTGAAAATGCAAAACTGCCCCGAACGGTCCCATGGAAGCACCAACACCTCCCACGGGACCAATGTAACTCGTAGGAACTGACCGAGCATCCCCGGGACTCCCGGTTTGAGACTACGACGATAATTTGTATATTTTTAAACTTAGGCCTAAAAACATGGCGTTAGAGGGTGAAAACCCAAAACAACCCCCGAACGTCCCCGTGAGTGGAACCAATACCTCCCACGGGACCACTGTAACTCGTAGGAACTGATCGCGCAGTCGCGGGACTCCCGATTTGAGAATACAACGATAATTTTCATATTTCTAAACTTAGGCAAAACATGACGTTAGTGAGGAAAAAATCGAAGTAGCCCCCGAACGGTCCCGTGGGAGACACCAACACCTTCCACGGGACCAATGTAACTCGTAGGAACTGATCGCATAGTCCCGGGACTCTCGGTTTGAGAATAAGACGGTAATTTGAATATTTCTAGACTTAGGCTTATAAACATGGCGTCAGTGGGTGAAAACTCGAAATAGCCCCCGAACGGCCCTATGGGTGGCACCAAGACCTCCCACGGGACCAATGTAACTCGTAGGAACTGACCGCGCAACCACGGGACTCCCAGTTTGAGAATACGATGGTAATTTGAATATTTCTAGACTTAGGCTTAAAAACATGGCGTTAGTGAAGGAAAATTTGAAACCGCCCCCGAACGGCCCCTTGGGAGGCACCAACACTTTCCACGGGACCAATGTAACTCGTGGGAACTAATCGTACAGCCACGGGACTCCCGGTTTGAGAATACGATGATAATTTGCATATTTTTAGACTTAGGCATAAAAATATGGCGCGTGGGACTCCCGGTTTGAGAATACGACGGTAATTTGTATATTTCTAGACTTAGGCTTAAAAACATGGCGTTAGAGGGTGAAAACCCGAAATAGCCCCCGAACGGCCCCGTGGGTGGCACCAACACCTCCCAAGGAACCAATATAACTCGTAAGAACTGACCGCGCTGCCGCAGAACTCCTGATTTGAGAATACAATGATAATTTGCATATTTCTAGACTTAGGCAAAACATGGCGTTAGTGGGGAAAAATTCAAAATAGCCCACGAATGGCCCCGTGGGAGGCACCAACACCTCCCACGGGACCAATGTAACTCGTACGAACTGACCCCGCAGCTGCGGGTCTCTCGATTTGAGAATACGATGATAATTTGCATATTTCTAGACTTAGGCTTAAAAACATGACGTTAGAGGGTGAAAATTCAAAACAGCCCTCGAACGGCCCCGTGGGAGGCACCAACACCTCACACGGGACCAATGTAACTCGTAGGAAGTGATCGCGCAGTCGCGGGACTACCGGTTTGAGAATACGACGATAATTTGCATATTTCTAGACTTAAGCATAAAAATATTGATATGTTGATAATTTTAACTCATTTATGCAATTTTTCAGCTTGATTAAATTTTTTGTAAAACTACTTGGTTACTGATTTTTTTTTGTATCCTATCATTTGTAGGATTTTTGCACGTGGAACAAATGAAGGAGGCAATGGTTTACAACATGAAGATTGTTTATATGTTGTGGACATTCAGGATTATGTTTTTTATGTGTTACAACCGTGCGGGCTTTTATTGTTTAGTTTTATGGTCGTGCGTGCTTTTATAATTTGATTGTTGAATTTTATGACCGTGCGAGCTTTATAATAAGCAGGTTTTACATTTACAGGGTTTGGAATGTCAAGAAAATAGAGGAAACTCTGCCCAATTTTTTTTGGTCTACGAATTATTAAGACGTGTAATATTTTTAAGTTTTTATATATATATATATATTTATTAACAACGTTCTCGATTCGCAATTTGTGATTTTTTTTATTGTTTTGCCAATAATAAATATTTGTAACACCTCGTACGCGTTCAACGTTATACGTAGCAACCAACGGTGCACTCACAAGATTCCTAATTTTAGGATTGGACCAAAAAAATACATTTTTTTAAAAATTATCGTTATATATGGTCATGGACTTTGTCCATGACCATTTTTATTTTTTCCGTCGCGCATAAAAATGGTCGCGGCCAAAGTTCGCAACCGTTTTTTTCCTTTATTTGGTCACGGTTGTGGGTCACGGACTTGGACCACGATCATTTTTTTTATTTTTTTTAGTCACGGTTATGGGTCGCGGACTTTGGCCGCGACCAATTTGTCACGGTTATGGGTCACGGATGTGGGCCGCGATCAATTTTTATTTTTTTGTCACGATCGTGGGTCGCGAACTTGGGCCGCGACCAATTTGTCACGGTTGTGAGTCATGGATGAAGGCCGCGACCCGTCACGGCATGGGTCACGTCCCAAGTCCGCGACCATCTGCCGTGACCTCTCTCGGCCGTAATCATTTTTTGGTCACGGACTTGGGCCGCGACCCATGAATTGGTCACGCCCGAAATGGTCACGACCCAAGTCCGCGACCCACAATTTTGGTAAGGGATTTTGGCCGTGACCAATCACCAGTTTTGGTGTAGTGAGAGGTTATACACGGAAGAGGAAGAATGGATACCTAGGCTGGATAGGTTGGCGACGGGGAGTATTTTCGGGGATATTGTTGAGATGTTAGAAGGGTCATTTATGGAAGAGGAGGTAGATCAGGTCTTGAAGTCAATCAGTGGGGATAAGGCGCTGGAATCTGAAGAATTCACTATATCTTTCTTTCAGCATTGTTGGACCATGGTGAGAGGATGTGATGGTCGTCTTTATGGAGTTTCATGATACGAGTTATTTTTTGTGACGGTTGAATGCCACACTTTTAACATTAATTCATAAGAAGGGAGGTCAGTGGACGTGAAATATTTCAGACCTATTAGTTAAGTGGGATGTATGTCTAAGCTCATATGCAAGGTATTGTTAGTTAGACTAAGGAAGGTAATTGATCCACTTATTTCAAAAGTGTAACACCTCATAATTTTTGAGTTATTTTTTTTATTAATTAATTCAGCAATTAGTAATTCACTTGTGTCGTTAATTAATGGGAATATTTAAAAGTGAATATATTTAAATAAGTAAACGGGTGAGAGTTAATATTAGAAATTTATTATGGATGGTGATTTTGAGCACGTGGTTGAGTCCGGTAGGGTCGAAATAGCCCGAAATGAGTGGTTATATGCATATATTGGGTGTCAGGACCTAATTAGACATATTTTAGCTCCATATAGAGAGTATGGACCCTTTTTACAAGGCCCATAGGTTCAAAAACATGAATAGGGTTTTTAAACCCAAATGTGTAATGGTTAGGAAACTTAAATCACACTAGAATACTAAAAAGAGAAAAAGCTAAAGGGAGAGCCAAAGAGAAAAGGAACTTGGGAATCTTAGAAAGATTGTTTCAATTGCAATTCAACACCTTCATTCAAAGCCTTAGATTTTCATTTTTTAGGCAAGTGGTTTAAATTGTGATTATTAAATTGAATCTATCTTTTCATACCAAAAGAGGTGGAATTCAATTAAATACTAGGGTTTGTTCTTGAGTAAATCGGGGATTTCTTTTTTAATGGGAGTTCTAAATCTGTAGCAATTTGATAATTGATGAAATTGATGATTGAATTGATGAAATTATTAGGGCTAGATTTGTTCTAGCAAAAGAATTGATTTATGATGAATTACGACGCTTCAGGTGAAAAAATCTATGCAGAATGTATGTTTTTAACAGTTAATGGTGGGCTGGGTTTTTTTAGCAGAAAAGAGAGAAGGAGAAATACCAGGGTCGTTCGAACGACCTGGTATTTCGTTCAAATGAGATCCACTGTCATTCGAATGACAGAGCTCTTCGTTTGAACCAGCTGTTAGGAGTGCCAGATTTATGCAATTCCACTGATTCAGACCTGTTGTGTTGGAGATTTACAGTTCCTGCCCTAATTGAATTATGAAATTGAGTATTGAATTAGGGTTTAATTTGAGAATACCTAACCTTGAAATTAATTAGACTTGATTGCATGAAATTTTACATGTAAGTTCATGATTTAGCATATTGTAATCTTGTTGTTTGAATGATTAGACATGATTGCATGAAATTAAAAGGTTGATTGAAACTATTGAATTTCATGCCGAGAGATAGAGAGTTCGGGTATATTTGAAAGGGATACACCAAAATAATGGGAATGAATTAGGGTATAATTAATTAAAATGAAGTCTGAACATAGACTTAAATATTTTAGGCTTGGGTATGGGCATAATACTCCGATAGCCTGGATTTCTATATATATATATATTGATGTGTAGAACATATATGATTTATATATATTTGCGTGAACGATATATATAATAAAGACATGCCAATATTAATGCTATCACAGGAGATTGCGCGATGTGGGTGAGTCCCTTAGCTAGCGAATGCAGGGTGAGTATATTCCCCAGGCCATAGCATCCGTATTTAGGGGTGGGACCGTTACGTTATGGAGCGGACACTTTTTCGGGGAACTATGGTCTCCTCCTATGAACTTGGTGATAGCATTTATATATCTAACATGCGTGTTAATGTTGAGATATGGTACGTATATATAGTGCAGAATTATATACGGGAATTTATGTATATATATATATATACATGGTTTGAAATGTATAGATAAATATAACTTGTGGGAATGATATATGATTTAATATGAGAAATGATGCTTTATGGAAGTTAATGTGAATAATAACGCATAAAAATATACTATATTCACTTGGGTTGGAGTAGTGGCAAGTAGTTAGATATATGAGGCAAAACTAGTTACGGGGGTTTAGCTAGGTGGGTCATATATAGATTTCGTAAGGCGTGCACATTAGTGGAGGGGAAAGGTGTCTTTAAGAGAGTGTGCGAAGCCAATTTAAATATGATAATTTTCTTGCATTTTTATTTACTTGCATTTAAATTCAAATGTTTTTGGGTACTAACCTTGCTATATAAAATTTTCAAAACCTTTTAGGTGTCCTACCACAGGAACGCCCGTCTTGATTTCATTCTAGGGACTCGCAGCTGCAGCGTGTGTGGACGTTGCAGGATTCGAATAGACGCATCTATTTCTTCTTTTCCTAGTGTAGGGATCCTTATTAGATTTCGAGCATATAGTTCACAGTTTTATTCAGTATCTTTTCAGTTTGTATGGGATTTATTGCTCTTTGCTAGTGTAGTTTCGTTATGGATTTAGCCGATAGTTTATTTGGCAAGACTTTTATTACTTTATGTGATGATTGGTTTCTATTAGCATTTTTTGTGTTGTTTTTTTCCATACTTATTTTGCATTGGATTAATAAAGATAAAATTTGGCATCAACTTAATGAAAGACTAGGTGGTTAGTAATTAATGACTGAATGACAGTGATGCTAAGAATGAACCAGATGAGATTCCTATTTAATTTGATGTAAAACTGATCACCTGATATTTTATTAGGCGAGGTGTCACAAAAAGATCAAAATGCTTTTATGGGGGGTAGGCAAATCCTGGATATGGATTTTATGGCTAATAAGTATGTACATTCTATAGTGAAAAGTGGAGACCCCGATATTATTTCTAAGTTGGATATTGAGAAGGATTATCATGCCTATTAGGGCTTCCTACTATATTTATTGGAGAGGATGGGCTTTAGAGAAGGGTGGTGCTAGTGGACTAAAAGTTTCATATCTACTATGAGATTTTCGATCTTGGTTAATAGGATGCATGAAGTTTTTTTTAGTTATAGGGGCCTTCATCAGGGGTACCTATTATCTCCTTTCCTAATCATCCTAGTGATGGAGGAACTTAGCCGGCTCATGCGTAGAGTGGTGGCTGGGTTAGTATTCTAAGCACCTATATCGTTAGGGTTTCAAACCTCTTATTTGTGGATAATACTATCATTTTTATGACACAGAGTAAGAGTTGGTGAGAGAGTTGAGATTGTGATGATGTGTTTCGAGGCTATGCCAGGGTTACATATTAACACTAGGAATAGTGAAATGATCCCGATCTGGGGAGGCAAGAATGCAGGTTATTCGACATAGGTGGTAGTATGTAGGTTGGGCTCGCTTCCCTATCGTATCTTGGTCTCCCTTTGGGGGTTCAATTCAAGTCCAAAGCAATATAGGATCCAATCCTTGAGAGGGTTAAAAGGGGATTGACGGAATGGGATAATGGTTATCTCTCAAGAGGGGGAGGTTAACTTTGATCAAAATAACTTTCTTGACCTTACTGACCTCCTTCATGTGAATTTTTCCCTTGTTGGTCTTAGTGAGCAAGAGGTTGTAGAAGATAATGAGGGATTTATATAGCAAGGTAATGCAAATGGTTTCAAACATTTTTTGAGAAGTTGGGATGAGGTCTAAAAGTAGACTGACGTGGGAGAGGTGGGAGTGAAAAGTTTAAAGCATTTCAACAAAGCTTTGTTTGGTAAATGATTATGGACATTTCCCTGAGAGGAAAATTGGTTTATGGAGGAAAGCGATTGTGGTGAGGGGATGTTTCACCCATTTTGGTTGGGGGCTGGGAGTGGGTCACTATGCACATGGGGTAGGATTATGGAAGCACATAGTAAAGGGTTGGGGGAATTGTCGTGATGCACGACGTTCCTCCTAGGGCATGGGGACAAAGATTTTAAAAAGATATATAGGGATGGATGGTATCTTGGAGGATATTTTCCCTAGGATGTTTTGTATTGGAGGGGATACAGAAGGGTTAGTGGTAGAGCATAGGATAGTGGTTGAGCACCAAATGGTTTGGAAACCAAAATTGAGAAAGAGAATTTGGGATTGGGAATTAGATGAGGCATATGATTTTTTTTATTAGTTCGAAACAACAACGCTCTTGACGGGAAGGGGATACTTACATATGGGTTAAAAGAAAGAATGGTATTTTTACGGTTAAAAACTACTAAATAGTTTATAGGATGTTGGGGAGTGATGCATAACCATGGGAAAAAGTTTTGAGAACGAAGGCGCCACCTAAAGTAATACGTGTGTAGTACGGCTAAACATGCCATATTGACAATAGAGCGCTTAGAAAGATGGAGTAGTAGAATGGCTAGTCGTTGTTGGCTATTCAAGGAGGCGGAGGATATGGGGTGAGGGAGATATGTGGTGCCTTCCTATCTCTTTGTTGGGTTTAATGGGTAATGTCAAAGATGTTGAGTGACTTATTAGTAGCTTAGTGGGTTCCTAAGGTGTAGAAGGGGGGAGGCAAGTTTGGCAGATGGTTCCCTATTGCATCTTTTGGATGTTATGGTTAAAGAGAAAAAAGAGATATTTTGAAGGGAAGGAATTATATCCTTCTAGGTTGCATTATTTGTACTAAGTATTTTGCTAATTTGGCACAAGAAGGATCCAATGCCATCGCTTCCTTTCTTTATGGGCTTTTTGGAGGATTTATATAGATTATAGTAGCTTTTGTAGTAGCTCGACATATATTTTAGGTTTTGTGGGTATACTTCACGTAGACGGGTTTTATTTATTGGCATATTAACTTATAAAAATTTAAATATAAATGAGCTTGCACGAAGGATAATATACCATTGAACCCAAATAACTAACAAGAATTACATTGTATAAAATCTATGTGAGGGGTTTCCTATACAATCTAGGCTAATCCCTCATTTCACTAAATAAGTTGTTTTCTAAAATATTTTTGAATGATTTTGTCCAATGTTTTTTACGCCGATTAGGAAGTCCAAAGTGGAGAATATATATAGTGCACTCGGTGCACCACCTATCAGGTCTACGTCGTGAACTCGTACTGATAAATTCATGACATGCGAGGTAATAATAAGCGAGGGCAATTATTAAGAGACAACACATCATAATCAACCATTTCTTTCTTACATGTCTTCACTCATTAGATTTGGTGCACCAAGTGCATCATATATTTTCTCTCACTTCAAAAAAACAATATTTAATTTCCTTTTACCACCATTTATCTTGTGAATGACATGGACTAACCACGAAGGAGAATAATTATCCATGTCAATTTATCTATCAACACATTAAAGTCAGAGTTAATGGTAAAATTATCAATTTGAATTTTAATAGGAATTTGAAAACCATTAAAAATGAGTTAACTTAAAGCATTAAATGTAACCAACTCCCGTAAAATTTAAACAACCTTAGTATTGTCTTTTTTGTCTCTAATTAGACTAATCCTACATTAGAAACTAGTTTGTCTATTCAGGCCTATAAGAGTTAAACTTAAATCATCATGTCTCATGATTAAGCCATTACATGAAAATCACCATTGTTATTCAATTTGAAGGAAGTTTTAAGACTAATACGTAAGACTTTACAGATATGAGTTTAGGGAAAAAACAAGAGAAATATTTGGTGTTTATTCTCAATAATAACAAGGGGGGTGTATATGAAAGTTATTAACTATGTAAGGACATGTTTTACACTCCTTGTCTTTATTTATATTGGATGTATTCCAGAACAAACTATTTGTGTCATACTAAGAATTTATTGAGTCTATTGAGTTGTAAATTATACTTCATTACAGACAATTAGAGAACTATGACATATACTATCGGACTGGACATTACTTTTCAAATTAACCACATACCCATCTCCTCCTTCCACCTCCACCCTTTACCCCTCCCTCTCGACCCAACATCATCAACCCTAATGCCCCTCCCACCACACACACTCTCCAACCCAAACATGCACACCCAAAACTCTACCAAAAAAAATCTTGCAACTACCCAACAAATTCGGATAACACCAATTGTAAACATCCACCATCGAAACAAACCAAAAAAACCTGCACCACCGGAACAAACATCGTAAAACCAAAAAAAAACATTGGAAAAAAATACTCACTAAAACTCAAAGAAAATCATCGAAACTCACCAGCTCCTACCACCACCTCCCACCACTGCAAACCCACCTCCTAAACCCACATCCCAAACACCCAAAAATGAAAACCCACCTCCTAAACACCTGTAAATCCTAAACACCTGGAAATGCAACCCGACTCCACCGTATTCACCTTCAACAAACCCACCTTCGTCTATATCAAGAAAATCCACCGCTACCGTCTAGATCTACACGGTTGGTGGGTGAGTGTGTTGAGCTTTTTTTGTTTTAATAAGGAAGATGGATGGTGGATGAGTTTTTTCTGGTGTTGGTAGAGGGAGGAGCCGCATATAGGTGGAGGAGGTTTGATGGTGGAGTAGGGTTGATGGCTTCTGGAGAAGGTTTGAAATGGTGGAGTGAGGAGGGGTGGGAGGTGGCTTTGAAATGGTGGGGTGATGAGAGAGAGAGAGAGGGTTATAATTTTTATTTTATTTTGTTAATTTTGATTTTTAAAACTGGGTGAGGGGTTGTTAGTTAGTTTATTCCAAAAGAGGAGGGAACTCGGGTTTTGGGTTTAAATGCAATGGGTTAATATTAATGGGGTGAGTTTGTCATGTATTTTTCTAGGGGGCTATACGTAAACTCAACTTAGTTGAGGGGGTTTGGTGTAATTTACCCTAAAATAAATGAAAATGTTTTTTTATTTTACAAGAATCTTAGAAAAATGAGGATGTCCTTCGAATGAGATTCCCTCGATCGAAATATTTTTTGATCGAGGTAGTTATTTTTTCAAACATTGGATCTCGTAAGATAAACCGCTTCAAAGAAGGTACCTAGAACGAAACAAGTTTTATACGAGGACCTTGATTTTCTTTTAGAGGACCTCGTAAGACAAAAACTTCATTTGAGAGGATCTCAATGTAAAGTGACCTCATTTGAACGAGGGTTATATATTTTAGAAACATATTTTAGCCAAGTTTGTCTACTGATAATGTATAAGTAACTTCATAAACTCCTTTTTTAAAGTACAAACCCCATTTTTTACAAAATCCTCATCTTGATTTTGAGTTTGTCTTTTTAAGGTGTAAGAGTGTGTCAACTTCCATGCTTTTTGCTAGGGTATTGTTTAAAAAATCATGTATGACGGTTACGTTTAAGTAAAGACGTGACATTTAATTTTGAAATAACAACGGTTATAATAATGCCTTATATTTGGTTTAAATATATTGTAGAGATGTCGATTGATAGAGACCAGTAGGAATTTCGGTGAGTCGGCTTTGAGTTAATCACTAAGAGATCAAAATTCTAGTTCTAGCACTATTGAAATGTTCATCACCTACACTACCCCAAAATGGGTAAATTAGCACCCTTTCAGCGGTCAGCCTTGTCACGTTCATTGGCCGTGAGAAAAAAATATACATTTTTTTATCACGGTCAATGACCGTGATAAGGCCGTGACAACTGCACTTGTCACGGTCATTGACTGTGACAATTCTTATAATATTGTCACGGTCAAGGACCATAACACGTCCGTGACAAATTTCCCAGCAAAAACCCTTTCCCCTACTTTTTTCCCCCACCGATTTCTTCCCTCCTTTTTTCTCTCTCTCTACGCTGCTCTCCACCTCTCTCTCTCTCTCTCTCTCTCTCTCTCTCTCTCTCTCTCTCTCTCTCTCTCTCTTCCATTTATATATATATGTGTGTGTGCATATATATGTGTGCATGTGTGTGTGTGTGGTGGGTGGGGCTGTGTGTGTGTGTGTGTGTGGTGGGGGAAGGGGGTGGGGCAGGGTATGCGTGCGTGTGTGTGGTGGGGGTAGGGGGTGGGGCTGTTTGTGTGTGTGATGGTGGGGGCAGGGATGGGTAGGTGGGTGGTGGGGTAGGGGGGATGCGTGTGTGTGTGTATGTGCACGTGTGTGTATATGTGTGTAGTGTGCGTGTATGTGCGTGTTTGTACGTAGTGTCCCTTGTAAACGAATTGATTGATTATTAATTTTTTTAGTAAATTAATATATGATTTCCCCTCATTATAAATTAGTAAATTAATATATGATTAATTATGAAAGTAGGATTGCCCCTCATTATAAATTAGTAAATTAATAATTGTATACTTTAATTGTTAGTTTAATTGATGAAAATAATTAATTGAGTAGATGAATTAGAAGAAGTACGGGATACACATTTGTTGTTAACGTTGCTGTTGGATTATAGTGGATCGATGTTGGGTTAGTTAATTTTAAAACAGGCCGGGAATACAATCCCTCAACCCTAGTGTATTGCTAGTATAAAACTAATCATAAATTTAAGTGATTAATCTGACCGAGACTTTAGTACTCCCAAGCATTACGTATATGAGGTTCAAGCCCGCACCATACGTAATCAGAGGATGAGTAAAGCGGTAACACGATAGCTACACTCGCATTGGATTCTAAAGCATCCCGGTTACCCTGAAACAAACGAGATCCAAAGATCTACAATGGTTGTGTTCGCTACGTAATACGGTCATAATAAATCCTTAAGTTTAGAGGATTAATTTTATACACATGCAACTATCACATCGGGTTGAGTTCATGCATCCCGACCCTAAAAAATCTAGCTGGACATATTGAACCTAACTATGCATGAATTAACTACGTTGCATGTGAAATAAATCATGATGGGCGTGTACTAAAACTTGTAAGGAATTATTATAAACTTAGAAACGAACTGAATCATGCAAGAAGAATAAAATGAAAAAAACAATAATAGAGAGAATGAAACTTGAATTAAAACTTGAGATCAAACCCATAAATAATCAATCTTGAATCACCAAATCAAAGCTATGTTCCTAGGGTATTCTCCTACTTTTCTCTCTATCAAAAACTGTTCAAAACTATGTTTTCTAAGTCAATACAATGATACAACTACGTTTTAGAAGAGTTTGTTACATAATATGACTCTTTGGACCAATCAGCATAAAGGAAAAAAATTTGCGCATCAGGTACCTCGAACCGGTTCGCCCATGAACGGGTTCACACTGTGGTTCGGGAAATCTTGCTGGTTTTAGGGCCTCTTTTCTTCATTTCCAACACTTAGAATATTTTCCCTTTCTTTTTTTTTTCTTGGATTTTTTTCTCAACTTCAAATGATCATAACTCCTTAACCGTAGCTCGGATTTGGGTGCCGATTTTTCCAGTGTTATCGTTATTTTGAGGTCTTCAACTTTACAGTTGTCTCCTATTTCGGGATCGGGCCACAAAATTACCAAATTTCCCTTGAGCTGGCCTTCCTAGCCTTTCTTTCATTGTTTCGATTTCTCTTTCACACCGTTTGCATTTTTTACCTGTAAAACACATAAGAGAAACACAAAACACGAAATACTTTCCAACGAAGGTTAGCAGCATAATTATGAGTTAAATTCATATCAATTGCACCACTCGGGTTCACAAAGGTACCGAAATTAAGGGGATAAATATATAATATTTATGCCTAATCAAACCCCCCTAACGTAGAACTTTGCGCGTCCCGAGCAATGTAAAAGAAAAAGAATAATGTCACAACTCTTCTAAACACTTTATTGGGATTGAATACCTTTTTCGCAGGCAAGCGATTGCATTTAGTGTATGGAACAAGCTTTTAAATCCCTAGGTTACCCTAGTAGGACGAGTGGTGTCTCGTGAGGGTTTGCAGTGAATATACCCACACAATTTGTTATTGACTTAAAGAAAAATCAAAATACTTAAAAATTTTACAATTTAAATCTTACAGAAAATAGTCACTATAAATTCATATTCAAAAGAGTCTCAAGTTGTCGTGTGTGTGTGCAAAGCCAAAAATCGAACCACTAATTTCCACCGATTGATCATTACGTTACTTTTCGAAAATTCATTTTTATTTCAAAATCTCACCGAATACATTCACAAACGAATCACTCGAAAGTGTGACTATTTTCTCGGTATGCGTGATTTATAAGAGTAAATGTAATGGAATGCAAATTCACGCACACAATTATGAAAGACGAAATTAATTAGTGAAATGATCTCTCATCGGATTACGGTAATTGGAAAATGGGAAACATCGCCTAAAATTCACACCATTTAATCTCTCATATTATCTTTTGTATCTTAGCTCTCCACGCAGTAATCAATTTCGCAATTCAAACTGGGTAGGACTTTTCGGGTTAAAGTTATGTTGGGTAACATGCATTAGCTACTACAACACAGAACTATCCGGTACCACACTGGGGAACGAACAAACCCATTTTACTGGGCGACCTCACTTAAAACCCAGTCTCCCTAGACAAAAGTCTTAAGATAGTTGAATGAAGATTTGCAGGTGTGGAAAGGTCTCACTAGAGTATCCTACGACGGTCTCATTCCGAAAGGGTCATAATGAACACCGTTCCTACTTGGCTTGCTAGTTGATTGATTTTAATTTAAGTGAGAGCACGGGTAACAATCAAATGGAGATGTGATTGAGTGGGTGATGAAATCCCAACTCGTTTCAATGCCCAGGTATAGGTCTTAGGTAAATATATTCATCAAACAATCCAATTTAAGTGCGATACAGAAATAAAAAGCATATAGGAGAAAGTATCACACAAAAATTGACTCGCTTGTAAGAGATCCGCGAGTGATAAAGAGTTTACCTCCCACGGTTTTTACACGCGTGGGGTGAAGTATGCCTACTTCAGTCATCCCCGGGAGTCCTACCAACCCAAAGTAGAGAGGCTTCTAAATCCTCGCCTTTGGACGCCCTTTCTCTACCTTGTCCAGTTTCCCTTTTCGCTTTCTTTTTATTTTTGGAATAAATATTACAAAAATAAATTGGTGTCAAAATGCACCCAAATTAATTACAAGGCCTCAATAATCCTAAAAACTAGTCTAAGGTGGGAGAAGAAGGAATAACTATACTAAAAAAAAATAAAAGAAATAAATGAAAATGAAAAATCTTCACGGGCTTCAATCTTCAAGAAATCGGCAACGGCGCCATTTGATAACTCTTGATTAGTGTATTCCTTCGGATATGGATTTGGAATTTCGCTACGGTCAAACGTCGAGTATCAAAATTCCTGGAATTACCTACAAAACTTGTTAAAAATTTAGTATAGTGGTAAATTCGGGTATCAATCCAATTTCTAGCATTGAAACTGTGATCGTGAAAACTTGCACTTCCAATTTTTTTATTAAAAATCTTTTTGTGTTTTTAAAATGTTTTTTTTATATTTTAAAAACAATTTTCAAGGGAGGAAACGACAATTTATGCAACTAAAATGACTATGAAAATTTAGAAAGTAATCTAGTTTAGAATTTATGAGAATAAATAAGAGGTGGGATTACACCGCGTAGTCAAATCAATTTCATGTCCTAATTATTCAATTGAATAGTTCAAAATAATATTGAATTTAAAATTTAACTCTCGTCACAATCCTAAATTCAATTTTATCCTTTTCAGTAATTAAATCTGGAATAATCACAACATAAAAAATAAGATTCACACTCATTTCAACAAAATATCCGCTTAGATTAATTTATTAAAAACCGTACGAATCTTTGAATTGCATACACATAATTAATATTTAAATTTAAGAATAATACTTATCTCTAAGTGAAATCCAAAAATCAAATATTAATTTTTATCACTAATTTATTAACTCTCGTTACATAATTTAATGTGTGAGTTTTTCCAATTTAATTAGCCTAGAATGCATCAACGAACAATTATTCAAATTAAAAAACTCAACATACGGGTTTCATCCCATCCCTTGAATGGGGTTTTAGCCAGACATGATTAAAATTTTAGCACAGGCACAATCAACAAACAAGAAACTAAAGAGAAAGAGAAAGAAATACGATACGCCATAATTTCTTATGTCAACTGATTGCATGAACACGCGTCCCAAACTCGTCACACAATCTGACTAGATTACAAAACTGAAAGTAAAAAAATGAACCTACAAATTTTTCTAAACCTAAAACTATATTTTTTTTCTGACTATTTTTCTACCCTCCTTTTTTTCTTTTTCTGTCTCTCATGTTCTCTCTCTGTATTCTTCCTTCTTTTTGTGCTGATGAGAGTCTTCTCTTTAAAGTGACATGCCGTCCCCTTTTTTTGTAGAGTCCCACGATTGTTGTTTATTTAGAGGAGATATTGGTGGGATTTAGAGATAATTGTTGGTTTCGAAACTTTTGGGATTGGTTGACTGGATTTCGGGTTGAATCGAGGGTTCGGAGGTCTCGGCCATGGGGTTCCTCTTTTAGCAGCTATGGGTTCGGATTTGAGATGAAGGTAGAAAAGGAATGTCGGGTTTATCGCAGGTGTGTCGTGGGTGTGTCTTGAAATGGGTCAAGGGCGTGGATTTGGGGTAGATGGAGGTCGGGATCGGGTTTGGCCCGGATCGCGGCCTGGTTCTGGCGCGGATCCGGGGTTGTGGTCGGGCAGGTGGTTCGCGGGGACTAGGTTTGGGTTGGACTGAACCAGGTTGTGTTGGTATGGGAGTCGACTGTTGAGGCAGGTGTTGATTTTGGTTATGGTGTTGAATGATGGGAGAGATGGTAATGGTGGTTTGGGTTATTGATGGAGGAGAGAGAAAGAGAGTTGGTGAATGGGGATGATGATGAATAGTGATGGAGGTGTATTAGTGTGGGTGAGGGTGTAGGTTAGAATGAGTGAGGGTGAGAGAAGTGTTTGTGTGTAGTGTAGTGTATGGGAGTAGTGTGTATGTGTAATTTGTACCCCTAAAAAATGACACAATAAAAAAAAATATAAAACTAACAAAACTAAAAATCTAAAAATAAAATACTATTCTAAAAATAAAATAAAGTAAAATAAAGACTCAAATAAAAATAAAAAATGAAATTAAAAAGAAATAAAAATAAAAACCCATTAAACAAAAAAGTAAAATCCTAAAAATGTAAAATCTAAAAAAAATAAATGAAATCCTAAAAATTAATCCTAAGAAAAATAAAATTAAATAAAGATTACAAATTAAAAACTAATAAAAAAAAATCAAAATCAAAATGAAGAAATAGAAAAATAGAAAATAAATCCTAGAAAATTCTAAATAAATCTAAAAAAATCCTAAAAATAAAATGACTAAAAATAAAAATCTAGAAAAAATAATAAAGGTACAAACTCAACACACACGGGGCTCGGGGAATGGTCTGGGCTCGATCTAGGTTTAGGTTAAGGTTACGGGACTGTTTCGGGGCATCGAAACACATCGGGGCAAGCTCGGAATGGACTTCTCACTTCACGGTCTCTTTGGATTTCTTCGATGCACGCTTTTGACCGCTTATGCGTCGCAATTGACTGGATTTAGCATTATTTAACACTGTGACTGCGTATTGACCTGCAAAATGATAAAATACGAACATAAGGCCAATTTTAATTAAAATGAGTGACTAAAATGTATCTATTCGGGGTATAAAATATAAACTTTTGGGTGCTTATCATTGGGTAACATGGGAATGGTTGAGAACTTCGAAATTTAAAATTTTGTCTTATGATGTCCCTTAGTGCTTTTTTGGGCATTTACTCATTTTCTCTTCTTTTTCTCTACTTGCTATTTCTGCTGAGCATTTTTCTATCATTTTTTTCCTTGCCCATTTTTTATGCACTTTTTGGACTTTATTTGATGAATATTACCAATTTTCACAATTTCGGGCTACTTAGTTTTTTTCGGGTTACCAAACGAAAAGAAGAACATTTTATTCGGCTCAATTAGGTTATCAAAAGGATAATTTTTCACATCTTTTTATTGCTAATATTTTTGGGTAACAAACGATGACCTACTTCATTGTCCGAATTACTTATTAATTTACCATGTGCGTCTCGAGATTAATTTAATTTAGAAATTTTTAGCTCGGATTTTTTTCATGACAACATTCCATTTCCCATTACCGATCAAAATAAAGAATTGAGATCATCAACGACTTATTTAAAACGCTGAATTAGATCTATGACTTAACCATTAACTCGGATTGATTTACAAACTCAAAAAGATCGATAGGATCGAAATCTCACCGGGTTTTATTAATCTCCACACTTATTCATTAAGTCGTCAATTTTCGCACAATTTCCATCTTTGGTCAATTTCGGCTTAGTGCAATAGAGATTTAACAATTTGAGACTTCAAATAGAATAAAGGTGATATTTTTGAAAAATTTAAATTCCAATTTTTATTTATTTTGAAGAACAATATTTTTGAATTTTTCAAAATTTTATGATTTTTATTTGGAAATTTTTGGGCATTTTTTAAAATTTGTGAAGTTTTAGAAAGGCGCACTTGTGACCCCCCTAACTTAGACTTTTGCATTTCCCTCAAGATAAAATGACTAAAATCTAACTCAAAGCGAATTAAAAGTGTGAGAGAATAAAATGAACAAATAAAATAGAAATGCAGGATTTTTTTTATAGATACTAAGAGCCTGTGTTACACGGGTGATAGGAGAATTACACAGTCAACATTTTTAAATAGCTAATCACATGGCAACCAACAAAAATAAACATCAACAACACACAAGGGCTTCACTGGGGAGGTAGATTGGAAGGGCTGGGTGCGTTGGGATCATACGGATCATAGAAGAAAGTTGGAGGGGGTCCACCGAAGTTGAGCTCGTATAAATGGGATTGGAGACGATGCATCATGCTCGTATCTCTTTGGTAGGCCTCTTAATCCCGTTGATAGTCCTCTTGGTCTCGATTGTATTAGGTGAGGAAACCGTCCAAACGGGTTTCCACCGCCGAAAGGTGCCTATCGAAATTTGCACACGGGGGCTCAAAATTCGAGTCGTCGTCCTCGTCTTCATCATATTCTTATTCTTCCCCCACATACATTATTGGGGTGTCATGTTCGTCCTCCCTCGCACCCTCATCGAGAATAAGACGGTCGGGGTGGGCCACCCTCATTTGGCGTTCACTACGGGTGGTGGAATTGGCTCCAATTGGGCGGGGGAGTCGGACTTGCTGCCCCGAATCATCCACCCCGACATCAATCAGAAGTTTAGTGATAAGGCGGGCGTAGGGGAGCGCTGCTTTTTCCCACTCTTCATAGGCTGCATGGAGGATGTGCACATAGAAAAGTTGAGCCAGATTAATCGTGCTCTCGGGGTCGAGGAAATTGTATAGGAAGTTGGCGTGATGCAGCCTGACCACCGAATCATTGGTGGTTTGGTGGATTGCTCCACATGCAATGAGGTGCGTGAATCGCACCGTGTCCGAAAGACTTCCTATCGGAAATGAATCGCGCAACCATTCCTCCCCGGGTGCCATTCGAGTGACACATTCAACTTTGGTGTGTGGGGCACCATTAGTGGGATACATGAAAGGCACGGGAAGGATGACCTCTTTTTCTCGCATATTGCGCAGTGATGGCGGCGGAGAAAAAAATCTGAATGCCGTCAAGATATGCCTCATGAAGAGTTGAGGATTTGTGAATGAGCGTCGTGTAGAATTGGCGAATTTTAGATTCAAAAACTTTATTGCTCGTAGGAGAGAGAAATGAGCACCACCCCAGGCGGTTGAAAAGGGCGGTGACTTCATCGGGCAGCTGCTCCCAATTAATAAACCGCTCGATATGAATGGGTAGAGTGGCCGAGAAATAGCGCTCGACCCAATGACGTTCTTGGACAGACTGAAATACTCCCCCACTCTCATCATCGAGGATGGTGGTGTCGTCATATTTGCGAGGATGGAAGTGTTCTTGGCGGGGACACGACATGGTGAGAGATAGATAGATATGAAGGTGATATGGTGTATAAGAGAGGGAGAGTGAAATGAAGTGTGAGAAATGGAGAGGGGTTGAGGGTGAATTTATAGGTGTGTGGTGGTGACTTTTGGTGGGAAATGGGGATAGGTGTGGAGGGAGATGAAGGAGGGAGTGAATTTGGAGTGTAAATTGGTTGGGGGAAGTTTTAGAAGGTGAAATTTCATAGGGGAAATGAATGGAGGGAAGGGGAAAAAAGAATGAATTTGGAAAAGAGGGGGGAAGAATCTTCTAGGACCCCTGAACCGGTTCACCCTGTGGTTCGAGGGAACCTGCTGTCTTGGAAGCTTGGTTTCTCTCATTTCTCAAAATTTAAGTGTTCTCCCATCCCTTATCACTTGCTTATGGCCCCTTAAGATATCCTACACCCTCAGGTTCCCTGAAAATCCTCTACCAAACCCTCGAAATACGTGTAAGCTCTCTCAAAAGTGTGCTACTTCAATCCCTATCATACCCGTGCTTCGGACTCAAAAATATCCTAACTCAAACACTACTACTGTACACAAGAATTCACCCTATACGCATCGGGGGTGAGACGACCTCTCATTTTCAGCTCAATCTTCCCCATAGATGGGGTCCGACAACCAAATGGTGTCGACTTATTCCACACACGCCTCTAGATATGGATTTACGCGTTGTCCATTCACCTTGAACATATTCCCCCCTTTTAAATCGTCTTCCACAGATCCGTGAGGGAAAACATTCTTTATAACGAACGGGCCAGTCCATCGAGATCGCGACTTTCATGGAAATAGATGAAGCCGAGAGTTATAGAGCAGCACTTTTTTCCCGGGAAGAAACTCTTTTCGTCGAATAATCTTATCGTGGGTGAGTTTCATCCTTTGGAAATTTTTACGTTCTCATACGCATCATTGCGTATCTATTCTAACTCATTTAACTGAAGCTTACGAGCTTCACCGGCTTTATCCATGTCGTAATTCAACATCTTAATCGCCCAATACGCTTTGTGCTCTAATTCAACGGGAAGATGGTAAGGTTTTCCATACACAAAGAGGAATGGGGATATGCCGAGTGGATTTTTATATGCGGTACGATAGGCCCATAGTGAATCATTCAATCGAAGTAACCAATCTTTTCGGTCGGGATTGACGATCTTCTCGAGGATGTACCTAATTTCCTGATTTGCTAATTCGGCCTGCCCACTAGTTTGTGCGTGATAGGTCGTTCCAACCTTTTGAATGATGCCATACTTTCCCATGAGCTTCTAGAATGGCCTGTTGCAAAAATGCTTCCCATTATCACTAATTATCACCAAAGCGGGAAAGTATGTGTTCCTGTAGGAACCTAAGCACCACTTTGTTGTCATTTGTCTTAGTAGATATGGCTTCCACCCATTTAGAAGCGTAGTCTACCACGATAAGGATGTATAGGAAACCAAAAGATAGGGGGAAAGGGCCCATGAAGTTAATACCCCAACAGTCAAAGATCTCAATAATGAGTATCGGGGTTAATGGAATCATGTCTCGTCGGGTTATCGCTCCTATCCTTTGACACCTATCGTAAGATTTGCAACAATTGCTCACATCTCGAAATATTATGGGCCAATAAAAACCGCTTTGGAGAATCTTAGCGGCCGTCTTTTTCGTCAAAAAGTGACCTCCACAAGCTTCCAAATGATAAAATTGGATGACTTTCGGTCTCTCGTCATCTGGTACGCACCGTCGAATGATTTGGTTAGCGCAATATTTAAAAAAGAAGGGATCATCATAGAAAAACATGCACGACCAAGTAATGAACCTCTTCTTATCTTGCGGTGTCCACTCGGGAGGGACGACTCCCGTGACAAGAAAATTCACTATATCCGCAAACTGGGGAAAAGAAGAGGTAGCAAAGAGTTGTTCATCCAGAAAATATTCATCTATAGGTATCGGATCTCTTGGTACATCGGAAGAAAGTCGAGATAGATGATCGGCGACGACGTTTTCTACTCCTTTTTGATCTCTAATGGAAAGGTTAAATTCTTGTAGGAGTAGGATCCACCTAATGAGGCTTAACTTTGCATCTTTCTTCGTAAGAAGGTATTATAAAGCCGCGTGATCAGTGAAACAAGTAATGGGTGACCCAATGAGATAGGATCAAAATTTGTCTAGAGTGAATACTACGGCTAGCAATTCCTTATCCATAGTGGAGTAATTGAGTTGTGGTTCGGTAAGAGTCCAGCTAGCATAGTAGATGACATGAGACTTTTTATCCTTCCGTTGGACCAAAACAACCCCTATTGCAAAAACACTTGCATCACACATGAGCTCTAATGGTAAGTACCAATTCGGCGCTTGCATGATGGGAGCGGAAACAAACATGCTTTTTAATTTTTCAAAAGCACTTTGGCATGCTTCATTCCACTCGAATGGGGTATCTTTCATAAGGAGGTTGCTTAAGGGCCTAGCGATGGTGCTAAAATCCTTAATGAACCTTCGATAAAACCCCGCGTGGCCCAAGAAGGAGAGCACGTCTTTGAGCAATTTTGGTGTCGGTAGATCGGTTATGACATCTATCTTAGCTCTATCAACTTCAATCCATTTGGATGAAACTATGTGGCCAAGAACTATTCCCTCAGTGACCATAAAATGTAATTTCTCCCAATTTAGCACTAAGTTCTTCTCCACACACCAGGTAAGTACTTTTTCCAAATTCACTAGACAAAGATCGAAAGAGGTGCCAAAAACGCTAAAGTCGTCCATGAACACTTCAAGTCCTCTCTCAATCATGTCACTAAATAGACTCAACATGAACCTTTGAAAGGTCGCTGGTGCATTACACAAACCGAATGGCATACGTTTGTAAGAAAACATACCAAAGGGGCAAGTGAAGGTCGTTTTCTCCTGGTCAAGTATATTTACCTCAATTTGATTATATCCGGAGTAACCATCAAGGAAGTAGTAGTAAGGGTAGCCCACTACTCTCTCATGCATCTGATCAATAAATGGTAAGGGGAAGTAGTCTTTCCTAGTTCCGGCATTGAGTTTCTGGTAATCAATGCAAACGCGCCACCCGGTGGTGGTACGTTGGGGAACTAGCTCTCCCTTAGCATTTTCAATCACTGTCATGCTCGAATTCTTCCGAATAACTTGAATAGGTATCACCCACTTACTATCCGAGATTGGTTAGATAATCCCATCATCCAATAACTTAATGATTTCGGTCCTCACCACTTCTTTCATATTAGGGTTTAGCCTTCTTTGTATTTCTCTTAGGGGTTTTACATATTCCTAGAGGTGGATCTTGTGGGTGAAAATCAAAGGACTTATCGCCTACAAATCAGTAATACACCAACCAAAAGCACTTTGATGCTTCCTGATAATCGTTAATAGCTTACCCTCCTGATCTTCGTCTAGGCTAGAGGAGACAACAATAGGAAATGTCTCGTTCTTTCCTAAATATGCGTATTTAACATGGGAGGGCAGTTTCTTCAATTCCAGGGTTGGAAATTTGTCACTGGAGGGAAGAATGCGTGCCTCCCTCGGCGATAACTCCTTGAATCGAGAAACGCAACTTACATCTCTCGCGTCCTCATCCGACGCTCTCTCATCAAGTAACTCTCTCAACTCCTCAACTTCCTTCTTGAATTCAGTATAAGCCCCCTCACTCTCATGGCTCGGCACGAAGCAAGTCCCTAGGGCATATCCATAATAGTTTTCCTTAAAGTACTCCTCTACAATCTTGTCGATTAAGCTCACCGCGTGAAGATCATCTTCTTCCCTTATATGTTGGGCTATATGGAAGATGTTAGTCTCTAGGGTCATATTCCCAAAGGTGAGTTTCATCTGCCCATTTAGAGTGTTGATTATTAAATTAGCCGTAGCTAAGAATGGGAGCCCGAGAATGATGGGAACATGATTGCTTAAGGCGAAGGAGGGCTCTGTGTCCCAAATGACAAAATCTACCCGGAAGAAAAATGACACACCCCAACCCAGTTACTTATAATTAAGTTTGAAAGTCAAAGTGAGTCAAACCATAATTAATCTAACCAAACCATAATCACGAGTTTTGATTTCAGAGTCGTCATTGTAAATCCATATAACTAAAAACCTTTTTACAACATCAGAGTAGTCATGCTTATACAAACTTGCTTGAAGGATAATTTAACTTAATTACATCATTTACATTTAAACAAAATCTTTGTTTCTCCCATTCCTGGCTAACCCAGCCCGACTTCCTAGATTTGGCAGTGACATCGCGTTACCTGAAAAATGTGAACATAGGAACCGTGAGCAAAATAGCCCAGTGAATGCATCACTACTATACTACTGCATGAATTTAAATGCAATAAATCATGTCCATATACTTATGTATTAACTTATCCGGCTCATTCAAAATGAATGACCAACTTTTTCGAATCATGATTCACATATCCTGTCTAAATAGACAATTCTCCCCCATTCTTGGTCGAGGAGTAACCACTTGTCATTAATAGACAAATCTCCCCCATTCCTGGTCGAGGAGTAATCCCTCATTTCGGTAAATCGAAATGAACAATTTCATATTCATTTTATTATGATCATACCAACAACACGATACAAATATCTCTTTTCAGTGAGTACACTCACCTTGGTTGACAACTATGTATTCACGTTTTCTTCTGGTGGAGCTGAACTGGGTTGATTAGGCCTTACACCTGTCAATCCAACTAAATCAGTACTGAACCTCAATCATAAATATTATCCTAACATAATTATCTAACTTTCCATGATTATACATCAACAATATAATTCCAATTAAGTCACATTCCATAAAACATAGGTAAAGGCAAAACAATGATATACATGTTGATAAAGTTACGGACATTCAACCGTAGGAAATACCTTATGAGTAATTTATAACCAAAGTTAAGTAAACATGAAATTATACTCCTCAATGTATATACACATGAAACATGTACTCAAAGTACCCTTTATAACGACAAAATACAAACATTCATTCAAGGGGTATCCAGTATGGCTTGAAATTATTGTACTACACACTTAACCATCCTATATTCCTAAATTGTATAAATACAGGGGTCCAACCTTATCAATATGAAACATATATGAATATACTATCCAGTACAAGTGAAGGTGTAATTTTTTAAGCTTCCTAGGGCAAGTTATGACCATTTCTTTACAATACAAGAAATCTGCCCTACAAGCTCCTCTATTGTTCCTTCGAATTCCCAGAATTTTCATAAATTTTCTACAACATAACTTTCCATGATTTTCAATAAATTTTCAGTACACATACTGAATCGTACAGAATTAAATTTTCATATTTGTTTGACTTCATTTGCTATCTCAAAAGGTTGACTAAACTCAGGGCATACCGAAAGGAAGTATAAAAACAGAAACCATGTACCAACTTGAAATCATCATTACGGCCTAACCACAAGGAGATAAATTCTCATTTTCGGATATGATATGAATATATGAGTCTAATTTCATATACAATTGTAATTTCTCAATTCCAGTAAGTACACAAAGAGATATGCAAGTTTTAATACAAGGGGTTTCAATACAAGGCAATTTTAAGGGCTTATGCATTCAACTTAGCTTAAACTTGCATATATTCATACATATGCACCCAAGAATGAAAGGTCAATAAACAAATAAGGGATTTATATCATATAAATCATAAATATATGAAAAATAACAAGATTTTCAATTAGGATTACCTTCGGGACTTTTATGTAATTTCTACGGATTTTTCTACACTTTTTCTCCTCACTTTTCCTTCCTAAACATCTACTTTCTCTTTCCTTAAGCCAAACCCTCTTCAAACTGAACCTAGGATTTGTTTTGCTGAATAAATATGTTAGAGGGAGGGTTTTAAGTCGGCCAAGGCTGCCTCCCAAGACAACCAATCAAATTAAACCATTTGGTTTAATAAAGACAAAATCCCACTTAAAGGGAATGGACAACTTTGCCCTTTGTTCGTAATTTCGGTATAACTATTTACTCGGACATCCATTTGATGATCCGTTTGTTGTGTTACAACCCTAACTCAAATTTCTACAACTATCTAGTTTTCACCTCAAGTCATTTATAATGTTATAAAGGTCAAAACTAGTCTCTAACAGGAACCTTTCTACCGAAAACAACAAAATTTTGTGTTCGTATATAATTCGACCTTTCATGATTTATGAAAGTAGGATTATAATAAACATAATCAATTAACATTAGATATACTAATATCACATTATTCATATCACATAAGATAAGCATGATTTAAATTTAATTTATCATAATTATATTCGGGTTGTCACAACTTCCCCCCCTAGAAAATTTCGTCCCCGAAATTTAATATAAAGGTCACTTACCAAACAAATGGGGATAATGTTTCCTCATGCTATCCTCCGTTTCCCAAGTTGCTTCTTTAGCTCCATGGCTCATCCACATAACCTTAACTAAGGTAATAACTTTATTTCTCAATATTTGCTCCTTACGATCAATAATTTCCATTGGTTCCTCGATGTACGACAAGTCTTCCTTCAGTTCAATTGGTTGAGTTTTCAACTGATGAGATGGATCCACCAAATACTTACGAAGCATCGATACGTGAAACACATCATGTAAACGGGATAAATCTGGAGGTAATGCTAATCTATAAGCCAGGGGCCCAATTCTTTCCAACACTTCAAATGGTCCAATGTATCTTGGACTTAGTTTCCCCTTTTTCCCAAATCTCATAACACCTTTCCATGGTGAAATACGTAGGAATACAAAATCTCCCATCTGAAATTCCAATGGATGCTTCCTCTTATCTGCATAAAATTTTTTCCTGCTTTGCGCTATCTTTATCCGTTTCCGAATCATTTTGATCTTTTCAGTTGTCATGTCTATCAATTGAGGACCCAAAATTTTCCTTTTACCCACTTCATCCCAACACAAAGGCGTTCTACATCTCCTCCCATATAAAGCTTCATAAGGAGCCATACCAATAGTCGACTGATAACTATTATTATACGAGAATTCCATCAATGGCAAATGATCATCCCAACTACCTTTAAAGTCAAATACACAGGCTCGTAACATGTCTTCTAATATTTGAATCGTCCTTTCTGATTGCTCATCAGTTTGTGGATGAAACGCAGTGCTGAACTTCAAACTTGTGCCCATGGCATTCTGGAGACGGGGACAAAACTTAGAAGTGAACGTTGGATCTCTATCTGATACAATTGACACCGGTGCCCCATGTAAACGGATAATCTCATCAACGTACATACGTGCATACTTGTCAACAGTGTAGGTGGTCTTAACTGGGAGAAAATGAGCTGACTTCGTCAATCGGTCTGCAATCACCCAACTAGAATCATGCCCCTTTGGTGACCGGGGTAATCGTGTAACAAAGTCCATCGTTATATGCTCCCACTTCCATTCCGGAATAGGCAAAGACTGCAATAATCCTGCCGGCTTCTGATGCTCTGCTTTCACTTGCTGGCATACTAAACATTTAGCTACGAACTCTGCAATCTCACGTTTCATATTGTTCCACCAGTAATATTCTTTCAAATCTCTATACATTTTGGTACCTCCCGGATGCATAGAGTAAATAGAACTATGTGCCTCTTCTAATATATCTTTCTTTAAGGGTGGATCATTCGGTACACAAATCCTATTTTTATAACACAACAATTCATCATTCTTAATCTCAAAGTCACTCTCTCTACCATCCCGAACTTCTTGTTTCTTCTTTTCAAGGAATGGATCACTCATCTGCAAACTTCGTATGCGTTCTGCCAATAAAGGTCTCACTGTGACATGTGCTAATAATCCTCCACTTTTTGAAAACTTTAATTCAATCCCCATCGATGCCAAGTCAAGAATATTTCCAACACGGGCACACCGTATGCAACCAAGCATCCCTGATGATTTTCGACTCAAAGCATCTGCTACCACATTGGCCTTCCCAGGATGATGATGAATGGTACAGTCATAGTCTTTAATCAGCTCTATCCAACGCCTCTGTCTCAAATTCAGTTCTTTCTGTGTAAACAAGTATTTCAAACTTTGATGATCCGTAAATATCTCACAAGTTTCTCCATACAAGTAATGTCTCCACAACTTTAACGCAAAAACAATGGCCGCTAGCTCCAAGTCATGTGTAGGGTAGTTTCGTTCATGCGTCTTTAATTGTCTGGAAGCATATGCGATTACCTTCCCATTCTGTATAAGAACACATCCTAACCCCTGAAATGAAGCGTCTGTATAGATCACAAAAGACTCATTCCCACGTGGAATAGTAAGTATAGGGGCTAAAACCAACCGATTCTTTAATTCTTTAAAACTCCTCTCACATTCTTCATCCCATACAAACTTCACTTCTTTACGAGTCAACTTTGTTAGTGGTAATGCTATTGCTGAAAATCCCTTAATGAATCTGCGATAGTAACCTGCCAATCCTAGGAAACTCCTAATTTCTGTCACATTCTTAGGACTTTCCCATTCAATAATTTCTTCCACTTTCTTTGGATCAACATAAATCCCATCTCCCGAGACCACGTGCCCTAAAAACACAATTTCATTCAACCAAAACTCACACTTGTTGAATTTCGCAAATAATTTCTTCTCTCTCAAAATCTGCAATACAAGTCTCAAATGTTTCTCATGTTCCTCCATGCTACGCTAGTAAATCAACACATCGTCTATGTATACAATCACAAAGGAATCAATGAAAGGGTGGAATACTCGGTTCATCAAATCCATAAAAACTGCTGGAGCATTAGTCAATCCAAATGGCATCACCAAAAACTCATAGTGCCCATATCGAGTCCGAAAAGCTATTTTGGAAATATCGTATCCTTCACTTTCAGTTGGTGGTAACCCGATCTCAAATCAATCTTTGAAAATACCGTGGCCCCCTGTAATTGGTTAAACAAGTCATCAATACGAGGTAGAGGGTACTTATTTCTAATGGTCACCTTATTCAACTGCCGATAATCAATACATAATCGCATTGTCCCATCTTTCTTTTTCATAAATAACACTGGGGCTCCCCATGGCGAAACACTAGGCCGAATGAACCCTCTGCTTATCAGATCTTGTAATTTCACTTTCAATTCCTTCAACTCTGTTGGTGCCATTCTATAAGGAGCAAGGGAAATCGGACCAGTACCTGGAATTAATTCAATAGAAAACTCTACTTCCCTATCGGGTGGCAATCCTGGCAATTCTTCTGGGAAGACATCAGAATATTCTCTAACCATTGGTATATCTTCAACTTTAAGTGCTTCCTTACTAACATAAAAAACATAAGCTAGATACCCTATACAACCTTTACTCAATAACTTTCTACTCTTAATGGCTGAGATAAGACAATTAGGGACAGCATCCCTTTCTCCTATAAACTGGAACTCAGGTTCACCTGGCAGATGAAATGTAACTTCCTTTCGAAAACAATTAATGGAAGCATGATACGATGATAACCAATCCATCCCCAATATAATATCAAAATCCCGAATGGCCAACGGTATCAAGTCAACATAGAAATCTCTCTCACCCATTCGTAAGACACAATCTTTATAAACATGCTCAACTAGAATTACACTTTCCATTGGGGTAGAAATATATAAGGCACAATTGAGGAATGAACATGGTCTACCCAAATATGAAACAATATCTAATACCACAAATGAATGCGTAGATCCAGGATCAATGAGTGCATATAGATATTTGTTTGCAATAAAAAGTTTACCTGTAACCACTTCAGGTGTAGCATGGGCATCTTGTAATGTCATCGCAAACACTCTTCCTCCTACCTTCGATCCACTTGCTTGTCCTGTACCTCTTCCCCTGGTGGCACTGCCTGGAGAGGATCCTTTATGAGGCCCCACACTACTGACTGAAACTGCTCTTGATAACATCAGACAATTCTTTCTCAGATGGCCCTTCTGATGACAGTTGAAACATTCTATACTCAGTAACTTTGGGCAATTTCTCTTTATATGACCTGATGCCCCACAAAAGAAACAAACATTCGAATCTCCTTGTGCTGAAACTCCTGAACCTCTTCCACCACTAGCTTCACCCCTTTGAAAACTACTTCCCATGCCTCTACCATGCTGGAATTTCTACCCTCCAAACCTCGAATATTCTGTGCCACTACTCTTTTCATAATTTGGATCAAATCTGCTTCTCTTTACACCTCGTTCTCGATTCCCTCTAGCTTCATTCACGTCCCTTTCTACTAGCATGACTTTGTTCACCAAGGAGGAATAGTTAGAAGTCTCTAAAGCCGATAATCTAGATTTAATGACTAACTCCAGCCCATCGAGAAATCGGCTGCACATATCTTCCTCATTCCGTATAAACCTCGAAGCAAACCGAGATAAAGCTGTAAGTTTAGATTCGTATTCTCTAACGGTCATACTCCCTTGATTCAACAGGAAATATTCCTTCTCCTTTTGTTTTTGATACATTGGGGGGAAATACTTATCATACAAAGCTTTGACAAAAGCATCCCATGAGATCAGATTCTCACCTCCTGGAGTAATCAACAAATGTTTTGTGGCATCCCACCAGTACTTAGCTTCTCCTCTTAGAATATACGTCGCCAAGGTCACTCGTTGATTGTCAGGCATCTTCATCACCCCAAAGATAAGTTCAATCTCTTTAACCCAAACTTCCGCCTCTGCTGGATCAACTGCTCCTTCAAATGAGGGTGGGTTCATCATAATAAATTTCTCATGTGAAGTACTCCTTTCTTCTCGGTGTATCACCTCCTCAACCCTAGTCAAGGCTTGTGCCTCCAGTTGCCTGGTCTGTTGTTCTTCCACATGAGCCATAAATCTAGCTTGTTGCTCTGCGATTAGAGTCATAGCACGTGCAATTTTTTGCATGTCTGTCAATTATTCTGGGTCAGGTTCTATATTTCCATGAACAGGTTGCTCAACCTCTGCCTCTGCTGCCATGTTTGAAGCCTCATCTTCTATTTACACATTCACATTCCCTCGTTCCATTCTCTTATATCTGAAATGAATCAAAGATATAACAACATGCAGATATACATATCTTTCCTAACATAATCGTTAGTATCAAATAAAATATATTTCTAACATTCACTGCCAAATCTAGACTCTTCTCACTCCAGAACCTCTAAAACCTAGGCTCTGATACCAAAAGCTGACACACCCCAACCCAGTTACTTATAATTAAGTTTGAAAGTCAAAGTGAGTCAAACCATAATTAATCTAACCAAACCATAATCACGAGTTTTGATTTCAGAGTCGTCATTGTAAATCCATATAACTAAAAACCTTTTTACAACATCAGAGTAGTCATACTTATACAAACTTGCTTGAAGGATAATTTAACTTAATTACATCATTTACATTTAAACAAAATCTTTGTTTCTCCCATTCCTGGCTAAACCAGCCCGACTTCCTAGATTTGACAGTGACATCGCGTTACCTGAAAAATGTGAACATAGGAACCGTGAGCAAAATAGCCCAGTGAATGCATCACTACTATACTACTGCATGAATTTAAATGCAATAAATAATGTCCATGTACTTATGTATTAACTTATCCGGCTCATTCAAAATGAATGACCAACTTTTTTGAATCACGATTCACATATCCTGTCTAAATAGACAATTCTCCCCCATTCTTGGTCGAGGAGTAACCCCTTGTCATTAATAGACAAATCTCCCCCATTCCAGGTCGAGGAGTAACCCCTCATTTCGGTAAATCGAAATGAACAATTTCATATTCATTTTATTATGATCATACCAACAACACGATACAAATATCTCTTTCCAGTGAGTACACTCACCTTGGTTGACAACTATGTATTCACGTTTTCTTCTGGTGGAGCTGAACTAGGTTGATTAGGCCTTACACCTGTCAATCCAACTAAATCAGTACTCAACCTCAATCATAAATATTATCCTAACATAATTATGTAACTTTCCATGATTATACATCAACAATATAATTCCAATTAAGTCACATTCCATAAAACATAGGTAAAGGCAAAACAATGATATACATGTTGATAAAGTTACGGACATTCAACCGTAGGAAATACCCTATGAGTAATTTATAACCAAAGTCAAGTAAACATGAAATTATACTCCTCAATGTATATACACATGAAACATGTACTCAAAGTACCATTTGTAACGACAAAATACAAACATTCATTCAAGGGGTATCCAGTATGGCCTGAAATTATTGTACTACACACTTAACCATCCTATATTCCTAAATTTTATAAATAAAGGGGTCCAACCTTATCAATATGAAACATATATGAATATACTATCCAGTACAAGTGACAGTGTAATTTTTCAAGCTTCCTAGGGAAAGTTATGACCATTTCTTTACAATACAAGAAATCTGCCCTACAAGCTCCTCTATTGTTCCTTCGAATTCCCCAAATTTTCATAAATTTTCTACAACATAACTTTCCATGATTTTCAATAAATTTTCAGTACACATATTGAATCGTACAGAATTAAATTTTCATATTTGTTTGACTTCATTTTCTATCTCAAAAGGTTGACTAAACTCAGGGCATACCGAAATAAAGTATAAAAACAGAAACCATGTACCAACTTGAAATCATCATTACGGCCTAACCACAAGGAGATAAATTCTAATTTTCGGATATGATTTGAATATATGAGTCTACTTTAATATCCAATTAGAATTTCTCAATTCCAGTAAGTACACAAAGAGATATGCAAGTTTTAATACAAGGGGTTTCAATACAAGGCAATTTTAAGGGTTTATGCATTCAACTTAGCTTAAACTTGCATATATTCATACATATGCACCCAAGCATGAAAGGTCAATAAACAAATAAGGGATTTATATCATATAAATCATAAATATATGAAAAATAACAAGATTTTCAGTTAGGATTACCTTCGGGACTTTTATGTAATTTCTACGGATTTTTCTACACTTTTTCTCCTCACTTTTCCTTCCTAAACATCTACTTTCTCTTTCCTTAAGCCAAACCCTCTTCAAACTGAACATAGGATTTGTTTTGCTGAATAAATATGTTAGAGGGAGGGTTTTAAGTCGGCCAAGGCTGCCTCCCAAGACAACCAATCAAATTAAACCATTTGGTTTAATAAAAGACAAAATCCCACTTAAAGGGAATGGACAACTTTGACCTTTGTTCGTAATTTCGGTATAACTCTTTACTCGGACATCCATTTGATGATCCGTTTGTTGTGTTACAACCCTAACTCAAATTTCTACAACTATATAGTTTTAACCTCAAGTCATTTATAATGTTATAAAGGTCCAAACTAGTCTCTAACAGGAACCTTTCTACCGAAAATAACAAAATTTTGTGTTCGTAAATAATTCGACCTTTCATGATTTATGAAAGTAGGATTATAATAAACATAATCAATTAACATTAGATATACTAATATCACATTATTCATATCACATAAGATAAGCATGATTTAAATATAATTTATCATAATTATATTCGGGTTGTCACACAAAAAGTGTCAACTTAGACGATCACGTCCTCACTATACCTCTTGGGATCTTCACGGTTCGATCCGCCAATTGGAGTGGAGAGTGATCTTTGTGGGTTTGAGGTCGCCCAGATCAAGTTGCCTATAGATGGAATAAGGGAGAATATTGACACTTTCTCCCAAGTCAAGTAAGGATTTTTTAATTTTATTTTCTCCAATGATACAGGAAATGGTAGGTACACCGGGATCTTTGAATTTTGGCAGGAGATCATTAAGTAGAATGGAGCTCACGTTATGTACTAGAAATTCATTTTTCTTTACCTTCATCTTCCTCTTCACTATTAACAAGTCCTTGATGATTTTTCCATAAGTTGTAATCTTCTTAATGGCATCGAGGAAAGGTAAATTTAACTTTACTTGCTTTAGCTTCATCACGTGGATTTCCTTTGTGGGATGGAACTAGACTTTGAGGAAATGGTGCCGTAAAGGGTGGTTTCACTACTACCTCACGCTCACTAGTGTCTTCTTTATCACTCTCTTTCAAGGGGACATCTTCGGCCTCTTTCGTGCCGGGTAAAATCTCCTTGCCTTTGGTTGTGTTGTGTGGAGGAGGTGATAAATCAACAACTCTCCCACGATGAAGAGTGGTCACAGCTTGACATTTCTCCATATGTTTCGTAGAGGTGGAGCTCACACTAGTTTGACCTTAGGGAGGTCTTTGGCCCTGGTCAGGAAACTTGCCCTTCTCTTGGATACTCAACGATGATTGCATATTTGAAATAGTCGCATTTATGTCGTTGATCATGCGCTCATGTCTAGTAGTGGTTGCATTATGGGCAGTGATAAATTGGTTTATCGTATCCTCTAGATTTATCCGCGGTGGAGTGATATATGGCCCTGGAGGTGGTGGTGCTTGCACATGTCCTTGCATGTGAGGTGCTTGTTGAAAGTGTGATGATGGGGGAGGGGCAACATGTGAATTAGGATTCATCGCAGCATTTTGTTGCCCATAGCTAAAACCATGGTGGTTTTTCAATGAATGGTTGTAGGAATTCTCATGCGGTCATGCAAAATTACCCTTAAATCCTCCTACACCATTCAGTTGCTCTTAAAGCATAACTTTATAGTCGGGTATCGTCGGGCATTCCTTTGTTGAATGTCCCACCTCACCAATAGCACACACCTTCTCAATGGGATTTGGGATGGAGCCAGTTGCTCCTCTTGCACATATATCAAGTACTTCTCATAAATTAGTTTCTCAAGTAGATCGAGTCGACTGGCCGTCATGGTATCATTTTCAACGTGAAATAGGCCGGCCACCGATGGAGTGGTGGTCATTTGGTGTGTTTGATTATGAGCACTAGGGTCAGATGTATACTATGCTTGGGTAGCCTCGGTGACATACCTCAGGTGAAGCTCAGCATCGTTGGCGTCTTAGTCGACAAATGGACCATCTCACATGGTTTCAACGAGATATTTGGAATTTATATTCAGCCCATTATGGAAGAAAGAAATGATTTGGAATTTATCAAATCCATGATGAGGGCATGAAGTGATTAACTCAATAAAACTCTCGTAACATCGATCAAATGACTCATTTTCTAATTGTCGAAAGGTTTGAATTTGAGCCTTGATGGAGTTCGTTTGATGTGGAGGAAAGAATTTCTTAAGGAATTTAGATTGCAATTCGTTCCATGATGCAATCGAATTTGGAGGTAAAGACCATAGCCAGGTCTTAGCCTTGTCCTTTTGCGAGAACGGGAAGAGTTTAATGCGGATCACATCTTTTGTGCAAGTTTGATCACTGAGGGTCTCGTACGCCTCCTTAAATTCCTGAATGTGTAGATATGGATTTTCTAACTCCATTCCATGGTAGTTGGGAAGTATCTTGATCATCCCATTCCTAAAGAAAAATTTCCATGCATTATACGGGAGTAAAATGCATCCTGGAGTGACAGTTCGCTCGGGATATAAGATTTATCTCAAAGGGAGGTACGGGATCTCTTCCTCACCTGCGGCTACACTACTGTGTTGTGACATGGCTCTCTCAACAGATGACTCTGTATCCTTACTTGGTATACTCGGAGCGTTCCTTGTGGTGTGTTCTAAGAGGCATGTTGGAGTGTTACTTGTAATTGAGTGTGGAGGTGTGGGAGTTGGAACCCAGAATTATGGAACATTTGGAGTGTGAGGGGTATCGGGGTCGTACTCAACTATAGGGTTTTCGTGAATGCTGGTTGAAGTATTTAGGGAATTAGAGTGAGTTCAAAATTTTGCATTAAAAGGATTTTGAGAGATGAAGTATCTTTTTGTAATTTTTGAATTTTTTTTTTGGTCGAAGTTTTAAATTAACAGAATGTAACCTACATCTGCCTAAATCCCTGGCAACGGCGCCAAAAACTTGACGTGACTAAGAATATGTCTCTAAAGTGTGTACTCTCTACGCTCAAGTGAAAGCTTGTCGCGTTAGTAATAAACCCGATAAGTCGGGATCGTCTCCATAGGGAAATAGGATGATAAAATCGTGATGACGGAAGGACAACGGGTTAACCTCACTTTAACTCTAAAAAGAAGGAAAAGGTGATTTGAATGGTGAAACAGTCACAACGAGATGCAATTTTGAAAATGATTAATTAATGAAATCAGGAATGAATGGGATGCAATTACTCTAAATTACCTAAAAGACTAATGATGATTGAACTAAAACTTGAACTATATGATGAGAAAAATAGGCCAGGAATACAATCCCTTAACCCTAGTGTATTGTTGGTATAGAACTGATCGTAAATTTAGGTGATTAATCAGGCCCAGACTTTAGTACTCCCAACCATTACGTATATGAGGTTTAAGCCCGCACTATATGTAATCAGAGGATGAGTAAAGCAGTTACACGATAGCTACACTCGCATTGAATTCTAAAGCATCCCGGTTATCCTGAAGAAACGAAATTCAAAGATCTACAATGGTTGTGATCGCTATGCAATACGATCATAATAAATCCTTAAGTTTAGAGGATTAATTTTATACACATGCAACTATCACATCGGGATGAGTTCATGCATCCCAACCCTAAAAAATCTAGCTGGACATATTGAACCTAACAATGCAAGAATTAATTATGTTGCATGTGAAAGAAATCATGATGGACGTGTACTGAAACATGCAAGGAATTATTATAAACTTAGAAACGAACTGAATCGTGCAAGAAGAATATCATGCAAAAACAATAATAAAGAGAATGAAACTTGAATTAAAACTTGAGATCGAACCCGAAAATAATGAATCTTGAATCACCAAATCAAAGCTATGTTCCTAGGGTATTCTCCTACTTTTCTCTCTATCAAAAAATGTTCAAAACTATGTTTTCTAAGTCAAAACTATGTTGCATTCAAATTATGCATTTGAGATTTCGTTCTTTTGATATTATATTTGTATTGATTGTGGACTCATACAATTTGATTTATTTTTAGATGCCACCCAGGATAAAGGGAGCATAAAGTTAAGTTGCTAGAGATAATGTGAGGGAGGCTTAGCAGGAGCCACAAGCACCGCAGTCACAACCGCCAAAGGGGACAGTGACAGCAGTAGATGTGGCAGTAATAGTGGCACAAGCAGTTAATGCGGTGATGACTGGCATGGCTCTCCATTTTCCATAGGACCAGTATCCACCACAGCCAGTGGCGCCAGTTGTTTAGGCCCACTCGGGGCCATCAGTGTGGCAGAGGGTTAGGGAGGCTTTTCATAAGGGCCACACACTAGAGTTTTAGGGGAGCGCAAACATGATTGCGACATGCCAGTAGAAGAAGGACATTCAGTACCACATGTGTATGGTAGACTTTAGCGAGCTACAGAAGCATATGCTATCCACTTTAAGGTTAGTTGGGGTATCATTATAGCAGTAGGAGTCAATTACCACCATTGAGGAGAGGGACACGATGTCTATTGCAGAGTTTTGTGTGCGATTGGATCGCAAATACTTTCCACCAGCAGTTGAGACAGAGATGCAGAGGAGGTTCAGTAAGGTGACCCAATGAGATCGATCAGTGGACGAGTACGAGGATGCGTTCACTCGTTTGGACAATTTTATTCTAGACGAGGTGAACAATGAGGAAGGGAAAAAGGTGAAGTTTATGGACGGTTTAGCCTGGAGGATCAGGCCGCATTTGATTGATAACCTTGAATTAGTGACTTATACAGATGTCATTAGTGTAGCACTGTTACACTGCTAGGACCATCGCTTCCATGTAAAGGGAAGCAAGATAGGGGGTGAGCCTAGCCAGCAGGGCAAGGCAGGTGGTAACGGTACTAGTTGAGCACCACAACATCAACGTCATCAGTCAGGCAGACAGTAGGGGTAGGATTCCTAGCAAGGGGATCAGGCCAAGATGTTCAAATATGGTGGATATCGACAAGAGGGAGGTTATACGCAGGGTCAATAGGGTCCTCAGTAGCTGCAACAAGTTCCTCAGGGCCTCCAGGGCCAAGATAATATAGGGGAGGCCAACAGGGTCGAGGCCATCAAGGCTAATAACAAAGGGCCAGAGGCAGAGAGAGTTTCCAGGCTAGTGCTTCATTTGTGGTCAGACATGCCACAAGATGATGGATTACCCACTGCAGGGTAGAGCACTTGATTAGGCATAAATTCTTCACATTTATCCCCTTAATTTCGGTATTTTTATGATCCCGTGCGGTGTAAATAGTTTGGATTTGTCTCATACTTATGCTACTAACCCTTTTTGGTAATTATTTCGTGTTTTGTGTAACTCTTATGTGTTTTACAGATATTTCATGCAAGTTAGTGCCAAAGAGAACTCAAAACAGTGAAAGAAAACCAAGAAATGGGGAGTTAAAGGGCATTTCCGTAATTTTTCAGCCTTATTCTGGAGGTGAGGCCAACTATAAAGTTGAATATCTTTCAATTACAAGAACACTAGAAAAAATAACACCTCAATCCGAGCTATGGTGAAGAAGTTATGCCCATTTGAAGTTGAGAAGAAATCCAAGAAAAAAAGCTGTCAGACCCAAACCGAATCGAAGCTGAGGAAAAAGAATCGGTTCGCCCATTTATCATGCTCAAGATCCGTTACAAAATTAGTCACGCTTTCTAAGTGTGAAAAATTGGGAGCGATCCGAAATACAAAATTCCAGAGAAACCCGGACCGAAGTCGGATCGAAGTTGATGAAAATTAAATGAACCGATTCGGATATTTAGTCATGCTCAGAATCCGTTACAAAATTAGTCACGCTTTCTAAGTGTGACAAAGTGCCAGATATGGGATTTTTATTTTGTGCTTATCTTTTAGCCAAAAGAGTTTTGTGTTTTGAGGACTCCTCTAAACAACGTCTTGCCTATATATTTAGTCATTAGGACTCTTTTTATTAAGATTTCATTCATGTAAAAGCTCCGTAACAAGTGGGAACATCTAGGAGAAGAATTTACATACTTTGCACCATTAATTCAAGAGCTTTTCGAGTTTTTCTTCAATCTTTGATTTCTTCTTGCATGTTCTTGTTCTTCAATCTTGGTAACTTTTATTTCCAGCACTTTTATTATTATTTCTCATGTTTCATCTCTCTTTCCAAGCAATTATGAGTTCATGCAACGTAGAAAACGTAGTTTTCATTAATTTCACCATGTTAGGCTAGGTTTTTAAAGGTAGGGATACATGAAACCAACCCGATGTGGTAGTTTCATGTGTATAAAATTAGTCCTCTAAATTTAATGATTTATTACGATCGTATTGTGCAGAAATGCGACAATTGTAGATCTTTGGATCTCGTTTGCTTCAGGGTAATCGAGATGCTTCAGAATGCAATTTGAGTGTCACTATCGCAATACTAATTTACTCGTCCTCTGATTAAGTATGGTGCGGGATTGAACCTCATATATGTAATGCTTGGGAGTACTAAATTCTGGGTCTAATTAATCACTTAAATTTACGATTAGTTTTATATCCGCAATACACTAGGGTTGGGGGATTGTATTCCCATCCTATTTTTCTCATCATATAGTTTAAAGTTTTAAATCATTCTTCATCAGTATTTTAGGTAATTTAGAATAGTTTCACTCTTTCATAATTTCATAATTACATCTAGTGTAGTTATTCCACAAATCAAATCACCTTTTTTTTTTTCCTTTAGAGTCACAGTTAGGATTTCCTTATCCGTCCAACGTCGTTACAATTCCATTTTCCTATTTCCCTGTGGATACGATCCCGACTTACAGGGTTTATTACTAACGCGATAGGCTTGCACTTGAGCCTAGAGAGTATGCACTTCTGAGACACATTCTGAGTCATGTCAGCACTCTAGCAGCAGGGCACCTCACAGGAGCAGCAGACACATAGGCCACCAGCAGCACCAACCCCACCCGTCCCATCGTGTGTATATATATATATATATATATATATATAGTACTGCTTTTGTACGGACCAGTCCGCATTTTAAGAGTGCGGACTGGATATGTGTCACTTGGCGATGAGCCTAGTTTTTATCGGCTAAATTATAGGCACACTCTCTCTCTTTTATGGGCTCATCGCCAGGTGACTCATGTCCAATCCGCACTCTTCAAATGTGAACTGATCCGCAAAAGAGCAGTACTATATGTATGTATGTATGTATGTATGTATGTATGTATGTATGTATGTATGTATGTATGTATGTCTGTATGTATGTATATAGTGTATATATATGTGGATATGGGCTTATTCACGGGTATATATGTACGAGTATGTATACATGTGGATATTTAGTCTGATTGTCAAGACAACGTGGTTATGATGATGTTAAATACATTTATATTAGGTTCAAGGGTAGTTTAACATTTGTGTTTTTGTACTTTAGTCGTTATGGATGTGTTGGTATATTATTTGTTTACACGTATAAGTATACATGGGGATCGATTATGACTACATTCCAAATGGGTGAATTATAACGAGTAAAGAATGATTAAGCTTCAATGAATCTACCCTCACCTTCTTATAGGGTTTTTGCCAAAAAATACTTTTATTAGCTACCTGTGAAGGTGAACCTTCGATGTAGCAAAGTTGCAAGGCTACTCATACGCTGATTATCATCTGGATTTTAAAAAGGTTTCGAATTAAGAAAAATTTGAAGGAAAAGAACACAAGTTTTCACACACAAAAGTTTTTACCAAGACGTAAATTTTTTGTAAAAACACGTGACATGAGTGTATAGCTTTTAAAACTTTTAACTTTTATCTAAAGTGTGATCAATGAATCACGGTGACGATAAAAAAAGGTCAAGAACTTAAACATTGATGAAGCTTTCTATAGAGGTCAAATCAAGAACCCAAAGTATTTTGGAAATCGAAATAAGACAAATACCTATGAGGACGCAAATGAGCATTAGAATATTGTTACAAAGCTCATGGCCATCCATTAGCCATACAAAAAGTACATTGAAGATAAAGAAAGTCATTTTTGGGGATTCCTTCAATGGTCATTCATTAAAGCAGTCAAAGACTTCCTCTACTATAGCTTACTTGAGCCATGGTATTATCTAGTTGAGAAAAACATGAAAAAAGGTTTGAAATATTCTTTAAGGATAAGATCACTCGAACTAAGGGAACTAAAAAAGGGGTGAATCCGTTAGCCATGAAGTAATCTGACTCAACCATTTCTTACAATTATAACACTAGAATCACTAATAGAAAAGAGTCATTTGGCCTTGAAAAGTTGGGGATGGATATTTACATGATCCTCAATAAATCTGACGTATTAGATACTATTTGAAATTTAATCTCTACCAACAAGCCTCTGCATAACTGGTGCGACATTTTGATTAATTTGACCTTCTAAAGAAACAAGCCTTTTCTTTACCAACTTGATTTTGGCATCACTCCTGAATGGTTTGCTTCTATTATTGATTTAAATGATACATCCTTTGAGGAGGACCTTAGTGCTATTTCCCTAAATTACGTTAATGAAATAAAAATATTTTGAGTATCTCATGTTAGCATATATTATTTAATGAATGAGAAATTCTTAACTAATCTGAATAATAAAAAAAATAAACAACATAACTGAATTCAAATTAATGATGAAGAAACTAGTGTTATTAATCTTGGTTCTAGAAGTGCACAAGATCATAATAGGATCAACTCTAAGTGAACATGAATAGTTATGCCTGAAAGAACTTAAATAGGAGATTATGAGCAACTTTGCATGGTCTTAAAATGACATGCCGACATTGATCACGAAAAGTCAAGGAACGTCCAATCCAAATGGTTGAAGAAAGTCAAAGACAAAGTGGTCAAAAAACTAATTTTGGTATATATTCGCGTAATTTAAAAACCTAACTTTTTATGCCCACATAGTCCCTATTAAAAACTCAGCTATAGAGATTTGAATAAAGTCTGTCTAAATGATGTCTATAATCTACACAAGAAATATTGGCCTGATTATTGGAAAACACTTCCAACCATTTCGATAAATAATTTTTTGATGAGTTCTCTGGGGACAACTAAATTAGGATACGTAGTAAGCCCATCCTAGGACCCCTAAGAACCTCCTTAGATCCCTAGCACCTACTCATTCACCACAAACTGTAGGTCATACTCTGAGTACTGATCTATAAGATATTAGGAACTCTCGAGCATCGTTTGACTCCGATTAACACTCTCGTCTGAGTGGAATCTAAATGAATCTTCTAAGAGCTCAAAATCTCCTTTCCAACGGGCCACCCCGTGTATGAAATAGCCTTACGGTTCAGACCAAGGGTCCGTTTTACCCCAAAAATTGATCTAGAGGACATCGGTCATTACTAGGCCCCATTTAACCCCGATTAACTCTTCATCTTGAATGAAGATGAATCAGTGAATACACTCTCCAACGGTCCACCCCATGCACGAATCAGCCTTACGGTATGAATGAGCTGCCTATTTTACTCTAAAGGGTCATCGAGTACTTTCGAGCCCCATTTGACCTCAGTCAACTCTCTAAATCGAAAGAAAGCAAAGTAATAATATCGATGGGCATTAAATACCCTTTATAACGGTCCATTTCGTGCGTAAATTGTCCTTACGATTCAGACAAAAGATCCATTTTCCTTCGAAAATTTCTTATCTAGTGACCAAAGGGCGCTTTCGAGCCCTATTTGACCTTAGACACACCCGTACCAGGGAGTGGTTCAATGCATTCTTAAAGGGAACTGAATACCCTTTCCAACAGTTCGCCCCATGCACAATTCTAACTTACGGTTTGCATTTGACGACCATTTTTCCAAAAAATCTGTCTCAGAGTGCCGAATGACACCCCAGAACCCTGTCTACCTGCATTGTGTCTAGGGTTCTAAGCCGATATCTAGGTCCATAATCCTATCGATCGGCATACCCTTGTCCCTATAAATAGAGGCCATGACCTCACTTTGAAAGGCACCCTTGAACATCCCTCTTAGCAATTTAGAGAACATTATCTCGAGTTCCGAGCTATTCCCCTCTTAAAAAGCCCATTTCCCACATTACTTTGATCCTTTAATAATCCTTTTAGTAAGTTCTCATCCATCTCCTTCTACCACCATCACCTCATTATGACACCAGTGCATCTATAATCAAGATCCACTTGAAGTCTTTATAAGGAGGTCCAATTCTCAACTTGTCTTTAAATTCTCTTATTTTCACCATTAGTACTTTATTTCAACTTTAGTGCTTTATTTCATTGCATCACATACCTAAATATCAAACCCTTATTATTAGTATTTGCACATACTTTATTTTCATAAAAAATCAAAAAACCAGAAAAAGTGGGTTCACCTATAAATTCCAAAATAGGGATTCTCACTACACATCCTCACACTTGAAGCGCGTTTATCTCTACACACAGATATAAAAGAAATCACATGTTTGGATTTATGGGTTAAACCCCACCCTAAATTATCTTCAAACTCCGTGGAATTTGACACCCCTTGGTCTACGTAGGAGCCTTGAGTAAATACCTTGACTCAATTCCTCCCTTATACACATTTGTTACCTTATTTTTACCATACATATATTCTTAATGGATTTTATATACTTGGATGCTTGTGTCTTGTCCGATGTATGCATCTGTTCTTCTGAACGCATTGTGAATAAAAAAAACATACTTTATACTTTGCGTTATTTTGGGAACACTCCTAAGGATGAACTCACATGTCCTCTCCCATGACGCGAGTTAAGTTATTCCATTCTCCATCTATGTTATGCACCTGAGCACATGAACACTCACTTCACAGAGTTTAACAAGAGAAAATTAATGCATGCCCATGAGAGACCGCAAGGACGAGATGGGTTTCTAATACCTTCCCATTCCATAACTTAGCCCCCAGACCTTTGAACTACTTAGTTTCGTAAGCATTAATATTGTCCTCGATGTTGTTCTCTCAAGGCGAAAACATTTCTTTTTCCTATTTTGTGCAAAATAGTCTGGTAACTCTATCCCTACATATTACCCCACATTGATGACGTATGAGTTCCCCGGGAAAGGGTGAAATACCTTGCGTATGTTAGAAGAAAGGGGGAAGCCCTCCTCAGATCCCCTCTAAATGGCCACAATGGCGACTCTTCTGGGGACAATTTTGAAAGGACTAAACTCTATTTTCTACATGGGTGTTATTTTTTTTGCATGTGTGCGTATGCACCTACCTGTATGTTCCCCTTTCTCCTCTATTTACCTTTTTATGTATCTCTCTCTCATGTATATATCACTTTCCACTCACTTATACACTTCACACACTTGTATATACAATCCATATACACTTCACACATTTAAAGTTAACTTCACTTTTTACTTACATGCTTCACAGACCAGTTATAATATCCATGCCTAGGCTTTACTAGCACACATCCACATTTCCCACACTTGTATATATCTCCAGGCTCACGTGCACATACCACACATAAACTTGTATATATTCTCATGTCATTTACTCACTCACATATATCTGTGCGCAGAATAGCCTCCATGATAGATTTACTTTTCATAATACTTGTATATGATCTGTCATTGCTATTGTACTCCCTTTACTCATCATGCCAATAAAAAATGATAAAAATACTCTCTCAATAATATGGTAACTAAGACTCATGAATTTTTTCACACTACATCACCAATAGAAGGGAAATATGTACCAAAATTTTGTCCCATACTTGGGGGTCACTTCTTGATGGGCACTAGTCCTATGGGTCATAGTTAGCCTAAGTGATATGACTCTCACTTTCCATTGGCCTCATACCTTCGATGCATAATGAACGGTTCCCCCCACATCGTACCACTTGATAGAACTCACTATGAAGGTATATAGTAGGGAACTTGTTGACGTATGTCAAGTGAATCAAATTCTCTCTCACGTCTATCCCCATAAGGTATATAGTGAGGCAGGTATATCAAATGGTTTGTCAACACAAACTGATGAATAATTGCCCTTATAGGCAAGAGATATAGTGTGGAAGTCATGCCAAAGGGGGGCACCCTTCCACTAACCCAACTATTTTATAAACCTTATATCGATGTCAGACCTAGGGCACTCATATTCAATTTTCTGGTTGCCATATGAAACTCTGGAAAAATTCCAGGTTGGCATACCGCATGAATGTTTATGCTATTTTGCCTTTTTTCAAAATAGGACCCCATTCGTGATCTAGAAAACAAGTCAAATCTTGTCTTACATATTTTCGAACCCAGTCTCCCAGGATCAGGTCCCGTCCAACATTTATTCTGCATTTAGTCAAACCTCATTCAAGTGAGAACCTAATAATAACATTAATAATAATCATGTTGAGATTCCTATCCTTTTTCCCTCCTTTTTCGAAAACCAAAAATACCAAAAACCATTTTTTATCCTCCTTCCAAAATAATAAAAAATTTTCCTCCTTTCAAAAATAAATTCAAAACATTTTCCCTCTTAGATCGATTGCAAACATAATTTTTGCCTAGCTCTCTATTGGATTCGGTCTTTCGTCAAACTGCCTCGAAGCTTCATCGATTCTTCTACTACTTCATTCTATTTTGGGATCTACTTTGATGAGTTCTTTATGGAGAACACTGACCAAGTACCAACTGTACGACCCGATCTGATGATCATTTTAGGCCAACTTAGTGCTAGGAGTGACAACCTTCAAACCAAGGTCCATAAAATGTAGCATCACCGAGATCATATTATTAAAGAACCAAGGTTCCCTATAATACCCCATTTTTTTGAGGGTTTTATTTTAATTATCGAATTAGGATTAATTAAATTAAATGGAGAAAATTATTTATAATTAATCTGAATTTAAATGTAATAATTACTAGGGTGATGAGAGTTAGTATTTATTGATGATAATTATGCAGCGAGTAAAGTAATATATGATTAAGAAAATATTATTATGGATGGGAGTGAAAAATACAGCAGTCACAACATACTTAGTTGGGACGCGCAAGTAAGTCGTGTCGGTATTACCTTGTTGGGTTAAAATGATAATTTATTTTTAATTAACTCATATGACCATTTCGAGTGTGCCGATGAGTTCGGAAGGGTCGAGATAGTTAGAAAACTCTACTCGGGTGGTTTATCTGGGTTTCAGGGCAATTTAGGGCAAACCGACACCCCAGAGGGGTATTTTAGTCTTTTGAGATTTTTAGGAATTAAAATGGATGAAAATAGAAAATTAAAAAGGAAGAGTACATGGGTAATAGGCTATCTGTGAGTTTCCAAACCTACGTGAGAGAGAGAGAGAACCAAAGAGGACGAAGAAGAACTCCATTGGAGCCCTGGGATAAAGACTCAAGCCTTCACACAAAAAATTACTCCAACGCGTAGATCGTGAAGAGAGGATCACCCCTATACCAATTTCATCCAGCGAATCAGAAGTTCACAAAGTGTTTATCTTGATGAATTTTTAGAGCATATATGATTCATGTTAATGTAGTAGATGGAATAACCATGATATTATGAATTTGAGATTGAAATTGGGTATTAATCTTTAATTGGGAGTATAGGTTTGCATGTAGTTGAATAAACATGGTTTGGGTTTGATAATTATGGGTTTTATATGTTGATTTCACGGAATTAAATCTGGGATTAAATGGTTGTTAATGGAGGTTATGTGAAATTAGGGCTTGTTGAAGATTTGAGAAGTTAATAGAAATTCATGCTATAAATTTAGGGATTTGATGTTAAGAATGGATGGGAAAGTAATCTAATACTAGGGGATATAGATTAGAGTTGTTGAATGTGAATTAGGTTAGGTTTGAAGAAATTTTGTTGTAGAATGAATTGGGAAAAAATGAAATTTTTGGAAGACATGAAGCTCTCGAAATTCTCGTTCAAAGACCTGCCCAGGTCATTCGAATGACCTCGTTAGAATGAGAATTCCAATGAGATTAAAGAGAAGAGTTCGTTCGAAGTGAGAAACACATTCGAACGAGAATCCCCAGGTTCTAACGAGATTTCAGAAACTCCAATTTTTGCCCAAATGAGTTAAAAATCCTTGTAGGTTCTTTTAAGTGAGAGAATAGGGCCTATGCAATTCTGGAGTAGCTTCTTTTCATAATTTAGTAGTGAGAGGAATTGTCTAACTACTATGGGAATGGGTTGGAATGAGATAATCTTAAAGAGTATTTACGATATAAAGGTAAATCGTACAGTTGAAGTATTGTGGGTAGTAGGGACGAATATACTACATATAAATTCGAGAACTTAGGTTGCATGAATACCTATTGAATATAATAAGTTATGTGTATACTTATTGATTGAACTATTATGTGTACGACATACCTATGTTACTTGATATCGAGAGGAGGTTGCACATTGTGGACAATCATGCCTTGAGGAGCCTTCGGGTGGGATATTTATTTGTACCAGTAGAGCATAAGACCTAGGTACGAGCTATTTTTGAGAATGATATTGATGATGGTCATATGGGTGCAGAGGTATGTGCGTAGCCCATCGACTGGGAACAATGTTCGCCTCCAATATGTGTGGTTTTTTTTTGGTTCAAGAGAGATGGAAAATTTAGCCCTTTATGCAATGACCGATGCTGCAGGACATGATAGCAGAGTATGCATGCACCGCAGCTATGTCTTGGGGTGCAGTATTGAATATATATATAATAGAGCGTATGCATATATATATATATACACTTGTGATAACACCTACTGTGTGAATTAAGTGGACATGTATAATAATGGAATCTGAAATGATCTAAGTTAGTGAACACTTTACCTATATTAAATTGAAATGGAATTTATCCATGTTAAAGAGAAGTTAATTATAGGTATTATGTATGTTGCGAGGGAAATACATGGGAACGGTGTTGTGTTAAGATTAAATGTTAGATTAAAAAGGGCTAGTTAGCAACGAAATAGAAAGTAGCTAGGTTCGATGGTACGTTAGGTGTGCACATTAGATGAGAGGTGGGCATCTCAAGGGATCACGATAATCTAACATGATTAATATACGTGATATAAACTCATTTTAAGCACTTACTGATTTTAAACTATTTTCAACTCGGGCTCTGACTCGTTTTTTGCAAATCCCTTTTTCTTGTCAAATTATTTTAGGTGCCTATCCATAGGAACACCAAGCATTGGAGTTCCATTCAGTCGATGAGCTATAGCTGCCATGGAAGTTATAGGACCTTGGTAGTAGACGCCTCTATGTTTATCATTTCTTCCCTTTGAGTTATTCCATCTGTTAGGGCATGTTGCCTCCTTTTTATTCAGATATTCAGAGATTTTGGATTTAGTTATTTACTTTATTTAGTTGTTGAGTTTATTTCTGTTGGATTATTGTATTTGGGACATAGATTGGAAATGTTTATCCAGTTTAATTTATTATTGCAGTTATTTCATATCATATGAGATTAATATAAATGGTGAATGTTTAATTAATTGTAACCTAGTTTTATATAAATTAACAGATAAAATTTTGACATCAACCTTTTTAAATATTATGTGGTTAGTATTTAATAATAAAGTTCCTCACAGTGATGCATAATCGAACCAACTGGATATTCTGATTTAATTTAATAAAGGACTGATCACCCGATATTTAATTAGGTGGGGTGTCACAGGTGGTTTCAGAGCATCAGGTTCTAGAGTCCTTATGATCTGTGCGGATTATTATGCTTTTCGCATAGCCTTCTTTGGCATAGAGCCCTAATATTAGGAATGTTTTATTCATCCTTACGCGTTGGAAATTCACACATCTGCGATTTATTTGTACTAATGTTGAACTCTTTCAGTTCATTTCAACTTCCAGATGGCACGCCAAGAAGAGTAAACTAACACTGCTGGAAGGGTCAATGAGCAAGGTCAGCTGATACCTCAGGTACCTCTGGAGAGAGTATCAATTGTCGAAATATCAAGTATTGTGGCATAGGCAGTTACCACTGCAGTCTTACACGACTAGGATCGCGGTATGCAGCTTATAAGAGGCAAAATAACAAGAGAAGATAGTCAATTTGACATAACTAGAGTTAACAATTGTAAGGAAATACCGATACCATAACAACAAGTTCCTCAGGATCGTAAAGACCACAAAGATAATAGAATCTGCATGAAGAGCCAAAAACGTCAGGACCAACAAAGTCAAGGACAAAGTGATGTCACAAAAAGGTATTTTAATTGTGGAAAAGATGACCATAAACGTCAAACTCGTTCGGATCAGGCTGAAGAGAAACTCTGACCTGACCAGCAAGGACATCAAGGCCAAATAAATTAAAGACTTTCAGGACTCTACTATAAGTATGTACAATAGGGTCACAAGTGGAGGGACTGTCCTTAACATATTATTATTTTTTTCATTAAGATGCTCAGCGGGGCCAACAGGGCCAAGGAAGAGATGGAACTGAGCAATAGGGTCGAAATCGACAGAATCATAATGTGACACATTTTGGTGTAGGTGCTTCAATTGTGGCAGGATGGGTCATAGAAAGCAGAATTGTCCAGATAAGGGCAAGACACCCCAACAGCAGGGGCAGAGGGAAGGACACTTTCGAGGGAGGTGATTTACTTGTGGCAACACTGGCCACAAACGTCAGGACTGTCCTCAAAGGAGTAGAGCCCCGCAGCAGTAGGGCGATCGTCAGGAGCCCCAATGATCGATATTTCTAGTCTCCCCCAGTACCACTCCAGGTACCAGCTTTTCCAGCCATTTCGACAGCCCCGGTGCAATAGGGACAATTTTAGTATATGGATGTCTACAACGTCCTTCAGGTTGTGGTTCATCCGACCCCGCCTACAATCGAGGGTATGTTTTCTATTCAGGGGACTATGGGCCGAATATTATTTGACATGGGGGCTTCACATAGTTTCATTTCAACTAGTTTTACACACACCACGAGGTTATTAGACACGGTAGATAGCACAGTTACTATTGTAGATTCATCGATGGGTTATGGGTCTTTGATATTCTTTATATGTCGGGGAGTAGGTATAGAGATTGGGAGAGTGATTTTACCGGCAAATATTCTTGTCTTAGATATGCACGAATATGACGCTATTATCGGGATGGATTGCCTAGTTACGTATAGGGCTATGATTGATTACTATAGCCGTAGTATTGTGTTTGTCATACCGGGCCAGGAAATGTTTTTGGTGGCGATGCCTCGTCCCAAGGGAGGTTCGTTGACTCATTTATATTATATAGAGGAGGAGACCTCTAAGGGAGTGGTAATACCGCTTAATTCAATTCCGGTTGTTCGTGAGTTTGTTGATGTATTTCAGGACATACTGAGATTACCGCCCATCATGGAAATAGATTTTGTGATAGATTTGGTGCCAGGCACTCAGCCGATAACCTGTATACCTTACCGTATGGCTCCGATAGAGATGAGGGAGCTACGGGATTTGATTGAGCAGTTATTAGGTCAGGGTTTCATACGTAGGAGTACCTCGCCTTGGGGTGCTCCGGTACTGTTCATAAAGAAGAGAGATGGGTCACTACGGTTATGTGTTGATTATCGAGAGTTGAATAAGGTCACGACCTGTAATAAATATCCGTTGCCCCGAATCGATGACCTATTTGGCTAGTTGAGGGGAGAATCTTATTTTTTGAAGATAAACTTGAGGTCGGGGTACCATCAGTTACGTATTAGGGAGAGGGATGACCCTAAAACTTCTTTTTTGATGGGGTATGGATCTTACGAGTTCAGGGTTATATCATTTGGGCTAACCAACGCACTGACAGTCTTCATGGACTTGATGAATAGGGTGTTCAGAGAGTTCTTAGATCAGTTTGTAATTGTCTTCATTGATGACATTCTGATTTATTCCCAGACTGAGGAGGAGCATGCTCAGCATCTGAGGATGGTTTTACAGACTCTACGTGAGCATAAATTATATGCGAAATATGAGAATTATTGGTTCTGGATGAGAGAGGTTCAGTTCTTGGGGAAGATTGTTTCTGCAAAAGGGATATTGGTAGATCCAGGGAAGGTGTTAGCGATGAGGGAGTGGGGACAACCCACGATACCTACAGAGATACACAGTTTCTTGGGGCTGGCAAGATACTACAAGAGATTTATTCGTGGATTCTCGAAGATAGCGGGTCCGTTGATAACCTTGACTCGCAAGGGGGTTCCATTTATATAGGATGATGCCTGTCAGTTGTATTTTGACGAGCTAAAGGACAAGCTGACTTCAGCACCAGTTCTGGCCCTACCCAGGTCGGGGGTGGAATACCTGGTTTACACTGATGCCTCCTTACTAGGACTTGGGGGTGTACTTCAGTAGGAGGATAAGGTGATTGCTTATGCTTCCCGTAAGCTTAAGCCTCGCGAGGGGAGTTACCCCACCCACGACTTGGAGTTAGCGGCAGTTGTGTTTGCATTACGACTATGGAGACATTACCTCTTGGGGGAGAAGTTTCTCTTGTTCACTGATCATAAGTCACTACAGTATCTATTCACGTAGTATGAGTTAAATATGTGTCAGGGGAGGTGGCTAGAATTTGTGAAGGACTAAGAGTTCGACATCCAATACCACCCGGGGAAGGCTAACGTGATAGCATACGCATTGAGCCATAGGCCAGCAGGTGAGGTGTCCGAGGTGTGGAAGGAGAAATGGAAAGAACTCAGACATCAGAATGCAGTTTTTCGCTCATTCATGTCAGTGATGTCAGTTATACCTGAAATAGATACCAGGGTGATACAGGCTCAGGCAGGGAATTCCTTCTGTCAGTATCAAATTATCCAACTTCTATCCAAGAGAGCAGAGTCCTTCGTCGTGAGCTCGAATGGGGGTTTACGCTTTAACGAAAGACTAGTAGTTCCAGAGGGGGAGGAAATACGACATACAGTGATGGATGAGTCACACGATTTACGGTTTGTAGTACATCTCGAAGGGGATAAGATGTACCAAGATATGAGGCGATAATATTGGTGGAGTGGTATGAAGAAAGACATCATCGTGTTTGTGTCAAAGTGTGCCACTTATTAGCTGGTGAAGATAGACAACTAGAGACCGGGAGGATTACTACAGCGATTATAAATCCCTATGTGGAAATGAAAGAGCATTTCCATGGATTTCATCACAGGGATGCCTACATGACAAAGGGGTCTCGATTCTATATGGGTGATTATGGATCGGTTGACCAAGGTAGCTCATTTTCTACCAGTTCGGACCGACTATACTACGGGGCAGTAGGCTCAGATCTTTATATTCGAGATCGTGAGACTCCATAGGGTGCCCCTTGATATTGTGTTCGACCGGGACAAGTTTTGTGTCCAAATTTTGGGAGAGTTTCCAACAGGCCATGGGTACGGAGTTACAATTAAGTTCGGCCTATCATTCATAGATGGATGGGCAAACATAGTTGACAAATAAGATGTTGGAGGATATGTTGCGGTTGTGTATCCTTGATTTTAGAGGGGAATGGGAGAAGTACCTTCCACTAGTGGAGTTTACTTATAATAACTCCTACCAGCTTACCCATGGCATGGCTCCGTTCAAGGCATTATATGATAGACCTTGTTGTTCCCCAGCATATTGGCAGTAATTCAGGATACCTCGACTAAGATTGAGTTGATACGAAGTCGCATTCGGGTTACTCAGGATAGGCAGAAAAGTTATGTCGATGCCAAGAGGTTCTTCAGGGAATTCACTGTGGGGGATCAGGTGTTGTTGCGAGAATCTCCTATAAAGGGGGTAATGACGTTTGGGAAGAAAAGGAAGTCGGCGCCAAGATATGTCTATCCATTACCTAATATTCAGCGGATTGGGCTAGTATCTTACAAACTTGGGTTACCGGAGCACCTGCATAGGATCCATGATGTGTTCCATATTTCCTCGCTGAGGAGATATCTTCGGGATGACTTAGCCCACACCCATATTACCTTAAAGGATATTGATATACATCCCGATAGTTCCTACGAGGAAGGGCCCAGTTGCGATTCTAGACCGTAGTGAGAGGAAACTGAGGTAAAAGATAGTGCCATTAATATGAGTGCAGTGGCGACATCATAATGTAGAGGAGTCTACCTGGGAGCATAAGGATGACATCGTGACAAATATCCAGAGTTATTCCCACCAGGTACACCTTTATTATGTTCTTTTTTGATTTTTGAGATGAAATTCTGTTATTAGGGGGGAAGTATGTAATACCCCGTATTTTTTAGGGATTTTATTTTAATTATGGAATTAGGACTAATTAAATTAAATGGAGAAAATTATATATAATTAATCCAGATTTAAATGTAATAATTACTAGCATGATGAGAGTTAGTATTTATTGATGATAATTATGTTGAATATTTCTTAGCGAGTAAAGTAATATATGATTAAGAAAATATTATTATGGTCGTGAGTGAAAAATACGGCAGTTACAACATACTTAGTTGGGACGCGCATGTAAGTCGTGTCGGTATTACCTTATTGGGTTAAAATGATAATTTATTTTTAAGTAACTCGTATGACCATTTCAAGTTCGTCGATGAGTCCGGAAGGGTTGAGATAGTCAGAAAACTCTACTCGGGTGTTTTATTTGGGTTTCGGGGTAATTTAGGACAAACCGACACCCCGAAGGGGCATTTTAGTCTTTTAAGATTTTTGGATATTAAAATGGAAGAAAATAGAAAATTAAAAATCAAGAGTACGTGGGTAATAGGCTATCTATGAGTTTCCAAACCTACATGAGAGAGAGAGAGAGAGAGAGAGAACCAAAGAGGAAGAAGAAGAACTCCATAGGAGCCCTGGGATAAAGACTCAAGACTTCACACCAAAAATTACACAAATACGTAGATTGTGAAGAGAGGATCACCCCTATACCAATTTCATCCAACGAATCAGAATTTCATAAAAAGGCAAGTGTTTATCTTGCTGAATTTTTAGAGTATATATGATTCATGTTAATGTAGTTGATGGAATAACCATGATTGAAATGGGGTATTAATCTTTATTTGGGAGTATAGGTTTTCATGTAGTTGAATAACCATGTTCTGGGTATGATAATTATTGGTTTTATTTGTTGATTTCACGAAATTAAATCTGTGATTAAATGGTTGTTAATGGAGGTTATGTGAAATTAGGGCTTATTGAAGATTTGTGAAGTTAATCAAAATTCATGCTATAATTTTAGGGATTTAATGTTACAAATAGATGGGAAAGTAATATAATGATAGGGGATATATATTATAGTTATTTAATGTGAATTAGGTTGGGTTTGAAGAAATTTTGTTGTTGAATGAATTGGGAAAAAAATGAAAATTTTGAAAGATAGGAAGCTCTCGGAATTCTCATTCGAAGACCTACCCAGGTCGTTCGAACGACCTCGTTCGAATTAGAATTCCAACGAGATTACTAAAGATATTTTAGAGTTCATTCGAAGTGAAACTCGTTCGAACAACATCGTCCGAACGAGAATCCCCATGTTCTAACGAGATTTCAGAAATTCCAATTTTTGCCCAAATGAGTTAAAAATAGGTTCCTTTAAGTTAGAGAATAGGACCTACGCTATTCTAGAGTAGCTTCTTTTCGTAATTTAGTAGTGAGAGGAATTGTGTAACTACTAAGGGAATGGGTTGGAATGAGAGAATCTTAAAAAGTATTTACGATAAAGTGGTAAATCGTATAGTTAAAGTATTATGGATAGTAGGGACATATATACTTCATATAAATTTGGGAACTTAGGTTGCGTAAATACCTAATGATTATAATAAGGTGTTTGTATACTTGTTGATTGAACTATTATGTGAACGACATACTTACTCTGCTTGCTATCAAGCGGAGTTTGCGCGTTATGGACAATCATGCCTTGAGGAGCCTTCGGGTGGGATATTGATTTGTACCACTCGAGTATAGAACCTAGGTACGGGCTACCTATGAGAATGATAGTGATGACGGTCGTATGGGTGCGTAGGTATCCCATTAGCTTGGAACTATGTTCGCCTCCAATATGTGTGGTTGCTTTTATGGTTCGTGAGAGATTGAACCTTTAGTCCTTTGTGCAATGAGCGAGGCAAGAGTACATGATAGTAGAGTATGCATGAACCACAGCTGTTTCTAGGGGTGTAGTATTGAGTGTATATATATAATAGAGCGTATGTATATATATTCTTGTGATACTACCTACTGTGTGAGTTAAGTAGACATGTATAATAATGGAATCTGAAATGAACTAAGTTGGTGAACACTTTACATATATTAAATTGAAAGGGAACTTATCATTGTTCAAGAGAAGTTGATTATAGGTATTATGTATGTTGCGAGGGAAATACGTTGGAATAATGTTGGGTTAAGATTATATGTTGGATTAAAAAGGGCTAGTTAGCATATGAATAGAAACTAGATAGGTTTGATGGTATGTTAGGCGTGCAAATTAGATTAGATATGAGCATCTCAAGTGAGTACGATAATCTAACATGATTAATATACGCTCTATAAACTCAATTTAAGCACTTGTTGATTTTTAAACTGTTTTCAACTCGGGCTCTGACCTATTTTCTGCAAATCTCTTTTTCTTGTCAAATTATTTTAGGTGGCCAGCCACAGGGACGCCAAGATTAGGAGTTCCATTCACTCGACGAGTTGTTGCTGTTGTGAAAGTTACAGGTCCTTAATAGTAGACGCCTCCATGTCTATCATTTCTTCCCTTTGAGTTATTTCTTCAGTTAGGGCAAGTTGCCTATTTTTTATTCAAATATTCAGAGAGTTTGGATTTAGTTATTTACTTTATTTAGTTGTTGAGTTTATTTATGTTGGATTATTGTATCTGGGACTTATAGTGGAAATGTTTTCTCTAGTTTCATTTGTTATTGCAGTTATTTCCTATCATATGAGATTGATGTAAATGGTGAATGTTTAATTATTTGTAACCTAGTTTTATATAAATTCAAAGATTAAATTTTGACATCAGCCTTTTTAAATATTGGGTGGTTAGTATTTTAAAGTTTCCAACAATGATGCATAATCTGAACCAACTGGATATTTTGATTTAATTAAATAAATGACTGATCACCCGGTATTCAATTAGGCCGGGTGTTACATTCTCTTTCCTCGTTTCGTGGGTCCACTTGCTCCTGAGCTTATCTGGGTCTAGAAAATTACTAGCATTCTCTGCGTGCCCCACTTGCCAATGGACCTCCGTCAGCTCAACTCTCTATTCTGAACCTTTCTTAACCAGGGGCTAATTTTTGAGTACTTATGGATCCCAAAGAAGAGTATCTGGACAAGGTCGAGAAAGACCTCAAATTTCTATAAAATAAGTTCAATCAAGTCAAGATATCCAAAAAATACATGGACTATACCCATATGTCTCCCTATCCTAAGGCCAGACTGCCAGAGACGTTAAAGATGCCAAATATTGAGAAATTTGGGGGAAGCGGACCCCCTAATTATTCACATTCGAAGGTATTACCGAGCCATGAACCTCCTCGATGCCTCCAAATACATAATGACCCAGATATTTCAGTAGACCTTGACAGAAAGTGACCTACGATGGTTTTTGTCCCTCGAAGAATCCAGGATCCATAGTTAAGAGGATGTCACCCAAGATATCATGTCTCTATACAAGTACACCGAGGAGCTAGAGGTAATGCGGTGAGATCTAGAGCTTCTTAAGAAAAATCCTGAGGAAACAGTCAATAGATTCATAGAATGGTGGAGAGAGAAAGTGTCTACCATGAACAATCGACCCTCTGAGGAGGAACAAGTCAGTATTATGAAGAAAAAATTCTTGCCTCATATTTGAGTGTCCTTGGGAGGACAATATTACCCATAATTTCGAGCTCTTTAGGAGGCTGGTGTAGAAATCGAGGAAGGCGTTAACAAAGTCAAATCTGAACTAAAGAAAATAATCGGATAGTTCACTCTCCGAAAGTATGAGAAGCCCTCCTGTGCTACAGTCTCAACCATCAACATCATTTTCCAATCTCCACCCTCTTCGGGATAAAAAATTTGCCCTAATCCTACCAAGAAAGAGTACACCGAGCGCCTTGCTCCCCTATCCAAAGTCTACAAGGTCATGATAAGCTGAAATCTCATCAAACCCATGGACCCTCGTCCATTACCAAATCCACTCCCTAAAAACATAAAACCCAATGCCCGTTGTGATTTCCACTAATCCTCTAGTCATAGCACCGACCAATGCTTCCATCATAGGAATTTGATCCAAGGGCTAGTTGTCCAAGATTTCATCGCCCAACCAGTTATTCCTTAACCCAATACCACTCATAACTCACTTCCAGCACATACAAATCCCATCTTTCTATAAAGTGACCCAGAATTTGACCCATCTACTCAAATCTTTCCCAGTAAAGCACCCATCGTCCCTATAATCTCACCTAAATCAACCAAGGTTTGCCAATATTTCCTCCTATGCCCTAACTACTTCACCGATCAAGCTTTGTCACTCCTTACAAGGTCTTGTATCGTCATCTGCACCCGATCTGAGGGGATGGACATGGAGTTACTAGTTGTGTTGAACTAACTCTAAGAGTTTGGGATGAAATTTCCCACCCTGATGACTATGGATTATTACCAATTCAGTTGCTTCTTTGTGGAAGCCCAACAGTGGGCTCGGGAATCAGACGAATGGGTGGAAATTATTGAAGAAGTTAGTCTAGATGATGTGGTACAATCCATGGCCGACTTTTTCAACAGAGAAACTAAATCTGCAGCATTTTCTAAGTTACTCACCGCTTTGAAACTTTATGGACCGTTGTTCCCTTCACTCCTTTAACTCCCCGATGAGTGGGAAAATTTATACAATGAAGACGTTGAGGTCATCGAGAGTATTGATTAGTCTTCGCAAGAGGTCATAGTCACAACCAAATGGGGGTGATTTTGATAGCTTAGATAATGAACCAAGTCAGGAAGAAGTCAGTCCAGTAGTCTGCCTGCATGGAATGATATCCTTTGAAGATTTATTAAGGGAAATCAATAAGTTTTCCATTAAGCTCGAGGTGTATGTAAACACAAGATTCTTTTTCTTCCCCACCATAGTAAACCACATGGCTAGGTCATGGAGGCACTATAAAGATCCGGTTCCTCATACAATCGAAACTGATGAAGGAAAGGGAGTTATCAAAGAACTTCCCATGCTAGAAATGACCATTGAAGAGAGAAAAGTCCTTGATTAGCTTAAGAAGACCTAAGACAATATCACCCTATGGGGTATTTTCGTATCCTCTCAGTTGCACTTGAGTTCTTTGATAAAGATCCAGACCAGACCCGCAGTCCCTCCTTCCTGTACTCTCGAAGAAGCCATAAATATGGCTGGGTCCTTGGCCTCTTCTAAGATGCACTCTTTTTTCGAAGAAGTTCGGCCCTGATCACAATTATGCCCTTAACATCTCTATTGAAGTCTTGAGAAAGACAGTCCCACTATCACTTATTGATAACGGATCTGCCCTCAATGTTTGTCCCCTCAGAACCTTGAATTGTTTAGGATTGGACGTCATTAATCTCACTCCCATTTTCTTCACCATTCGTGCTTATGACAATACCCACCGAAAAGTAATGGGGTCCATAAAAATAATACTAGAGATTATCCTTATCAATTGTGTCATCGAGTTTCAGGTCATTAACATACCAATATGCTTCAATCTATTCCTTGGTCGACCATGGCTCCACAACATCCGAAGAGTATTTTTTTCTCTTCATCAAAAACTGAAGTTCTTCGCCAAGGGTCAGTTACCACCATTTTTGGGGATGATGACAATACAGATAATGCCAGCACTAGCAATCCAGTATTTTAAATCCAGTATGTGATGAATGATATGATCCTCACTAGTTTCAAAATTGATCCACTTCCCCTTGCAACAGTATATAATTTCAAAGACCGAGTCTGTCCATAAACACGACCCTCATGGCAACATCATTGTGATTTATATGTTCAAGAACATGCATTTAATGCCCGAAATAGGGCTAGGATGATGCCAAGAGGGGATCCTTGATCCCATACTCCTAAAGATGGCCTTTCCCCCATGTGTCCTGGGTTACCAATTGTAGAGGGGGCTTGAAGATAATCCTGAGATTAGAGATAATCCCCCCATTTACAACAGTGTTTGGGATTAAGACAACTTAGCGTGGTAACTCAGCGTGGCAGCCTAGAGGGATCTTCCAGTGAAGAAGCTGACCGAGAGAGCTCGTCCTTTAGTCCTGTTGATTAATTTAGTCTTTTTGTATCTTGTGTTTATATCGACTATGAGCTATAACGGTTGTAAAGATGTAATGAGTATAATGATTGTTTGTGAGGTCGAACGATACTCGTGAGAGACTAGGCTTGGAAGGGTCCGAGAGAGCTTTCATGCTCTATCGAATGACCTCACCGTGGGAACTTTACAGTTACTTGGTTTGGAGGATTGAGAAGTGAGGCACCGTTGGGACTTGTCCTGACCCTTACCATGGAATCTCGACTGGAGTAGCTTTGAGTTCCATCGGGAGTTGAGTTGTGAACCAAAAACCATCTACTTAATGTCACATCCACTTTATTTGATGCCACTAACTAGCTAGGCAATGTCAGATCTGCACTTGAGTAAACCACCATGGTATTTAGGGCTGTCAGACAGTGGGTGAGCCACCTCTGTGACGATAGCCCCCTAACACACAGTGATTAGGCAAAAGGCATGTCTTGGCATTTAATGCTTATGATGTGGAGATAACTAGTGCATCAAGTATTTAATGTTTGTGACATAAAGTATGAGGGATGTCTTTCACAAGCATTAATGACCGAGTTGCCTCGAGGGTAAGATTATGTTCTTATTCGAGAGTTCAAAAGTTATTACTAGAGAGATTTATTAAGAGCTAGAGGATTTAATCACCCACCATTGTCATTTATTACAAAGCTTTAATATTTGACAGAGATCATTGAGGGTGGTGAGGGTTATTGGGCTTCCTACCAAGGTGTATCTAGGGTGCTTACTTCTCTCTCCCTCCAAATGAATTACTTATGAGTTCATTATTATCTTATTGAGTTATACACGAGATATTTCATGAGTTTTAACTGAGTTTACTTCACTAAATTGTTCTTGTGTGTCCCGAAGTTAATCAATAGTGTTGTTGTTTAACTTATCATTACTGTACTCAAAAGTGGTTATGACTCTATCTAATCTAAACTACCCTCTTACACCAACTTCACATGAGGAACTCAAATTTCCCCAACAACCATGATTGAAAAGAATCTTAGAAGATGAAAAGACTATTTCAATAGACTCTTTTAATGGAAGATTTATCAAGGAAGGTGAAACTTCCCCTTTTATAGCTTCCCCGAATCGTGGTATGACCATTTTGACAAGAAGATTAAAGCGGGGCTACAAATCTTCTTTCAAAATATTAACTCTTGGTATGAAGATTGCAAACATGAAGTGGAACCTCTCGTTGAGAAAGTCAGAACTGTTATTGAGGATTATGAGGAAAGTAATTTTGAAGACTCATTCAACCTGTAGGTAGTGGGGATAAGACTCTGTATGATCTGCTCAGACGCTGTTCCATCGGACCTGTCCACTCGAATCAAAGTTATTGATGTACCTATCCTCAACTGGAATGCCATACCAGTCGAACCTACTCAGATTTCAACCTAACCTCGCTGTTTATCCAATCCAAGTCTCTTCCCCTGATGTTGTGTTTCCTTTTGATGTTGTGTTTCCTTTTTCTAATATCAGTATAATTGAGACCTCTTTTGATGAGGTTCTCAATGATGTTTTCTTGAAAAAGAAATAAATTAGGATTTTGAGTAAATTATTGTGACTTACATTAATTGTTTTGATTCTAATAAAACCTTTGATGATGATGATTTTACAAATTAATAATTCGTAACAGATCTTAATAAGGAGATAACAAAAAACATAACCGTGTTCAAATTAATGATAATGAAATCATTGTTAGTAATCTCACTTTTAGTATCCGTCAGACCAAGATTAGGATAGGGTTCACCCTTAACGAGCATGATCGTGCGAAATTTAAAGAACTGCTGAGAGAATTTATGGACGTCTTCACATGGTCCTACGATGACATGCCCGGCATTTACTCAAAAATAGCTCATCATAGATCCCGACGTTCCCATAATGTAAGCCAGTTAAATAGAAGTTAAGGAAACTCTATACTGAATGGTCACTCAAAGTCAAAGAAGAAGTGGCCTAACAATTGAACATGGATTTTATTTGCATAGTCAAATACCCACTATGGCTTGCTAATATCATCCCCACGACAAAGTCGATAGGAAAAGTCAACATATGCATCGACTATCGGGATTTAAATAAAGCATCCCCAAAAGATGATTAACCACTACCCAGCATATACATGATCTTGGATAACACGATTAGTCACTCCCTCAAGTCATCTATCATTGGATTCTCCAGATATAACCCGATTAAGATTCACCCTGACGATCAAAAGAAAACTTCCTTCATCAGCCCACGGGGAACTTTTTCTATACTGTCATGTGATTCAGAATCAAGAACACCGGAGCTACCTACCAATAGGCTTACACAACCATCATACACGACCCTATTCAGAAGTAAGTCTAAGTCTACATAGAAAACATAATTATTAACTCTAAAATATGGGAAGGTCGTATTCCTGCCCTCTGAAAGTTCATCGAGCGACTGCAGTAATACCAGAAGCACCTAAATCCATAGAAGTGAATTTTTGATATCACAAAAGGAAATATTTTGGATTCATTGTCAGTGAAAAAGGAATCAAAGCAGACCCTACTAAACTGAAAGCCATACTTGAGATGCCACAACCAAGGACGGAGAAGGAAGTCTGGGCATTCTTGGGTAAACTATAGTACATCAGTCGATTCGTTATCCAACTGACTTCTATTTTTGAATTCATTTTCAAACTTCTCCAAAAAGACTCTACAAAAGTCTGGAATGAGGCCAGCTAAGAAGATTTTTGACTGAAATAAATGATACCTCACCTGACTTTCGGTGCTAATGCCTCCACAGTCAGGTCTCCTCCTCCTCCTATATTCAATCATAATAGATACTGTAGTAGGGGATTTGTTCGCCCAATAAATTGAATATACCTATAAGGAAAGATCCATTTATTATGCCAATTGGAAGTTGGTCTGGTACGAAGTCAACTACTCTGATTTTGGAAAAAGCATGTTTTTCCCTTGTCTGGGTCATGTAGAAGTTACGACACTACATGATTACTGTCCCCATCAACCCAGTATCCCAAATGGATCCTATCAACACTTACCAGGGAAACTCGTTCTGTCCATCCCAGCGTCCCGTTGGTTGATGTTATTATTCAACTTCCATATTGTGTACGTCGTAGAGAAAGCCATGAAAGGGTGAGACATATCTTACTACCTTGCTGATTACCCCATGGAAGGGACTGATGTTTGGGTCTGTGAATTACGAGATAAATATATTCTCTACACCTCTAAGGATGACCTTACATGGAAAATGTTCTTTAATAGAGATGCTAACAAGAGAGGATACGACATTGGGATACTCTTGATCGCGTCTAATGAATCTCACACCCCTATTGCCATCAAACTAGACTTTCCTTGTACTAAAGACATAACTGAGTATAAGGAAAGCACTGCAGGCCTCAAGATCACCCTTAAAAAATGAATCCAACACCTGGACGTCTACGGAGACTCTTCCCTCATCATCGGCCAAATCCTTAGATAATGGAAAGTCAAATACGAGAAGCTCCTACCCTTCCACACCCACCTAGAAAAGTTAGCCTCAAATTTCAAAGATGTCACCTTCCACTACCTGCCTCACGCAAAGAACAACCTAGAAGATGACCTTATTACCCTAACCTCCATGATCGACATGCCTGAGGGAATAACAATGACCCCTTTCTTGATTTAGTAATAAGATATGCCCACCACTGCTACGACATTGAACGCGTCACTGAGGAAGATTTTAATATGGACGAGTTATAGTATATGACATTTGGAACCTCCTCAAACATGGTAGGTATCCCCAAGGCACCGATAACAAATACCGTATAACCCTTCACAAACTTGCTATCCAGTATATCATCTATGACAAATCGTTGTTCAAGAGAAACTTCGACGGAACCCATTTGCACTGCATAGAAGGGACTCATGTTGAAAAAATCATGCAAAATATCCATAAGGGGAATGCATGTTCCACATGAACGATTGTATGATTATTAAGATGATCATCAGTCAAGGGTACTATTAGACCACCGTGGTTTAGGATTGCACTGACTATGTTTGAAGATGTCTAAAAGTCCAATAGTTTGCCAACCTCCAACACTTACCTCCTTGAGAACAATACAAAATGACATCTCCCCGTCCTTTCTCCACCTGAGGCATTGACATCATAGGGAAGGTTACACCTAAAGCTTCAAACGGTCTCGAATTCATCCTAATCTCCATTGATTACTTCACCAAATAGGTCAAAGCTGAGTTAGATGCAGTGCTGAATGCCAAGAAAGTGTCCAACTTCATTAAAAAGAACATCATATGTTGATACGGTGTTCCCCATGAGTTACTATCAGATAATGTACTCCACTTCGAAGCTGAGGAGACATAACTAGTCGACAAGTACGTGATTCAAAAACACAAATATTCTCCTTACTGACCCCAAACCAATGGTGCTATCAAAGCTGCTAATAAAAGCCTTAAAACCATAATCAGAATGATGACTGAGAGTTGGAAAGATTGGGTTGACCAGATCCCTTACGCCCCCTGGGGCTACCGCACTTCAATAAGAATGCCAACTTGGGCTACCCTTTAATCTCCAGTGTACGACATGGAAGTTGTCCTACTCGTTAAGCTAGAAATGCATTCCTTCTGCATCATACTCAAGAGCAAAGTTAGTAAGGAAAATTGGCATCAAAGTCACTTTGACAAACTATCACTCTTAGATGAAAAGAGACTTAAGGATTTATACCATATACAGGGGTATCATCTTCGGATAGCGCAATCGTTCAATTATATAGTTAATGATAGCGATGTCCAGGAAGGAGACCTTTCCCTCAAAATGATCGTAGAACCCATTTGTGACCCCAGACGGAAATTCAAACCAAAATGGAGCGGACCATACATTGTGAAGAAAATTATGTTAGGCAACACGCTATGCTCACATACCACGACGCAGAGGAGAGGGTGAATGCAGTTAACCTAGACCATCTCAAGAAATTTTACCCTTAATCTGGATGTTCTACGATTCTTTTCTTCCCCTCTTCTATTATAAACAAATTCTTTATTTCCCCTACCCAAAACTACGTGCGACCTGATCCTCTCAAAAATATTATCTTTTCCAAATGAGGCTTATGAATATTTTTATAACTCCTAGAGGTATGCAGGCAACCCATACTCTAACCTCCAAGAACGGTGGTCCGTCTTATCATTTACATGAACCAAAGGATTATGTATGCCTTAGGGATTAGTATAAATAAGTCAAATGCAAAACTCAATAATAGGTACAACAAAATAGGATCAAAATCATTTTTTATTTCTAATTAAGGAATGCAATGCTATTACACGAAGTATCAGTGAACGGAGTGAAACAAAACACCCCTTTTCACTGACTAAACCATCCTTAAGAAATCCTAAACAAGTCTACACAAAAATTATTCCAAACCCTAAAAATACAAAACACCCACAATTACCCTAGATGCATAAAACATAACCAAGCTTCACAAGACATTGCCTTTAACTACCCGACAACCCCTTTTCATCATCATTTTAGGCCCCCCGAGGTCCCCAAGTCTCGTACTCCTAGTTAACAATATGTATGTGCTCCATAAAATGGTACTCCCTGACAAGACTGGACAGAACCACCGCACCTTCCTCCATCGTGTCGAAGTCAACAAACAACATTTTATTGGTTTATTCTGCCATGTTATTCTCTACTACCCACTTCCACAGACACTTCAAGTAGCCCCTATACATATGATAGGACCCTCTTATAGATTATGATAGATGGGTAGACACTTAACGATGCTGCCAAAAGGAGCCCAGCATTATCCGCAATGATTCAATTAGGTCTTCCACTGGGAAAAAGTTCGTTATGCAAGGGGGCACAATTTGTTCCCACCCAACTTGGCACAAAAGTCTCCAGGGGACATAGAAGGAAGTCTAGTGAAGGACAATCAACCACACATACTGATACTCTCCAAGATACAAAACATGATGTAAGTTTCCCCACCATGGCACTAACCAACGAAGATACCAATCTCTATTTTCCATAAACGATTTAACCTAGATCTATACCGATTGGTCAAAATTGAAGAAATGCTAGATAAAGAAATTAGGAACACCCACCAAGGGATACTCAGGATGGGCCACTAGACGAAACCTCAATATAAGACACATGAATAGCATTATTGGGATCCCCCTCAAAAAGTCAAAATGACCCTCCCTCCAAGCATCCAGACCGTTTAGGATCTCATCCAGAACCACTGCCATAGGATTATGGCAATAAGCCATCCATGCCGTAATCATAGCTACTCGAGGATCTGTCGTTAAGTCCTCTATCACCAGTAAAAGCCTCGTAGTAAGGCCCAAGGCAACATGTCCAGCAAAGTCAATATCCTCAAAACCCCTCAGGAACACTAACTACATAATTGCCTGAAGAGAAATAATCCTTTCAGTAACTAGTGATTGAGCCATCGAAGGTGAAATATGGAGCAACTCCGTTAGAAATGCCAAGAGAGAACGGGAAAAATTGGGCATAGCTAACGCCACACTTGGGATGACCCCAGACATTGCTGAAAATTCTTCACAGGTAGGAAAGACCTCGTCTAAGTCAAAAGGGAAGATTTGGTCCTCAGGGTACTGGAACAGTACTGATGCTACTAACACGTTCTAGTCTTTGGCCCGATCATGCCATAAAGAAACCCAACGCAAGTTGAAAGTATCATAGTCCACATTGTATAAGCACATGGCCTCCAGACCATCAAGGTAAGAGAAAAATTCTTCATACATGGTACGAACCATTTAAGAATAAGAAATGAGAAATAAGAAGAGAAATGTGGGTATTAGTGGAGAAAGCACATCCCATACCCCTCCTTTTATACTCAAAATCCTTGGCAAAAAAATTTATGTCACCAAATTAATTCTCAGCCCTACAGGATTACATTGAGGTGTATGAATGTGCAATCAAAGCCTAGGGATGACTTGACTTGACCCCCATGCTGATAGGCAGATCAATGGGTATGCTGATCGGCACCCCTTTATTTTGGAAAATTCCATCTTTCCACTTTTACCAAAATCAATTTCTAGAAAAAAAATCTTAATTTGGAAAATTATCCCGAGGTCATTCCTTCTCAAATACTCATGTTTTCCCTCAAAAAATCATTTTTATTCTCAAAATAAATTCTTGCTCAAAAATATTTTCCTTGAGTTAAATACATTTACTCCTTTTTTTTTATAAAATAATAATAATAAACATTTTCCCTTTAATTATTATTTCCATAATTATCTGTACCTTTGCGTAAAATAAACAATCTCAGTAAAAAATTAAAAGAGCATATAGGATAAGTCACTAAATCAAGAAAAATACCAAAAAGAAAATATATATTTTTCATATATATTTTTTGCTTCACTTGATTACTTTTTGTAAATAGAGAAGAAAAACAAAAAAGTAAAAAGGGGACTTCTCCCAAATGCTCAACTTTCCCTCTCAAGCCATGAACCTCTGCAGCGGATGCTCTTTCCCCGACGATGAGCTTTGGATCCTCCACTCCCAAATCCCGATCTCTCATCTGAGGTGGCAGCTAGTAGAAAGAAGGAAGGAGCCAACTTATTGATATAATCAGACTAATTGGCCATCCAACCCTTGATATCCCTATGCGAGGTAGTCAGCACTTGAGTATACTACAATCAAAGGAGCAAAAACAAAAGACAAAGAAGCAATAACCAAAGACAAATCAGTCAGTAAAAAAGCAAAGAATCAATAAGAAAAGACAAATCAGTTAGTTAAAAAGCAAAGGAGAATCAACTTAAAAGAGAAAGATAAAGGATATACCTCAGGTCAGAGGGCCTCCTCTAAAAGCCCCATCAACCTAGACACCGACGCATGAGGACGGTGCGACACCCTCAGTGAGCCCCCACTGCTCATTCAAAAATTATAGGATGGGGGAGTAGCCTGAATGATCAACTCCTCCTCTGTCGTCGTCGCCACTGACGTTGCACCACTTATGCTGGGGGATGATCCCACCGATGTTCTAGTACCCATACCCAAAATCATGGAGGGTGGAGTAATGTTCTACGCTTCATAGATATAGGAGGACATCAACCAAATCATCACAAAATCTAGATAATCATAACTCGCCACCATATCTATATAGAGCATGTAGGGCTCGTCGATCATTGCTGCAGCCCGGGCATCATCTGACATCTCTTTCACCAGCCTCATGTATATAGGGGATGTCGACGGTGGGACCAACACCTCCTCTCCACTATTTTCCTCATCACCCTCTCTACTAGGTACTAGACGTTCCCAAACTCATGTGCTATCATCCACTGCATCTGCGCGTGTAGGCTCGTCACCCCCGTATCTCGTAGAGTCACCCCCATTGGTATAAGGTCACCTAAAATCCCTAACAGAGAATTAGTATCCACCCAATAAATGAAGATTACAAGAAAGAACTCAAAAAAGACAAAAAATAACCTAGTTTCTCATTAGGACATTTACGATCCGCTGCGCATTCGCTAAAGATAAAGACTAGTTCGACCACCGATTGGACTTCCGCCATCGAAACATCTGGGAAAGGTCCCCCAAGTCCTCATCCTTCAGGGCCATTAACCCCGCATTGTTGCCAATCACCTAATAGAACCACGTTTAAAAAAGACAGGAATCGACAAAGAAGGGACAAAAAAAGAATGCGAGGAAATGCATAAAAAGGAAGATAATTCTAAAATTACCGACATAATTTCATGTCTCCCGTAAAATTCCGTTGTTAGCACTGGCTAAAAACATCCAAAGAAGAATAAAGGTACAAGAAGGTAAAGCTCCCTCAATCATACAATTGGACGTTAAAAATCATCGTCAAATACAACAAGAACCAAAGATGGACGACATCACCGCTCGTCGCCACCAAAAAGGCTCCTAGAAAAAGTAAAATACAGAAGGGTTGTCTGTCTCACCTCCCACCCATCGATCACATAAACCCTCCTCCTCAGGAGCATCTCCCTCAAAGAAGAAATGCGGATAAGGAACCCCCGATACATTATTACCTAACATTAATAGTCGTCGAGATCCGTTAGGCCCTCAGTCCATAGCACGTACTCCCGAATCTCGTCTTTCGACATAAAAGTATACTCATCCACTATCATGTTATAAAAGACAACATATATCACAATTCTCTGACTATCACTAGTTTTCTTAGCATGAATAAATCACGAGATATATCGTTTCACTCGATAAAAAGCCAATATACACTGAATCACATCAATAAAAAATCCTACTCACCGAGATCAAATATAACCATACAAATATATTTCTATAAGTCTATCATGCAACACATTATAACATATATACACGTATATATAGGCTAGACCCTCTTTTAGGTGATACCTAGCAAAATAAATCATACTTTGGGACAACGAACCCAAAGTCCTACTATCGCAGTCTACTCTTGCTCAAATAATTATTAACCAGTCGATACTCAAAAAATAGTCTACTCATTTCTCTTAATTCTCGAAAGTATTCAACTAACATGTAATTCAACCATCCCCATATTTTACACCCCCTCTCTTTCGTAGGAGACACCAAAAGGTCCCGCTACTCCAACGGTAATTAATCATAAATATACCCAATAAGGTTATTACGACCAATGCCCCCACTAAATCCGACTCACTCACGAATTATAATGCTAATAATCTTACATCGTGACCCCCATGTCATTAAAATCTACCTTGTTCTCATAAGATAATAAGGAAAATTTACCTCTAAGTGCTAGCTGCATCGTCTAGTCGATGGGCTCCTGATCGTAATCCTCGTGTCCAAATAAACCCATGACCTGCTGTCATGGTTGTACATCCAGAACCTCATTCTGTGGTTTCCCCCTTCCTTGCTTAGGGAAGTCTCTCTTCCTATGGCCTCTCTCTCTACACACGAAACATATCGCAGGAAATCATCCCTACCACGGCTCCTTTCCTTACTATCCTCCTTTGCTATTCCCTCGGACCTGATGGGAAGTACTGCTTATGTTGCCGAGGGCCCTGCTGACCCAACCTAAATCCAACACTCTCGAATCGATAACCCCCGAACCAAAACCCCATGGCATGGTTCACTTGCTGGAGATCCCACTCCTACTATTATTGTGGACCACGGGAACCGTTCCCATCTGCCTCTCCGGTCTGACTAGACTCACTCACTCTGTTGCTATACTTCATATAGAATCGCTGATTCTGGCAATAAAGTAATACTGCATTAACAACATCCGCGTATGTCTCCAATGCTTGATTACCCAACAAGTGTTGTCAGATCTTCGAGATAAGTCCGCCTATGAACTTACGGATTCTCTTATCTTCAGTGTTTACCTCATCTTTCACCAAAATTTCTAAATAAGTAAATTCTTCCTCTTATTCATCCACGATTATATCTCCTTCAGACATATTAAGAAACTACTTTTTGCATATCTTTATGAATAACGAATAGAAAATACTTGCGATCAAACAACACCCAAAACTCCCTTATGCTCATCACATCTCTCTCCTCTTCAATGGTCATAGACTCCCATCACTGCAAAGATACGCCCACTAGATTGAATGTTGATAAGAACTATTTCTGAGTGTCACTGCACTCCGTCATATGCAGGTGTCACTATATTTCCTTCTTTCACTGACTTGCCATAACTACATCTGAAGCACCGTGAAACTTTGGAGGGTGACCCTTATAAAATTCTTACCTTACCCTCTACCAATTGGACGTGCCCGGGTGGGCCTGATCGTCAAGTGACACTAACGGGCATGGCTGATTATACATAACATGTTGTGTCATTATGGTCATCATCACATTAACTTCCTGTGCCATGATCTCGACCGCCTGTGCAATCGTCATCATCCCTAGTGTTGATTTTGGATGTGGAACCACTGGCTCCTAACGAGCCTCTCACCTTATCTCTCTCTACCGTACTAGCCTGATGTCCTTTCTTAGGTGGCATCAAAAAATTTAAAAATGAGTTTTATGAGTTCATAGTTCATACATCTATAATAACAGAAGAACATAAATACGCATAAGTAAAATAATACAATAATTCTATCATAAGGCTCTACATCAAAGGATGCTAAGCTAAATTGTTAAAATTCGTACGGATCCTATGGACACTAGAACCTAATGCTTTGATACCATCTATGACACTCCATCTAATTAAATACCGAGTTATCAGTCCTTCATCTAATTATAGTAAGAATCTAATCTAGTTCATTCTTAGCATCACCGTCGAAAACATTTTAAAATTTAACTAACCACCTAGAATTCAAAAACTTGATGCCAAATTTTATCTTTTTATTAAACAATAAAAACAAGTGAAATAATCACAATAACCAAATCATCCATTCATTAAATAATCTGAACTAAACATCTTATAAATAACTGAAATAAAATGGTACCGAATAAATTATCGGTTCTCAAATATAAAATCCAACTAACCATCTACTGAAATCAAACTAGGTCCATAAATAAAAATTCTAATAAAGTGAATAAAATAAATAATTGAAGGGGCGACATTCCCAACTGAAATAACTAAACAACATACAACTCTAGGAATGAAGTAATCGAAATGTCTAAGTCAAAATCCTGCAAGCATCCACATGTGCTGCAGCTACACAGCCCTGGAACTGATCATCGAACTAAGCATCCTAGTGGATGGACACCTAAAAGGTTTTGGAAAAAGTTTTGGAAGTATGGGTTAAAAATCAAGTATAATCATTTGAAAACATTTATCAAGTATTTAAATTACAGTTTAACAGAACAATTATTGGACACACACGTTAGGATGCGTACACTCGCTTGAGTTCCTCACGTCTCATCTATAGTGGGCACTTAACGTAGTCAAGCTACCCAATCTAACTAGGTCTCAAGAATCTAACTAACCATAAACCAGTATAGCTCACCCGTATCGCCTATTAATTGAGGTGAAAATCGAGCGTTCGTGTAAATACGCTAGTCGTTGTTATCGGCTTCCGACCACAATACAAAAAAAAAATCCTAAACTTTAACTACACTCTTATGGAGTATAGCGGCGAGTCTGGGTATCGAATCCTCACGGAAATAGGGCGAGTGAACGTGAAGACAAAGGTAAGACTATTAACCCTAACTTGACTCTAAAAAGAAGGAAAATGTGATTTGGATTGTGAAACAACTACAACTAGATGCAATTTTGAAAATGATTAATTAATGAGATTAAGAATAAATGAAATGCAATTACTCTAACGAATAACTAATAACGAATTGACTAAACTTTAACTATGAAATGAGAAAGATAGGTCGGGTTACAATCCCCCAAACCCTAGTAATTTACTTCATAGGATACTAGATTCGGAATTAAAACTTTAGATGAGCCCGGTCTTTAATACTCCCAAGTATTACATATATGAGGGATCGTAGCCCGCACAGTATGTAAGCAAAGGACAGATTAAGACACGGTCTTCAACACTCCTAAGTATTACATATATGTGGGATCATAGCCCGCACAGTTTGTAAGCAAAGTATGAATCAAAGCACTATCACATTAACTACGATACAACTCACCTAAGATTTTAATTCAAAATTCTATTTCCACTATCATGAATTACATCGGGTGGGGTTCATGCATCCCAACCGTTAAAAATCTAGCCTAACATGGTGAAATTAGTGAAAACTACGATATCTACGTTACATGAACTCATAATTTCTTGGAAAGAGAGATGAAACATGAGAAATAATAATAAAAGTGCTGGAAATAAAAGTTACCAAGATTTAAGAACAAGAACATGCAAGAGGAAATCAAAAGCTGAAGAAAAACTAGAAAAGCTCTTGAATTAAAGGTGTAAAATATGTAAATTCTTCTTCTAGATGTTCCTACTTGTTATGGAGATTTTACATGAATGAAATCTGAATAAAAAGAGTCCTGATCACTAAATATATAGGCTAGAGGTCGTTTTAAAAGAGTCCCCAAAATATAAAACTCTTTTGGCTAAAAGATAAGCACAAAATAGAAATCCCGTATCTGACAATTTGTCACACTTAGAAAGCGTGACTAATTTTGTAATAGCTCTGAGCGTGACTAAATGGGAGGATCGGTTCATTTTTCAATCTCTTCGGTTTGGCTCGTCCTTAACAGTTTTTTCTTGGATTTCTTTCTCAACTTCAAATGGGCATAACTGCTTCACCGTAGCTCGGATTGGGGTACCATTTTTTCCAGTGTTCTTAGAATTTAGATCTCTTCAACTTTATAATTTTCCTCACCTTCGGAATATGAATGCTAAATTATGAAAATTCCATTGAACTCCCCATTTATTAATTTCTTTCACTGTTTTGCGTTGTCTTTCGCACTAATTTGCATGAAATACTTGTAAAACATATAAGAGATACAAAAAATACGAAATAATTCCCCAAAATGGTTAGTAGCATTAATATGAGATAAATACAAGCTATTTACAATGCACGGGATCATAAAATACCGAAATTAAGGGGATAAATGTGAAGAATTTATGCCTAATCGAACCCCCCTAACTTAGAACTTTGCGCGTCCTGAGCAATGTAAAAGAAAAAGAGTTTGAGTTAAGGACCTTTCAAAAACTTTATTAGGATATAATACCATTTTTATGGGCAAGAGATTGCATTTTGTAAATGCAACAAGCCTTCAAACCCCTAGGTTAACCTAGTAGGACGAGTGGTGTCTCGTGAGGGTTTGCAATGAATATACCGACAAATTTGTTATTGACTGAAAGAAAAATCAAAATACTTAAAAATTGTACAATTTAAACTCCCAAAAAATGGTCACCTTAAAATTATATTCACAAGTCTCAAGTCATAGTGTGTGTGTGCAAAGCCAAAAATCAAATCGCTAATTTCCACCGATTGATCATTGCGTTACTTTTCGAAAATTCACTTTGATTTCAAAATCTCACCGAATACTCTCACAAATGAATCACTCGAAAGTGTGGTTATTCTCTTGGTATGCATGATTTAAGGAGTAAATGTAATGGAACACAAGTTCATGCACACAATTATGAAAGATGAAATTATTTAGTGAAATGATCTCTTCATCGGATTACGGTAATGGGAAAATGGGAAACATCGCCTCAAATTCACACCATTAATCTCTTTTATTATCTTTTTGTATTTTAGCTCTCCACGCGGTAACAAATTTTGCAATTTGGACTCAGTTGGGACTTTCTTGGGTTTAAAGTGTAATGGGTACAAGGAAACAGATTTGGGAAATTAGGAATTGGAAACTATTCTTAAGACGCCCATTAGTGCTTTTTCGGGCTTTTGCTCATCTTTTCTGATTTTTCTAATTTTTTTTCTTCTGTTTTTACGCTTTTTTATGCTATTTTTGTTGCGCATTTCTATTATTTTCTTGCCCCTTTTTATGCATTTTTCGGAATTAATTTATGGGATTATCAACTTTCACAATTTCGGCCCAATTGGGTTTTTTTCGGTTGTTAAACGAAAGGAAAATAACTTATTCTACTAAAATTTGGGTTACAAAAGGGATAATTTTTCACAACTTTTTTTGGTCAATATTTTTGGATAAACAAATGAGGGCCTACTTCGTTGTCCAAATGCGAGTTGTTTTACCTTATGCATCTCGAGAGTAATTTAAGTTTAGAGACATCTCAGCGCGCTTTCTAAGGCAACATCACTCACATTTCCCTTAACCGATCAAAGCAAATAATTGAAATCTTCAACGACTTATTATAAACGCTAAAATGAAGTTGAGTTAATCATTAACTCAGATTGATTTAAAAACTCACAAAAATCGATAGGCTCGAAATCTCACCGGGTTAGTTAATCTCCACACTTATTCATAAAGTCGTCAATTTTCTTTCAATTTTCATCTTTGGTCAATTTCGGCTTAGTGCATTTGATTTTTACAACTTGAGACAAAATATTTGTGACATTTTTAAAGATTTTAAATTCCATTTTTTATTTATTTTGAAGAAAAATATTTTTGGGTTTTCAAAAATTTTCAATTTTTTTTGGCATTTTAAAGATTTGTGAAGTTTTATAAAGATGCACGTGTCACCCCCCCCCCCCCCAACTTAGAATTTTGCATTGTCCTCAATCAAAAGGACTAAAATCTAAAGAAGAAAAAGAATAAATGCGACAAATAGAACAAACAAATTATCAAAAAGCACCAAGACACTATATGACACTCATACATGACTAAAAAATCACCCCATATGCGTCGGGGGTGCGACGACCTCTCATCTCTCTATATAAACTCACCCGACCCCTTGAGCGGGGAATGTTGATCTTCTTGTCTCGCTTTTCTTCCTCACATCGTAATCCAAAAGTCGAAACAATTGGGAGTCGACCCAATAGAAAAACTGAACACCTCGAGGCATATGATGAATGAGGTGAGTGAAGTCAATGAGGTGCTCAATCACCTTATGGCACAAATGGGCCAACTTGGAGAGAATCTTAAAGTGAATTTTGGAATGGCCTAGATTGTCCCTAAACTTGATAATGCAAAAAAGCTCTAAATCGGATGATACTCTAACCATAGCCTTGATTGCAACCAAGAACTCCAGTGGCATGGGTGGATGGTCACAAATAAGTAAATCATCCATCCTATCTTTCCATGCACTCTCTTCTAAGTGACAAAATGAGTCCAATAGAGATTGGACTTCAATAGTGAAGCTCTCATCCACCGGCCTGAATTCGTCCTCAAAGTCCTCTAGGCTCATATCTCCTAACGCTCTTTCTTGCTCATTATCCGAATACTCTCTCTCACTCTCCTCCGAAGGCTTATGTGATGTGGAGGGATAGTTACTATGAATGAATTCATCTATTATATCTTTCCATTCGCTCTGATCCAGCATCTCCCTCGTGAAACTCATCATTTTTTTGAATTTTTGAATTTTTTTAATGGTCAAAGTTTTAGATTAACTCGATCTATACCTAAGTCTACCTAACTCCTCGGTAACGTCGCCATTTTGATCGAGGTGGAAACCGAGCATTCGTGTAAATACGCTAGTCGTTGTTATCGACTTCCGACCACAATACAAAAAAACCCTAGACTTTAACTACACTCTTATGGAGTATAGCGACGAGTCTGGGCATCGAATTCTCAGGGAACTTGGACAAGTGAACGTAACGACAAAGGTAAGACTATTAATCCTAACTTGACTCTAAAAAGAAGGAAAATGTGATTTAGATTATGAAACAACTACAATTAGATGGAATTTTAAAAATGATTAATTAATGAGATTATGAATAAATAAAATGCAATTACTCCAACTAATAACTAATAACGAATTGACTAAACTTTAAATACGAAATGAGAAAGATAGGTCGGGATATAATCCGCCACACCCTAGTAATTCACTTCGTAGGATACCATATTCGGAATTAAAACTTTAGATGAACCCGATCTTTAATACTCCTAAGTATTACATAAATGAGGGATCGTAGCCCGCACAGTATGTAAGCAAATGACGAATTAAGACACGGTCTTCAACACTCCTAAGTATTATATATATGAGGGATCATAGCTCGCACAGTATGTAAGCAAAGGATGAATCAAAGCAGTATCGCATAAACTACGATACAACTCACCTAAGATTTTAATTCAAAATTCTATTTCCAATATCATAAATTACATCGGGTGGGGTTCATGCATCCCAACCCTTAAAAATCTATCCAAACATGGTGAATTACATCGGGTGCATGAACTCATAATTGCTTGTAAAGAGTGATGAAACATGAGAAATAATAACAAAAGTGCTGAAAATAAAAGTTACTAAGATTGAAGAACAAGAACATGCAAGAGGAAATCAAAGGTTGAAGAAAAAATGGAAAACCTCTTGAATTAAAGGTGCAAAATATGTAAATTGTTCTCCTAGACGTTCCTACTTGTTATGGAGCTTTTACATGAATGAAACCTGAATAGAAAGAGTCACAATGACTAAATATATAGGATAGAGGTCATTTTAAAAGAGTTCCCAAAACACAAAACTCTTTTGGCTAAATGATAAGCACAAAATAAATATCGCGCCCCGACTTAATTAAGTTAAAACCATCCTTTTAATTAGAGATAAATTGCCTTAAACAATGCTTTAATTTAAATCTCTAAGGAAAATAACATAAGATTTTTTTTTCCAAAGGTATGTGTAGATGAAAACATAACTTCCTTTACTTATAACTTATAAGTACTACATAACTTTACATAACTAAGATCCTTAGTTTAATAATTACACAAAAGGAATCTTGATATTCAAACCATACTAGATATCCGTCACTCCACCGTTTTAAGGTCCTAACTTATCAGTGAACTCCAAATGATAGGCATACCTGAAACATAACATTACAGGAGTGTAAGCAATATAAGCTTAGTGAATGACCATATACCACACCTATAACCAAATTGAATAACCATTTTTATTTTGTTCTAACGCTATAACCCAACAGGAATTGTGAAACTCTCGCAAGCCTGGACCCGCCATAGTCCAATTTATCCACCACAGTTATTGGGGACCACCACATCCCTTTATTAGGCCCGAGTACACAAACCTTTAAGTTGGATTAACAGGACCGCCACATCCTGTAGGACCCACCACATTCCTTAACATTAAATAACATCACTTAACATTTCAATCATATGCATATGTTTCCTAAATACAACACCACTCCCATAAGCATTTTAACACATGTATTGAACTACACATTTCCATATGAACATATAATCATCTATATTTCATAGGACATGTCACTCACCTTGGATTTTGTGCTAAGATTAATACCAAACTACTTCCTTGGTATGGTAGTATTATCTGCTTCCCCACCTAACAAGTCAACGTCATTAGTATCTGAATACATCAATTAACATTAAACCTAGTAATACATCACATCATTTGCTAAATAAGAAATAACTATGGAGAAAATAAATATGATACTTCACATTTCTATAACACCCAAGTAATTAGGGTTCTAACACAATTTATGGAATCAAATTACCAATTTGCTGGACAAAGTTATGCCCATTTTATTACAAACTTTTCCAAATCGTTTCTCAAGAAAAACAACAACACAACTTCAACTTCCTGGAATTGTCATAATATTTATAAAACATAACTTTGCATGATATTACACCCAATTTCAGTAAACATATTGAATAATATAAAATTAATGTTTCATAATTTTTAGGGCTCATTTTCTATGTCGAGCAAAACGTCAAACACTTGGTATGCATTCTTGCTCCTTTAGGGCAGATTTTAAACAAAACTTCAAACTATCACCAAGGGTTCATTACTTGGTATTTTTACACAATTTTCGAATATGTCATACGTGTATGAGTATATAGTTTACTCTCCAACTTGAATATCTCAATTCCAATAAGTATTCCATCATTTATGCCATTTTTAGCATAAATAGGTCAAAATAGAACATTAAGGCATAACTTAACATTTTTAGGCATACATAACCTTGACCTTGGGTATAATTCATGGAAACATATAATAAACATATTTTAGTAGAAATATACATCATAATCATGAATTGCTTGAATCAAAATGCTTTACAAAAAGATGATGTAAATTTAGGACTTTAAAGTATGCATTTACGATCCTAGCTCCAGTTCTAACTTATGTTCTTAACCCATCCATGTTCCAACACAATTCAACAATATGGGTATCATTAAAATATATATCCAAATAAAAAATAAAAATATGCCAAGTATAAAACTCATTCATGTGACCAACTTTAATAAAGATGTAATTACCTTACGAGGATTCCTCAATTTATAGAAAATTTCCAAAGATTTCTTCCTTAACTTTCTTCTCTTTGTCTCTCTTTAGGCAAAACTTGTTAATTCTTATGAGGAAGAATACACACCTCTCATTTATAATCAGAAATAGATTGTATGGTGGTCCAATAGTAATAAAGTGGTAGTGGTAACACGTGATTGGTTGGTTGAAAGGTCGAATTAGACAATTCCATTAATGACACATTTGTCCCACCTTGGTAAAATTACCATTACTCACTATCACGGGCCCCGATTTACTCCCTCTTTGTGTCTATGAGTAGATAACTTAAACATATACAACTTTTATATTTTGTGTTTTCCCAAAATCATAAAATTAATACGCCTAATTTGGGCTCGAACAGGAAAGTAGCAATTTATCGAAAATCTCAAACTTTCACATTTGGAGACCAAACATTGCCAATTTCGTATCAACACCCTAATTTACTTTTATAAACATAATCATGCATTAAAACAAAATTTATTATGCATTTAACAACATAACTAATCACATGTTCTAACATGGTATCCCCGATCATAAGCTCAATTAGCACCTAATGTAAACAACACATATATCACATGAGCATGCATCCCCTAAACATGATAATTAACTTGTTTAACACATATAACCAATTTATAACTTATAAATCCTAAGTTATAATTAATTATGTAATTAACCTTCCTAATCATGTTTTAGGGCCTTACAATAAAAATCCAGTATCTGGCAATTTGTCACATTTAGAAAGCGTGACCAATTTTGTAAGGGACTCTGAGTGTGACTAAATGGGCGGATCGGTTCGTTTTTCAATCTCTTCAGTTTGGCTCATCCTTAATAGTTTTTTCTTGGATTTCTTTCTCAACTTCAAATGGGCATAACTTCTTCACCTTAGCTCAGATTGGGGTACCGTTTTTTCTAGTGTTCTTGTAATTTAGAGATCTTCAACTTTCTAGTTTTTACCACCTCCGGAATATGGTTATAAAATTACTAAAATGCCCTTGAACTTCCCATTTCTTGCTTTCTTTCACTGTTTTGCATTCTCTTTCGCACTAATTTGTATGAAATACCTGTAAAACACATAAGAGATACACAAAATACTAAATACATGCCAAAAAGGGTTAGTATCATAAATGTGAGATAAATCCAAGCTATTTACAATGCACGGGATCATAAAAATATAAAAAATAAGGGGATAAATGTGAAAAATTTATGCCTAATCACCTATACAGTACGCTATAGTATACCCTTAATTATCGTTAAGCCTTTAGTTAAGTTTCTCTTTAACTTACCCCGTACCGCCCATATAGTACGCTACGTATCAACTAATAATTAACATTTATCTAACGTTATTATTATGATCCTCACGTTAAGTTCTCACACTTACTTTCCTTCAGATTTGCACTATCTATCTTTTCTACTATTTACACTTATGTAGATTAAGCATCATTTTAGATATACACTATCTCGTCTCCTTACTATCACACATAAGTAAGATTAAACATTGTTTAGATATACACTATCTAGTCTCCTTGCTATCATACATCAGTAAGATTAAACTATAAGAAAACTAGACTAAAACCAAGCTTTATGTAATAATTTTAGTTATTGATTTATTATTTTAATAAAATAAGTTATTTCTATTTGAATTAGAATCATGTATGGACATAATGTTTGCAGTATTTTATAAATTTTCAATGTCTTTTATTCTGCCTAGTAGGTGTTGTGGTGTGTAGAGTACGACTTATACACAAAATACCAGATCACCAGTTCTTGTGGAATATCAGTTTTATTATTCACAGTCTTAGTTGGAACTGTACACACCACCAGTAGGAATGTAGCACAATATGTTAGTAGGTCTATCTTGATTACAAGAAGCAGTATAGTTTCAACTTATTGTGCTAGTACACTTTTTGTGTATTGAACTGGACCAATTTGAGGTCATTGTTTTTATACTGATTTTATAAGACAATGTACATCTCATGATTATTAGGTTTACTTAAGGCTCTTAATCCAGATATGATTGATGGACACAAGCACTAGTAATTTATTACTTTGACTTATCAGATGAGATTCATTTTTGGGTCAATAATCTTGATAAATTGGGTAATGCTGATTAATTTATGGTGAAAGTATTTTATGCATGGAATCCATGTCTCGGTATAGAGACTGCTAATACCCCCTTAAGATACTTATAAGCTTTGTATGTATCATAACCTGCAGGTGGATTATACTAATCCGACACTACAACTAAGTTAAGTAGGACCACTCAAGGACTTAAAGAAGTTAATGAAATAAATTATCAACAACTTATTTTATTAACGGATATCTATAACCTTAATGTGAGGAGAATTAAAAAATTAATAATGAGGAGCTCGAAATAAAATTTTGAGTTAAGGAGTGGAGTTGCAATTATAATTATTAGTGGTATTAATTATAATTAAGGGACTGAGATTAGGATCTTGGAAGGATTAGGTTTTCTCAGGCCCATTATGATCCACATCCTTATCTCTCCTTAATGTCCCTAGTGTAGCCTATATATATATGCACTTAAGTATCATTCTTTATTAACCTATCCGTCACTCTTGGATACTCAAAAGACCTGAGTTCATACTTTTGATAAAGAGAGACAACGAAGAAGAAAGAGGAGGCACGAAGGCGGTCAAGAAACAGGAGCCCACCCTCTACTCGTGGTTATCCATATCGGGAATATAGTAGAAGATCGTGAGGTGAATCGAGCCATCACATATTATATTCGTGTTAAAATGATATCAAATCAAAGACATCTCGCAGGTAAATCGTAAATCTTACTCGTATGATTTCACGTATGTATAGTTTTTGTTTTGTAGTTTGATCTATACGCATTTTCAATAGACCCTTGGACTTTCGCTCCAACAATTGTTATCAGAGCCTGTCGATACCGCATATAGGTTGAACTCAGCCAAGTTGTCCAATTTAAACAATCGTATATGTGCATGGATGTTGGGTAAAATATAGATCTGTGTTAACTTTTGTTTTGCATCGATTTAACCGCACTATTATGGTCATGAATTTATGTTTTTGTTTTATGAGATTGGATCCCACGATGGTTTATTCACGGTTATTGTTTATGCCGGATTAATGTAATATTGATGTAGAATGTGAAGTCCTTCATGGAGGCATAGGACATCTGTAATTGTTACTATTTTTTATCGTAATTGTCAACGGAGGAGTGTGAAAGAAGATTTGTGATCAGAGGCAGTTTTTGGCACATCAATTAGTTTTGATAGTGTTAAACAATGTTAAATAAGATCGATGACCGGAGGAAATTTTTCCACTTGATCGGGAAAGTGGAACCCCGTGCCATCCCAGCGTAGTGGAAATATGAAGCATTGAGTTTAAGGATGACCGTTGAGTTCAAGGATGACTATTCAGACCTCCAATTTATGACATAGTTGTATCTCGACCATAGTAGTTTGGAATCCATAATCTCAATTTTCTTTTTTACGTTGATTTATGTCTCTATTATTCATGTTTTAATTGTTGGGTTGTTAATATGTATTAATGGTTCCCATAGAATTATGGGAAATAAGGAATTCCGACTCGAATTAAATCATGTAAATGCTAAATATGAATAATTCATAATTATTTTGAATTGTGGACATTAATATGTGTGGTTAGTGATATACCCAAAGTGTATCCTCGTACTTAGGGTCACTAACCTCGGCTTGCCTCACAACCGAGTTGACATGAAGCTTATAATAGCCATAAGAAAGGTCATCCTCCGCAATGTAGTCTCCTTATTGACAAACCTCAGCTGGCCAGCAACCGAGGTCATCAACGTCATGTGGTCTCGAACTACTGCCAATCTCATCCTCTGCTTCAGCTGACACTGCATCCGCCCCTCTACCTAACCTCAGCCAGTCTCCTAGGTCGAGGTCATATTGATGATTGACAGGACAAAGCATTATCGTACTTTCCCAACCTCGTACTCGTCTAGGACGAGGTTGTATCAGATGATGACACAAGTCCGAGCACACGCAAGCACTTGGAAGACTTGGAACACATGGGTAAGTCAGTTATAACCAAATCATTCCACTCACGTGAGGGATATTTGGTCATCATTCCTTACATGTGGCCCAGCCAGGTGTCCACCTATGATTGGTGTATTCAACCCACACATGCTCATAGCATGCTTGGGCGGTGTACTACACCCCCAAGCACTATAAATTCCTATCTTCTCTTACTTTGAAAAAGATCCAAAATTACAACCCTAGTAGAAACACTGTTTGTATACATAGTAGAAAGAGAAAGTGAGAGATTGTATCACATGCCATTAATGCCCTCATTTTAATGATTCTTATACACACACTCACAGTGGATGTAGGCCAGATTGGCTGAACCACTTATATACCATTATTCCACATCTTCTCGTCACCTCCTTCTACTAGATATATACTCTTGTGCTACCATTGTTATTGCTAGATTGAGCTCATCAACACCTCATCTGGTAGTGCTATTTTAGTATCATCATTTTGGCACCGTCTGTGGGAACGAGATGTTATATCTCTACCCTCTTGAAGCTTGGACTCATCGGAGACTCTGGTGGTGTAGCAGTCTTCCCCCATCGCGTGGAGATGTTTCACCATTAAAAGGGATCCTTAAAGGTATCAAGCTCTCTAGTGTTTTAATTTACAAGCTCTCTAGTGTTTTCATTTACAAGATCTCTAGTCTTTTTACATGGCACCAGAGTTACCACCTCCACCATCTGTTGTTGGAGGGCCTAGTTTCAACCAAGAACCACCCAGTCCGAAATGGCCGAGGTGGCATTAGCCTTGAAGTCCTTAGCAGCAATTCAACAAACGATGCAGGAGCAAATTTCCCAGCTAAGCCAGAACATAACAATGATACCACCTGGGGTCTCACCGGAGATGATAACTCCGATAGCTTATCAGCCACATCATGAGGCCGGGGGACCACCCTAGACACCGCGAAAGGACATACCTACTCCTCAACGAAGGAGGGATGTTTCTGACCCTAGGAATTTAAGCCTGGGGAGGTAAGGAAACCCTTGCCTTGAGGATAGGTACGATGACATTGGGGTAGAGGATGCTCGGACAGACTGTTGGCAGTCATATGAGATCTCAGACAACACAGTAAGACCTATTCAGCAAAGCAGAGGTCATCAGAGCCGAGGTCAATTTGAGAGATGAGATTGTGATGCACGCCAAAGAGGATAAACTTTTGATCTCCTAAGTAGAGGGACGGCCTTTGAAAGGCTCGCCCCAATTAATGATCTAAGGAGAGGCTGTCCAGATCAAGAAGTCTCGCTGGATCTAGAAGAGAAGGAGGTAAGTGTCGTCCCCATAATGGCCGAGCCCCACATAGCCGAGATTGTGATCAGGGGGAGGTCAATATCCGACATTGTACAGTAGCTGGGGAACCCTCAGTTTACCCTTTGGAGGTGTCTGGGGATAACCTCATCCAAGCAGATGTTGCTAAACCATTTAACGACTCTATTCAAAGGATGGAAAATAAAATTGGAGATCTCTTAAAAAACCGAGACCCGTTGCAGAGGGGGTATTCACAGGGCTCACCATTTGTGGCAAGGATTGTCAACTTCCCAACCCTTGCCAAATTTAAACCTCCAGTGGTGTCTCCTAAGAATGATTAGAGTACTAACCCCTCAGTCTGTAACTAAGATCTATTCCATCCCTGATGAGATGAGGTGCCGAGCTTTCTCAAGCACTCTGACCGGGGATGCGCATATCTGGTTCACTTCTCTTCGTAAAAATTCAATTGAGAGTTTTAAAGGTCTTGATGAACGGTTCATTCACAACTTTTATTTTGGGGTAAGAACTCAGGAGAAGACAACCCATCTGCTGTATGTCAAGTAGGGGAAGAATGAAAGCCTCAAAGATTACATCGTGAGGTTCAAGAAGGAAAAAAGTTAGAGGTAGAAGATTAAGAAGAGAGCATATCCATGACAGCTCTCATTAAGGTCCTGCAAAAGGGAAAACTCTTATTAAAACTAACCAGGATCCCCCTACGTCAATGGACGAGTTATTGGCAACAGTTGGAAAGGTCATGAACATAGAGGAAGCTATGGCTACAAAATATAAGGATGAACTCGGAGGAAAGTTTTAGAAGAAAAATAGAGACGGTAAGAAAAGATATGCAGACGATAAATTCTCAGACTACACTCCTCTAACTGTAAGTTGTGAACACATCCGTAATGAAATAAAGAATGATAGATCTTTGAAATGGATAGAGAGGCTGAAAGCTCCTCCACATAGGAGAAACAAGAACTTATGGTGCGAGTTCCATCAAGATCATGGCCATTTGACTAAGAAGTGCTTCGCTCTAAAAGATGAGATTGAAAAAATGTTAAAGTTTGGAAAGCTCAGAAAGTATGTGGATGGTAGAGATTCTAAAGGAGGAAGAGGTGATCCTAAAAAGAAAAGAAATGATAAATGCCGAGAAGATACCCCTGCCAGAGGAGCTAATGCCTCAGATGATGATGACGATGACCCTAATCTCCCACCAAAGGACGACAATGTCCTAGTAAAGAGAGTCAGTTTGATTTATTTTTGGTGTAAATAATATCTATGGAGGACTAGCAGGGGGTGGCTCAGAGGTTGCTGATCGCAAGGCTCACATGGAAGAGGCCAAAGAAGTGACTAAGGATGAGTTTGTGAACTTGGCTTCTACAGAGGTTAAACGTAGAAGAGAAAGAAGGTAGTTATGGACACCCTCGTAGTAGGCTTCTCACGACTTGATTTCAAGGGTATCTTAGCTCCCCACGATGACTCTTTAGTGATCACAACAAGGATGCATGGGGGTGAAGTTCAGAGGAACCTTGTTGACGGAGGAAATTTTGTAGACATTATGTTTTGGTCCTATTTCAAGATCTTGGGCCTCTTTAGAGCTAGGCTTATCCTTTAACATCATCCCTTGATTAGCTTCGATGGTGAAAAGTTCCATCCATTGGGTATGTATGAGAATGGGAGATGAATAGCCTAGGAGGTTGACCAAGAAAATAAATTTCTTTATGATGGACGAAAATGTCTTCTCGGCCTACAACCTCATCATGGGACGAGTATCCCTCAAGGAATTTGAGGCAGTGCCTTCAACGGTCCACCAGATACTAAAATTCTCGACTCCCTATGGAGTAGGGGAAGTGCAAGGTGACCAAACATCGGCACAAGAATGCTATTTCAACTATGCAGAAGAGAGAAAGGCTCATAAGAGGGAAACGACCACTTACAAAATTAACACCTTTGACCCTAGAGACGAAACAAAGATAAAAAGGGAGAGGTTACAAAAGTGGTAGAATCCATCGTCCTCAAAGAGGACGAGATAAAAAAACCATCCAAGTCGGCAGAGCCCTGAATCCAGAGATCAAGGAGGAACTAGTGAAGTTGTTAAAGAAGAGACAAAGTATCTTTGCCTGGAGCCATGCAGGCATGCCATGCATTGATCCTGATATCATATGTCATAAACTCAATGTTGTAGAGGATGCCAAGCCTTTTAAGCAGATAAGAAGACTATACTCATGAGAGAAGTACGATGTCATTAGAGATGAGGTTCAAAAGCTTGAAGAGGCTAAGTTCATCAGAGAAGTTTTATACCCTGAGTGGTTATCTAATGCTGTCATAGTACCCAAAAGTAATGGGAAATGGAGGATGTGTGTAGACTTCACTAATTTAGACAAGTCTTACCCAAAGGATAGTTATTCCCTACCTCGTATAGATCGGATGGTGGATGACACAGCATGACATGAGCTCATGAGCTTCATGGATGCATATTCCGGGTATAATCAGATCTTTATGGACTCAAAAGACTCAGAGAAGATAACCTTCATTACAGATAAGGGGACTTATTTCTACAAGGTCATGCCCTTCGGGATAAAAATGCAGGGGCTACTTACCAACCTCTTGTAAATAAGATGTTCGAGGATCAAATAGGCAAGTCCATGGAAGTTTATGTGGGCAACATGCTGACAAAGATCCCGAGGGCCGATACTCATGTGGCTGACCTTGAAAGAACTTTTAACACCATGGAAAAATACAGAATGAATATCAACCCGACCAAATGTGTCTTGGGGGTAGGAGTGGGAAAGTTTTTGGGCTTCATCGTCAATCAAAGGGGAATAGAGGCTAACCCTGAGAATATCAAGGCTTTGCTAGAAATGAAGACACTCAGAACCATCAAAGACATTCAGAGGCTGACGAACGACTGGCTGGAGTTAACAAGTTCGTATCTAGAGCTACAGATAAATGTTTTCCTTTTTTCAAAGTTCTTAGAAAGGCCTTCGAATGGAATGAGGAATGTGACATAGACTTTAAAGAGCTCAAGTCCTACCTCGGTCCCCCCTACTCCTATCTCGACCAATTCAGGGTGAAAAGCTATATGTAAACTTAGCTGTCTCAGAGTTAGCTAACAATTCTATAATAGTAAGAGAAGAGTATGGAGTGCAGAGACCCGTGTACTTCAACAACAAAACACTCCAAATGTCTGAAAAGAAGTACCCTCGGATTGAAAAGTTAGATTTATGATTTGATACATGCTTCTAGGAAAATAAAGCCATACTTCCAAGCCAACTCCATTGCCATCCTCACTGATTCCCCACTAAGATAGGTCCTCCATAAGCCTGAGAAGTTCGGAAGGCGAATGACCCAGGCAATCGAGTTGGGGGAGTAAGATATTTTTTATCACCCCCGGGTTGCCATCAAAGGAAAAGAACTCACAGATTTTGTGGACGAGTTTACTTGGGATGAGGCCGAGGTTGAGAAGAATCAAGAGGCTGCAGATGAGCCAATAGAGAGAAACATCGACCGAATTTCAGACGAGGCCGAGACAAGTATTGTCAGATGAAGAACAGTTAAGAATAAAGAAGAGATATACCTCTTTAAGCAGGGGACCCTAGAAGAGGTTAACTTCTCTTTATATGAAACCATCTAGAACCTCTTCATTGATGGGTCGTCCTATGACAGCAAAAGTGGAGCAGGGCTGATAGTGTCGACACTAGATAGTAAAGATATTGTATATGCGCTGAGGTTCAACTTTAAAGCTTCCAAAAATGAGTCAGAGTACGAGGCATTAATAGTAGGTATCTCATTGGCAAAATCCCTTAATGTCGGCCAACTACCAGTCCAAAGTGACTCAAGATTAGTCGTAAATCAAATCCTGGGGGTGTATGAGGCCAAAAATGAAAGGATAACTAGGTAACTAAAGAGAGTGATAACGATGCTAGAAAGATTCAAGGAAGTAAAGATGAAAAGGATACCTCGTCTAGATAACAGCCGAGCTGATTCACTCGTGAGGTTGGCCTCAACAATAAGAAAAGACATAAGGAGAACTGTGCTAGTTGAGATTTTGCTCAAGCCGACCATCGAAGAGGAAGATATTGCAAGACCTTGCTTAAACCTAAGTATGAGAGCCTCATAGATGGACCCTCTTATAAGATACATCAGAGAGGGAGAGCTGCTAGAGTCAAAATTAGAAAGGAGAAAGCTGAGGTCCAGGGCTGCTAAATTCTCTATTGTAGGAGATGTCCTATACAAAAAGGGATTCCTAGTCCCTCTTCTCAAATGCGTTCTCCCTTTAGAGGTTCCATACATATTGCAAGATGTGCATGAAGTCTCTTATTCAAGTCACAATGGGGGAAGATCGTTGGATAAGAGGATGATCGCTTAGGGATTTAGTGGCCGACCTTGGCCAAATATGCAGTTGCTTATGTGAAAAGATGTGATAAGTGCCAGAAGTTCTCCACTATTCTCCATCAGCCTCACCAACCTCTGACTTCTATCATCCCCCCTTGTCCATTTGTAGTATGGGGCATTAATTTGGTAGGACCCTTGCCAAGAGCTGTAAACAACTATCGGTACTTAATTGTGGCAATGGATTATTTCTCCAAATAGGTAAAAATCGAGCCAGTGATCACAATCACTGAGCAGAAGACTTTACAGTTCATCTGGAAGAACATCATATGCAAGTATGGTCTTCTAAACACCCTCATCTCAGATAATGGAACCCAATTCAAGAATGATTCCTTATAAAAATACTATGAAAGAGTAGGGATCAAGCAATTTTTCTCTTCTCTTGTCCGACCCCAGGCAAACGACCAGACTGAGGTCACAAATCAAAAAATCCTTGATGGAATAAAAAAGAGGCTGGAAGAGGCCAAAATAAGATGTATAGAGGAAGTATATGTTGTGCTTTGGGTTTACAGGACAACGGTGAGGACACCTACAGAGGAAACCCCATTTATGCTAGCCCGTGGCTCAGAGGGTATCATCCCAACAGAGATAGGTCTCCCTACTCATAGAGTCCAGACATATGACCCTTAGATGAAATAAGAAGAGAGAAGACTTGATCTTGATTTGATTGAGGAAATAAGAGAAGATGTAGAGATAAGATAGGAAGCTTATCAGCAAAGAACTGTAAGGTTTTGTAATTAGAGGGTAAAGTTAAGGCCGATAGGTGTGGGAGATCTAGTCCTGAAGAAGACGTGGAAAAAAACCAATAAGCTCCATCCCAACAGGCATGGTCCTTATAGGGTCATTGCTGAGGTTGTACCAGGTACCTATCGGGCTTGAAAATCTTGAAGGAGAGCCTTTCTCCAACCCTTAAAATGCCGATCACTTAAAGAAATATTACTTATGATGTTGCAATTGTTCCTATCTTTTTATAATACATGTATCAGTTTGTACATAGAACGTTAATGAAAAGATAGCAATGTTATGCTGATACTTTTGTTACGATGTATATGTTTTAAACATCATTAACTTGGTGAATTATGAGGTGAAACACCATTAACTTGGTGACCTCAGAACTTTTAGCGTCATTAATTTAGTGAAATATGAGGTGAAACATCATAAAATTGGTGACCTCAGACCTTTAACACCAAAAATCTGGCGAATTATGAGGTGAAAAATCATTAATTTGGTGACCTCAGACCTTTTAACATCATTAACTTGGTGAATTATGAGGTGAAAACCATTAACTTGGTGACCTCAGACCTTTTAACATTATTAATTTGGTGAACTATGAGGTGAAACACCATTAACTTGATGACCTCAGACCTTTTAGCGTCATTAATTTAGTGAAATATGAGGTGAAACATCAATAACTTGGTGACCTCAGACCTTTTACATCATTAATCTGGTGAATTATGAGGTGAAATATCATTAACTTGGTGACCTTAGACCTTTTAATATCATTAACTTAGCGAATTGTGAGGTGAAACACCATTAACTTTATGAACTAAGACCTTTAACATCATTAATTTAGTGAATTATGAGGTGAAACATCATAAACTTGGTGACCTCAGACCTTTAATATCATTAATCTGGTGAATTATGAGGTGAAACATCATTAACCTGGTGACCTAAAACCTTTTAACTGTGACACCCCGCCTAATTAATCCCGGGTGATCAGTCCTAAATCAAGTTAGAAAAGGTTTCTCAGTTGGTCCATTCTTAGCATCACTGTCGTCTTTTTAGTTACTAACCACCTAAGTGAGAAAAGTAGACTGGTGCCAATTTTTATATCTTGAAATTATTTAAAACTCATGCGGAATATAAAATAATACCCAATCACAGTTAACTAAAATAACCATCCACAATCAAAATACTTAACCGAATAAACCATCGGTCCAAATAACCAATACAAGTACAGATAAGAAGGGAAATCTTAACAAGTCTAATACATGAACTGTGAGCGACATGCTCAGATAACTGCTAGAAAATTCCTACACGAACGAAATAAGGAGGCGTCTATCAAAACCCCGCAACATCCACATGTGCTGCAGCAAAGGATACCTGGAAAAGAGTCAAGCCTGGCGCCCTTGTGGTTGGACACCTAAAAGGTTTTTAAAAATTTATATAGCAAGGGTTAGTACCCAAAAACATTTGAAAACATTTAACAAATGATTAACTTGCAGTAATAAATAAATATGCATGCTCTTCATATTTTAGTTAGTGTCACACTCTCTTGAGTACTTCCTTACCCCTCCTCTAATGTGCACTACGAACGCTTCCATTTAATTTACTAGGTCCTACACTCCTGACCCAATACTTATTTTAACCCTTGAAATTTACCTACTCTACCCGAGTATGCCTTAATTCATGATTTTCTTGTTATTATAACGTCAACTTAATTAAATCATTACCCTTTTTAATTTCATATAACATTCACACCTGTTATGCACATAATACATATTTCACTATGTATTAACTATCCCATATATAATTATTTACCAAATTATATTTTTAATCATTTTACAATATACACAAACATACTGAAACAACATTTAATACAAACTTTCGACCGAGTAAAAATACTCACAGAAAATATAAATTTTCCCAAGTGGTATCCCACTAGGTGTATTCACGTAACCTAGCTATCCAAGTTAGATTCGCTCACTAACTTAGTTTGACATACGAATTTGGAGGCGGTCATATTCCTTCCCTGAAAATGAGATACCCCTCACCCATATAACGGACGCTATGACCTGGGATTATACTCGCCCTACTCCTCAAGCTAGGGGATTCATCCACTACGCGCAACCTCCCCCTATAGCACTAGAGTATATACTAATAATATTCAATCACTGATATTAATGCACACACACTATATATATATATACTGTCACACTCCGTACATATATAAATATAAAATGTCCCGGCTACACCATGTATACAATCCGTAACATAAGCCTATTAAATTTATTAAGAGTTTATGGTCCAACTCTAATCATTAATTAATTTGCACGTTAATTAATTAAGTCACCTTTGGTGTCGCCCCCACCATAAAATTTGGACTTACTCTCGTAACCCGAAATAACCTCACTCGAGTCTAAATTCCCGACTCTCGAATTTATAATCATGACGTGTCACCAAAAAAAAAACTCCCTCAAATCCTAATTAACTTTACTCAAAATTAATTACATTTAAACTCATGTATTAATTTACCAATAATTAGTTACATAAAGATTATTATGTAAATTCCCTCATATATACATAACTGGGCGAATCTGCCAAATTCTGCCGACCTTCGATCGATCGACCCCAACCTTCGATCGATCGATCGAGCAGGTCTTCATCTTCTTCGCGAAGACAGAATCAGCCATGGACAAAATTTCTCAAACCCTAGTTTCTTCTACCATTAACCTCAAGCCCTATTAACCTCAATACATGTTAGAAAACTTATTAGGAACCTCCAGGATGTCCACCAACATTATTAATTCGTCCATTAACTATAATTTTCGTATTTGGGGAAAAATCCATCTTTAACCCAATACCCATTTACAGTCCAAGTTCCATCATCAAATCCGTTTCTAATTATCCAGATAACATCCTACCAGATATATATCAATTTATAATATCATATTTCTACAAGAATCCTCATTCAATTTCGTAAATCAGATTATTATTTTCAAAACCTCATGTTTATGCCATGAACACCCCAAAACGAAATTTGATCAAACACATCACATGAATATGAATTTCAAAACAAATTCAATACTATTGCAAGTTATCCACTTGCCTTAGGTTTCGTAGTGTCTGAATTTGGAGATGAGTTCCAAGGTTGAAGATGACCCTTGTTGGCTCTCTTGTGATCCCCAAAATTGCCTTTAACTGCTATTAGGGTTCCTTAATACCCCTAGCCTTTTCTAAAACTCTATCAGCCGTTTTATTATCTCTCCCAATTCTTTAATTTACCTAATCCCGTTTTTTGCCTAATGGGCTAAGCCCAAGTGACCCAAATGCCTCCGTGTGGGCCCGGCTATGTCTAAAAATGCCCCGTGACCCGTTTACTACCCCCGGGTACACTTTTCCGACTATCTCGGACCATCCGGACTCAACCGTACACTCAAAATTGGCATCCGAATTAATTTAGAAAAATCTTTATCCCCTCACCCCTTTAGTCTATACCGACTCCCGGTTGAGATAAGTGCATACCTTGTCATTAATACTCGAAATGACTTAAATAAATAATTACTAATTGCTTAGTAAATAAATTCCCCTAAATATTAACCATTTACTCCTCTATTAATATTTAAATAAAATTTCCCTAATTAATTCAATTAAATTACGACTCACAAGTAATTTTAAATTCCAGAATTAATTAAATATTTAATGCATGAAAAATGCGGGGTGTTACATTAACATCATTAACTTGGTGACCTCAAACCTTTAACATCATTAATCTGGTGAATTATGAAGTGAAACATCATTAACTTGGTGACCTCAGACCTTCTAACATCATTTGTTTGGTGAATCATCAAAGCAATAAGTAAAGGAATGCAATAAGTAAAGGAAAGTAACACAAGTGAAGGAAACGTAATTGCATTCATTCGAACCAAAAAGTGTTTCATCATTCTAAGGGAAGAGGTTATAGTTCATTAAATAAAAGGGTTACACAAAATCTTCACAAAAATAACAAACATGATCGTGAGGCACTAAGACACTCAGGCTTCAATCGACCCACCATCAACATGGTTATTTGGCACTGAGACTTGATTTGTAACTTCAACCTCGTCATCTTGATGTCCACCATCCTCAGTCTCAGTCACCTCAAGCTGGTTCATCTCGACTGGGCCACCCTCTTCGACCTCCTGTAGGGCCTTAGCGAGCAGAGAATTTCTAAAGCTGAGGCTAATAAAGTCCTCGTCCGATAGATTGCCAAAACTTTCTTGCTTCATAGTAGCCCATCGGCTGGTTGCCTTGATACCCCTCTCTAGGTACTCAGGCTTGAAGCTAAAAAATTCATCAGAGGCTTGATACTACTTGATTATTGTCTCTGAAGCATCTTCTATGGTAGACTTTACAACAACATTAACCTTGGACTGAAGGCTATCATCCTTTGCCTTCAGATCCTTGACATGATCAGTTTTCATCCGGGAGATCTCATCATCCTTCCCCTTCAGACTTTTATTAAAATATTCAATTTGCTTATTCAGACCCTCCTCAACCTTTTCAGTGTCCCTGCCCTTCTGGATCAGAGGCATTCTCTTCAGTGTGTAATCATCTAGGCGGTGAAGAGAGAGGGCACTCTGTAAAAAGAAGAATCAGACATATTAGTAATAATGAATGTCTAAGATTAGAGGTAACACAAGTTGCAAATAAATACCTGAACCGCCCTATGGACTGTAAACTCTATCAGTAAAGGGATATCCATTGAATGAAGAAAGTCTTTATCATCCTCATTTATGGAATTATTGAGGGCATCAGAATCTCAGACATTGTTACTAATGAGGCTATCACCAATTTTCAGCTGAGAAAGCCCGGTAGCTACAGCATCATATGAGGAAATGGGGGTATCACGCTGAGTATGTTGAGCCTTTCCAGATCTCGTGCGGGAAGGGTCTACAAGTGCCTTCCTATTCTTAGTTGCATAAGGAAGGGCATTCCCCTTCTTTATTTGAGAAGGGGGTAGCACAGTCTTGCCGCCTCTCTTCTCCAGTAGTTTTATGATGCTGGGAGAAGACATATTCCAAAGGTCTTCAGAAACACTCTCTGGTCTCTCTGCAAAAATACAAGTATCAGAGTCAAAAGATCAGACACTTAAAAAGTACGAGACTGGAATTGGTTTAAAATAGTTTTCTAGGTTACTTACGAAGCCCGACCAAGGGTCCACTCCCAAGACCAATCTGAGACAAATAGTAAGGGGAAATCAGATGCTCGTATTTGATGAGGTTACCATCTTCTCCCTGACTATGAAGATCCTCAACATTCTTATGGTTATCTTGGCTCAATACAGGGTTAGTTTATACAGAGAAAGAGACCTTGACCCACCTCAGGGGAGTCCTTGGAATAGATTTTCCACAAGCCTCATTAGGACCAAACTCCCAAGCCCTTGAGGCAAAGAAGAACCAAGGCTTCTAATTATGGTTAGAGGTCTGAGTCACCAATAACATCTTCTTCTTAGACTTCCTGGCTATAAAGTAATAGTATCCAGGGTGATTTTTAGCAGATAATGGTATATAACAAGCTAACAATACCCTAACTAGAAGGTCAGTATGATGAACCACCTTCCAAAGTACGATAGCCCCAACCAATACCCTCCAAGCATTGGGGGAAATCTGAGAAGGAGACAGGTTGATATAAGAAAGAACATCTTGAATAGTGGGGTGAATTAGGACACAGAATCCGAGTTTAAACATCTGCTCATTGATACAGAGATCTCCCTCTGATCCGTCGAAGTCCCTCTCTTACTTCAGGGGTTTCCTTAAGATAACGGATGAAGGAATGGAAAATAGACGTGTGAAGACGAGAAGGTCATATTCAGTGACAGAAGTCTCAGGATCATCAACCTTGTAAGTGTCAGGTTCACTCCCTTAATCTTCATCATTATCTTCAATATTGTGAGTCCGAGCCTCAGAGGGGGCACCACCAGGAAAACTCTTCGCAAACTCAACATCGATAGCAGTCGATAGAGGAATAGTGTCAATAGAAGGAGGAATTGCCACACTGGCCCCTAAGATTTCATTGGAAGAAGACTTATGAGAGATGCTAGCCTCTTGGTGGGATGAGGAATGGTCAGAAACCTCTGCTTCCTCTAAGACTACACTCCCCTTGGGAGAGAAATCCATAGCCTCTTGGAAAGAGTCTACAGACACAACAGCCTTATAGGTAGACATAGGGTCTGAAGAAGATGACTTAGACATTGGCTCAGGAACCTCAGGAACTTCAACAGGTTTCGTAGACTCAGGGTATATAACATTTAAGGGAGGAGGAAAGATTGGTCTAAAAGGAAAGGCCTCAGATCTAAGAGCCTCCTCCTTGGCTAACTCTATCTGCCTAATATTCTCAAAGGTCTTCTCGTACAGAGTTGGAAACTCTTCAGTAAGCTTATACAAAGGTCTGAGCATATGGTGGATGACACTACACATGTGGAAAAGACTCAAACTGTAAACAGGGGTACAACTTATTCTACCTAAATTAAAGATCAAAGGCTAGAAATTGAAATGTCTTAAATAAGAACACCAAGAACACCCTAAGTTAGGTTACCAGGGAAGATGACAGGGAGGTCACCGGAGAGTCTAAAAGAAGGAAGTTTTTAGCTAAAGAAACTTCAAAATAGACCGATTTGGCTCCAGTGCAACCTAACCAATGCAATCCTAAACCTACAAACACTTAATAGTGGTGGAAACCCTCATCGAAAAAGTGAAAAAGTCACTAGAAAACCAAAAATGTAAATTATCACCCAAAAATGAAAAGCTTGAAGGTGAAGAATAATACCTGGTGGATTTTGAAAGAAGAAAGAATAAATTAGAAGCAAGAACCTTGAGTTGTAGTGAAGTATGGAGGTTTTGGATAAGAAAGTTGCAGAAAGGATATAAGCAGGAAACTAGGGAAGAAAAAAGAGAATGAAAAGACAAAAGGGTTTAAATACCCTTACAATTATGAGGCGCGAGTATTGAGGCACTCATAATTACACTAGAAAGTCTAAAAGATGGTGTCAGAGCAGCTTGCCTTGGGGAAAATTCTAGCCACCTCAATGAATGACATGTGTCCAAGGAACCACTCCAAACCCTAAGACATCAAAACGTCCCTTCATTAGCCTGACTCTCATACGTCTCAGTCACCTACTCACATAGAAGACTAAGGGCTAGGGGGTGATTGATATGTCGAAAGTGTACCCTCGTACTCAGGGTCACTAACCTCGGCTTGCCTCACAGTCGAGTTGACAGGAAGCTTAAAATAGCCATCAGAAAGGTCATCCTCCACAGCATCGGCTCCTCATTGACCAACCTCGGCTGGTCAGCAGCCAAGGTCATCAACGTCATGTCGGATTGAACTACTACGAATCTCATCCTTTGCTTCGATCGACACTACATCCGGCCCTCTACCTAACCTCGACCAGTCTCCTAGGCTAAGGTCATGTTGATGATTGACAGGACAAAACATTATCGAACTTCCCCAATCTCGTACTCGGCTAGGTCGAGGTTCCATAAGATGATGACACAAGTTCGAGCACATGCAAGAACATGGAAGAGTTGGAACACATGGGCAAGTCAGTTATAACCAAATCATTCCCCTCATTTGAGGGAATATTTGGTCATCATTCCTTACATGTGGCCCAGTCAGGTGTCCACCTATGATTGGTGTATTCAACCCACACATTCTCATGGCAAGATTGGGGGGTACACTACACCCCCAAGCACTATAAATACCTATCTTCTCCTACCTTGAAAAAGATTCAAAATTACAACCCTAGAAGAAACTCTGTTTGTATACATAGTAGAGAGATAAAGTGAGAGATTATATCACATGCCATTTGTGCCCTCATTTTAGGTATTCTTACACCAACACTCACAGTGGATATAGGCCAGATTGGCTGAATCACTTATATAACATTGCTCCTCCTCTTATGCACATCTCCTTCTACTTAATATATACACTTATATTGATTTTTCTATTTCTAGCTTGAGCTTATCAACACCTCATCTGGTGGTTCTGTTTTCAGTTTCCTCAGCTAGAGAATAAAGAAATTGAGTCTTCATTTTTTTAACGATCAAGGGTATTTGAATTTTTTTATTTATCACACATTTGCTTCATATATTAAAATAGAAATATCTCGATATTTTTGCAAATATATCAAATGTCCTAGATTTTTCAAATTAATTAAGAATTGGACATGTTTGTTTTAACAACCGTACAAAGTTTTTTAAATTATTAAGTGGAAGAGAGAATTTTCCAAAAGAAAAATCCAATGGTCTTCATCAACCATTTGTAGACTTTCAATAGTAAGTAGGTCCTCCAACGAGGAATGTTAATTATTGTAGTAGTCGATATAAATTTCCTTAAGGATAATTTTGGATTCTTTATTCATATAGGCGGTCCCAAAAAGGAGGAGTCTATATGATATGAGATAATCTAAAATTAGTTGGTGGTATACACTTAGACATGAAATAATGATAGGTTCTCCAAAGAGGAATGCTATGATTTTGTGGGACCAAAGTCACGGCTATTTAATTTTATTTGACATAGGTTTTTCTAGATAATAAAATTAAAAGGAATAAGCTTGCCTATTTTTTTTTTAAAAGTAGGTTCTCTAAAGAGTAATACTATTCAAATGGTAATTGGGATGCCGACGAATTCTTTTAATATTGATAAACGGTACATTGATTTTAATTTAGAATTCAAAAGGTTTTATGCCACATAATAATTTAATTTATTATTTGATTCTCAGTATTAAGATGGGAAGATCTTTCAATCCACTTGTCGTCATTCTCAAGGAAAAAAATTAACTGGACCTAATTACATTAATTGGAAAAGGAATTTGGATATTGAGTTGACCGTTGAAGGGTACAAGTTTGTGCTCTGTGAGATCTGTGCTAAGAAACCTGGTAAAGGGGCAACTGAAAAAGAAACCCAGGATTACCAGAAATGGATCAAGGATGATGAGATGGCACGGTGTTACGTTTTGGCATCAATATCAATTGTTTTGCAAGATCAACATCATTCGGTAGACACTGCTAATGGAATGATGCTGAACCTCAACGATATGTTTGGGGATCAAAATCATGATGTGCGGCAAGTTTCCATGAAAGAACTAATGAACACAAACATGACTTAGGGGACCCCAGTGAGGGAATATGTTTTAAGGATGATATCTCTTATCAATGTGCTTGAAATCCTTGGAGCAAAAATCTATGAGGAAACCCAAGTCAGTATGGTTCTCCAGTCGCTGCTTGAATCCTTTAAGCAGTTCCACCTAAATTACAACATGAACAAACTTTCTTACTCTTTAGCGGAACTACTTAAAGAACTACTAGCAGTTAAGGGTCTCATCAAGAAGTAAGTAAGTGATTTTATTGTTGAGAAAGGCTCTACTTCTAAGACTATAGGCAATAATAAAAAGAAGAAGAAGGCTCAGAAAAAGGTTATGGTCCCTCGGGATGTTCATGGGCCTTATGGAGGTTGGAAAAAGCCCAAGGTAAAGTATTTCCACTATAAGAAGTTAGGACACTGGAAGAATAATTTTCTATTTTTCTGCAATAAATAAAACAACGCAGATCACTTGTCATTGAATCATGTTTTGTTGTTCGTACTATCGGTACCTAGTGTGTAAGTACGGGAGCCACTAATCATGTACATAATTCTTTACTGGGGTTCTAGGAAACCAGGCAACTAAGTGATGGAGAGATTTATCTGACTATGGGAGATCCAACGAGAGTAGCAAGAGTTGCTGTGGGAGACGTTCATTTAAGCTTTAATAATGATAGGAGTTTACTTTTAAAAGATTTTCTTTATGCGCCTTCCATTAGGAGGAATTTGATTTCAATTACTTGTTTAGCCTTTTATGGATATTCTGTTTCTTTTAATAAACTCGTGGTTATTAAGATAAATATATATATTAGTTATTCTGGTACATTAGTTGATAATCTTTATACTGTTAATCCTATCTCTTCCATAAAAAAAATTAATATTTTGTAGAATTTGATTGGACCAAATTTAAAGATAAAATACCTTCCTTAGTGAACCAAATGTTTCTTTGGCACTTACGCCTAGGTCAGATTAATCTAAAAAGGAATCGTAGATTGGTAGCAAGTGGGCAATTGAGCTCACTAGAAGTAGAGGCACTTTCAGTTTGTTAATCCTATTAGGAAGGTAAAGTGGCCAAGAGGCCTTTCTCGACCCAGGGCTATAGAGTAAAATAACTGTTTGAACTAGTGCATTTAGATCAATGTGGATCGATGACAACCCGAGTAGGAAGGGGCTTTGAGTATTTTATGACTTTTATATATGATTACTCAAGGTATGGGTTTGTTTACGTAATGAACCATAAGTCGGAAGCCTTTGAAAAATTCAAAGTGTATAAGGCAGAAGTGGAGAAGCATTAAGGTAAAAGTATCAAGAAACTACGATCTGACCGTGGTAGCGAGTACGTCTTAGGGGAGTTTAGTAAGTATCTAGAAGATCAACGGATCACATCCCAATTGTCTGCACCTGGTATGCCTCAGAAAAATGGTGTAGCAGATAGTAGGAATAAAACTCTTTTGGATATGTTTGGGTCCATGTTGAGTTATACAAATCTCCCAGATTCCTTTTGAGGACATTCTTTAGAAATAGACACTTATTTATTGAACTTGGTACCTTCAAAGGAGGTCTCTACTACACCCAAGTAATTATGTATGTGTCACAAGCCCAGTATTATATATTTTCGGATCTGGGGTGGTCCAGCACATGTGCTAAAGAGAGATCCCAGTAAGTGGGAATCAAGATAAGAAGTTTGATTCTTTTTAGGATATCCTAATAAAACTGAGGGTTATTTATTCTATGATTCTAAGGATCAGAAGGTCATTTTAATCACCAATTCCCTATTATTAGAAGAGGATTATATGATGGATCATGAACCCAGAAGTAAAGTTGTTCTTAAAGAATTACGAGGGAATCACCAAGATTCTTCAATACAAGTAATTGACGCTAGTACACCAGCATAAGGACTACCTCGTCATAGTGTGAGGGCTATATATCAACCTGAACGATTAATGTTCTTGGTAGAGCCTTATGACAAGGTCCTTGATGAACTCGAAACTGATCCCTGTAACAACAACAAGCCTATCTAAGATAAAGATGAAAAACTTTGGCATAAAGTTATGAATTCTTAGATGGAATCTATGTATTCTAATCACATCTAGAGTCTTGTAGATCCACCCAAAGGGATAAAAACACATAGGATGTAAGTGGGTCCATAAGAGGAAAAGAAGGGTGGATGGGAAGGTTGAGACATTTAAGGCACGACTAATTACGAAAGGATTTACTCTGAAAGAGGGCATCGAATATGAGGAAACCTTCTCTTCGGTAGCTATGATGTATTCCATCTGAATTCTCTTATCCCTTGTGGCTTATTTCATTTTTAAAATTTGATAAATGGACATCAAGACTGCATTTCTTAATGAGAATCTTGACGAATGTATCTATGTGGTGTAGCCAGACAATTTTACTGGCCAAGGCCATAAGAATAAATTATGTAAGATTAAAAAGTCCATTTATGGACATAAGTAAGAATCTAGAACTTAATAAATTTATTTTGATAAGCCAATCAAATCTTTTGGTTTTGATCAATGTCCAGATGAGCCTTGTGTGTACAATAAATGCAATGAAAAAGTAATGGTGTTTTTAGTATTATATGTGGATGACATTCTTCTTATTGGAAATAATGTTGGAGTGTTATCTTTGGTTAAAGTTTGGTTGTCCAACCAATTCAATATGAAAGACTTAGGTGAAGATAGTCACATCTTTGGGATCAAGCTTATGCGTGATCGCAAGAATAAGATGTTCGATTTACACAAGTAACTTACGTAGATTCCAATCTTGCCAGATTGAACATGAAAGATTCCATAAACGGGTTCCTCCTTATCAGAAATGTAATATCTCTTTCCAAGGATTAGTGTCCTAAAAGACCTGATGAGATAGAGAAGATGACAAGCATCCTTATTCTTCGACAATTGGGAGCCTTATGTATGCTATGTTATTCACTCGACTTGATATCTTCTTTGATATTGGCATGGTTAGTAGATATCAGTCTAACCCTGGGCAAGAACACTGGACTGTGGTAAAGCATATACTCAAACACCTGAAAAGAACACGAGATTATATGCTAGTTTACCAAGCATAGAGTCTAGTACCCATTGGGTACATTGACTCAAAATTTCAGTCTGATAGAGATTATAGGAAGTCTAACTCAAGATATGTGCTTACCCTAGGAGGTGGATTCATTAGTTTGAGGAGTATTAAGGAATATTGTATTGCTAATTCCACCATGGAAGATGAATATGTGGCAGCCTCCGAGGTAGCCAAGGAAGCAACATGGCTTAGAAACTTCCTAATGGATTTAGGAGTGGCAGCTTTAGGTCAACTGACTAATACACTTTATTATGATAATAGTGGTGAGGTTTCTAACTCACAGGAACCCAGGAGACATAAGAGAGGTAAACACATTGAGCGTAAGTATCATCTCATTCGATAATTTGTGCAACAAGGTGATGTCATAGTTATGAAGATTGCATCAAAGAATAACCCGGCAGGCCCTTTAATAAAGAGATTAGGAAGCAAGACTTTTGATAGTCACGTAGAGGGGCTAGGAGTGAGATGCATTACCGCATGGCTTTAAGTCTAAGTGGGAGATTGTTAGAGAAGTAAACTAAAACCATACTTTATGTAATAGTTTTAGTTATGGATTTATTATGATAATAAAATCATTTATTCCTATTTAATGAGAATTATGTATGGACATAATGTTAGTAGTATTTAATATATTGTCAATGTATTTTATTCTTCCCAGTAGGTGTTATGGAGTGTAGAGTACGAATTACACATAGAGGATCAGATCACTAGTTCTTGTTAAATATAAGTTTTATCGGTCATAGTCTTATATGAAACTGTACACACCATCAGGAGGACTTTAGCATAATATTTTAGTAGGTCTATCTTGATTAAAGGAAACTATATAGTTTCAACTTATTATGCTAGTACACTTTGTGTGTATCGAACGGGACCATTTTGAGATCATTATTTTTATACTGATTTTATTAGACAATGTACATCTCGTGATTATTAGGTTTACTTAAGGCTCTTAATCCAGATATGATTTATGGAAACAAGCACTAGTTATTTATTACTTTTACTTATCAGGTGAGATTCATTATTGGATCAATAATCCCGATAAATTGGGTAATGGTGATTAATGTACGATGAAAGTCTTTTATGGATGGAATTCGACCTTGAGATACTCATAAGTTTTTTATGTGTAAAACCTTGCAGGTGGTTTATATTAATCCGAAAATACAAATATGTTAAGTTGAACCGCTCAAGGACTTAAAGAAGTTAATGAAATAAATTATCAATAATTTATTTTATTAACATGTATCTATAACCTTAACGTGGGGAGAATTATGTAATTAATAATTAGGAGCTCGAAATTAAATTTTGAGTTAAGGAGTTGAGTTGCAATTATAATTATTTAGTGGTATTAGCTATAATTAAGGGACTGAGATTAGGATCTGGGAAGGATTAGATTTTCTTAGGTTCTTTAGGAGACACATCCTTATCTCTCCTTAAGGTGCCTAGTGTAGCCTATATATATACACTAAGTCTCATTCTTTCTTAACCTCGCTGACACTCTTGGATACTTAAAAGACCTGAGTTCATACTTGTCGTAAAAGGAGACAACAGAGAAGAAAGAGGAAACAAGAAGATGATCACGAAATAGGAGCGCACCTTCTACTCATGGTTGTCCATATCGGGAACACATTAGAAGATCGTGAGGTGAATCGAGCCATCACATATTTTATTCGTGATAAAATGAGATCAAATCAAAGAGATCTCACTAGTAAATCCTAAATCTGCCTTGTAGGATTTCATGTATGTATAGTTTTTTTGTAGTTCGATCTATATGGGTTTTTAATTCCGCTCCAACAATTGGTATCAGGGCCTGCTGATTCCGCGTATATATTGAATTTAGCCATGTTTTCCAATTAAAAAAAATTATATATGTGTATAGATTTTGGGTGGAATATAGCTTTGTAATAACTTCTGTTTTGCAGCGATTTAATCCCACTATTATGGTCACGAATTTATGTTTTTGTTTTATGTGATCGGATCCCATGATGGTCTACTAGTGGTTATTTTTTTATGCCGTATGTAAACTCCTTCATGGAGGCATTGGACATCTGTAATTGTTACTGTTTTTATCTTAATTGTCAATGGAGCAGTGTGAAATAAGATCGGTGATCGGAGGCATTTTTTGGTATGAAAATTAGTTTCGACAATATTAAATAATGATAACAAGATCGTTTATCGGAGGTAGTTTTGCCAACTAACCTGGCAGGTGGAACCATGTGCCGTCCCACCGTAGTGGTAACATGAAGCGTTGAGTTCAAGGATGACATTTCAGAGCTCCAATCTACGATAGAGTTGTATCTTGACCATAATAGTCGGGAATCCATAATCTCAATTTTCTTATTTACGTTGATTTATGACTCTATTATTCATGCTTTAATTGTTAGGATGTTAATATGTATTAACGATTCCCATAGAATTATGGACAAGTTGGAATACCGACCCGACTGAAATCATGTAGGTGCTAAATGTGAATAATTCATAATTATTTTGAATTGTGGACATTAATATGTGCGGTTAGAGAATAAAAAAAATGAGTATTCATTTTTTAACGATAAATGGTATTTGAAATTTTTTATTTATCACACATTTGCTTGATATATTAAAAAAAAAAATATCTCGGTATTTTTTCAAATATATCAAATGTCCTAGATTTTTCAAATTAATTAAGAATCGGACACATTTACTTTTATAACCTTGCTAAGTTTTTTAAATTACTAAGTAAGAGAGGGAATTTCCCAAGAGAAAATCCCATGGTCTCCATCAACAATGTGTAGACTTTTAATAATAAGTAGGTCCTCTAATGAGGAATGCTAATTATCATAGTAGTCAGTATAAATTTCCTTAAAGATAATTTTGGATTCATTATTCATATAGGTTATCCCCAAAGGAGGAGTCTATGTGATATGAGATAATCTAAAATTAGTTGGTGGTATACACTTAGACATAAAATAAGGGTAGGCTCTCTAAAGAGGAAAGCTATGATTTTGTGGGACCAAAGTCACGGCTATTTAATTTTATTTGACATAGGTTTTGCCTAGATAATAAAGTTAAAAGGAATAAGCCTGCCTAATTTTTTTTGGAAAGTCGGTTCTCTAAAGAGGAATACTATTTAAATGGTAATTGGGATTTCGACGAATTCTTTTAAAATTGATAAACAATGCATTAGTTTTAATTTAGCATTCAAAAATCTTTATGCCATATTATAATTAATTTTATTATTTGATTCTTAGTATTAAGATGGGAACCTCTTTCAATTCACTTTATGTCATTCTCAAGGAAAAGAAATTAACTGGACCTAAATACATTGATTGGAAAAGAAATTTGGATATTGTGTTTACTGCTGAAGGGTACAAGTTTGTGCTCTATGAGATATGTCCTAAGAAACCTGATGAGGGGGTAACTGAAAAGGAGATCCTAGATTACCAGAAATGGATCAAGGTTGATGAGATATCGTGATGTTATATTTTGGCATCTATGTCAAATGTTCTATAACATCAGCATCAGAAACGTGCTACAAGGCAAGTTGACATGAGAGAACTCATGAACATAAACATGATTGAAAGTACCTAAGTGAGGGACATGTTTTAAGGATGGTGTCTCTTCTTAACGAGGTTGAAATTCTTGGAGCGAAAATTGATGGGAAAACCGAGGTTGATATTGTTCTCTAGTTGCTGCCTGAACAAACTTTCTTACTCTTTGATGGAACTACTTAAAGAACTACAAGCATATGAAGGTCTCATCAAGAAGTATGTAAGTGCTTTTGTTACTTAGAAAGGTGTGAGAGCCAGCCCAATTAAATACCGGGGGATTAGTCCTTTATAAAATTTAAAACATAGTCTCCATTTGGTTCATTCTTAGCATTACTGTCGAAAACATTTACTTAATTAATCTCCCAACATTTAATTATACAAGTGTTAAAACATATAACCCATCTTATTTTAAATTAAATCAATTTGAACATTAACTCAATCATCGTACTCATGAATAAAATAATACAAAATATAAAATCAACTGATGAAATAAATAAGACTGGAATAAATTCTCCTGTTAAAAATCTCAAATCCAACAACCATTATAAAATTGAATCCAACTACAAACTGAATACTGAAATAAAATGAGTACAATATCTATCTGACATAATAATCTCTCTAATGGGACGAAACATGCCATAAATGAGATGAATAAAATAGGAACTGAATGAAATAAGGGTGGAGGCGTATAATTAAGAGGACCTGCAACTTCCACAATAGCTGCAGCACGTCGAACAGTCCGATAGTCTAAGCCTAGCGTCCCTTTGGCTGAAAACCTAAAAGTAATTTCATAAGAGGAAGTAGATTTTCAAAGAGATGGGTTAGAGACCGACTGTAAAATATTTTAAAACAATTGAGCAAATATTTAAAATGCAGTAAAGAAAATATAATACACATGTTAGTTTTTCGAGCTCTCTCTTGAGATTCTCACCTCTCAACTAAAGTGCACACCTAACGTACCTCTAAACCATTCTTGTTAAGGTTATCCCACCTAAGTAATATGAATATAATGAATTCTTATTATCACTCTACGCATCCACTCGTACTTTCCCCCAAAATACCATATTAAGTAATTCTACCACTGTTAATCCAAATAGGAGTTTTCGTAAATCAAGTGAAGTTTTCTCATAATTAAGTTATTTCAGATTTCACTATCCAACTTATTTACTAATTTCACAAAGCAGAACCCATCACAAGTATATATATATATACTCATCATACTATCACATATACATATACTAATATAGCACCCACAAGGCTATCCCGAGGTGCGTGCATACTCCGCAATCAAGTCCCGGCATATCACATACAAAATAAGGACTACAGGTTCAGAATCACTCGCAAACCATATAAATACAAGTCACACATATTGGAGGCGAACATAGTTCCAAGCCTACGGGATATGCACATACCTATGCACCCTTATGACCGCTAATTTATCAACTCACCCGTAATCCATTCCTAGGTTCTATTTTTTGAGGCACCAATCTAAAATCCCCCAGTGGGCTCATTAGGATGAGAATGTCCCTATTCAATACTCCCGCGATAGCAAGCAACCTAGGTATGTCGTACACATAAAAGTTCAACAATAAGTATTCGCACCACTTATGTATTTGTTTCATCAGTATAGGCGTAATCACATCCTATATCATGTATTCCATACGTTGAAAATAAATCCCAATTATTCTATGTATTTTTATTTATTTACTCATGATCGTATGCTCCCGAGTATTTCTCACCGTTCAAAAAGAAATCAATATACAAACATACTAGCAGTAGGTAATTTCTCCACAACCTACTGGTCTAAGTCATATTAACCCTTGAATTCTCAAAATTTGAATTTCTTTTCTTAATTAGTAATTTTCTATCACTCAAACCGAATTTTGTTACCCTAAATTTATTCTCATGGAACTAGGCCCAAATTACAACCTAGGCATACTGGTATTCCCAAATATTCCTCAATATGCATATAATTGAAGCCCATGATTAAATACTAAACATCTCCCAAGAATTTAAGACAAAAAAGGGAAAAGAAACAAAATTCTGGGCAGCCGAATCGATTCGGCCTATTCCGAATCAATTTGCCTTGTTGAATTGATTCGGCTAGGACCGAATCGATTCGCTCGTACAGGTATAGAAAATCTGCATAAGTGTTCTTACGGGTTTCTTTAATTTTTGACACCGAATCCTCAATTTAATCATCCCAAACTCCCAAACAATCATATTATATGTTATTGAAATATAATTACACAAGTTCAAACATCTAAGAATTATCAATTCATAAAAAGGGCATCAATTATTGGGATTAATTCAAGATAAAACATTAAGAGCCATAGTTCATCGTCTTATTCAAGAACTATCATGAAAGCCCATATTTATTTATCAACTTTAATCAAATTTTATGGGTTATAATATACAATTATGGGGGAATCAAACCTATACCTATTTGAGTTCTAAGTTATGATCTAACTCTCCCAATTTTTATCCAATTTGTATACAATACATGTTCAATTCAACGTACACTAACGTGAATGCCATTATTGCTAAAAGTGCGCAAGTTTAAACACTTATCTCTTATATAAAGGTCTTATCCACTAAAGAAGATGATGGATTGGGGTTTCTCCTCCTCCGATCTACAATTTGGTGGTGGTAGTGGTGCAAGGTGTTGGTTCTAGCCTTAGAATCTCCCTCCTCTTCTTCTTATGGCCTATCTGTGGATTTATTCTATTCCGTATGTAACTTAACCCAATCCCCTTTTTCCAATCAGATATAATACCTTTAAAATTTCGTAGGTAATATTCACCCCAAAAATACAATTTACCGAAATGCTCTTGAGGGATGCTGGTATGGCCTAAAATCGTCCCGGGACCCAAACTAAACCCTTGAGTAGACTTTTCTGACTATCTCGAACCTTCCAGACACAATGGAGCACTTAAAATGACCATTATGATGACTTAAAAATTAATTACTTTTTATCTCATTAAATTGCATCCCGACACGACTTAATTACCATAACTGAGGTATTATTCACTCGTGATAACTTTAATACTTTTATAATCACATATTACTTTATGCATTTAGTAATATTCAATATAATTCACACCAATAAAAACTAACCTTTATCTCGCTAGTTAATATATATTTTAATTCGAATTAATTATCAATTAATTTTCCATATTTAATTTTAATTAATCCTATATTTTTAAAATCATAAAATTATGGGGTATTTAATACTTCCCCCCTGACAACGGAATTTCATCCCGAAATTCAATAATAAAAGTATACCTGGTAAAAATAACTCTGGATATTTCTCACACATCTCATCCTCGCACTCCCAAGTAGACTCCTTGACATTATGGTGCTCCCACTGAACACGCACAAGTATCTTCGACCTCATTCTCCTCTTGCTATAGTCTAAGATATCCACCGGTCTCTCCTCATATGAACTATCTGGATGTAAATCAACCTCCTTCAGTGCAATGTGAGTGTGGACCAACTCATCCCGAAGATACCATCTAAGCGAAGAAATATGGAACACATCATGTATACAATGCAAGTGCTCCGGTAACCCAAGCCTATACGCTACCGATCCAATCCTCTAGATGATAGGAAATGGCCCCACGTATCTCGGTATCCATTTTCCCTCTCTTACCAAACCTCAAAATTCCCTTCATAGGAGATACTCGTAGTAGCACCTGGTCACCCACACTAAACTCACGGAAGAACCTCTTAGCATCGTCATAGCTTTTTTGTCTATCCTAAGATATCCATATGAGACTCTGAATCATCTCAATCCTGGCCGACGTATCCCAAATCACCTCTGGCTTGAGTAACATGTTGCCCCCCACCTTTAGCCAACAAGTAGGAGAACAACAAGGTCTACCATATAATGCCTTAAATGGAGCCATGGCAATAGTAAACTGATAAGAGTTATTGTATGCAAAGTTCATCGAAGGAAGGTACTTCTCCCAACCGCCCCTAAAATCAAGGATACACGTATGTAACATATCCTCAAGCATCTGATTAGTTTTCTTAGTTTGCCTGTCCGTCTGTGGGTGATAGGCCATAATCAAACGTAACTTGATGCCCATGGCTTCCTGGAAGCTCTCCTAAAAACTAAAAACAAAGATCTTGTCCCGATCGGATACAATATCTAGGGGCCACTCGTGTAATCTCACTATCTCAGCAATAAAGATCTGGTCATACTGTGCCATAGTATAGTCAGTATAGACTGGTAGAAAGTGGGCTACCTTAGTCAATCGATCCATAATCACCCATATAGAATCGTGAACCCTCTGAGAAGTAGGCAACCCTTTAACAAAGTCCATGAAAATGCTCTCCCATTTCCACATAGGAATGTCTAGTGGTTGAAGAAGCCCTGCTGGCTTATGGTGGTCCACCTTTACTAGTTGACAGGTGGCACACTTCGAGACGAACTCATCAATGTATCTCTTCATCCATATCCACCAATACTTCCGCCTCATATCCTGGTACATTTTATCCCCACCGAGATGTACCGTAAATCGAGACCCATGTGACTCTATCATCACCGTGTGGCGCAAGTATTCCCCCTCAAGAACAATCAGTCTACCATTGAAGTGTAAGCCTCCCTCTAAACTCACTGAGAAAGACTCTGCTCCCCCGACTAAAAGTTATCTTATCCTCTCCTGACAAAATGGGTCCACTGCCTAAGCCTGCACCACCCTCATCACAATCTGAGGTGTAACGTTCATAACTGACATAAATGACTGGGCAAATGCATCCCGATGTCCTAGATCTTTCCATTTCTCCTTCCACACCTCGGTCACCTCACCATCTTGCCTACGACTCAATGCATCTGCTACCACATTAGCCTTCCCCGGGTGATACTAGATTTCAAAATTATAGTCTTTCATAACTTCAAGCCACCTACGTCGATGCATATTAATCTCTCTCTGGGTGAACAAGTAATGTCATGACTTATGATCTATGAATAGGAAAAACTTCTCCCCCAACAGATAATGTCTTCAAATTCAAAGTGCAAACACTACTGCCGCTAAGTCTAAGTCGAGGTTGGGGTAATTACTCTCATGAGGGTTAAGCTTGTGGTAAGCATAAGCTATAGCCTGAGCCTCTTATTGCAACACTCCATGAAGTCCCTGTAATTATGCATCAGTATAAATAAGGTACTCCACACCTGCTCTGGGGAGTGCTAGTATGGGTGCTGAAGTCATCTTGTCCTTCAGCCCATCAAATGCCAACTGACACGCATCATCACAAAGAAACGATACACCCTTATGAGTTAAATTAGTCAATGGTCCCATAATCTTCGAAAATCCTCAAATGAATCGTCTATAATAACTGGATATCCCATAGAAGATACAAACCTCTATCAGTGTTATGGTCTGTCCCCACTCCCTCATCGCTGACACTTTGATCGAGTTCATTGATATCCCCAACATGGAAATGATATGCCGCAAAAACTGTACCTCTCACAACCAGAATTAACATTTCTCATACTTAGCATATAGTTGATGCTCACGTTATGTCTGTAGAATCCGACGCAAATGTTCGGCATGCTCATTCTCAGTACGAGAATAAATCAGGATGTCATCTATGAAGATAATGACAAAATGATCTAGGAACTCTCCAAGTACCCTATTCATCACGTCCATAAATGCACCCAGCGTGTTGGTCAGCCCAAATGGCATAACTTGAAACTCATAGGACCCGTATCTCGTCAAAAAATAAGTCTTAGACACATATTTCTCCCTCATACGTAACTGGTTATAACCGGACCTCAAGTCTATCTTCGAGAAATAGGTTTCTCCTTTCAGTTAGTTGAATAAGTCATCGATGCGAGGCAACATATATTTTTTCCGTATCGTGACTTTATTCGACTCCCGATAATCCACGTACAACCGTAATGATCCATCCCTCTTCTTTATAAATAGAACTAGGGCACCCCTAAGGTAAGGTACTCCTCCAAATGAAGCCCTGTCCCAATAACAGCTGAATTTTATCTCGTAACTCCTTCATCTCCATAGGAGCCATACGATAAGGTACACGGTAGGTCCTGAAACACATCAACAAACTCAGTAACAACTAGAATAAAATTGAGGGGAATTATAGCCCCCCCGTAGAGGTCTCCTCCTCTATATAATATAAGTGAGTTAATGACCCTCCTTCAGAATGAGGCATCGCCACTATAAACATCTCTTGACCAGGAATAGCAAAGATAATGCTCCTACTAAAACAATCAATCATGGCTCTATACACGACCAACCAATCCATGCCAATAAGGGGGTCGTACTCATACATATCTAAAATAAGCACGCCGATAGGAAAAATAAGTCTCCTAATCTCTATACACACACCTCGACATATAAAGAAAATCATCGACCCATTACCCAACGACGAGTCTACATAAGTCATTGTACTACCGTCCGTATCTAATAACCATACAACCTATGAAAATCTAGTGGCTATAAATGAATACAAGGACCCCGTGTCAAATAAAATGTTCCCTATAAACCCATGGATAAAAAACATACCCTAGACTGCAGGCGGTGCCTGAGGAACTGCTGCCTGGTGGACGTTGTGTATACACCCATACATAACTATTCCTGTTGAATCGAGGCTACTGGGATGGCAGGAAAAGTTGGGACTGGTGCTGGTGTACGAAGGGAGTCCGGAAATATCGATCAATGGGGCTCCTGATGAGCACCCTGCTTCTGCTCTGGGTCCTTGCCCCTCTTTGGACACTCCTGACATTTATGGCCAACTTTACTATAGGTAAAAAAGTTACCAACAAAGTTTCCTCCTCTTTGACCCTACTGGCTGTTGCCACCTCTCCCCTATCCTTGTTGGCCCTGTTGTCACTGTTTGCCCTGATGGCCATATTGACCCTGGTGGCCATGCCTAAAACCTCCATGCCCATGATAAAAAACTCCCTGATCTAAATCTCTTAGTAGAATCCCCCTAGTAGGAAACCTTATCACTCTCTCTCTCCCGACTCTGAGCTACTGGTGCCCCGCTGGAACTACTTCCCCAAGTCTTACCCTGCTGGATGGACTCTCCAACTCTCTTACTCACCTTAACATGGAAGAAGTGGTCCTGACAGTGTAATAAAGAAACATTTAACACATCACTGTATGACTGCAAAGATAAATTACCCAAAAGATATTGTCGGATCCTCGAGGTGAGACCATCCATAAACATTTGTATCTTTTTCTCTCCAGTAGGTACGTCTCCTAGTACCAAATTAGTCAACCTCGTAAACTCCTCCTCTTATTCAGTAACAATCTTCTCCTTCCTGGTAAGGTCTAGTAATTTCTACCTCATCTAAGTTTGGATGGCAAAAGGGAAATATTTACGGTTGAACCGTACCCATAAATCTTGAATAGTCATGTTGTCTCTCTCCTCAGCTGTGTTAGTGGAATCCCACCACTATAACACTATCCCTACTAGCTTAAAAGTAGCTAGTAACTACTTTTTCACCTCCGTGAACTCGTACATATGTAAATGCCTCTGGATATCTTTCTTCCATTGGCTAGATACCGAAACATTGGAACTCCCCTAGAACTCTGGGGGATGCACCTTTTGGAAGGAATCTTTGGCTCGTTCCCAAGAAGAAGGGAACACATGTATCGAGGAAGGTGCCACTGCCTGCGCCTGGGGTGGGGCCAGCTAAACCGCTGCTAGTGCTGCATTCATCGCCTGTGTGACTATAGCGGCTACCTTGACACCATTCATCGTACCCTAGGTCGGAGCTGGCTGTGGCTCGAGCTAGGCATTTATGACCCACGGTGCTCGTCTGGGAGGTATCTGAAATGAGAAAGAACTTATAAGTCCACAGTTCAATAAATCTCAAAATAGCTGAAGATGTAAACATGTAATCATGAATTCAACAATCCTAGTAAGAGGGCTCTATACCAAATAATGTTAAGCTGAAAGCATAATAGGCCGCACAGATCCTAAATACTGTAAAACTTTATGCTTTGATGCCAAATATCGGGTGATTTGTCCATTATAAAATTTAAAACAAAGTCTCTGGTTGGTTCATTCTTAGCATCATTGTCAAAAATGTTTACTTAATTAATCACCTAATATTTAATTTAACTAGTGTCAAAACATATAACCCATCTTGTTTTAAATTCAATTAATTCTAACATTAAGTCAACCATCGTACTCATGAAATATAGAACCAACTGCTGACATAAATAATACTGGAATAAACTCTCCAGTTAAAAATCTCAAATGCAACAACTAATATAAAACTGAATCCAGCTATAAACTGAATACTGAAATAAAATAAGTACAATATCTCTCTGACATAATATTATCTAGAAAGGGGAAACACATGCCCTAACTAAGATGAATAAAATAGGAACTTAATGAAATAGGGGTGGAGGCGTCTAATCAAGGGGACCTGAAACTTCCATAATTGTTGTAGCAGGTCGAACGGTCCAATAGTCTAAGCCTGACATCCCTGTGGTTGACACCTAAATATAATTTCATAAGAGAAAGGAGATTTTGCAAGAGACGGGTCAGATCACTAGTGTAAAATATTTTAAAACAGTTTTGCAAGTATTTAAAATCCGATAAAGAAAATCTAATACACATGATAGTTTTTCGAGCTCTCTCTTGATATTCTCACCTCTCAACTACTATGCACACCTAACGTACCTCTAAACCATTCTTGTTAAAATTACCCCACCTAACTAATACGAATGTAATGACCTCTCATTATCACTCTACGCACCCACTCGTAGTTCCCCACAAAATACCATATTAAATAATTCTACCTCTGTTAATTCAAATATGTGTTTTTGTAAATCAATTTAAGTGTTCTCGTACTTAAGTTATTTTAGATTTCACTATCAAACTTATTTACTAAGTTCACGTAGTAGAACACATCAAAAGTTTATATATATATATATATACTCATCATACTATCATACATATATGTACTAACATAGAATCCCAAAGGCTATCCTGAGGAGATTGCATACTTTGCTAGCAAGTCCCTGTACATCACGTACAAAATAAAGACTAATGGTTCAGAATCACTCACGAACCATATAAATACAAGTCACGCATATTGGAGGCGAAAATAGTTCCAAGCCTATGGGCCATGCACCCATATGACCGCGAACTTATCAACTCACCAATAAGTCATTTCTAGGTTCTATGTTTGGAGGAACCAATCTAAAATCCCTCTAATGGGCTCATCAGGATGAGACTGCCCCCTTTCAAACCTCCCACTATAGCAAGCAGCGTAGGTACGTCAAACACATAATAAGTATTCACACCACTTATGTATTTATTTCATCAGTATGGGCGTAATCATATCCCATATCGTATATTCCATACATAGTAAATAAATTCCAATTATTCAACGTATTTTTATTTATAATTTACTCTTGATCGTACGCTCCCGAGTATTTCTCACCACTCTAAAAGCAATCAATATACCAAAATAATAGCATTAGGTAATTTCTCCACACGTTACTGGTCTAAGTCATCCCTTGAATTCTAAAAATTTGAATTTCTTTGCTTAATTAGTAAATTTCTCTCACTTAAATCGAATTTCGTTAAACCCTAAATTCGTTCTCATGGAACTATACCCAAATTACAATCTAGGCCTACTAGTATTCCTAAATATTCCCTAATAGGCTTACAATTAAATCCACAAACATTTCTCAATAATTTTAGACAAAAAGGGGAAAAGAAACCAAATTCTGGGCGACCGAATCACTTCAGCCTGGTCTGAATTTATTCGCCTTGAGAATCGATTTGGCTAGGACCGAATCGATTCGCTCGTACAAGTATGGAAAATCTGCATAAGTGTTCTTACGGATTTCTCCAATTTTTGACACTAAATCCTCAATTTAATCAGCCCAAACACCTAAACAATCATACTAGATGTTATAGAAATATCATTACATAAGCTCAAATGTCTAAGAATCACCAATTTATAAAAGGGGCATCAAATACTGGGGTTAATTCAAGATAAAACGTTAAGAGCCCTAGTTCATCATCTTATTCAAGAACTATCATGAAAGTCCAAATTTATTTATCAACTTTAAGTAAATTTCATGGGTTATAATCTACAATCATGGGGGAATCAAACCTATACCAATTTCAGTCCCAAGTTATGATCTAAATCTCCCAATTTTTATCCAATTTGTATACAACACATGCTCAATTCAGCCTACACTAACATCAATGCCATTATCGTTAAAAGTGTGCAAGTTTAAACACTTTCCTCTTTTATGAAGGTATGATCCATTGAAGAATATGATGGAATGGGGTTTCTCCTACTCTGATCTACAATCTAGTGGTGGTAGTGGTGCAAGGTGTTGGTTCTAGCCTTAGATTGTCCCTCCTCTTCTTCCTATGCCCTCTCTGTGGATTTCTTCTATTCCTTATGGAACTTTCCCTAATCCCCTTTTTCCAATAAAATATAATACCTTTAAAATTTCGTGGGTATTACTCACCTCAAAAATACAATTTATCCAAAAGCCTTCCCAGGATGCCAGTACGGCTTAAAAGTGCCCCGGGACCCAAACTAAATCTCTGGGTAGACTTTTTTGACTATCGTGAACCTTATCGACACAATGGAGAGCTCAAAATGACAATTTTGAACAATTAAAAATTAATTACTTTTTTATCTCATTGAATTGCGTCCCGACACGACTGATACGTGCGTCCCGAGTTAATTATCAAAACTATCGTATTTATCACTCGTGATAACTTTAATATTTTCATAATCACATATTACTTTATGCACTCAGTAATATTCAATATAATTCACACCAATTAATACTAACCCTTATCTCGCTAGTTAATATTTATTTTAATTCCGATTAATTATCAATTAATTTTTTTAATTAATCCTATATTTCAAAAAATCATAAAACTATGGGGTATTACCAAAGGTTCTACTTCTAAGACCATATATAGGACTAAAAAGAAGAAGGGTCAAAAATAGGTTATGGTCCCTCAGGCAGTTCGTGGGCCTCAGGGAGGTGTAAAAAGCCCAAGGCAAGTGTTTCCACTTTAAGCAAGCAGTCAGGACTCTGGAAGAACAATTGTCCAGTTTTCCACAGTAAACAGAACAACGCAGGTAAATTCCATTCATTTGGCATTGAATCATGTTTTGTGGTTTGTACTACCGGTAACTGGTGTGTAGATACGGGAGCTACTAATCATGTATGCAATTCTTTACAAGGGTTCCAGAAAAACCACGCGACTAAGTGATGGAGAGATTTATCTAACTATGTGTGATGCTACGAGATTAGCAGTAGTTGTTATGGAAGACGTTCATTTAATCTTTAATAATAACAGGACTTTACTTTTAAAAATATTGTCTTTATGCACCATCCATTAGGAGGAATTTGATTTCAATTACTTGTTTGGCCTTTTATGGATATTTCGTTTCTTATAATTAACATGTGGTTATGAAGAAAAATAAATCTATTATTTGTTTTGGTAGATTAGTTGATAATATTTATATTGTTAATTATATCTCTTCCACATAAGAAATTAATATTTTACATAATTCAATTAGAACAAATTTAAAGAGAAAAGAACCCTCCTTAGTGAACTAAATATATCTTTGGGACTTACGCCTAGGTCATATTAATCTAAAAAGGATTCTTAAAATGGTAGCAAGTGGGAAATTGAGCTCAATAGAAGTGGAGGCACTTCCAGTTTTTGAATCCTATTTAGTAGGTAAAATGACCAAGAGGACTTTCTCGGCCAAGGGCTATAGAGCAAAAGAACAATTGGAATTAGTTCATTATGATCTATATGGATTGATGAAAGAGGGAGATTTGAGTATTTTCAGACTATCATAAATGATTACTTAAGGTATGGGTACCTAATTCACCATATGTCCGAAGCCTTTGAGAAATCCAAAGTGCATAGGGTAGAAGTGGAAAATCATCAAGGTAAAAGTATCAAGACAGTATCTAGAAGATCAAGGGATCACATCCTAATTGTCTGTACCTGGTATGCCTCAACAAAATGGTGCAGTAGAAAGGATGAATATGACTCTTTTGGATATAATTAGGTCCATGTTGAGTTATATAGATCTCCCAGATTCCTTTTAGGGACATGTTTTAAAAATGGCCAATTATTTACTAAACTTGGTACCTTCAAAGGTGGTCTCAGTATAAAGTATATTCAAATATGGGGTAGTTCCCAACATGTGCTAAAGAGAAATCCCAATAAGTTAGAATCCAGATCAGAAGTTTGTTTCTTTGTAGGATATCCTAAGGAAACTAAGGGTTATTTATTCTATGATCCTAAGGATTAGAAGGTCATTATAAGCACAAATGATCAATTCTTGGAAGAGTATTATATGATGGATCATAAGCCCAGAAGTAAAGTTTTTCTTGAATAATTATGAGGGAACCAACAAGATTCTTCAACACCACCTTTTGACTCTAGTACACTAGGACGGGGACTTCCTCATGGTAGTGAGAGGGTTATACATCAAGCTGAATGATTTATATTCTTGGGAGAGCCTTATGACAAGGTCACTGATGAACTCGAAGCCGATCCCTGTAACTAAAATGAGACTATCTAAGATAAAGATGCACAACTTTGGCTTAAACCTATGAATTTTGAGATAGAATCTATGTATTCTAATTATGTCAATAGTGTTGTAGATCCACCCAAACGGATAAAACCCATAGGATGTAAGTGGTTCAATAAGAGGAAAATATGGGTGGATGGGAAGGTTGAGAGCTTTAAGGCACGGCTTGTTGCGAAAAGATTTCCTCAGAAAGAGGGCATCAATTATGAGGAAACCTTCTCGCTGGTAGATATGATGAGTTCCATCCGAATTCTCTTACCCATTGCAGCTCATTTCGATTATGAAATTTGGCAAATGGATGTCGAGACTGCATTGCTTAATGGGAATCTAGGTAAATGTATATATGGTGTAGCCAGTCAGTTTTATTGCCCAAATCCAAGAGCATAATTTATATCAGCTTAAGAAATCCATTTATGAACTTAAGAAAGCATCTAGAACTTGGAACATTTGTTTTGATTAGGAAATCAAATCTTTTAGTTCTGATCAATGTACAGACGAGTCTTATGTGTACAATAAATATAAAAAAAACTTAGTGGTGTTTTTAGTATTATATGTGGAAGACATTCTAGTAATTGGAAACGATGTTGGAGTCTTATCTTCGTTTAAAGTGTGGTTGTCCAACCAATTTGACAAGGAAGAGTTAGGAGTAGCTAGTCACGTCCTTGGGATCAAGATTATGCATGATCGTAAGAATATGATGTTGGGATTATCACAAATAACTTATGTCAATTCCATTATTGCTAGATATAGCATGAAAGATTCCAAGAAACGGTCCCTCACTTTCAGACATGGAATATCTCTTTCTAAGGATTAGTGCCCTAAGACACCTGATGAGATAGAGAAGATGAAAGGCATCCCTTATTCTTAGGAAATTGGGAGCCTTATGTATGCTATGTTATGCACTAGACCTGATATCTATTTTGGTTTTAGCATGGCTAGTAAATATCAATCTAACCTTAGTAAAGAACACTGAACCATAATAAAGCATATACTCAAATACCTGAAAAGAACACGAGATTATATGCTAGTTTACTAGGTAGAGAGTCTAGTACCCATTGGGTACAATAAATTAGATTTTTAGTTTGATAGAGATTCAAGGAAGTCTACCTCTAGATATGTGTTTACCCAAGGATATGGAGCCATTAGTTGGAGGAGTATTAAGGAATCTTGCATTGCTAATTTCACCATGGAAATTAAATATATAGCGGCCTCTAAGGCAGCCAAGGAAGTAATATGGCTTAGAAACATTTTAATGGATCTACGAGTGGTACCATTAGTTCGATCGACTATTACACTTTATTATGATAATAGCAGTTTGGTTTCTAACTCAAAGAAACCCAGGAGCCATAAGAGAGGTAAACACATTGAGCATAAGTATCATCTCATTCGAGAATTTATGCAACGGGGTGATGTCATAGTTTTGAAGATCACATCAGAGAATAACCTTTCAGACCCTTTCACAAAGAGCTTACTAGCCAAGACTTTTGATAGTCACGTAGAGGGGATGGGAGTGAGATGCATTGTAACATGGCTTTGAGTCTAAGTGGGAGACTATTAGAGAAGTAGACTATCATGCTTTATGTAATAATTTTAGTTATGGATTTATTATTACAATAAAATTAGTTATTCCTATTTTAATGAGAATCATGTATGGACATGATGTTAGAAGTATTTTATATATTGTTGACGTCTTTTATTCTGTCTAGTAGGTGTTCTGGTGTGTAGAGTGAGACTTACACATAGGAGATCAGATCACGTGTTCTTATGGAATATAAGTTTTATCATTCAAAACCTTAAGATGGAACTGGACACACCATCAGTAGGACTATAGAACAATATTTTAGTTGGTCTAGCTTGATTACCGGAAAGTGTATAGTTTTAACTTATTGTGCTAGTACACTTTGTGAGTATTGAGTTGGACAAATTTGAGGTCATTATTTTTATACTGATTTTATAAGACAATGTACATCTCGTGATTATTAGTTTTACTTAAGGCTCTTAATCCGAGTATGATTGATGGACATAAGCACTAGTTATTTATTACTTTGACTTATCGGGTGAGATTCATTATTGGATCAATAATTTTGATAAATTGGGTAATGGTGAATAATGTATGGTGAACGTCTTTTACGGTTGGAATCCACGTCTCGGTATAGAGACTGGTGATACCCCCTTGAGATACTTATAATATTTGTATATGTCAAACCCTGCAGGGGGATTATATTAATCTGACACTACAAATAAGTTAAGGTGGGACGCTCAAGGACTTAAAGAAGTGAATAAAATAGTAATTTATTTTATTAACGGGTATTTGTAACCTTAACGTGGGGAGAATTAAGTAATTAATAATTAGGAGCTTGAAATATAATTTTAAGTTAAGGAGTGGAGTTGCAATTGTAATGTTTTAGTGATATGAATTATAATTAAGGGACTGAGATTAGGATCCGGGAAGGATTAGGTTTTCTCTGGCGGATTAGGAGCCACATCCTTATCTCTCCTTATGGTCCATACTGTAGCCTATATAAATGCACCTATGTCTCATTCTTTCTAAACCTAGCAGTCACTTTTGGATACTCAAAAGATCCAAGTTCATACTTGTGATAAAGAGAGACAACGGAGAAGAAAGAGGAGACATGAAGGTGGTCATAAAACAGGAGCCCACCCCCTACTCGTGGTTGTTCATATCGAGAATACAATAGAAGATCGTGAGGTGTATTATTGTGATAAAACGAGATCAAATCAAAGAGATCTCCCAGGTAAATCCTAAATCTGCCTTATAGGATTTCACATATGTATAGTTTTTTTATAGTTCGATCTATACATGTTTTCAATAGACCTTGGACTTTCACTCCAACATAAAAAATCAAGAATATATATAATAATAATAATAATAATAATAATAATAATAATAATAATAATAATAATACCGAATCTCCCATATAGGTTATAACGATGCGCACTCGCGTACTCTGGTATCATTCTAAGTACCTCTCGTACCTAATCATGGAATATCGGGTTGGAGTGTCTCCTAGAATCATCAATCAAATCACACATATTTTAGGCGAACATAGTATTAAGCCTTTGGGGTTGTGCACATACCTAACGTACCCAAACGACTTGCCGACATCACTATTTCTGTCACATAGTTATCCACTATCAGCACTATGCTCTGGGGCACAAATCCAGACCTCATAGGAATCGTCAAGGTGGGATCACCCATTGTGCGGGACCTCCGTGATAGCAAGTAGCGTAGGTAGGTTAACATACACAAAAAGCACATTATAGGCACACACACTGCCTAACCATATGTATATTCAATATAGGCACACACATGACCTTTAATAAATTCGTATAGGTATACACTCAACTTGTATATTCAATATAGGAACACTCACGACATATAATAAATTCTTATAGGTATAAACTCAACCTATTATAATCCGTATAGTTATACTGTAACCTAGCATGCAGTATTTATCTATCGAATACTCACCGTACAATTTATTCACATTTATACTTCTAAATTATATTTACCCGAGCATTATTCTCTACCCAAAGAGTCCTCATCATCCTTTAAGAAATTTCAGAAGTTAACACCTCACCATTCTATTGGTACTAATCCTTATGTAATCATTTATTCTTCCCGTAACCATATTCATAAATTCCCGATACGCAACACAATCGGTTATATCTTGTAAGCCCTAGTTAATTTTTATCATCATTATGAATAAGCCTAAGCCTCGACTATAGGTATATTGAAATTCCCAAAGTCCTCATATAGTTCATTACTGATTTTATACCCCGATTTAATCTTTGACTACAGTTTTCGATCTCTGATACCCTTTCCTATAAAAATCATAACTAATTAAAAAAATCAGAAAAATACGAGGTTGGCGCCCACACTATCATCATGAAAAGATCTACAAATTTCATTTTAATAAATAGGTAAATCGAAAAGGTTCGGCCTCAAAACCAAATCGGTTTGTCGTAGTAGATATGCGAACCTTCTTCTTCTCTAACTCATTTTTCCTCCATTTTTGACCCCTCAAACCTCATGAAACCTCACCCAATTTCAAATAAACATAACTAATCACTACATATATGTATAAGAATGATTTCCTACATAAATTAATCATTAATTAATCATGAATTTAATCCAAGTTTCGATTATCCTCTAAAAGTACATAAAGCCCTAGTTTCTCATGTTCCTCACATCTTTAAAACAAGAACCCAAATTTAATTCATATAAGTCATTCCAAACCCTCTGATTTCGTGTCATTAACATAAATAAATATCACTGCATACAATCCTACTTGAATTCATGGATTATACCCACCCAAAATTCATATAAATCTTCCAAAAACATGTAAATCAAACCATATTCTACATGGGTATTATAACATGCTGAATTTAAACACAAGATAAATATCTACCTCTTATCTGAAGGTCTGATTTCTTGATTTTATAATGGATTTGATTGTCTTCCCCTTCAATTAACTCCCCAATGATGTTTGTGGTGCAAGAATCACTTTAATATCTCAAGAATCCTTCCTTAAACTTCAAGAATGGCCTCTTCTACTTCTCTAATGTCCTCTCTTGGTTTTCTAACCTCTAAACCGTAGCCTCTCCCATCTATATACTATTAAAGTCTTCGTAAACTCATAGGTCTCTTTACTCTACTTTACAAATGAGAAAAATTCCCTCCTATGGTGATAGTTTGGCCAAAAATTTCCCCGAGACCCAAACTATACCTGAAGGTATACTATTTCGATTATTTTGACCCGTTAGGAATCAACTGTGGCCTTTAAATCGTCATCCGATTCCCTTTATAAAATCATCTTATTTCTACCCCAGAATAAGGCACGCGTGAAATTAAAATAAATCAAATTAATTTAAACTCTAAATCACCAAATTAAATAATTTCTCCTGAATTAAATAAATCCCAAATTATTGATTTAAATAAATTATAAATCATCAAAATAATTAAATCCTATATTTCCGAGAAGTACAGGGTGTTACAGGACTCAACCTTAATAGGCACATGCATGGAAATTATGACCTGTGAATAATACTAACCCTGCATTCGCTAGCCAAGGAAGATCACTCACTCGCGTAACCTCCGATGATAGTCCTTAGAGGGGTATGTTATATTATCCATATCATTATATCTTTCACACCGATATAATATCTATATGTACAATTTTCACACACACACACACACACACACACACACACACACACACACACACACACATATATATATATATATATATATATATATATATATATATATATATATATATATATATATTCAACAATAGTTTATTTAATTATGCCTATCACAAATGGCATAAAAATGGATTATCACCAATGCTCCATTTTATACTTAATTAATTAATTATTCACTTAGTTAATTAATTCAATTATTTTTCAATACTAATTCTGGACACGTGTCTACATCACTCAGCCCCGTATCCCAATTCTCATATTTTCCATCATAATTTTTCACATTCAACTTTTTCCTCAAATATTTTAATTTCACATCCGAACTAAAAGCCCCTTTTTAACCCAAGGTCCACATACCAACTTAATTGAATTTCTATAAATATAAAATATCAACTTTGGGTTTTATCATCTCTTTAATTATTTAATATGTCCCTAATTAAATAAAATATCCCCCAATATGAAAATTCCCAAATTCTGAACAAGTTTGTTCTCAAAGAAAACCGGTTCTACTTTTCCAAAAATTTGAACCGATTCGGTCTAAAAGCGGACCGATTCTCTTTTCTAGTCAGCAAACCTCATCCCTATTTTCTGCCTCAATTAAGTCCCAATGATCCGCAACACGATATCATACACTAACGAACTCATAAAGAGTAGAAGGGATATTTTTAAGATGATTCTAACATCTTGTAATCACATTAATTCAAAAGATTGATCATCAATTCATGCGATTCAAAACTAGAGTAGAGAATTTAAACATTCTAATAGTTATATCACATATTCATCTCCATATCCCATTTTCTATATCATCCTCAAATTTCATAATTTTCAATCCACCTTAATTCTTTAAAATTTATAATTTATATGATTTACCAAATATAAATCATTTCCCAAAATATAAATTATTTTCCAAAATCCCAGGGTTTATATATGTGAAAACATCTCCAAAATATCATTTCCTAACTATAATATGGCTAAATTGTATATAAAAAATAAATAGAAAGTTAATTACTTGTCTTATGGTTCGTAGAGTCTGATTTGATGAATATGTCATTTAATCCTTCAAGAATTCACCACAACTTCTTCAATCCTAGAGTGTTCTTGCAAAATTCTTCAATTCCTCCCCTATACTCTTGAATTTTCTTTCCAATTCTTTTCACTTTCTCTTTAACTCTTTGAAAACCTCTCCTCAACCTTTGGATTGGTGAATTGACTCTTTCCTAAACCCAAACCTGACATTTTATTAGTGTAATATTGTTTTTGGCTATTCACATGCCATTAAGTAATCCAAAAGTCATCTGAATTAGTCCCGATTAATCTAAAATGCTCCCGAGGCCTAGTTACAATCCCTGAGTACTCAATTTTGACTATTTTAACCCATTCAGGATCAACAGTGCATTTGAAATCATCACCCAAATCACTTCACAATATTTTCTCATCTCAACGTATTTTAATTTAATCACACATGTCCTGATTGAGATATTGTTAAATTCCTACGCGTTTACCCACTTACAACTTAATTAAAAAAAATACTATAGCACACTAGTAAATACATAATCACATAAATATTAATTCATTCCACTCTAAATTAATATTTATTTAATTTCCAATTAATTCGTAAATTAAATTACGCGCAGCACGCATAATTTAAATATACAATTAAATATATTTATATAAAACGGGCATAATTTAAATTTGTAATTTAATCTATCTATATAAAACTACACTGTATGACATACTTCCCCCCTTGAAAAGGAATTTCATCCCCGAAATTTGGGTAAGACTGCTACTAAAATCTTCGGATCCTTACAGACATGGCATCCAAACGTACTCATAATCAACTTATGATAATATTTTGGCATCTCCAATATTCATCCACTAGTAGTATCATCCCGTCTAAAGGACGACTTGTTATGCCCCTCTATTAATGACAAGTCTATTCCAATCATTTCAAATTGTTATACTCTATCATTCGTAAGGTCTCACTTTTTCAATGATATGCAAAACTATCATAATCCTCTAATAATGCTTCAAAAATATGAACTTATGTTCCACTGGCTCTATCATCTCAATGTTATAAACGACCTTACTTCCCTAGGTGACAACTTCCTTTCTTTCCCAAATCACATAAATCCCTTCCTGGGAGATACCCACCATAATTTCTGATCACTCACGTCAGTCTTTAACTTTTCGATTTGTGATGCCGTAACTCTGATGATGTTCCTAAACTATACGAAAATAACTTCGATTATCTCAATCCCTGTCGGCTAACTCTAAATCATGTTCGACCTATGGAGTTTATTATTTCCCACCTTTAACCAACCATAGGGAGGACGACAACGTCTCCTACCTCAAGTCTCAAAATTCGTCTTTCTAATAATAACTGGTACGAGTCATTACATGTAACTCTACTAATGGTGATTTATCCTCCCAATTACCTTAAAGTCTAGAATACGCATTTCTCCCGTCCTTCAATATCCTAGTCACTTCTCCCATTTACTCCTCAGTTTACGGGTAACATGTCTTATTTAAAATTCACTTCACCCCCATAGCCTCCTGATACTCCCAATCGGAGGTAGAACTTAAGGATCTAATCCTTATCCATAACAACTGGTGGGAGACATATTATGCGGGTTCATTTCATCTCTCAAATGAAATTTTGGGTGGTAACTCAACCAAATTAGCAATAATTATTCCGCCTCAATCAACCAATACCACAACACAATTGGAATATTAATCCATTCACGGTGTTGGTAACCCAATAATGAACTTCATCAGTCCGCTTATCCAGTTCATCACTAAAATCAATAATTATTAAAAATTTCTGGTTGATCGCCTAAGACTCATTTGTTCCCGTCAACGAGTGGTGCACTTGGATAAAACTTCACTATGTCTCACTCCACATCGATACACAAGCTCAATATCCAACGTCATGTGGTACATATTACTCCATTTCATGGGGTAATTCAAAATTGTGACATATATGTTTTCTCCAAACTGCATACTTTATGGGTCCTCCTCACCTGGTAAAATTAACATCCTACTATGCGCAAGTCACCCTCAGCATTCCATTAAGTAAGACTCTTCTTGACTCTCCAAACTGTTGGATCCTCCCTTGTCCAAAGAGATCCCTCGCTTGTGTCTCCATAGTCTTTCAACCCATCTCGGAGTGATAGCTCACCTTGTTTTATACATATCCAGACTCTCTCCTTCCTTAATTCAAAACTTAGTTAATCTCTCCTTTCTAATTATGCTTTTATTACCCACACGAATATGGTTCAACACATTTATTCCTTGTCCTTGTCTCGAACAATAATGAGAATCAAACTAACCATGGTGCCCATGCACAAAATATTTTGTGCATATCTGCACAAACACCATAGACCTGACAATTTTATTTGAAGTTCGGTCCCGCAGGCTCGACGTGGAAATATCGTAAGGATATTCATGATCAGCCTACTAATAGTGATTTAATTATCCTCAAGATTGTCCCACCCATCCAGTGGTGGTGTAAAAACTTTCCAGTGTTTCTTAGATAGCACTACCAGGCTCCACTAGCATCTTGTCATTCCTTAGCCCATTCAAAAGAGTTTTTAACCACCTTACAGAATTGGAGACACTTATATTTTGCTCTGTATATAAATCTATTGAAAGCTTTCACCTAACACGTTAGGCTTTTAATTTCCTTCTTACTCTAGGGAGCCTATATACTGATCAATGCCTAGATCTTCCCAGGGTGGCCTATATTCCCCTTTGATTATAAATAAATGCCAAAAAATTTCCATTCTTAACTCCAAACACACACTTGGATGGATTTAACTTCATTTGATATTTTTCTAGCTCATCAAAGGTTTGGTCAAGATCCTTGAAATTCTCATCTACCTTCACACTTTTGTTCATCATGTTTTGAATTTAAACTCTTATATTATACCCTATTTTCTTCTGAAACACCTTCTTCACTCGACTTTATGAGGTAGAACCTGCATTTTTTTAGCCTGAAGGGCATAAAATTATAACAAAAATTTCCTCGACTGGTGATGAAGGAGGTCTTGTCTTTGTCCTTTGTCTTTATGTTAATCTTCTTATAACTAGAATAAGAATCCATGAAGCTTAGTAATTCGTGTCCATCTGTTGTGTTCACCAGTTGATCAATTAGAGGCAAATGATAATAATAATAATCCTTAGAGCATGCCTTATTCAAGTCTGTGAAGTCCTCACAAATTTACCATTTGTTGTTTTTCATTCCATTACCAACTTTTCTATCTAGTTGGTATATATGACATATTCAATAAAGTAGTCCTTATTGTTCTTGGACACTGCTTCTTAAATCGCCATGATCTTTTCCTCCTCCGTCACTTTCTCCTTATTAGCTTTTCTTCCTTGATTATATTGAGCCCGTAAATAATAATGGTTGGATGAATTCCAGTCTTGTCTTCATGGCTCTAAGAAAACATGATTTTTCTAACCCGTAGAATGTCATCCCGTTGCTTCTTGAGGAAGGGATATAGGGACAAGCCGATCCGTGCTATCCTTTTAGGATGTTCATTATCCAGGATTAATGGTTATATTTGCTTAATTTCTTCTCTAGTTACTATCTAATGTTCATCTCGAGGATTTAATGTCTTGATCTGATAATTTTAAGCTAATTTCTTTCTTTCTTACTCATCGAACGAAGTGTAGCAACATTTGTAATGCCCCGGCCTGGATTAATGGGTTACTCGTAGTCAACCCGGTCCGACCCGAGCATTATTGGCAAAGTGCAATAAAACAACCTATATAGTATCGCTAATCTATTTTTTTAATTAATATTTCACTTGTTTATCATGCAATTCCAATTTCAATTAGACTACGTGAGGGACTCATGGGAAGCATCCCTGGAGTCTAAGCATTCAGAGGTAATAGCATAAAATAAAATAGAGTTCTTACCTGTGTAATGCTCTCAAAATTTGAACTCGCACCCAACCTTTCATAACAAAGACGAGGGCATGAGCCGAATGCTCAATGGGAAATAAACAACAATGTAACATAGAATCGAACATCATAAGGAAGTCTCTAAAATATTATACCTATGTGCACATGTAACTACCTTATATATATATTGTTGATACCAAATTTAATCTGCTGACTTGGATCAATCATATGAAGACACATGGCTATCTACATGACAACAACAAGCACCTCCGAGGAACGCTTACGCTCCGAGGAACAGATCTCTCCGAGAAACTCATACGCTCCGAGGAACAGACCTCTCCGAGGAACTCTTGAATACCAGAAAGCTTAGGCGGTCCGAGCTACTCGGGCGGTCCGAGATGCATCTCGAACAGAGCATTAATAGCTGAATAACCAACAGTTCAACTGGTTCATTAAATGCCTATCATTTAGACGCACACGCTTAAAGGGCATTAAATGTGTTACCCTTTCATATGTATATCATTGAATGTATCATCCTTTCAGATGATAGCATCAAGGCTATAAATACGTTGTACAATCCCCATTATAGAGGGACTGGATTATGAACCCAAACTTTGGGATCTAGAACGCAATTTATTGTAATCGAGAATTCCCAAACACTCAGCAATAAAACAACAGTGGACGTAGGCCATTCATATAAGACTGAACCACTTTAAAAATCTTTTGTCTCATTTATTTATCTGTGATTGAATTATTAGAGTGATCTAATTTTTTACATCAACAGATTGGCACCGTCTGTGGCAATCGACTGGTAATATCGTTTTCTCACCAATAAAAATCCAATACCAATGGCTGATGTGCCGGAATCCAGCAATCGAAACGCCGGAACCCCTCCAAATCCATCTGCACCACCAATCATTCCAGATCTGACTGGAATAATGGCAAATTTAGCTCAGGGCCACACCGCCATGCAAGAAACAATGTGACAACTCATCCAAACCCTCCATGGCGGTGCACCAGCCCATTCCGGATCACGAAACATCCAAAGAAATACCCATGCGCCTTCTACGCATACTAGGCATGTTAATTCATATCGCAATGAGGAATCTGAAATTTTTTTTTATCAACCAGGACAAACTTCGTCAATGCGAGCCACAGATACTGAACAACGTGTCACCCTCTCCCCAGAAAGGGCCAGCGCATTGGAAAGATTAAGCAGGGCCTCTCTTTTTGATCGATTAGGCCCAAGGAGGAATAAAAGTCCTCTTATTGCAGCGTCGAGGAGCTTTCGACGACCATTAGATTTAAGGGAAGGATCTGCCCAGTCACGACCAGTTACTCATCGAGATGTATCTGCTGACCGATCAGCTGCTCGCCATGATAAATCCCAGGAAGCCACTTCAACGCGATCAGTTGCTCGAACCAATAGGCCTGAGGAAGGGAATGATGCATGGAAATGATCTATTCAAAGGCTGGAGGATAGATTAAGGGAAATGGCTAAGGCTAAGAACCCTCTACAACGAACCTTTGTTCGAGGAACACCTTTTGTCCAGGACATTGTTGATTTTCCAACACTATCAAAGTTCAAATCACCTGTTGTGACTCCCAAGTATGATGGGAAGACTGACCCTATCCTTCATATAGAACAATATCAAGCTGCTGCCGACATCTATGCTGTCCCAGACGAGATGAGATGCAGGGCATTCTCGTGAACTCTTACCGGATCTGCTCAGATATGGTATAATAATCTTCCTCGGGGTAAGATTTCAACTTTTCTTCAACTGGCCGAGTTATTCATTGGAAATTTCTGCTTCGGAGCAAAGCCAGTTAAACGAGTAGCACATTTGTTAAGTGTTAGACAAAAAGCTGGTGAGAGTATTAGAGACTATATAACTCATTTTAATAACGAGAAGCTCGAAGTCATTGATTATGAGGAGAAGACAGCGATTACTGCTTTGATGAGTGTATTGCTGCCAAACAAGTTGTACTACACTTTGGCCAAAGACCCACCTCGAACCATGTCGGACCTGATGGGAAAAGTGTCCAAGATTATGAATGCCGAGGAGGCTATGTCTGCGAAGAAGAATACGGACTCCAAAGAAACCAAGGGGGAAGGTGATAAAGCTAAGAATAAAGAGCATAAGAACAATTGTGGTGACAAACATTCCAAAAGTAGGTCGTCATGGGAGGTCTTGAAGAAATTTGATAACTACACGCCTTTGAAGGCAAATATCAACCACGTCTTGGAAGAAATTAAGAACATCGAGGAGTTAAACTGGCCCAAGAAAATGAGGTCAGACCCTGACACAAGGAATAGGGAGAAATATTGCGAGTTTCATAAGGATCATGGCCATATGACTAAAAATTGCATAGCTCTTCAGAACGAGATTGAAACACTCATCCGAAGAGGAAAGCTATCAAAGTATGTTGACCGGGGAGGCAAAAGAAGAAATAATGACCGAACTAGAGAGAGGTCTAGATCTCCTCGTCGGGTAGAGGATAAAAAGAAGAGAAACCATGAAGATGATCCAGATGATGACCCCGATCTTCCCAAGAAACCAAGGCATCCAGAACGAGAGGTATTTTCAATACGCTTTGGGACATTTGATTGTAATGTTATTATAGGAGGAGATGCAGGAGGAGGAGACCTTACTGTAGAAAGAAAAGCTTACCTCAGAGAGGCTCAAGCTTGCTCGTACATTCAACGAATAGATTTAGCTGAGGAAGATCGCCCGAGAAAGGTGAATAAAGACAAATTGGTCATTGGGTTTTCAAAGAATGATCTTGCAGGAGTTCTATATCCTCATGACGACCCACTAGTTATCAAAATGAGAATGAAGGAGGTAATGATCTCAAGTGTGTTAGTCGACAACGGTAGCTCGGCAGACATCATGTTCTACTCGTGTTTCGATAGTTTAAATTTGAAGTTATCTCAACTGGAGCCTTACCACAGACCCCTCATCGATTTTGCTGGCGAAAAAGTATTTCCACTTGGGACGATCAAGTTGGATATATTCATTGGTACGTGGCCTGATTGTCGGACAGAAAAATACGCTTTTTCGTGATGGATAAGAATGTCCAGTCATCGTACAATATCATCATGGGAAGAGTAGGGTTGAAGAAGTTCGAGGCTGTACCATCTACAGTGCATCAATGCCTAAAATTTCCAGCAAACTTTAGAGTAGGAGTTATGAAAGGTGATCAGAAAGTAGCTCGGGAGTGATATTATTCATCCGCTGAGCAAGATTAATTGGAAGAATCAAAGAAAAAGACTACTACTTATCAAGTGGATGAAGGTGCAGAAATTGAAACCTTGGATCCTCGGGATGAGTCGCAACTCGTGAAGGGTCAAGTGGTGGAAGCTGTTGAAAATATCATTCTGGACGACGAACACCCTGAACGAACTACTCAAATAGGTTCATCATTGGAAGCCTCACTAAAACAGGAATTGACAACTTTCCTTAGAAGCAGAAAACAAACTTTTTCTTGGAGTCATGAAGATATGCCTGGGATTGACCCAAACTTCTTATGTCACGAGCTCAATGCGAATAAGGAGATCAAGCCTGTGAAGCAGAGAAGAAGAGTATTCAGGCCCGAGAAGAATCAAGCTATACAGGAGGAAATCGAGAAGCTCCAGAAAGCTTGTTTCATTGAAGATGTAAAATATCCAGATTGGTTAGCCAATGTGGTGATGGTAAAGAAGAAAAACAACAAGTGGAGGATGTGTGTAGACTTCACCGACCTCAACAAAGCATGCCCAAAAGATCATTTTCCACTGCCCCGAATTGATCAACTGGTGGATGCTACCTTAGGACACGAGTTGCTGAGCTTCATGGATGCTTATTCTGGTTATAATCAGATAAAAATGAAACCTGAAGACAGGGAGAGTACTTCTTTCATTACCCCTAGGGGAGCTTATTGTTATAATGTTATGCCTTTTGGTTTAAAAAATGCAGGTGCGACATATCAGAGGCTGATGAACAAGGTCTTTGCTGAACAAATCAGTGACAATATGGAAGTCTATGTTGACGACATGCTGACAAAAAGCAAGAAAGCTACAGATCATCTAGTTGACTTAAGTCAAATTTTTGATCAACTAGATAAAAATCATATGAAGCTGAACCCGGCGAAGTGCATATTCGGAGTACGAGAAGGCATGTTCCTCGGGTACATTGTCAATCAAAGAGGCATTGAAGCAAATCCTGAAAAGATCAAAGCTCTATTAGGACTGCGATCTCCAACAACGAAGAAGGAAGTACAAGGTCTCACAGGATGAGTAGTAGCACTCAACAGATTTATGTCACGAGCAACTGATAGAGGTCTCCCGTTCTTCAAGACACTCCGAAAAACTTTTGAGTGGAATGATGAATGTGAGAAGGCTTTTCAAGACTTGAAGAAATACTTGGGAGCACCTCCACTGTTGTCCAAGCCAGTGATGGGAGAAAAATTGTATTTGTACCTTGCAGTATCCGAGAATGCAGTCAGCTCGGCGTTGATCAGAATGGAGAATGGAATAAAAAAGCCAATTTATTACACAAGTAAGGCCTTCCGAGGAGCAGAGATTAGATATCCGAGACTGGAGAAATTGGCACTGGCGCTGATTGAGGTGAGTAGGAGAATGAGGTCGTACTTCCAGGCTCATACTATAATAGTATACACCGATGTGCCATTGAGACAATCCCTTCATAAGCCAGAGAAATCCGGGAGATTAATGTATTGGGCAATAGAGCTCGGAGAATATGATATAATTTATGAACCCAGATCATCACTAAAAGGGCAGGCTGTAGAAGATTTCATAGTGGAGTTCACCTATCCTGATACCCCCGAGGAGTAAAAGTTACTCGCAGATCAACCTGTGGATGTTACAGGATCAACAAACACATGCCCAGACCAATTCCGATTGGTAAAAGGACGTGTAGATGTTACAGGATGTGATGCAGAGATAGTTAGGAGGACTCCGGACGAGAAACAAGAGTTGCTCGCTGATCAATCTATGGATGTTACAGGATCGACAGACACTGGCTTAGACCAACTCAAGCTGGTAAGAGGGCAAGACAAGATGATCGAGGAGGAGCGAGAAAAATTCAGAGAGGATGAAAGGAAGCAGCAAATATTTCACCGAGGAACTCTGACTGATCAAAAATTTGAAGACGAGTTACCTATATGGAGGCTATATGTAGATGGCTCATCTTGCACTGCAGGATGTGGCGCGGGAATAATTCTGAGCACTCCGGACGAGGTCGACATGGAATACACCTTGCGTTTCCAGTTCAAAGCATCCAACAATGAAGCAAAATATGAGGCCATAATTGCAGGGCTTAATTTGGCAAAAATTATGGAGGCACAGCAGGTTGTGATCTTCAGTGACTCTCAATTGATTGTAAACCAAATGATGGGAGTATATGCAGTTGGAGGAGAATTAATGATCAGATATCATGCAAAGGCAAAGGAGATGTTGTCAGAATTTGCCGTTATTCAGCTGGTCAGAGTACCAAGAATGGAGAATGCGAGAGCAGACACCCTAGCTCGACTAGCATCAGCTACTCGCACCCAGCTACGACGAACAATCCTAATTGAAGTGTTAGCTGGTCGGAGTAAAGATAAAGATCTGAAGATAAATTTTATCACCCTTGATTTAGGACCATCTTGGATGGATCCCATCAGGGCATATATCGAGGAAGGAAAAATGCCAATTGACAAGCTTGCAGCCAAGAAATTGAAGTTTAAAGCTGCTCGGTATGTACTAACTAATGGTGTTTTATATAGACGAGGAATTATGGCAGGTTTGCAAAGATGTGTACTTCCCATCGAGGTGAAATATTTGATTGAAGAGATTCATGAAGGATCTTGTGGAGCCCATGTCGCAGGACGGACGCTTTTACAAAGGGTGATGACGCAAGGATATTACTGGCCGACGATGAGGGCAAATTGTATAGCCTATGCCAAGAAATGTGACAAGTGACAGCGCTTTTCCTCCATCCGAAGACCTCCACAAGCATTGTTGTCACCCATAACTTCCCCTTGGCCATTTGCCATGTGGGGAATTGATTTGGTTGGACCATTGCCAATGACCCGAGGAAGGTTCAAATACCTCGTCGTCGCAGTGGATAATTTTACTAAGTGGGTAGAAGCTGAGCCACTCATCGATATGGCATACGAGAAGGTGTACCAATTTGTTTAGAAGAACATCATTTGCCGATCTGGTCTTCCTCATGCCTTCATCACAGACCATGGGACACAATTTGATAACGAGGAGTTTACAGCCTATTGTCATCAGTCAAATATTTTGAAGGTCCATTCAGCACTAGGCCATCCTCAAAGCAATGGTCAAACTGAAGTGACAAACAGGACGCTGCTGAACGGTTTGAAGAAAAGATTGGATGATGCGAAAGCAAACTGGATCAACGAGATACAATCAGTACTTTGGGCTTACCGAATTACTCCCCGAGTAGCAACTGGAGAATCGCCATACATGCTGGCGTTCGAAAGTGAAGCTGTCATACCTGCCGAGTTGGGCCTCCCAACACACAGGGTACTGAATTTTAATTCCCCTGTCAGCGGCTTAATGAGAAGATTGGATCTAAACATGCTCGAGGAAGTTAGAGAAGAAGCAGCCATTAGAAATGCTGCTTACCAGCAGCGAACAGCTTTGTTCTACAACAAGAGGGTGAAGAAGTGCGGCCTGAAAGAAGGAGACTATGTGTTGAAGAAAGTAATTCAAAAGCATAACAAACTGGAAGCAAACTGGTATGGACCATACCGAGTAACATAAGTTGTTCGACTAGGAACTTATCGAATAGCAACTTTAGAAGGCGAAGAGTTTAAGAATGCATGGAACGCAGAGCATCTGCGCAAGTATTATCAGTAATGTATATGTAACACAGTTTCCATCAGTATGAATAAAATAAAAATATTCTGCAAGTTTCTCTGTTTATTGAAATTTTTCGGGGAATACTAGTGCTATGCACTACTCAGCAAAGCTCGCCAGACTACTCAACAAAAAACTCAGCAAAGCTCGGCAGACTACTCAATAAAAAATTCCAAACTGTACCAACTTAGTTGGTCGACGAGGATAAAATATTCCAAACTGTACCAACTTAGTTGGTCGACGAGGATAAAAAACTCCAAACTGTACCAACTTAGTTGGTCGACGAGGAGAAAATATTCCAAACTGTACCAACTTAGTTGGTCGATGAGGAGAAAATATTCCAAACTGTACCAACACAGTTGGTCGACGAGGAGAAAATATTCCAAACCGTACCAACTTGGTTGGTCAACGAGGAGAAAATATTCCAAACTGTACCAACATGGTTGGTCGACGAGGAGAAAATATTCCAAACTGTACCAACATAGTTGGTCGACGAGGGGAAATATTCCTAAAAATGCCAACCTGTTTGGCTAGGAAACGAAATATTCCAAAATTTACCAAGTATGGTTAGTTGGGGATATACTCTCACTAACTATAATTGGTCGACGAGCACAATTTAACAACCTTGGTTGGTTGAAATTTTTTTAAACATTTTTATACTCATTACTTTATTATTAAGTGATCGAGCAACATTATTATCTTTTTAACAGAGATACATGAATATAAAGTATTTGATAACTACAATAGCAATTGAGATTTGCAAGCAAGAATGAAAGTCTTTCATAAAATTCAAAATAAATTACAAGTTACATTGATAATTACATGGATATGTATACTAACTATTACATAAAAAATTCCTATTCTATTGGTCTTTTCCCCTCAGCTTTCGATACAGGTTCCTCGCCAGCAGGCGGATCATTTAAAGACTGAGGAGAATTGATGAAGTTCAAATCCTTCAGCATCCTGACGTTCATCACAGAAGGTCAATCTAGAAGATGCTCGAGACGAGATACCTCAAATTGAGAATGTAAATTGTAGTCACCGAGGTATTTCGCAATTAAGCTCCGAGGAATGGCACGAGCTGGGATCCATTCCATGTCCAAATTGTACGGTGGCACAGGCAAGTCGAGCAACCCGGGATCATAATAGTCCCACATAGAGTGTCCTTATTCGAGCTTCAGCACGCCCAAGGCATTCAACCAGCCTTGTTTGTAGCCCTCATTATTGGCATTCTGGATACGATCGTCCAAATGGAATAGTGCTTCGTTGTATCCAGCCATCCAGAACTCCCTGGGCTGTTTGTGAAATTGAAATGTTAACCTTTCAAGCTTCTCGTGAAGACTCTGTATGAAAAGCTCATTAGTCTCCAACACTGATTTCTTTGCAGAGAGTTGTTTTTCCAGTTCTCTAATTTTCTTTGACATGTCAGACAAAGCTTGGTTCTTAGCCATTAATTGGAAGGCTTGGTTCTCTAAGGCAGATGCTGTCCTCTGTTCCTCCACAAGAACCTGAGCTGCTCTTCCTCGTCCCCGAGGAGCTCTTGCTCGTCCTCGAGGAGATGTGGAAGTGCCCGACCTCCTCAATGTGTCCAACTCTTACCTCAATTTGGCATTCTCAACCTCTAAAAATGAAAATCCCTCGTCAGTCTCTGGGATTATAGCTGTTGAAGAAGAGGCTGCAGACTTCAACTGTGCTAGCTCTTTCTGCAAATTGTTATTCTCTTGCTCCAGCAGCTCGGCAATCTTCCTACATACTTCAACTTCACCCTTTAGGGTTCTCTCCCTGACATCGTACCCAGCAAGGAGCTTCTCGTAGCCCTTCTCGGCAGAAAGCTACTGATACCTCTTCTCATACCCCTCATGCAACAGGGCAGTTGATTCCTTGTACTGATTCTGAAGATCTTCTAGGGTACATTGAAAATCCTCGATCATTTCGTAGTAAGCCATATTATTAGCCACAACTCGGTCAAGTAAACACTTCAGGTACTGATAAGCTTCGACTGCCTGTTCTGAAGCATCATGACCAAGGATATCGGCAACTTCGGATGCACTCAGTTCTGTGTGACCAGCCTTATAATATTCATTACATTGCTGCATCAGCTTTGTATCATTGGCAGATAGCATATCCATCCTGGCCAGAAACTAGCAGAGAAAGAAAAGACAACCATCAAAAAGAAGATCAAGATAGAGTACAAATAGAAAAGATACAATCGTATAGAGGGGAAAACTCAAATTTTATTAGATCATAGTGCAGAGTTACAAAGATCTTGGTTACACTTGACAAAGAAGAAAAATAGAAAGAGAAAACCGAATAACACTACACCTTTTCCTTATCTCCCAAAACCTTCTCGGGAGGATGGGAAGAGGAGGCAGGTTGCTCGGAGGGAATTGTGACTTGCTCGGAGAGCACCAACTGTTGCTCGAAAGAAGAAACTCCTTGCTCGACAGCATGCTGACTGGTTAGGGAATTCTCTCCCATTACCATTGAAGATTTTTCAGAGGTAGCTTCGTCCTCTTCTAATTATCTGGAGTAGGAGGGGGACCAGGGATGTGTCTCTGGAAGAGCTCGGATGACTCGTCGACCTTCAATTCCTGAAGGGCAGCAACCCATCCGTCCCTGAAATACTTTACACTGCCATAATCCACTTGAGAGACCATGACAACACATCCCTTATCCCAATCTTTGTCCCAGCCAGAGCTGAAGGACTTCTTCACGACAACTTTCCTTTTGGCCTTCTCCAAGGCGAGCTTCTCGGACAGCAAAACATCAGCAGCTTTCAATTTTTGTTCATCTTCCTCCTTCTGCCGATTTACTTCCTGGAGTTGGACCATCCTCTCCTCAGCATCCTTGAGTTTATTTTCAAACTCCTCAGCAGCCTTGAGCTTCACATCAAGCTCTTTATTAGCCTTCTCCAAGGCATTCACTTTCTTTTCCAAATCCCTGGAGGCCTCAGCAACCTGAGTTTTCTCCTGCTCGGAGGAAGCAAGTTTATTCTCCCAGACTGCCTTATCAGTAGTGTACTTCTGGCGAGATTCCTCCAAGGACTTGGTAGCTTCTTCCAGAGCTCCCTCCACACTGAACGAGGAGCAAGAAGCCTTAATTTCTTCATCCTTCTTGAGGATTATGTTGAAGCAACTCGTCAACTGTAAACAGAAAAAGAAAGCAAAGTCAGAAACAAATATGAGAAATAACAAAGGAAAATATGAAAAGTTCAAAGTAAAGGTAGTTACTGAAGCAAGATGACGAGCAACCAAAGAAGTAACCATATCCCGAGTAAGGTTATCTTCATTACCTTGCACCTCGGGAATGGTCAAGGACTTTACCGAGTTCACGTCAGAGCTCGGGGGAACAGATGTGGGAACCTTAGTCCCAGCAGCAGGGGGCTGAATGGTGGCGTCAGCCACATTAACCGAGGAGCTCTACTTCAGTCTCCTCGGGGGAACAGGTATAACCAAGGAAGAATCCTTGGTCGGTGATATCACAATCACCTTTCCAGGAGCAGCAGAGCTGCTCGGAGCCACTGCGGGCTTGTCAGCAACCTTCTCGGAGACTTTAGCAGGAGCAGTTGAAGGAACTACACCAGTCTTATTTGTCCCCTCCTTTGGGACATCAATCCTGACCCTTTTTACCTCCCCAGAACCGGAGGCAGTTGTCTCAAACAGAGCAGGAGTCCTTCTCTTCTTCATCTTTTCGCTCAACGGAACGTGAGATTCTGGCGAAGAACTTGCAGAGGGTGGTACTGGCTCTGCTTCGCTGATCACTGGACGAGAAGTGAAAGAAGTTGTATAACTCTTGTATTGAAGCAGATAGGAGGCTGATCGAATGTGCTCGTCAGCAACCCTTTGATGCAGACCCCAGATAAGTCCCAAATGCCTTATATTGACGTCTGTTTCTCTTGGGCACTTTCTCTTGTTATCAACTGCAAATAAACAAACACTGTTATCAGTAACACATTTTATCAAACACAAAACAAACATGATTTCAAGATAAATAAAATAAATAAAAATAACCTATCCCATTGCCATAAGGAGGGCATCTGGGACCTTGGTAAACCTCATCTCCGGTTAAAGGAGGGTGTTGCCAATTTTTTACAACAACCCCGTGTTCAAAATAATCCCTGTTGGCATCAGGGAGATTGACTACTAAAGCTCTATTTATAAACCTAGTTTTTAAATAATAAATATTATCATTAACTGCCCATCTATAGAAGTACATGATTTCTGGAATTCCTATACGAGTTCCATGCACTTGATTTAATTTATACACCCCATTAACTATTCTCCATATGTTGGGGGCTATTCGTGCAGGAACAACATAAAAGTACTGACAAAATTCCAGACACAGAGGATTTGGTGGAAAAGAAAATCCACACTCAGAAAAAAAGAGACTGGGGAACCAATGTCCCTCAGCCAAATTGAAATAATTAGAAGGCTCAGAAAGCTTTTCCAATACAACCCAAGAAGGAATGGAAAAATCAGATCGAAATTTGTCAAGAGACTCAACTGGGTAAATGATCGAGTGGAAAAATCGAGCGTCCGTGTAATACGCTAGTCGTTGTTATCGGCTTCCAACCTCAATACAAAAAAAAACCTAAACTTTTAACTACACTTTTATGGAGTATAGTAGTAAGTCTGGGTATCGAATCCACAGGGAATGTTTTATAGAATTTAATTGATTTATTACTTCTAAAATAAAAATGAAAAAGATGATGATTGGGAAAATTTCTATTAAAAAATTACTTAAGAAAAACAAACTGAAAAGTGCAAAAGAAATTAGATCTGACAAATGGGAGAAAATAGGGTAGGGTACAATCCCTCAATCTTTAACAAATTATCCTTTAGAATACTAGAATCATAAATCAAAATTCTTGATTATATCCAGTCCTTATCATTACTAAGCATTACATATATGAGGTTCAAGACCGCATCATATGAAATCAAAGATCAATATAAGGAGGTGAACGACAAATTATACATACAAAGCATTCTTAAACATCCCAAGTACCTAGGGCAAGAGAGATTAAAAGATATGACAATGCATATATGATTTTCATTCACGATTCAACCAATATTTTCATTTATTTCCTAATTTTCCATACAAATAATTTGTATTAGGATTGAGTTCATGTACCCCAACCCTTGAGAAATTAGCTACTCATGATTGGATAAAAAAAAAAAAATTCATACACAAAATTATGGATCTACAAAACATGGTAAATAATTTGCAAGTAATAAAATAAGAGAATGGAAAGAGTTTACTTGAATTCAGCAACAAGGAATTGAGATTCAGAATACAAACTAGGGTTCATACAACTCTTGAAGGAATAGAAAATTTGCTCTCAAAATTTAACCCTAAAATTCAATCTAGAACTTCTAACCTACTCCTAACCTAGCCTCTCTCTAGCAACTCCCTCTCTCTAGAATTCCACCCCCTTGGAATGACATAGGGATTGGCCTTTTATAGATCTCAAAAAGGACTTTTCCCATGCCTCTCCACGTTTTGACCTTTTAATATACCTAAATGAGACTCTTCCCATGCCTCTCCACGTTTTACAACTAATAAAAACGAATTAAACAAGAAATTTCAAGAGTTGTCTCTTCAGTTCTGAAAATGACTCTTCATTTCTGAAAATGACTCTTCATTATCTCGCAACTTCAAAATATCGTAACTTCTTCACCGTAGCTCGGATTGAGGTGCCGTTTTTTCAAGTATTCTTGCAATTTAGTACTCTTCAACTTTCTAGTTGGCCCCACCTCCGGACTAAGGCTGTAAAATTACGAAAATGCCCTTCAACTCTCCATTTCTTGGTTTATTTCACTGTTTTGAGCTCTCCTTCGCACTAACTTGCGTGAAATACCTGTAAAACACATGAGAAATACACAAAACACGAAATACTTGCCAAAAAAGGTTAGTAGCATAAATAAGAGACAAATCCAAGCTAAATACACTACACGGGATCATAAAAATACCGAAATTAAGGGGATAAATGTGAAGAATATGTGCCTAATCACACCCCCTAACTTAGAACTTTGCGCGTCCCGTGCAATGTAAATGAAATTAGCCAAAATTCTACCCTTGAAAATTCTTTTATTAAAATAAAATTCCACTTTCGCAGGCAAGCGATTGCATTTAGCGTATGCAACAAGCCTTTAAACCCCTAGGTTACCCTAGTAGGACGAGTTTTGTCTCGTGAGGGTTTGCAGTGAATACACCCACAAAATTCTTTATTGACTCAAATAAATATCAAAATATTTAAAAATTGTAAAATTTAAAATTTTCGAAAAATAATCACCATCAACTCATATTCAACTGTCTCAAACCATTGTGTGTGTGTGCAAAGCCAGAAATTAAACCTCAAATTTCCAACGATTGAGCATTACGTTACTTTCCGAAAATTCGTTTTGATTCAAATTCTTACGGATGCACTCACAAACGAATCACTCGGATTGTGGTTATTTTCTCTCGGTATGCATGATATAAAGAGTAAATATAATGGACACAAATTCATGCATACAAAATTGAAAAGAAGGAAATATATGGTGAAAAGATCTCATCATCGGAGTACGGTTATTTGGAAATGAGAAACATCACCTCTAGTTCACACCATTTAATCTCTCATATTATCTTTTCATGTCTTAGCTCTCCACGCGGTAACCAATTTTGCCATTCGGACTCAGTTAGGACTTTTTGGGTTAAAATGTGTAAAGGGTAAAAATGGGAATGGATGGGTTGTTCGGAATTGGAAAATGTCCTTATGATGTCCATTTGTGCTTTTTCGGGCATTTGCTCATTTTTCTCTTTCTTTTTCAATTTTCATTTTTTTTTCTTGCTATTTTTGTTGAGCATATCTTCTTTTTTTTTTTCTTCTTGCCCCTTTTTGTTGCACTTTTCGGACTTAATGAATATTCCATTTTCACAATTCCGGGCTATTTGGGTTTTTCTGGTTATCAAACGAAAGGAAAATATTTTATTAGGCTCAACTTGGGTTGCAAAGGGATAATTTTATTTTTCACAACTTTTTATGGCTAATATTTTTGGGTAACAAACGAGGGCCTACTTCATTGTCCAAATTGCTAATCACATTACCATATGCATCTCAAGATTAATTACGTTTAGAGATATATTTAGCACGAATTTTGAGATAACATTTCACACATTTCCCATAACCGATCAAAACAAAGGATTGAGATCATCAACGACTTATTAAAACGCTGAAAAGAACTTTGAGTTAATCATAAACTCGGATTGATTTAAAAACTCATAAAAAAATGAAAGGATCGAAATCTCACCGGTTTGATCAATCTCCACACTTATTCGTAAAGTCGTCAATTTTCTTTCAATTTCCATCTTTGGTCAATTTTGGCTTAGTGCATTATGATTGTTAACAATTTGAGACTTTAAATAAAATAAAGGTGATATTTTTGAAAAATTTAAATTCCAATTTTTATTTATTTTGAACAAAAATATTTTTGGTTTTTTCAAAGTTTTTCAATTTTTTATTTTTTATTTTTTATTTTTCTAAAAAAAAACACTCTTGGAAAGAACATGTGATCAAATCAATGAATCTAAACAATAAATGGGAAGAATATCCCACACCCCCTAACTTAAATGTTGCATTGTCCTCAATGCAAATCAAGAACACAACATAAAGAGAGGAAAATAAAGATATTACCCAAATAGAGCGATCCCTGATGAGTGCGAGTCCATTGAATCTACAAAACATGTTAGAACCAAGCATACAAAAAAATAACAATACTTGAACTAATTACTGTAAATGCAACAAGATACTATATAACACTTATACATGACTCAAAAATACAACAAAAATCACCCCATACGCGTCGGGGGTGCGACGACCTCTCATCTCTCTTTACAAATCACCCGACCCCTTGCACGGGGTACGATGCTCTCCTCGTCGCTCCCGTCTTACCATCATAAGTGAATAGACGGAACAAATTGGGCCCGTGCCCATAGATAAAGGAAAGACCGGGAGATGCATTATGATTAACCGAAAAAGGATCCTCTTGTTGTGTAGCACGTGGGTTGGTCTCTAAGTCGGACGAGATTTGAGTCGTATCTTCAAGTACCTCCGAAGACTCAAATGGTATGGGTGGAGGTTTGTTAAGGAGAAATGCATCAAGGCTATTGTCCCACTCGCTTTCGTCTAAATGCCGAAATGAGGCCAAGAAAGATTGGACTTCATCATGATCAAACTCTGCTAGGCTCAACTCCTCTAGATCTCTCTCTTGCTTGGTGTCCTCAACCTGCCTTTCGTGCTCACTCACCGAATGAGAGGGTGGTGTGGGTGGTTTGTAATCGAGGAGAAATGTATCGATAGTGTCCTGCCATTCACTTTCCTCTAAGTATTTCGACGAGCCTCTCCCGACACACTCTAAATATCCTCTTTCACTCTTATTCATGGGCTCACTTATGCTCTCGAATGCATTAACTAAACATACCTCCCCTACCTTGCTCTCGATGTTGCAACAACTCCTCTCACTATGCACCACACAACCATCCCCTAATGGATCTTCCTTGTAAGTTCTTTCTTGCTCGTGTGCTTCCCCCAAAAGATCCAACCCTCGCGGTTCCTCTTCATCATCCTCTCTCTTGGAATAATTAAAGATATTTGTGTCGAGGGTCATGTTCCCGAAAGTTAATTGCATACGCCCACTTCGGGTATTGATAAGAGCATTAGCAGTAGCTAAAAATGGACGGCCAAGGATAACGGGAACATGATTACTTGGGAGAACAGATGGCTCTTCGTCCCAAATGATAAAATCCACCGGGAAGTAGAAAGTGTCTATTTGAACAATCACATCCTCAACAATTCCCCGAGGAAACTTCACAGAACGATCCGCGAGCTGGAGAGTCATATTTGTGGGCTTCAGGGCCCCCAGTTCTAGTTTCCTATAGATGGAATAGGGCATAATGTTAACACTCGCCCCTAGATCTATTAGAACTCTCTCGATTCGGTTCTTCCCCACGATACATGAAATAGTGGGTGCACCCGGATCTTTATATTTTAATGGAAAGTCACTTGACAAGACTGCGCTGACATTTTGGGCTAAAGAGACGTTCTGGTTTACTTTTAGCTTGCGTTTCACCGTGAGTAAGTCCTTAATAAACTTAGCATACGCGAGAATTCTATGTATAGTCTCAAGAAAAGGTAAATTGACTTTTACTTGCTTAAGGACTTCTAGAACTTCATCACGGGAGGTCGTTTTGGAGTGAGAGACCAATCGTTGAGGGTATGGGGTAGCGGTGGGGGTGATGGCCTTGGGTCCACTAGTGTTTTCCTCCTCCTCACTCTCAATTAAAGGGGCATCTTCGGCCTCTCTTGTGCCGGGCGAAACCTCTTTATCTTTAGATGCAGTGCGTGAGGGAGGTGACAAATCAACTACTTTCCCACTACGTAGAGTGGTAGTAGTGCTACATTGCTCTCGATGGTCGTGGGATGTAGTGCTAACACTGGTTTGTCCTTCGGAAGGTCGTTGGCTTTGAGCAGGAAATTTTCCCTTCGCTTGGACATTCGATGCAGTTTGCAACCTTGAGATGCTAGTATATATGTCATTGAACATTCGATCATACTTAGCACTTGTCTCCTTTTGAGATTGGATGAGGTAATTTAAGTTATCCTCAAGAGATCGCCTCGGTGGAGCAACATAAGGACCAGGAGGTGGTACCTGCATCGGATTTGGCATTAGAGGAGCCACTTGCTGAAATTGAGGAGGTGGTGGTAGGGTCATATGTGGGTTAGGAACCATCCCACATTGGGGTTGTCCATAATTGAACCCAGGATTCCTCCACGATTGATTATATGCATTCCCTTGTTGTTCATTATAATTTCCTCGAAACCCTCCTATTACTTCAACTTGTTCAGTGTACATTGCCTTGTATGCAGGTATGGTAGGACATCCTTCGGTAGAATGACCCGCATTACAAATAGCACACAGTTTCTCCTTTCCGGCTTGTACGGGTCCAGACACATCTCTCAATCGCACTTCAAGCATATCTCTGAAATTCTTCTCCAATTGGTCAAATTTTCGATCCAACAAAGTGTCCTTGTCCAAGTGATAAATACCGGACGCAGCAGGCAAGTTGGACACTTGTCGATTTCTATTTTGACTATTTGGATCAGAAGTATCCCATGCTTGGGTAGTCTTTGATACATATCTCAAATGGGCCTCAGCATCGCTAGAATCTAAATCCCAAAAAGATCTTTCACACATGGTTTGAACAAGCTGTTTGGATGCTAAAGTAAGGCCTTGATGGAAAAATGAAATCAGATGATGAGGTTCAAAACCATGACGGGGGCACGCATTAACTAACTCCTGATATCTGTCCCAACACTTATCAAAAGCCTCATTCTCATTTTGACGAAAAGCTTGAATTTGGGCTTTAACAGAATTGGTTTTGTGTTGTGGAAAAAATTTAGAGATAAACTTGTTTTGCATATCTCTCCATGATAAAACAGAATTTGGGGGCAGGGACCATAACCAAGTTTTAGCTTTATCCTTTAAGGAAAAATGAAAGAGCTTCAACCGGATTACATCTTGTGGACAAGATTGGTCTCCAAATGTCTCACACGTATCTTCGAATTCTCGAATATGGAGATATGGTTTTTCCGAATCCATCCCATGAAATGTAGGAAGAATTTGGATCATTCCATTCCGAAAGTGGAACTGACCGGCATTATACGGGAGTAAAATGAAACCAGGGGTAACAGTTCTCTCCGGAAATAAAAGATCTTTCATGGGAAGATAGGGTATCTCATCCTCTCCAGCACCAACATCGACACTACCATGATCCGACATATTGGTACCGAAAGGTTCAGAATTCTCACTCAGGGTTTGACTCAGAGAACGACTTGTGATGGAATTATTAGGCGAAGGAGGTGGAACCCAAAAACGAGGAGACTCAGAATTTTCCGAACCGGCTTCGGCAATAGGATTTTCGTGAATTTGGGTGGGAGATGAATTCTGCATATAAGTACACAAGAGAAAAAATGATTTTTTTTATTTTTTTTTATGAAATCATTTGTAGATAAAAATAACTTTCTTGAAAATTTAACAATTTCGGATCCCCGGCAACGGCGCCAAAACAAAAACTTGACGCGACTTAATATTTGTCTCAAAAGTGCGTATTTATCTAGGCTCAAGTGCAAGCCTTGTCGCTCAAGTAATAACCCGGTAAGTCGGGATCGTCTCCACAGGGATCAAAATTGCCAAACACTAACAAGAAAAATTACCAAACCTTGAAATGATTTCTTAAAAGAAATAAAAAGATGATTGATTTTTGGGAAAATTTCTAACAATTTACTTATGAAAAAACAATTGGAAATTAATAGCGAAACTTTGGTTTAACAATTTAGATAAAATTAGGGTAGGGTACAATCCCTCAATCCTTAACAAATTATCCTTTAGAATACTAGAATTATAAATCAAAATTCTTGATTAAATCAAGTCCTTATAATCTCTAAGCATTACATATATGAGGTTCAAGCCCGCATCATATGAAATCAAAGATCAATATAAGGAGGTGAACGAAAAATTATACATACAAAGAATTCTTAAACATCCCAAGTACCTAGGGCAAGAGAGATTAAAAGATATGACAATGCATATATGATTTTCATTCACGATTCAACCAATATTTTCATTTATTTCCTAATTTTCCATACAAATAATTTGTATTAGGATTGAGTTCATGTACCCCAACCCTTGAGAAATTAGCTACTCATGATTGGATAAAAAAAAAAAATTCATACACAAAATTATGGATCTACAAAACATGGTAAATAATTTGCAAGTAATAAAATAAGAGAATGGAAAGAGTTTACTTGAATTCAGCAACAAGGAATTGAGATTCAGAATACAAACTAGGGTTCATACAACTCTTGAAGGAATAGAAAATTTGCTCTCAAAATCTAACCCTAAAATTCAATCTAGCACTTCTAACCTACTCCTAACCTAGCCTCTCTCTAGCAACTCCCTCTCTCTAGAATTCCACCCCCTTGGAATGACATAGGGATTGGCCTTTTATAGATCTCAAAAAAGACTTTTCCCATGCCTCTCCACGTTTTGACCTTTTAATATACCTAAATGAGACTCTTCCCATGCCTCTCCACGTTTTACAACTAATAAAAACGAATTAAACAAGAAATTTCAAGAGTTGTTTCTTCAGTTCTGAAAATGACTCTTCATTTCTGAAAATGACTCTTCATTATCTCGCAACTTCAAAATATCGTAACTTCTTCACCGTAGCTCGGATTGAGGTGCCGTTTTTTCAAGTATTCTTGCAATTTAGTACTCTTCAACTTTCTAGTTGGCCCCACCTCCGGACTAAGGCTGTAAAATTACGAAAATGCCCTTCAACTCTCCATTTCTTGGTTTATTTCACTGTTTTGAGCTCTCCTTCGCACTAACTTGCGTGAAATACCTGTAAAACACATGAGAAATACACAAAACACGAAATACTTGCCAAAAAAGGTTAGTAGCATAAATAAGAGACAAATCCAAGCTAAATACACTACACGGGATCATAAAAATACCGAAATTAAGGGGATAAATGTGAAGAATATGTGCCTAATCAGTAAACCATGATGATGAATTAAAAGAAATGAAGAAGAAGAAATAGGATCTTACAGAAAAAAGACTAAAGATGTTGACAATGAACTACGGAAGAGATGAACGCACAAGAGAGTAGAAGACAATGAAAAACTCAAAGATGAAAATGTGAAAAGATAGAAGACGATGGGAGTCTCTGTGAAGTTTAAATACTTTGCCTTGGGAACTGGCGAAGTAATGATTACAAAAAGGACGATTACATTACCGGCGGCTAAAAAGGCATTAAATATTGGCGCGGGAATCAAAGCGAACAACAACGGCTAAAAAGACGAAAAGTGATGCGGAAACCGAAACGAGCAGAAAAGTCCAAAAAAGCATGATTCTACGAATTGGGATGGAGAAATAAATACAAGGGAGATGATCCTAAAAACCAGGAAGAACTATTTAAAGCTATCATATTCCGAGAAAGAATGTTCCATACTCCTCAAATTTCGAACTATGAAACATTGGGGGCTTCTGTTGATACCAAATTTAATCTGCTGACTTGGATCAATCATATGAAGACACGTGGCTATCTACATGGCAAGAACAAGCACCTCCGAGGAACTCTTACGCTCCGAGGAACATATCTCTCCGAGGAACTCATACGCTCCGAGGAACTCTTGAATACCAAAAAGCTTAGGCGGTCCGAGCTACTCGGGCGGTCCGAGCTGCATCTCGAACAGAGCATTAATACCTGAATAACCAACACTTCAACTAGTTCATTAAATGCCTATCATTTAGACGCACACGCTTAAAGGGCATTAAATGTGTTACCTTTTCATATGTATATCATTGAATGTATGACCCTTTCAGATGATAGCCTCAAGGCTATAAATACGTTGTACAATCCCCATTATAGAGGGACTGGATTATGAACCCAAACTTTGGGATCTAGAACGCAATTTCTTGTAATCGAGAATTCCCAAACACTCAACAATAAAACAACAGTGGACGTAGGCCATTCATATAAGGCTGAACCACTTTAAAAATCATTTGTCTCATTTATTTATCTGTGATTGAATTATTAGAGTGATCTAATTTTTTACATCAACATATATATATATATATACTAGCAAAATTCCAGTGCATGAAGGCACGACAAAAATTTCAAAAATAGGTAATCGTAAACGACAAAAAATTCCAAAGTTTGTAACTACGAAACGGCAAAAATTTCGTCCCCCAACAAAACAATATGTAATTTTAAAAATGATCGATCATAATATCCTTTATTTATAGAACTATCGACACTATTTAACAAGTAATAAATAGTCCAACAACTTATATGCATAGTTGAATCCCCTACCAAAGACATAATCAAAATAGGTAAAAAATTGACAAAAAAAACCATAGACGAACCAAATCTGACAATGAAAAAATGGGATTGTAGACTTTAAATTCGATTTTGACCCCATGAACAACGTTGAAAATGTCCCAAAACATAATAAGCTACGCACGGGCGATACGAATCTAATGGCGCCATAATCACCTCATTCGAATTTACGGTTAAAAAGTTATGGCATTTCTCCCAAAACATACTATTTTAACTTGAAGCGGAATATTATTAAGGCAATTCAGCTACTAGCGCCAACTAAGAAATAATGATTGGAATTTCAATGAGCGCATAAAGATCTAACTATTTAATACATCATTATCAACATTCATATAACATATAACTATAGTCATAAATGGAATGAAACAACACATAACAATGATGAATCATTTTGGACCAACTTTATGCTTTCCATTTATCATGCTTTGGAGACAATGACCGCTTAACATGATCTAAGAAAGAAACTTCAGTTAAGAAATAAAAATGGTTTGCAAGTTCAAAATGCTATTCTTTATTATTAAACGTTACTTAGGCCTAAACATGATTAAATAAAACTAACAACATTTCAATACATGTGGTAAGAAATAAGAGATGAAAGTAAGTACACAAAATGAACTTGAAATAACAAAACATGAACTTGAAATAATAGAACATGTGACAAAATGTTGTTCGTCATAGATGAAAATTGTCACCCCTAACCATATTAGATATAATTAACTAAATAGTTTACAAACCACATTTATTATTTATTTAGTAATACATATTGAAACAACTACAGGATTAAAATGCGGAATACTAAAAATCCAATCGTTTTAAGGAGACATAATTTAAACAGAACTCACATACAATTTAACTTAATTACTACTAGTACGATGTATAAGATAAAACTAACAAGACCCTACCACTATTTACTCAACCACCAATACCTGGCAGTGGCAACTTCAGAACCTGAAAATGTAAACATATAAAACCATCAGTTTAAAAATTCAGTGAATGTACTACATCTCTATATAGTAAAAGTACTATTTTAACATCTCAACATCTCAATATATATCCATCAATGTGGAAAATTAGTCCATATACATATCCAGAGTTAATAAACCCCACATTTCTTTCCCATAGGCAATAATCATATCCATAGGTTTTAATAACCTAACATCTCCTGAATTGCATAGCAACTCAACATATCTTGGATTTTATAAAGTCATGTCATCTCAACATCTCTTGACTTTTAATAAGACATAAAATCTCAACATATCATGACTTTTAATAAGCCATATCATCTATAATACATACAAATCATATCCAAAATCAACTCAATAAGTACACTCACATTGGGTTGTCAACTAGGTATTCACGTTTCCCTCGGGTGGAACTGAATTGGGTTGATTTGACCTTACACCTGTTAATCCAACTAAATCAGTACTGAATCTCAATCATAAGTATTATCTTAACATATCTATATAACTGTCAATGACTATACAACAACAATATAATTCTACTCAAGTCACATTCCATGAAACATGTGTAACGACAAAACCATGGTATATATGTTCAGAAAGTTATGGACATTCAACCGTAGGAAATACCTCGTAAGGTATTTATAACTAAACCCAAGTAAATATGAAACCATACTTATCAATGTATATGCACATGAAACATGTACTCAAAATGCTCTTTGGAAAGAGGAGATAAGAATATTCTTTTATGGGTTATCCAATATGGCCTCAAATTATTGTCTTCTATACTCAACCAACCTATATTCTTAAAATGTATAAATAAAGGTGTCCAACCTTATCCATATAAAAACATATATGAATATATTTTCCATTACAAGTGACAGTGTAATTTTCAAGCTTCCTAGGGCAAGTTATGACCATTTCTTTATAACGCAAGAAATCTTCCCTATAAGCTCCTCTGTTGTTCCCTCAACTTCCAAGAATTTTCATATTTTCTCTCCAGCACAACTTTCCATGATTTTCAACCCATTTTAAAAACACGTACTAAATAGTACGTAATTAATTTTTCATAATTTTTTTGACTTCATTTGTTATCTCAAAAGATTTACCAAATTCAGGGCATACTGAAATGAAATATATAAACAACAACTATAAACCAACTTGCAACCATCAGTAAGGCCTAAGCACAAGGATTACAATTCTAATATTCGGATATGAAATGAATATATGAGTCTAATTTCACATCCAATTGGAATTTCTCAATTCCAGTAAGCACACAAAGAGATATGCAGGTTTGAATAGAAGGGGTTTCAATACAAAGCAATATGACATATAAACACCACTTATCTCACATGTGAACAATTACTTATTATCACAAAGGGGTATGGAATTTTAACCACAAATTCACTATTTATATACTTTGAAATAAGTATAATACAAGATTAAAACAATATTAATCACATAATTATACCTTAGAAACACTTTAAGGATATTCTTGGAATTTTCCTAACTTTTCTTGTAATCTTTTCTTCCTTAACTTCTACTTTCTCTTTCCTCAAGCAAAAACTCTGCAAAACTGAACTTAGGGTTTTATTTGCTAAAGAAATATGTTAGAAGAAGAGTTTTAGGTCGGCCAAGGATGCATCCTAATCCATCCAATCAAATTAAAAAATTTGGTTTACTAAAAGATAATTTACCACTTAAAGGGAATGGACAGATTTTCCCCTTATTCGTAAATTCGGCCTAACATCTTACTCGGATATCAGTTTGGTGCAACAGTTATTGTGTTACAACCCTAACTCACCTGTATACAACTATATAGTTTTTACCTGAAGTCAATTGTTATGAATTATGGGTCAAAACGAGTCTTAAATAGGGACATTTCTATCGAAAATAACAAAATTTTGTGTTCGTACACAACTCGACATTTCACGATTTATGAAAGTGGGATTAGACTAAACATAATAACTTAGCATTAGATATACTAATAACACATTATTTATATCACATAAGATAAGCATGATATAAATATAATTTATCATATTTATATCCTGGTTGTCAGAACTTCCCCCCTTAGAAAATTTTGTCCCCAAAATTTAATATAAAGGTCACTTACCAAACAAATGGGGATACTGTTTCTTCATGATATCCTCCATTTCCCAAGTAGCTTCTTTAATTCCATGTCACATCCACATAACTTTAACAAAGGGAATAAATTTATTTCTTAATATTTGCTCCTTACGATAAATAATTTCCATCGGTTCCTCGATGTAAGACAAGTCTTCCTTCAGTTTAACCGGTTGTGTTTTCTATTAATGATATGGATCTGTCAAATACTTACGAAGCATCGATACGTGAAACACACCATGTAAATTGGATAAATCTGGTGATAAAGCTAATCTATATGCCTGGGTCCTAATTCTTTCTAGCACTTCATATGGTCCAATGTATTTTGGACTTAGTTTCCCCCTTTTCCCAAATCTCATTACGCCTTTCCATGGTGAAATACGTAGGAATACAAAATCTCCCTTTTGAAATTCCAATGGACACTTCTTTTATCTGCATAAAATTTTTTCCTTCTTTGCGCTATCTTTATCCGTTCCTGAATCATTTTAATCTTTTCTGTTTTCATATCTATCAATTCAGGGCCCAAAAGTTTCCTTTCACCTACTTCATCCCAACACAAAGGCATTCTACATCTCCTCCGATATAAAGCTTCATACGGAGCCATACCAATAGTGGACTGATAACTATAATTATATAAGAATTCCATCAATGGAAAATGATCATCCCAACTACCCTTGAAGTCAAATACACAAGCTCGTAACATGTCTTCTAATATTTGAATCGTCCTTTCAGATTCCCCATCGGTTTATGGATGAAATGCAGTGCTGAACTTCAAACTTGTGCCCATGGCATTCTGTAAATGAGGCCAAAACTTATAAGTCAATGTTGGATCTCCATCTGATACAATTAACACTAGTTCCCCATGTAAACGGATAATCTCATCAACATACATACGCGCATATTTGTCAACAATGTAGGTGGTATTAACTAGAAGAAAATGGGTCAACTTTCTCAATCGGTCTACAATCACCCAAATAGAATCATTCCTCTTTGTTGACCATAGTAGTCCTGTAAGAAAATCCATCATTATATGCTCCCACATCCATTCTGGAATACTCAATGATTGCAATAATCTTGTCGTCTTCTCATGCTTCGCTTTCACTTGCTGACATACTAAACATTTAGCTACAAATTTTGCAATCTCACATTTCATATTGTTCCCCCAGTAATACTCTTTCAAATCTCTGTACATTTTGGTACCTCCTGGATGCATAGAGTAAATAGAACTATGTGCCTCTCCTAATATATCCTTCTTCGAGGGTGGATCATTTAGTACACAAATCCTATTTTTATAACACAATGATTCATCATTCTTAATTTCAAAGTCACTCTCTTGACCATCCAGGACATCTTATTTCTTCTTCTCAAGGAATGGATCACTAACCTGCAAATTTCTTATGCATTCTTCCAATAAAGGTCTCACTATGACATGTTCTAATAAGCCTCCCCTTTTTGAAAAACTTAATTCAATGCCCATCAATGACAAGTTAAGGATATTTCCCACACATGAACACTGTATGCAACTTGCAATCCTCGATGATTTTTGACTCAAAGCATTTTCTACTACATTGGACTTACTAGGATGATGATGAATAGTACAGTGATACTCTTTAATCACCTCTATCCAACGCCCGTGCCTCAAATTTAAGTCTCTCTGTGTAAATAAATGCTTCAAACTTTGATGGTTAGTGAAAATTTCACACGTCTCTCCATATAAATGATGTCTCCATAATTTCAAGGAAAAAATAATAGGTGCAAGTTCTAAATCGTGTGTAGGATAATTACGTTCATGCGTCTTCAACTGTTTAGATGCATAAGAAATTACCTTTCCATGTTGCATGAAAACACAACCTAGACCCTGATGTGAAGCGTCAATATAAATCACAAAACCTTCTCCACTGGATGGAACAATGAGAACTGGAACTGATACTAGCCTATTTTTCAACTTTTCAAAGCTGTGCTGACATTCATCACTCCACACAAATTTCACTTCCTTTTGAGCTAATTTATTCAACGGTAAGGCTATAGATGAAAACCCCTTTATGAATCTTCTATAATATCCAGCCAATCCTAGGAAACTCCTTATCTCCATTACATTTCTTGGTCTTTCCCGTTACACAATTGCCTCTACCTTATTAGGGTCAACATAAATTCCATTTCCCCAAACAACATGCCCCAGAAATACAACCCGATTCAACCAAAACTCACATTTGCTAAACTTAGCAAATAATTGACAATCTTGTAAAACTTGCAATACAACTCTTAGATGCTTCTCATGTTCCTCTTGGCTAGGTGAGTATATCAAAACATCATCGATAAAGAAAATTACAAATGAATATATGAAAGGATGAAATACCCAATTCATTAAATCCATAAACACTGCAGGAGCTTTTGTGAACCCTAATGGCATTACTAAAAATTCATAATGACCAAAGCGAGAATGAAAAACTGTCTTAGAAATGTCACAATTTCTCACCCTTAATTGATGACAACCCGATCTCAAATAAATTTTTGAAAACACTTTAGCATCCTGTAATTGATAAAAAAAATCATCAATATGAGGCAATGGATATTTATTTCGAATAGTTACCTTGTTCAACTGTCGATAATTAATGCAAAGTCATATGGTTCCGTTTTTCTTTTTCATAAATAATACCGGAGCACCCCATTGTGATACACTGGGCCAAATAAAACATCTGTCTAAAAAATCTTGCAGTTGAACCTTTAACTCCTTTAGTTCCACAGGTGCCATTCTATATGGAGAAATCAAAACTGGAGTTGTACCAGGCACTAGATCGATAGTAAACTCTACCTCTTTGCTAGGTAGCAATCCTGGTAATTCATCTGGGAACACATCTGCAAAATCTTTAACTACTCGGATATCTTCTAATTTTTGCAATTCCCTATTTGTATCCACAATATATGCTAAAAAGCCTTGACAACCCTTATTTAACAATTTCCTCGCCCGAAGGGCAGAAATAAGACAGTTTGGAACCACATTTCTCTCCCCAGTAAATTTGAATTCTTCCTCCCCCGGCATATTAAATGTAACCTCCTTACGAAAATAGTCAATCGATGCATGGTAGGAAGATAACCAGTCCATACCCAAGATAATATCAAAATCTTGAATATCTAGAATATCTAGTGGAATTAAATCAATGTCCAACTCCCTCTCCCCCACATGCAATACACAATTTTTATACACAAGCTCCACTAACATCACATCCCCCATAGGTGTAGAAATATATAAACCACAATCTAGATAAGAACATGGTCTACCCAAATGCATGGTAAATGATAGTGCTACAAATGAATGAGTAGAACCTGGATCAATAAGCACGTAAGCATGTTTGTTCATGACAAAAAAATTACTTGTCACCAACTCTGGATTAGCCTAAGCATCCTATAAAGTCATAACAAATATTCTCCTCGGAGGCCTGGAACCACTAGCCTGTCCTCTACCTCCTCCCCTCCGTCTGCCTCCAAGTGATGAACCTCGACTATTAGTAGTTAATTGAATCCTTTCTAGTAGCATATGACCGTTTTTTTTTGTATGACCAATTTGATGACAGTGATAAGACTCTACCCCCTTTAACTTGGGATAATATAGACTGATATGGCCCTCAGCTTTGCAAAAATATCCTGTAACAGACTTAGACTGCCCATTGTCATTCTCCTATTGTCTATTCTGTTGGCCCATCAATCATGCACCCCTAAAACTGCTTGGTGTCCAATTCTGAACATAATTTCCAGTCCCTCTATCGCGCTGAAATATTTGACTCCGCTATTTTGAGTATTCTACATTGCCTTCCTTTTGCTGAGATGGATCAAATATACTCCTCTTTCCCCTTTGTTCCCTATTCTTTATTCCATCATTAACATCTCCTTCAACCATCAAAGCCTTGGTAATTAAAGAAGTATAATCTACCATTTCAAGTGCAGTGAGTCTAAACTTGATAACCAAATTCAACCCATCCTGAAATATGGTGCATTTATCCTCCTCATTGTGTACGAAACGTAACGAAAATCGAGAGAAAGATATAAATTTAGTTTCATACTCCCTGACTGACATATTCCCTTGAGTCAATGATAAAAATTCTCTCTTTTTTTACTTCCGATACATGCGAGGAAAATAATTTTCATATAAGACTTTAATAATGGAATCCCAAGTAATTACCCCACCTCCCTCTGTAGCAAGCAATAAATGTTTGGAAAACTCCCACCAATATTTAGCTTTGCCCTTTAACATGAAAGTAGCCAAAATTACCTTATGCACGCAAGGTACATTCATCACCCCGAAGATATTTTCTGTGTCTCTAACCCAAGCCTCAACTTATGAAGGATCTACAGAACCTAAGAATGCTGGGGGTTCAATTTGATAAACTTCTCGTACAGAATATTCTTCTCCTATCGTTGTATTTCCCTTTCCCTTTTGGACAAAGTCTGCTCCTCCAAGTACTTGGCTTGTTGTTCTTCTATTTGCATCATAAGCATGTTTTGTTGTTCTGCCATTAAAGTCATGGCATGAGCCATTTTCTGCATATCTATAAGTTGTTTAACAGCCCCTCTACATTATGTGGATTTTGTTGGTTTACAGTATTTGAAGACTACTCATCCACCCTCTCATGAACATTTGCTCCTTCCATTTCTTACTATCTGTCATAAACCACAATTACAGAAATAATAATACAACATTTATTTATAACATAATGGTTACTATTTCTCGCAAGTTATAAATGACCCACACCACACTATTTCTCCCACTGCCACATCTAGACACTCTAATGCCAGAATATAAAAACCAAAAGCTCTGATACCAAGTTGTCACCCCCAAACCCCATTAGGATATAATTAACTAAATAGTTCACAAACCACATTTATTATTTATTTAGTAATACATATTGAAACAACTACAAGGTTAAAATGCAGAATACTAAAAATCCAATCGTTTTAAGGAGACATAATTTAAACATAACTCACATACCATTTAACTTAATTACAACTATTACGATGTATAAAAAAAACTAATAAGACCCTACTACTATTTACTCAACCTCCTAGACGTGGCAGTGGCAACTTCAGAACCTCAAAATGAAAACATATAAAACCATGAGTTTAAAAACTAAGTGAATGTACTACATCTCTATATAGTAAAAGTACTATTTTAACATCTCAACATATCAATATATATCCATATCTGTGCCAAATTAGTCCATATACATATCCGGAGTTAATGAACACCACATCTCCTGCCCTTAGGCAATAATCATATCCATAGGTTTTAATAAACTAGCATCTCCTGAATTGCATAACAACTCAACATATCTTGAGTTTTATAAAGCCATATCATCTTAACATCTCTTGAATTTTAATAAGGCATAAAATATCAACATGTCATGAATTTTAATAAGACATATCATCTCAATATATAATACATACACATCATATCCAAAATCAACTCAGTAAGTACACTCACATTGGGTTGTCAACTAGGTATTCACGTTTCCACCGGGGGGAACTGAACTCGGTTGATTTAACCTTACACCTGTTAATCCAACTAAATCAGCACTGAATCTCAATCATAGGTATTATCTTAACATATCTATGTAACTTTCAATGACTATACAACAACAATATAATTCTACTCAAGTCACATTCCATGAAACATGTGTAACGACTAAACCATGGTATACATGTTGAGAAAGTTATGGACATTCAATCGTAGGAAATACCTCATAAGGAATTTATAATTAAACCCAATTAAATATGAAACATACTTCTCAATGTATATGCACATGAAACATGTACTCAAAATACTCTTTGGAAAGAGGAGATAATAATATTCTTTCATGGGTTATCCAGTATAGCCTCAAATTATTGTCTTCTATCCTCAACCATTCTATTTTCCTAAATTGTATAATTACAGATGTCCAAACTTATCCATATAAAAACATATATGAATATACTTTCCATTACAAGTTACAGTGTAATTTTTAAAGCCTCTTAGGGCAAGTTATGACCAGTTCTTTATAATACAAGAAATCTTCCCTACAAGCTTCTCTATTGTTCCTTCAAATTCCAAGAATTTTCATAATTTTTCTCCAGCATAACATTTCATGATTTTCTACCCATTTTCAGTACACATACTACATAGTACGTAAATAAGTTTTCATAATTTTTTGACTTCATTTGCTATCTCAAAAGCTTGGCCAAATTCAGGGCATACCGAAATGAAATATACAAACAACAACCATATACCAACTTGCAACCATCACTAAGGCCTAACCACAAGGATTTAAATTCTAATATTTGAATATGATATAAATATATGAGTCTAATTTCATATAAAATTGGAATTTCTCAATTCCAGTAAGCACACAAAGAAATATGAAAGTTTGAATACAAGGGGTTTCAATACAAAGCAATATGACATATAAACACCACTTATCTCACATGTGAACAATTACTTATTATCACAAAGGATTATGGAATTTTAAGCCATAATTCACGATTTATATACTTTGAAATAAGTATAATACAATATTAATCACATAATTATACCTTAGAAACACTTTAAGGATTTTCTTGGAATTTTTATAGCTTTTCTTGTAATCTTTTCTTCCTTAACTTCTACTTTCTCTTTCCTCAAGCAAAAACTCTCCAAAACTGAATGATGGTGATGGAAATAGCACCACCCTTCAAGGTGTTTATGAGATCAATTCAATGTTAACAATGGCAGCATAAGGTTATATACACATATAGTAGAAGTAGGTGAGGAGAAGAGGATTCACACCGGAATATAAGTGGTTCAGCCAACTAAGCCTACATCCACTGTGCAAGCGTATGATATGTATCACTGTATGAGGGACCTAATGGCCATAGTTATGATCTCTCAAGCTTTATCTCTCTACTGTGTGTTTAGACAGAGTTTCAATTAGGGTTGCTAATTTCGGGATCCCCCTTCTAAGAAGGAGAAGACAAGTATATATAGTACCAGGGGGTGTAGTGTACCCCCATGCATGCAATGAGCATGTGTTTGTTGGTCTAACCAATATGATGAAGACATCTTTCCCTATCACATGTAGAGAATGATGATGAAATATTCCCCCCACGTGGGGGGAATGATTTGTTATAACTGATTTGTGTCCACGTGTCCTTGTCCACACACATGTTAATAAATGTTCGCTCACCTTACTTGGTCATGACATCAGCCTGGAAGAGTTCGAGGTTGGTAAGGTTTAGCTGCCCATCCAATCCGAGATGAGACATTATGGTCTCGGCTTAAGTTAAGCCGAGGTAAGGTGTTAAAATCAGCCTGGGCCGAGATTAAGTTGGAATGTGCTTGGAACATTGGCCGATTCACTGATGGGGTTGACCTTGGTAGATGTAAGTCTCCTTGTAACCTCGGCCTACCCCTGGCCGAGGTTGTCATTCCCGGGTGAACTGATGAACTTCTGACCCCCATGATTCATGCAGTCTCCCCTTAATGAGGTTTGTAGTGGTGTCGGCCAGGGCCGACCTTGCTAGGGCTGAGGTCTATTATCACTAATCCAAGGCATTTCTAACCTCGGAAATATCTTATCCGAGGTTGTAGTTTCTGAGCCGAGGTGACACTTAGGGCATATCAATCATCCCCCAGCCCTTAGTTACATGTGAGAGCAGGTGACTGTGGGGTGTCTACATCTCTAAGGTCTCTCTTGTGCCAATGACCATTTGACACTTGTCCATTACTGAAGTGTGTGGCGTGCCTGGCAAGCATGTGATGTTAGTCGTCATTTATGGATCCCAAGGCAATGATGGGCCTTGGGAAACGTGCAATCATATTAAGGGTTTAAACCCTATTTTCCATCCTTCCGTCTCATTTCTCTCTTTTCCTGGTTCGAGTCGCGTCTACAGCTTTCTCTCTCAAGAAAGGCATTGGCTTGAAGCTTTTGGTGGTGATTCCTCACATTTTCTTCCTTCTCCCTTACCATTTCATCTTCAGGTATCCTCTTCCATTTATTCCTTCATTTTCCCTTTGAGTTTTCTTACTTTTGCATTTTCCGGTGAGTTGTTGGAGATTTCCGGTGAGGGTTCCATTTTTTCTGGAGAATTGTTCTTGCTCTAGATTTGGTAGTTTGATCTTTAAATTGCATTATTCCATTAGCCAATCTTGTTTGCTGTTTATTAGAGTTGCAAGTGTAGTGTCTACCTCTTATGCTTAGACCCCTCTACCAACTCTTAGAGGAGTTCCCTTCTCTTAGAGAGAAGAGTTTGGAGAAAATTAGGCAAATAGAAATAGCACAGGAGGAAGCTTGTAGGTCAGAGGAATTCCCCCTCATACCTATCTTTCCCCCACCTCTGAAGGTAGTATACCCTGAACCGTCAGAACCCGCTAACCAAGCCGAGGTACCTGCTGAACCCTTAAGAATGTTTGAGTCTGAGTCTTCCACATCAGACCCTATGTCTATGGACTCTTTCCAAGAGGCCATGGACTTCTCAAATCAACAAGATCAGGTCCCTGATCAAGTAGAGGTCTCCAGTCGGGTCTCGTCTTATAAAAATTCAAGCACATCTTCCTCTTCCTCAGAGGTTGAGATTATCGAACCAAGCGTGGCTATTCCACAAATACTTGACGCCATTCCCCTGTCGGCCGTCACAGGGGCTGAGTTTGCTCAGAGGTTCCCAAGTAACCCTCCAACGTCTGCTCCGGCCGACGTTGAGCTAGATAATGACAATGATGATGATGTTGAGAATGATGTCGACATCTCTGAGGCAGCCAATATTGAGAGTATAGTTAATGAGGTCGACCTTCTTTGCTTCAGATACCTATACTCCATCATCTCCTCTATAAAGCTCAGGAGACCTCTGAGGGAAGAGAGGGCCTACCACGACCGAGAAGGTGAGATCTGTTTGTACAAGCAGATGTTCAAGTTGGGCTTTCGTTTGCCCATCCACCCCATCATTAGGTCTATACTAGCCTACATCAACTTGGCCCCTTTCGAGTTGTAACCCAATGCTTGGAGGGTAATAATTGGGGCCATAGTCCTATGGAGGGTTGTTCATCATTCAGACCTTTCAGTCCAAGTTTTTGTAGGTTGTTATGTCCCTTCGTCTGCCAAAAACCATCCGAGCTATTACCATTTTGTAGCTCGAAAACCTGAGAAGAAGATGCTCAAAATAACTCAGACTTCTAATCATAACTGGAAGCCCCGTTATTTCTTTGCCTAAGGGCCATGGGAATTTGGCCCATGTGCCCCCTCTTCCCTACTAGAGCCGCAAATGACTATTAGATGGGGTAAGGTCACAATGTCTGCCAAGGCCGACCCTGGTCTAAGCCTGTAAAATCTTCAGAAGGTCAAAGACCTTTAGGATCAGGGGATGCATGGTCTGCTCGTAAAATTTGAACACCTGATGACCCCCCACTACCTCTTTGAGACTGGTTTAGGGGGAAGTCCTCTTACAGAACTTGGTAAGTGTTTTTTATTCCAAGTTATACCTCTGAATTTATGCATGTCTGGCCCACTAACTTAGAAATTTCTATTTTGTAGTGCTTCTGAAGGGAATATCAGATGAGCTTTGGGAAATAGCAGCACCGAGTTTGACAAAGCTTGCAAAGAAGGTAGGTCTGAATGCTCCTCCTCCCCCTCCCTCAACATCGAAGGCTCAGGCCACTAATAAGAGAAATGCTAGTGACCATGCCCCTGAGGATCAGAGGTAGAAGAAAAAAGGTGGGGACACTGCCATCCTAATATCCTCTGTTGACGCATTGGCTGCTCGCATAGAGCAACTAAAAATCAATGACAACATCATAGGCCAGAGTCTGCAGGCACTGGATGCCATCGGCTCTGCCATAACCGAGGCTGACAAACATTTTTGCAGGTCTATGGACACACCTCCGCTGGTTGAGTTTGGCCTCCATAGGTCTATTCTGGTATGACTTCAGATTTCTGTATAGCTTCAAAGTGTAACCTCTGATTTGAATTTCAAATCATATACATGACCACATGATTTGCAGGGCCTGGCTGCTATGCATCATCTCGCCAATTGGACTCTGAGGAAGTTACCCCTCATCCAGAAGGGTCAAGAGGCCGAGAAGGTACAAAACTCTCTGAATGCATAGGTCAACCGCCTGAAGTCTGCATTTGATGGGTCTGAGAAGAAGGTGAAGGAGCTGGAGAAATAGATCTCTAAGCTTAAAAAGGACCATGCTGTGGCTCTGAAGGCGAAGGACGATGTTCTCCAGCTAAAGGTCGACTCTGCAGGGAAGGCAGCCCTTGAAGATGCCTCTGAGGGGATATTGACTGATTATAAAGTCTCTGATGAATTCACGATCTTTGTCTTCAAGTACCTTGAAAGAGGTATTAAGGCTACCATCAAATGGGTGGTTGCTAAAGAGAAGGAGACAGGAATTTTGAAGGCCTCTGACTTCATAGGTCTGGGTTTTGCTAACCCTCAGCTTGCCCAAGCCCTTTAAGAAGTTGAGGAGGAGGTCACTGCCACACTGGATGGTACAGAGATAGAGGGAGCTGACCACAGAGAATATGGGGCCAAGGTGACCAACGTGGTCCAGGAGAATCAGTCTGAGGATACCAGCACTCTCCCTTCGAATCCTTAGGCTCGTTTGTAAATCGTTTTGTACTTTTATAACCCGTTAGTTGTAATCTCTGAAGAATATTGTCAGCATATATTTTTGAATCACAATTGGATGACAACCTCTGAGGAAGGTTTTTATTTATTCATTTGTTGATTTTCTTGTTGAATTCCTCTATCATGCGATGTTTTAGCTCTGAAGTCTTGTTGCAATGATGTCTGTTTAAAATAAATCAATAGTCTTACCTCAGACCTTGTCACCAGAGTAATGTTATAAGGTCTGAGGCCATCAGCTAAGATGTCATTCTCATAATTAATTTCACCAATATTAATGATGTTATGGGTCTGAGGTCATCCAAGTATGGTGTTTGACCTCAGACCTTATCACCACTTAATGATGTTATAAGGGTCTGAGGTCATCCAAGTATGGTGTCTGACCTCAGACCTTGCCACCACTTAATGATGTTATAAGGGTCTGAGGTCATCAACTAAGATGTTATACTCGTAATTAATTTCACCAAATTAATGATGTTATGGGTCTGAGGTCATCTAAGTATGGTGTCTGACCTTAGACCTTATCACCACTTAAGGATGTTATAAGGGTCTGAGGTCATCACTTAGATGTTACCCTCACACTTTCTATCATTAGAGCAAAATGAAGCAAGAATCGACATGGAAACTGGTCTTTTATTAATAAACTCTTCATAAGATGGTACATTTACATAAATTTTTGCAATATCATATGTAGTACTTCTTTAGGTGATCAGCATTCCATAGGTTAGCGAAAGGTTCCCCTTCATAGTTTTCTAGCCTGTAGGTCCCTTTTTCGATAATAAAGGCTGTCTTCTCCGAGTCTTTCGCGTCCATGAAGATCATGAGCTCGTGCCCTGCAGTAGCATCTACCATCTGATCTATCCTGGGTAAGGGGTAGCTATATTTTGGGCAAGACTTGTTCAGGTCAGTGAAATCAACACACATTCTCCACTTTCCATTGGCCTTAGGCACGATGACTGCATTTGATAGCCACTCCGGATATATGACTTCTCTAATAAACTCAGCCTCTTCCAATTTTTTGACTTCTTCTCGGATGACGTCGTACTTCTCCCTGGAGTAAACTCTTCGCCTTTGTTTGATAGGCCTGACATCTTTGGTCACATTGAGCTTGTGACTCATAACCTCAGGGTTGATGTCGGGCATGTTCGCGTGACTCCAAGCAAAGACACTCTGCCTCTTCCTGAGGAATTTTATCAGCTCTTCCTTGATTTCCTCTTTTAAGACTTTGCCGACCCGGATGGTTTTTTTAGATTCGTCTTCACTGAGGACGATGGATTCTACCTCTTTCGCGGATTCTCCCTTCTTCAACTATGTTTCATCTCTTGGGTCAAGTGTATCAATGCTATAAGTGGTGGTTGCCCTCTTTTGGGCCTCTCTCTCTTCGACCGACTTGAAGTAACATTCTCGTGCTATGGTCTGGTCACCTTGCACTTCCCCTACCCCATAAGGGGCAGGGAATTTTAGCATTTGGTAAACCGTTGATGGCATGGCTTCGAACTCCTTAAGGGACACTATTCCTATGGTGAGGTTATAAGCCGAGAAGACATTTTCGTCCATCACGAAAAAATTTATCTTTTGGGTCAACCTCTTAGGCCACTCGTCACCCATCCGTACGTCCAATTCTTACATGCCCAATGGGTGGACCTTTTCACTGCTGAAGCCCATTAAAGGATGATGATAGGGTACCAGCCTTTCTCTGCTGAGGCCAAGGCTCTTGAAGCAAGGCCAAAACATTACGTCTACTGAACTCCCCCAGTCCACGAGGATCCTCTGCACCTCGTATCCATGCACCCTTGTTGTTATTAACAAAGGGTCATCATGCGGGGCTAAAATACCTTTGAAGTCGAGTTGGGAGAACCCAACTATAAGGGTGTCCATATCCACCTTCTTTCTCTTCTGCGCTATATCGGAAGACGTTATATTTACAACTTCAAGTTTGGCCACCGACTTGTCCTCTGCCACATGAGCTTTCCTGTCAGCCACTTCAGAGCCACCTCCCGCGAGTCCTCCGTAAATGGTGTCAACACCAAAGGAGATCATGCCAACCCTCTTCACCGGGGTGTTGTCATCTTTTGGCAGAAGGTTCGGATCGTCTTCATCATCACCTTCTGAATCATTGTCTCCTCTATCTGGGGAATCGTCACGACATCTGTCATTTCTCCTCTTCTTAGGGTCATCTCTTCCCCCTTTAGGAGCCTTGCCATCAACATACTTCCTCAGCTTTCCGGATTTTAACATCTTTTCAATCTCATCCTTCAAGGCGAATCATCTGTCTATAACATGTCCATGGTCCTGGTGGAACTCACACCACAAGATTTTGTTCCTCTTATGTGGAGGGGCCTTCAGTTTCTCTGGCCATATTAGAGTCCTGTCATTCTTGATCTCGTTGATGATATGCTCACATCTCACGATTAGAGGAGTATAGTGAGAGAACTTGTCATCGGGTGACCTCTTCTTTCCATTTTTCTTTCTTTGGGACTTTTCACTACTACCGCGGTTCTCATCTTCATACTTGGCGGCCATTGCCTCTTCGACATTTATGACTTTTCTCGCATTTGCCAGTAGCTCGACCATAGACCTGGGAGGGTCTTCCGCGAGTTTCCGCAACAACTTCCCTTTCTGAAGACTTCCTATGAGGGCGGTCATGGCTATATTCTCTTCGTAGTCTTCAACCTCAAGTTTTTCTTTGTTGAACCTGGTGATGTAGTCTCTTAGGCTATCGTCCTTGCCTTGCTTGACATACAGTAGATGAGTGGTCTTTTTTTGAGGTCTTACCCTAAAGCAGAAGTTGTGAATGAATCGTTCAGCCAAGCCCTTAAAGTTCTAAATTGAATTCTTTGGAAGAGAAGTGAACCAGCTGTGTGCTGCTCCTGTCAATGTCCTAGAGAAGGCCCTACACATCATCTCATCAGGTCTCGAGTAGATGTCCACCGCTGACTGATACATCTCAATGTGATGTACATGGTTGGTGCAACCGTCATACTTGGGAGACACCACGGGTGGCTTAAACTTAGCAGGGGTCGGGAAGCTCACTATCCTTGCCACAAAGGGAGAGCCTTCCAAAAAACCTCTTTGCAATGGGTCTCGACTTTTAATGAGGTCTCCTATCTTCTCCTCAAGGCGTTGGATAGAGTCGTTCCATGGTCTCCTACCATTGATATGGCCGAGGTTGTCCCCAGCCACCTCCAAGGGATGAACTGAGGGTTCTCCAACCGCAGGGCAATGTAGGCTGTTGACCTCTTCCTGGTCTCTACCTCTTCCTGCATGAGGTCGGCCTTGGTGGGGCCGACGTTTCTCATCCCATCTTTACGAGCTGGTTGCACTCCTTGACCTTGATAATCTCTGTCTTAGGTCATTTACTAGGCCCAACCTCTCAAAGGCTAACCCTCTGCTCAATCGATCAAAAGCTGATCCTTACTGCTGGGCCTCTTCACCTCTTCGGCCGCAACGGCCTCGACTCTACTGAAGAGGATGTACAGTATTATTCAAAACCTCATACGGCTCCCAAAATTCTTCTGGGACCTCTTCCGCCTCCAGATTGTCATACCTGACCTCCGGGCAAGGGTTGCCTTGCCTCCCCAGGCGTAAGATCCTAGGGTCAGCAACGTCCCTCCTCTGCTGGGGGGAAGGTTGGTCCTTTATTGGTGCCTGGGGTGGTCCCCTAGCATCAGGATGAGGCTGAACAGCCGTCGGAGTGATCATTTTTGGTGAAACTCCAGGTGGCCTCATCATAGTTTGGCTAAGCTGTGCAAATTGCTCCTGCATAGCTTGTTGTGTTGCAGCCAAAGACCTCAAGGCTTCAGCTACCTTCGACATTTAAGACTAAGGCGGTGCCTGGCTGGAACTAGGTCCTCCTGCCCCAGGCGGAGGAAGAGGCGGTGGTACCTATGGTGCCATATGCTAGCACAAAAGAGCTGGTGTAGTAAATGAGCTTAATACCTTACAGAACCTCTTTCAATGGTGAAACAGCTCCGCGCTAGGGGGGAGGCCTGGTTCACCACCAGAGTCTCCGATGAGGTTAAGTAGAAAAAGAGGAAGAGATAGCTTCTCGTTCCCACAGACGGAGCCAAAATGATGATGCTGGAAACAACACCACCCTTCAAGGTGTTTGTGAGCTCAATTCAATGTTAACAATGGCAGCATAATGGTATATACACACATAGTAGAAGGAGGTGAGGAGAAGAGGATTCAGACTGGAATGTAAGTGGTTCAACCAATTAGGCCTACATCCACTGTGCAAGTGTATGATATGTATCACTGTATGAGGGATCTAATTGCCATAGTTACAATCTCTCAACCTTTCTCTCTCTACTATGTGTTTAGACAGAGTTTTAGCTAGGGTTGCTAATTTCGGGATCCCCCTTCTAAGAAGGAGAAGACACGTATATATAGTACCAGGGGGTGTAGTGTACCCCCCATGCATGTAATGAGCATGTGTTTGTTGGTCTAGCCAATATGATGAAGAGATCTTTCCCTGTCACATGTAGAGAATGATGATGAAATATTCCACCCACGTGGGGGGAATGATTTGTTATAACTGATTTGTGTCCACGTGTCCTTGTCCACACATATGTTAATAAGTGTTCGCCCCCCTTACTTGGTCATGACCTCGGCCTAGAAGAGTCCGAGGTTGGTAAGGTTTAGCTGCCCATCCAATCCGAGTTGAGCCAATATGGTCTCGTCTTAAGTGAAGCTGAGGTAAGGTGTTAAGGTCGGCCTGGGTCGAGGTTAAGTTGGAATGTGTTTGGAACATTGGCTGATTCACTGATGACCTTGGTAGAGGTAAGTCTCCTTGTAACCTCGGCCTACCCTTGCCGAGGTAGTCATTCCCGGGTGAATTGATGAACTTCTGACCCCTATGATTCATTCAGTCTCCCCTTGATGAGGTTTGTAGTGGTGTCAGACAGGGCCGACCTTGCTAGGGACGAGGCCTATTGTCACTGATCCAAGGCATTTCCAACCTCGACAATATCTTGGCCGAGGTTGTAGTTTCTGAGCCGAGGTGACACTTGGGGCATATCATTGAACTTAGGGTTTTATTTACTGAAGAAATATGTTAGAAGAAGAGTTTTAGGTCGTCAAAGGCTGCGACCCAATCCATCCAATCAAATTAAAGCATTTGTTTTACTAAAAGACAATTTACCACTTAAAGGGAATGGACATATTTGCCCCTTCTTCGTAAATTTGGCCTAACTTCTTACTCGGCTATCAGTTTGATGCACTGTTTGTTGTGTTACAACCCTAACTCACCTGTATACAGCTATATAGTTTTTAGCTCAAGTAAATTGTTATGAATTATGGGTCAAAACTAGTCTTAAATAGGGACATTTCTATCGAAAATAACAAAATTTTGTGTTCGTACATAACTTGGCATTTCACGATTTATGAAAGTAGGATTAGACTAAAAATAATAACATAGCATTAGATATACTAATAACACATTATTTATATCACATAAGATAAGCATGATATAAATATAATTTATCATAATTATATCCGGGTTGTCACAAAAATAATTCCACTTGAAATAATAGAACATGGATAATAGTTCTAATAAACCCAATACAGAACCACGGGAGCTACTGTAACCCTTGCGCCCTCTTGAACCTACTCGAGAAGACATATCATAGTTCGAAAAGAGATGATTATTCTACTAGACATGAACCCCTTTAACCTCAGAAACAGCAGAGCGATAAACGTCAGACATAAATAGGGTGATTGTTCTAGCAGACATGAACCCTCTACGTTGATCAACATCACGCGTTAGTTGCATTGTAAACCACCCCCGCTCATGTGAAATCAGAGACCGTGATGAGGGAGGTCAGGAAAAACCACTCAATTGATCTAATACAGTAGCAAGAGCACTTAATTAATAATACAAATAATAAAAAAAATTAAGTAATAATAAAAAGCATGTTATGGTTTAGACCATAAATTTTATAGTAAGAATAACTCGTTCAATGCAATACATTAAATTTCCTTATAATTGGATTTAAACAGACAAATGTTATAAGAAGATATATGATACTTGAAAATCTTATCGAATGTCAAATTGTGCGGAGAGAATCGAGAGAGAACATGGATGATACTTGAAAATCATGCAAATTATTAAAAAAAAACAGTATAAATTAGAACAAAATAATAGTAGTGCTTGTTACTTTCTTTTTGATCAAATACATCATTGGAATTGGCAACAAAAGGGCTTTGACATTAGCATATTGCAACACATCAAAGAGGGGGGAGGCGAAGCAGGGCGATTGGTATAATAATAAGTTGCAGACTATGGTAGAAAAAGTAACATCTTTGTGCTGTACATACCAATTTTATAAACAATATCCTTTACAGAAAGTATTATGAATTTATATTGATGGAAGAAAAGAATGTTCCATCTAAAAAATCCGAAAATGTGAGGTTCTAATGAACAGGTTATGTCATGATATTGGCTCTGGTATATAAGCCACCATGTAAGAAATTTAAGTAGTTTTTAATGAATTCATTTAATATTAGAAATATTCCATCGAAACACATTGAAGTAAGTTGCTAGAAGTTTAAACCCCAAATAATTTCGACATGCAATGTAACTAAAAAAAGAAATAATATCACAGAAAAAGTGAAAATTGTAAACAAAAGGAATCATACATATTTTATTGTGAATTATTGGATGGTTTCGACTCAAATTTAACATGAATCATTGGTTGAGCGCCACTCAATTCAAATAAACAGGTGAAAAATGAATGCCACACCCTAACTTCTTGAGACCACACACAAAGCATTAGCAAACAGCTAATAACTATTCAATAAAATAGTCGAAAAAATATTCAACACAGACTATACCAATCTTAATTCAAACCAACCAACTAAAAAATTCAACACCACAGCAACAAGCTTGGGGGGAATTCTAGGCAGGTTGTAAATAAGTTAAAAAGGGAAGATGAAAGATAGTCCTACAATATATTAATAAATAACGGAATTGGGGAAAACGTAAAACTGTGGAAAGCTTGGGGGAAACGTACTAGTTTAACTAGCGGTTTCTTGACTAATATAATAAATTTACATTAGACAATGACTACTCCAGGATGAAAATACAATAGGGAAGAAAAAAACTGATGTAAACACATCTTAACTTGCATGCTTCATGATGCAAATGTTGAATTAAGTTAGCATAATAATCTCTATTTCATATGTCATTTAGTTTTCGCTCTCACACTTGTTTGTTAGCCGAATCATTGATCAATTACCAAGCAATAGACCTTGGGGTTTCAATATGTGTCATGATATAAAACAAATCGAGGGTACTCTATAATAAAGAGGAAACTACCGATGTGTTTGATGTAATACCCTGTAAATTTAATGACTTCTAAAATAGGATTAATAAAAAGTAAATGGGGATTAGTTGAAATTAATTACGAATAATAATTAAAATTAATCTTGATTGATTATTACTAGAGAATAAAGTAATATGTGATTGATATTGAATACTACTTAGTGATTAAAAGTAATATATGATTATATGGTCGCGAATGAATAATACGCAAATTATTAAAATTAAGTCGGAATCTCGTGTCGAGACTAAATTAAAAGGGAAAAAAGGGAAATTATTTTTAAGTCATCCATATGGACATTTTGACTACTCTAATGAGTCTAGAAGGGTCAAAATATATAGAAAAGTCAAACCGGGGGTTTGATTTGGGTCTAGGGTCAATTGGGAACCAAAAGGACACCCCCGAGGGGTATTTTGGTCATTTTTCTAGGGATGTTAATAGTACCTGCGGGATTGAAGTTTTATTATTTAAGATTAGAGTGTGTTAAACCAAGAGATTATTTACCAAATACTAAGGAGAGGAAGGGAGATCTCTTGAAAGAGGAGGGGTTTTGAGAGCAAATCAAGGGTTGCACCACCTTGCACCACCACCGAAAAAGTGATTGGAAAGGAGGAGGAAGCATCCTACATACATCTTAACCAAAGGATCATACCTACACCTTAAGGCAAGTGTAATTCTTTTTCCAATTAGTGAGTATAATATTAATGTTAAATTAAAAGGGATAAACATCTATCAAAACTATAAATCAAAGATGAAAATGTGATGAGTTTGATGTAATTCTTGAAATGGAAATTAATTAGAATTATACCTTTGATGAAATTAGAATTAAGACCATGGAATTTTGGGTTTAATTGATGAGGAAATTTGGGGCATATATGTGTTCTTGAGAAAGAATTTTATCATGTATAATTTATTGAATTTAAAAGAATATTAGTATGATTCATCAAAATTCCATGATGATTTTTATATGATTTGATGTTATAAATCATGTATAAATGGACAAATATTGTATGATAATTTTATAACCGTTTTAAGTCGAATTTGGCAGTGTGCTTGCGATGTTTTGTATAAAATCACGTTCTGCACTACACTTAGTTTTAAGTTTTCTCAAAATTGGAACATAAAAGCCTCGAAATTGTAATTTTTATTTTTGGGCAGATTGTAGCTTATCCAAAAAAAGGATTATTGAGAATTAAAATATAATCTGGACTTGTTATAATAAGTGTGGGTTTTGGACCAATAAGTATGAGTTGAAGGTATCTACTAGAATAATTAATTAAATCCTTTCGATTTATAAGATATGTTAGGAGTGATGGGAGATGTGGATAAAATGTGAATTAATAGTTTATGGGATAAACTTGAAATATACTACATGTGGGATTTGTATATGGGATTAGACTATACCCATTTGTTTATATATACACATAGGTGGAGCGAATACCTATAATCTAATTGAGGTTTGAAATACCATGATACATAGGATATTCGAGATATAAGTATAATACGTATAAGACTTGTAATATGGGATGTGCCTATGCCCTATTATTGATATATATATATATATATAGGTTGAGTGTATACCTATATGATGATTTGTGTTATGACATACCCTGCCTACTTGTTATCGACGGGAGGTTTGCGCATTGACAACAGTCATATTCGCATGAGCCTTTGGGGGGGATTTTTGACTTGTGCTTCAGAATATAGAACCTAGGTACGGGCTATCTGTAATAATGATATTGATGACGGTCATATGGGTGCGTAGGTATGTGCGTAGGCCATATACTTGGAATTATATTCACCTCCAATATGTGTGATTTCTGATAATTGTTCGAGTGAGATACTGAACCAACAATCCTTTTATACAGTGAGGAGATGTACTGGGAGTAGATAATAGAGTAGTGTGTGCACCGCAACTGTGTCTCAGGGTGCATTATTATATGTATATAATAGAGTGAATGTATATATATATATATACATGTGATATTATCTACTGTGTGATTTATGTAGAAATGAAAGAGAAAGAAATCTGAAATTAATTAAGTATGAGAACATTAATTATATTGAGATTGGAATTAATATATTTATTTATTACATGTATTGTGAAGGAAATACGTGGGGAAAGATAAGGGCTATGGTTAGTTGATACAATGAGCTAAGTCGGTGAAAGTGGGAATAGTAACTAGAATAAATTGAGAATATGTTAGGCGTGCACATTAGTTGAGAGGTGAGAATCTCAAGTGAGAGTCCGAGGATCTAACATGTACATAATAATTGCTAATTGTAGCATTTATGCACTTGTTGTTTTTAAAATATTTTACAATCGGGCTCTGACCTGTTTTCACTTGCATATTCTCTCCCCTCTTGTGTATTCTATATCAGGTGTCCAGCCATAGGAACGCCTAACTTAGAGGATCACATATTTATTCACTATGGATACTATGGATTGTGGACCTTGAATTAGACGCATCATTTTATTAATTCTTGTACTCTGTAGTCATTTTCTTCTATGGCATGTTGCCAATGAATCCTTGTCATTTTCATGCTATCTTAGTTATTAGTTTTACTTATGTTGGTTTTGGATACATTTGGTTTGACTTAGTTTATTGTATTGAGTAGTTTTAACTGGAAATTTTATTCTAGTTACATTAAATAAGCTGTGATGGTTATTATTTACTATTCATTATTGTGGATTGTGTTATATGATAAATGATTGCTATTGCTAAAAAGGAATTTTATTTAAAATTAAAAGTTTTAACACTAGCTTAATTGATTACTAAGTGGTTAATAATGAAAAAAAAAATATTTTCCAACAGTGATGCTAAAAATGAGCCAACTAAATAATTCGAATTAATTGGATAAAGGATTGGCCACTCGATATTTAATTAAGCGGGTTGCTACAGGTGGTATCAGAGCATCAAGTTCTAATGTCCTTAGGATCAGTATGGCTTTCTATATTTTAGCATAGCTTTCTTTGATTTAGATCCCTATTATTAAGATGTTGTATTCCACTACGTATTACGACTTACGTGATCCTGCAAGTCAATATAAGTGATGCAATTCTTATACGAGGACGATAGGGCATCGATGACTAGTGAGGGTCGTTAGAAGAACAACAGGAGGAGGACTCAACCAAAGACTTAGAAGATTTTGAAAATGGTGATTTAGATAGAACCCACCAAAATTGTTGTTCAAGATGAGGGCGATAAAGAAGTCGCTCGAGAGCGGTAGTTTCCCAAGCACCGCTATAAATGACATTTGTACCGTTTCAAACTCACCCAACACTGCTAGTGAAGGGAGAGGGGGTCGGAAGGACTCTCACGAAGGAAGAGATCTAAAGGAAATTATGTTGGGTGAAGTGTAATAATACCCAGGATTTGAAAATGTTGGGCGAAGATTTTTGCTCATGAGAAGTGATGAGAGTTCGACATCACATACAAAGAAGCGCGTGGGAAGCTAAAACAAGACATTATAGTATGGTTCGACTATGAAATAGTCCATTTCTTATTTCATCGGGATATGAATATAATTTAGAAACTTATTTCATATGGTCGAGAAAGAAAAACCCAATGTGAGAGAGTAGTCAACTCTCTTAACGAATTTCTTACCCAACGAAGAATGGGGTACACCAAAGATAAGACAAGTTCATTGTGTGGAAGAACTAGATAATTAAATATTCAAGTGCAAATGGGAATTTTGACAAAGACGACGAGAGTCGATGTCGCGAAGAAATTTGTTATCGCTTCTAGAAGAAGGGGATCCAGGAGAGTTGGTATATTTAGTTGAAGGACAAGATTGAATTCAAAGATTCTAGTAAAACCATGCCGAAAGGTATACCTGGTAGGGGATCTACTTAAACTAAGATGATTATTAAATCTCAACTAACTGGTGATGAATTCGGCCAAGATCAGCAAGGCCGACCACATGTTCCATAGGACCAGGCGAGTCAAAGGAACAATTGAAATAGAAACTGGGAACAAAGAATTCTAGGTCCGAGAGAAGGACACCCCAAAATAGTCAGTAGGGTCAGTGATGGGGAAATGTCCCTATGTATAGAGAGTGGGGTTACCAGTATTGCATGTGTCCACATTGAGAAGTGGGACGAATAAGATTGGGAATGGTAAACCATGCCAGTAAGTCATAACAACTGGAGGAGTGAAATTTCTAGTAGAGGAATTGGGTCAAGAGAATTGGGCCCAGGAAATTTATAACTTGAGAGTAGTGAGATTAGGCAGGACAAGTGGACTCCTCAACAACTGTAGCATACCATATTTAAGGGCCGATGGGGCCCAGGAAGTAAAAGGGAGGCCAATAAGGCCTTAATTGAGGCCTAGAGTTTTGGGACCAACGTTTCAATGATGGGCGTGTAGCCATAGAATAGAATAATTTTCCCACAATGAAGATGGGGCAACTATTGGGTGAAATCCTAGTTGTATAACGATTATCGGTGATCATCGGGTTTTTTGGTCGCGAGAAGTTCGTGCGGGTACCCTACGATCACGTGAGACTGATGAAGTTTTGTTTTAGTCTTGTGAGTAAAGGATTAGTTCAAATGAATGGGGATTAGTGGGTATGTTAGTTTTAACAGTCGGGTTGCAAAAATATTTATAGTTGATAATGGGACTTTTTGATGTCGCCTGTGAGTGATCCGGGTGGGCACTAAGAACATATTTTATCATTATAATTTCCTACTACTTTGATTTCGCAAAGTAAAGCTTATTATGGTAATGTGTTGTGAATAATTATCGGATATTGAAATGATAGTAGATTGAATGATAAGCCTATCATTCTAGATATTCTGAGTTAGTAATATTACAGTGGTGAGGTGCCACATGAAATAGGGTGGGGCATATAAATATATATGAAAATTTCATGGTATCGTCGACTTCAGTGAGTATGTTGTCTAGTTATCTGTAAATACGATGTATAGGAATTTATATACAGATGTGACTCAGGATACACTGTGGTCTTTATCGAGTAGAAAAATATAGCTCGTGAGAGCGCCATGTTTCATGTTATTCCTAAGGGGCATTAGTAGATTATTTTTATAAGAGGGTACTTTAGATGAGATGGAGGCGTAACCCCTTTAAAGTATATTAATGATAAGTTAATCAGCCAAAACCTTGGATTAGTGATAGAACATGCAAACAAAAACTTAATGAAGACAAGACTCAGTTTAAACTCACAAATCTCTTGTGTATAACTTAGAGGATAGTAATGAACTTAGAAGTATCTTACCTAGAGGGAGAGAGAAGTAAGCACCCTAGATTCACCTTGGTAAGAAGGAAAACACACCAAGCACTCTTAAGAATCTCTGTCACGTATTAAAATCATCGTAATAAATGATAATGGCGAGTGAATAAGACATCTGGTTTGTAATAACTCTCTTCGAATTGTATTCTCCATAGTAATAACTTCTTAAACTCTCAAAAGATCATCCACTCCTCAAGGGTGGTTGGGGTCCTTAAATATCCCTCACACCATCCCCGAGGCATCTCAGTCATTAAAGACTATGAAATACATCCCTCATACTTTATGTCACATCATTAAATACCCGATGAACTAGTTGTCTCCTCATCATAAATATTGAATGCCAAGACATGCCTTTTGCCTAACCACTGTGTGTCAGGGGGCTGTTATTGCAGAGGTGGCTCACCAACTGCCTGACATCCCCAAATACCATGATGGTTTACTCAAGTGTAAGTCTAACATTGTTTAGATGGTCAATGACATCACCTACAGTAGATGTGACATTAAGTAGAGGGCTATTTTGTTCACAACTCAATGCCTAATGGAACTCCAAGTTGCTCCGCCCGAGGTTCCACGGTCAAGGTACTTTGATGTTTTACCAAATGTATCTAAGATGGTCAGGACAAGACCCAATGGTGCCTCACTTCTCAATCCTCCAAACTAGGTCCCTTTAAAGTTCCCACGATAAGGTAATTCGATAGAGCATGAAAGCTCTCCTAGGCCCTGCCCAGCCTAGTCTCTCGCGAGTACCGTTTGACCTCACACTAAAACTCTTTATTGTTCTCATTACATAATTACAATGGTTATAGCTTACAATCATTATAAAAAAGATACAATATGACTACTATAACAAGCTAAAATATAAGTTATCACGTTGAGCTACCTCGCTTGAGCTGCCACGCTGAGCTGCCACGGTGCCTTAATCCCAAACCACTGTTGTTAATGTGGAATTAATCCTAATCTCAAAATTACCTTCAAGGACCCTCTACATTTTCCCCTTCGTGGAGAGGTTTGTTGGAGCAAGAAATGTCTGCACGAAACTTCTCAAATCGATGAAACTTCCCTGAGTGAAAAATTTTTGGCCTCCTTTCCTTCGTTAAAACGACATCGTTATAATCTCCTAGGAAAAAGTAAAATTCTCCCCGATGTACCTGAGCCAAATCACTACGACTTGCTGGGGCTTTGACGAATGGACATCACCAATTTTTCCTTATACTGCACTTCAACCGTTCTAGCTTTTTTATTATTTGAAATTCTCTCGTAAGGCCTGCTAACCTTCACAAATACTCATCTGATTCCTGGTAAGTGAAATTCTCCCTTGTAATGCTTTGCCATGTTCGAAAAAGAAGAAATTCTCCCTGATGCAGCCGAGTCACCATTTAAACAACGTTTGGACTTGTGACGAGGGGGCATCATAGCTTTTTGGAACTGTTGGGACATATTTTCAGTTGGGAGTTATTGGATATGTCTTACAAGAATTCTGCCGCCAAAACTCAAACTTGCTTAGGAAGGAAACTCTTTCTATTCCCCAGGTGTCACTTCGTAAATGATGTAGGGCTGTCTTTTCAGCTGTCAAAACACTTCCGAAGTGCCACGTGTTCATTTAAAATGATTATAGACGGCCCTATACGTGCGATGGTGGGAAACTCAAGAGACATGTTTTAAAAGGGTTCAAACGTCTCTTTTATTTCAAACTCTTCTCTTTCCTTCTTCTTCTTCTTCAAGCTCCCATATTCCTTAGAGAGAGAGACCTATGCGAAAACCTCCATTGTTGTCCTGTTCTTTACTCATTCTCCTCCATTTCTCATCTATTGCGCCACCACCCGTGGTTGTGCTGCTCCCTCCTTGTTTGTAGCCCTTCTTACCCAGCTATATCATTCATCACCACTCTATTATCGCTTCTCCAAGTTCTTCTAAGTTTTCCACCACCACTTAGACATGCTCCCCCTCCGCCACTACTGGCGATGTTGCTGCCCCTAGCTTGACCGCCCTGAATGCTGCTCGTCAAGAGCAACTACGCTTCTATCGTCGGGTGCCCATCTTTGCCGAAGATGATAATTTTTTTGATGAATGCAAGGCTTTCCATTTCTCATCCAAATTTGACCCTTTACTGTTGGGTGATGAGGAAATATATTCATTAAAGTGGGACTATCTACCCCAGAGGGGACTCTGTATTTTCGTTTGGACCGTGGTGACTTCCTCTACTCCCAGATTGACTTCGAAGCACCTCGGGGTCACCAGCCCATTTCACTACCTGACACACACATATGCAGATCTCTAACGATGTTGCTCTTTCAAAGGTTGGGATTTATCGAGCGTACTGGTTTGGAGAGTTCACCCTCTCTAAGCACAACGCGGCAGTGCAAGTGCTAGTTTCCAGATGGAACATCACAACTCACACCTTTTTTGCTATGTGGGGGGAGTTCAGCGTTACACTAGAGGACATTTGTGAACACCTTAAGTTTGAGACCATGGGTGAGTTCACCTACCAGGATGAGGCTCTGGATGCCGAAGAGGCTGCTGATCGAGTTGAGCTGGATCGAATCTGCTGTAGTTGCACCGATTTCTCGAACAAAGCCACATTTACCCCCCTTATCAACTATTTTTTTGAAGTCCCGACGCCGAAAGATGTCGATGCTGTAACAGGCAGGGGTAGAGGTACATCCTTGGAACTACCAGCCTACATAATTGTATTTCTTTCATGTTTTTTCCTAATCAGTAAACCCAATGATCAGCCCAGGAGGTATCTGATCAATATTTCCATTTGTTTGGCCAGAGGGTTCAACCTTCCTTTGGCTGCCATCACATTGGGGTCCCTCTACACCTGGTTGGATCGAACCCACATAGACATGTCACGATCACTGGGCCGTTATAACTTGGCTAATTTTTCCAACACCATTATTCTGATAGGCTTTCTTTACACTCGCTTTCCTAATATTGCCTCCAAGTCAATTTCGCTACCCGTGAGCCAAGGTATCAAGCCCCCTCGCCTCCTGTGTTTTCACAAAAAATAAAGTCGGAAGGAGATAATTAAAGTTTTTGATCTTTTAGACTCCTTTGTGATGAGGCCATACAGTGAGTCTACATTTACCCATATTTGGGATTTCTTTCCTTTTGCAGCCACAACGACCAAGTTCATCCCGATTGTAGAAGATCCCTCGCAAGCCATAGTGCTTCTAGTTACCCCCGGGTTTATTACTTCCTACACCGAATGGGGATACACCTTAGAACCTTACAACCCAGACAGATGTAGCAGATAGTTCATGTTCGATCAGGGCCCCCCTCGACCTGTGTTTCAACACAACCACCCAAGGGCAACTTTTACTGAAGCCTGCACCCTCTATACTGCAGCCACAGTGCTTGGTGTGACGTCCACCGTCGACGTCCGTGTCATACTTCCTAGTGCAACTAGGAAAGGAAACGTATCCACCTCTTTTGCCACCAGGTTCCATTTGGGGCAGTTGGAAATAATTCGTGAGTACGTTCAGCTCCCCCTCAATATCCCCCAGTTCTTTCTTTCTCTTCTTCTGATCTGGGTCTTAAGGGGAACTCCGTGCTTGGGGTTGAGTTTACCTTAAGTAAAACCATTAAGGAATCTCCCCAGGAACTAACCCCTCATTTCCCAATGATCCCAACTGCCACCACAAAACCCAAGGCCGCTGCAGCTCCCAAATTAATTGCCTTTTCGACTGAAGCTACAATAGGGGAAGGGCCTTCTAAGCCATCTGCCAAGAAGGCCAAGAAGTCAAAGTCCTCGAATTCCAAGCCCCAGGTTCAAGAATAAACTCCCTTGGAGGCGTTTCCTATAGATTCTGTTCCCCCTCCCATGTCTCCAGATATGGCTGAAGAGCTGAAGAGCTGAAGAGCTGAAGAGGCAGGTTGAAGCTGATGTCGCAAGAATAAATGTCGAGTTTTAAAGGTGTGCTATCGTCGTTCCTCCTTAGATTACTTTTTCCACAATCATGGTTCATCCCACTGAGCCACCGGCAAAAAGGAGGAGGAGGTCGAAGGTACCTGAAGGTGATGACGCAATGAGCTCAAGGAATAAAACACTGGGTACTAAGTCCCAGAAGATACGGGCTGCCGAGGTACCTCCATCCCCTGCCCCTTCTACTTCTGCCTCCTCGCCATCTTCACCAGTTGTTATACCCTCTCGTTCTCCCTTTGGATCTGAGGTATGTGCACATTCTTGATTTCTTATTCCCTTTCTCTTAAGTTGTGTTGCAGTTGCTCATTTCTTAATAACAAAATGTTTTTGTGTAGGGAGTTGGAGAAGAAAGACCCAATCCTCCTACTCCCCCCAGTCCCCGTGTAACCCGCTTCGTGGGGGGCATTACAGTATCTCTTAAGATGATACTCCTCCTCCTCGTTCCCCCATGACAGGCCTTACCTACTCATAGAGATTATCCTCCCAACAGTCCAAAGAAACAGCTACGAGGGCTGCTACCATTGAGTCTGCTAAAATGCCTAGTCAACCAGAGGGAACTACTGCAGCCTCCTATGAGTTACCATCGAAGAAGGAGGTCCCTCTGCCCCTCGTTGTGGTCGAGGAGAGTGCCCCGCGGGTAAATTTCTTGCTAAGTCTTACATCTTTTATTTGTCCCATTATTTTTTTTATCATTTCTAATATGTTGGTCCGTTTTAGGTGGAAGTGGCATCAGTGATAGCTAACATTCTCCTTCCTCCTGCATTGTCAAGGCCCCTTATTGCAGTTCCTCTTTTTGGTGCCATAACAGGGGTAAGTAATGCTTAGATGCATTTCTCTCTTTTTGAGTATTAATTCGTCATTATTAACACTTAGCTTTGTTGCTCAGCTTTCCCCAAGTCTCTCTCTCCAAGGCCACGGTTGATGCTATTGCTCTCGTTGGGGCATCTCTTGAAGGTCCAACATCTTCTTTTGATGATACCCCCGTGCTGGCTTTAGTACCTTATGTTAGCGAGGGAAGTTTTCCTAGAATTTATGCTTATTCAACCAAAGGCCCCGTTACAGCTGCTGAGGCAATGAGCCCACCTCCAACGGTTTCTGCCATTATGGCCCCCGTGGCGACTCCCGTTCTTGCTCCTACTGCTGCTGAGGTACTTTGCTAATTTCTCTATAATTCTAAGTTTCTGAAACTTCACCTATGTAGGTGACTTAATCAATGAAAACACTTGTTATGATTTTTTGTAAACTCCACCTATATTGGTGACTTAATAACGAAATCAGTTGTTGAGATTTTTCCAAAAACTCCACCTATATCGGTGACTTAACAACGAAAACACTTATTAATATTTTTTCAAAAAAATCCACCTATATCGGTGACTTAACAACGAAAACACTTGTTAAGATTTTTCTTAAAACTCTACCTATATCGGTGACTTAGCAACGAAAACACTTGTTAAGATTTTTTCATAAACTTCACCTATATCGGTGACTTAACAACGGAAACAATTGTTAAGATTTTTTGATAAACTCCACCTATATAGGGGACTTAACAACGAAAACACTTGTTAAGATTTTTTTCATAAACTCCACCTATATTGGGGACTTAACAACAAAAACACTTGTTAAGATTTTTTCATAAACTCCACCTATATCACTGACTTAACATTGAAAACACTTGTTAATATCTTTTTCATAAACTCCACCTATATCGGTGACTTAACAACGAAAACACTTGTTAAGATTTTTCCAAAAACTTCACCTATATCGGTGACTTAGAAATGAAAACACTTTTTAAGATTTTTTCATAAACTCCACCTATATCGGTGACTTAACAACGAAAACACTTGTGAAGATTTTTTCATAAACTCCACCTATATCAGTGACTTAACAATGAAAACACTTGTTAAGATCTTTTTCATAAACTCCACCTATATCGATGACTTAACAAAGAAAACATTTGTTAAGTTTTTTTTTCATAACCTCTATATTTCCTCTAACTGTTCTCAGGTTGCACGAGAGGATTCTACACCAGTTCCCTCTCCTGTTGGCTCGCCCCATCGAGAACCTATCGTCTCGAAAGATTCCAGCCATAATGACCAAGGTTCCACGAATGGTGCTGCTATGGATAGTGAATTTGGGTGCGAGCTTCCTCTCCCCGACATGGCTCATCACATCTACTACTTGATGGTGCTCCAACGTTCCCCTCAAATGCCTGCCAACCATTGTTTGGTAGTTGAGTAACTTGTAGACCATCATCCTAAAACATTCACGGTGGATTGCCTTCATTAAAACATCTCGGTTACGAGCTACAGGCTTCAGGGTATGGCCAATGTTGTTGCTGAATTTGCAAATACTCCAACTGCGAGCATTAAAAGACCCCTCCTTAACCAATTTCAGGGTTTTCTGAGGGAGTTGGGTCGTGACGGCTTCCGTTTCGATTGGCTCATTGCGCATTTGAACACTTTAAAGAGCCAATGATTAGATAACCAGAGGAAACTCCTCTGGAAACATCAGGAGGATCAGCGGGAGGAGGAGGCTAAATTGGTCGAGCTAACACCCCTTCTTGGAGCTATTGACAAGGAAGTGGAGGACCTTGAAGAAACTCTGCGTCTGGCAAAGCTAAAACGAGAAACGCACCTTATTTAACACACCCAAGCACATACAAGGTTTGAGGTTTGCATTAATACCAAAAGGTTTTGCTTAGCAACTTCTTCGGGTCTTCCTGGAGATTTTTTCTCCTCCCCAGATCCGTGGTTCCTCCTATGCCAATGAGTTTTTTGTATATGTATTTTTTTCTTCTTCTCATGTAATTCTTGGGCAATAGCTCCCAATTTTGAAATGCCCCAAAGTTTATGAATGAAGAAATATATCAATTTTCTCATGCCATTTCTTTGTGTTACAACTGTTTGCATCGATTATGAAGTGTGAAGTTCTGTAATTCTTTCATCTCTGCTTGAGTTATAATAAAAATAACTTGTATACTCATTATAAAAAGAACTTTTTTATTCATAATCAGCTAGATACATCGGTGGCCCAAACATAATTGCTTACACATGATAAACCTTCAGCCATTTATTAATGATTTTGAATGATTTGTCTTCTTCCATCTTAGAAATTAAGAAATAACTTGAGTCATGAGTTTCCTTCACAATGAAAGGTCCTTCCCAATTTTTTGCAAACTTGGGTAGAGGAAGCCCCCTGATATGTTTCACTGCTGCTTTCAATACGAGGTCTCCCTCTACGAAATTCCTTGGTCTCACTAAGTTATCATATGCCCTGGAGAGTTACTTCGTATACATTTAAAAGTGTTTCATTGCATTATCTCTGTGTCCGTCCAATGCCTCCAACTACACGTGTCTATTCTGGGGGAGCATGCTACTTCGCAAAGCATATCGATCAGAGGGGACTTCTAACTCTACTAGGAGAATCGCCTCAGTCCCATAGACAAGAGAGAACAGTGTATACCCTGTGGGTTTCCTCTTAGTTGTTCGATAGGCCTAGAAAATGGCTGGTATCTTGTCATCCTATAATCCTGGGAAATCCTCCATTATTTTAGCTAAGCTATTGACCAAAGTTTTGTTCGTCACTTTGGCATGACCGTTTCCCTTTGGGTATGCCACCGTCTAAGTGTGATGGACAATGAAGTATTTGTCTGTGAGCATGGTTACTTCTGAATTGAAGAAAGGGTTTCCATTGTCTAAAAGGATAACCTTTGGGATCCCAAAACGACAAATGATATATTCTCTGATGAAGTTTCTCACCACCCCTACAGTTTCCCTTCTCAGTGGTATCGCCTCAGCCCACTTTGTGAAGCACTCCGTTGCTACTAGTATCCATATCTTCCCGCTCGAAGAGGGGTGTATTGCCCCTACCAGGTCGAATGCCCAAGTGTGAAAAGGATAAGGTGTTTCCAGGGAGTGTAAGTCCACTGACGGGGCATGGATAATATTTCCATGAAGTTGGCAAGCCTTTCACTTTCGAACGAACTCAACTGAATCTTTATCCATCATTGGCCAAAAGTATCCCAAAGTCATCAACTGGTCATATAACTTGGCCCCTCCTATATGAGTTGGATTATGCGCCTGCTTGAGGACCTTGGTTGCTTCTTCCTTTGTGATGCAATGCAACTTCCTGTTGAAGTATCCCCTTCGATAAAGTTGCCCCTCCTGAACGTAAAATCTCGGGGCCCTTCGTCGGAGTCCTATCGCATCAATTTTCTCTATTGGGACAACTCCATCTTTAAGGAAGTCAATATAGGTATGTCTTCAGTCAACCTGAGCTTCCACGAAATGACATTCAGCTGCCTCGAAGAATAATTGGCATTTGTCGCACATCTGTTGTAGCTATGTCGCGTCCTGTTTCATCTTAGGTAAAAAATACGCCTCCCTTTGCATTCTTCGATATAGGGGTATCTCTGTTATTTCGTAGTGCTCTTCGTGTGTTTTATTTAATATTTTCTCTGCCTCTTTGGGACCGATGCATCTCGATAGCCATCCTTCTGCGTTTATGAAGTTAAGGTTTTCCTAGTTTGTAAAGTACTGGACCAATTATTTAAGCCCCATTATTCCTTCACCATCCTCCATTTGCCTCTTAATCTCCCCCCTCCAGCCCCCATCCTCTTACATTGGTATAATTGACTGTACCATCGAAGGAGCTATTCTTCATTGGATCATGATGGTGGTTGTATCATTCCTCATGACCATCTTTTGGGAAATGGTGCCATATGCATATGTGTGAAGATTCATCGTTCTAGGTTGTCTCTTGATCTTGGTCTGATGGAACTGGCAAAGGAGACTCTGAATGATTGTTATGTATGGTGCTAGGCTCATATGTTTCAATGCATACTCTCAATTCACTTGCTGAACCACCATGCTTGAATCCCTCTTGATGCAAAGTGAACGGATCTCCTTCGAAGAGCCTCCATCAATCCCAACACTAATGCTTCATATTATGCATCGTTATTAGAACAAGGGAAATCTAACTTATAGGAAACCCAAATCTCTTCCATTATGTTTAAGAGAATAATCCGTGCTCCTCCTTTCTTTTTTGCCGAAGATCCATCGAACTGCATTGTACATTCCTCATCCATTGCGTCTAGGTAGTTGGCCTGCAAATCGTCTCCTAGAATATTTTCTTTGGGTGGCTCAAATGTCCCTGAGGGGAAAATAACCAACATATCGGCGTAGACTTGGCTTTTGATCGTGCGAGGAACCACACACTTTAAGTCATATTCAGAGAGAATAAAGAACCACCTAGATTCTCTACCAATCAATATAGTTTTAGATAGCAAATACTTAATAGGATCACATCTAGTTACAATATGAAATGTAAAAGACAACATATAATGTCTATATTTTTACGCTACAAATACTAAGGATAAACAATGCCTTTCCAAGCTACTATATCTGACTTTTGGCCCATGGATGATTTTACTCAAGTAGTAAACTCGTTGTTCTTGCTCGTCAATCTCTTGTGCCAGCAAAGCTCCCACGAACCCCGTGGTGGATGTGAGGTACAGTTGCAACGGTATTCCTGCCTTTAGGGGAAACGTGGTCTGTGGTGAAATGAGCAGTTTATTCATACTGTCGAGAGACTCCTGGTGAACCTCATCCCACTTGAACTTTGTGTTCTTTCGCAACAGCTCCATCAACAGATGTGTTATTTCGGCTAATCCAGGCACAAATCTCCTAAGGTAGGAGACTTTATCGAGTGAACTCTTCATCTCCTTTGTCTTTCTTAGGCATGACATTTCCAAAATCTCCCGCTATTTTTCCTGGTCCATCGGCACCCCTTGTCGATCAACCACAAAGCCTAAGAATTTCCCACTTGTCAAGTGGGCTCATCTTCAATTTATACTTCCTGAAATGGGCGAACACTTTCCTGAAATTGCTCAGATGGGACTCCTCCTTCCTCGATTTGATGACCACATAATCCACATAGAATTCCACAAATTTATGAAAGAAGTTATGGAAAATGGACATCATTGTTCTCTGGTAAGTCTCCCTAGTGTTCTTGAGTTCAAATGGCATCACCTCGTACATAAAGTTGCCCAATGGGGTTCTGAACACTATTTTCTCTGCATCCATAGAGTCCATCTTGATCTGATTATACCCTACATACCCATCCATGAAGCTATACGTATCATGAATAGCCATTGCATCTATCAGGCTATTGATGGAGGGCACAGGGAACTCATCTTTGGGACAAGATCTGTTCAAATCTCTAAAATCCACTCTAATCCTTATTTGATTTTTATCTTTCTTTCCCACTGGGACAATGCTAGATAACCAGCGTGGGTGTTGTATCGGTGTGATGAACCCTTCCGTTAGTAAGCGTTGAACCTCTTCCTTGATCTTCAAATGTAACTCACGCTTATATGTTCTCGTCGCTTGTTTCACTGGAATGGCTAATGGCATTACGTTCAACTTATGACAACTCACTTCCTCGTCCATCCCTTCCATCTCTGTGTATTTCCAGGAAAAACGTCTATAAATTCCTGAATCAATCTGACCAAGGCCTCTCGTCTCTCTTCACCGAGATCCCTCAAGATGAAGATAGGCCTTGGATCTTCCCCTTCTTTCTCTAGGTTCAACTGCTCCAAATCTTGTGTCTGTGGCTTTAGCTGATCTTCCATATAGTCTGGTTCTTCAATGACATCCTCTACGAACTCCTGTATGTTAGAGTTGTCTATCACCATGAATTATCCCTGTTGATCCACCAGAAAGCATTCATATATCGGGTCAACCTCATCATCAGTTTCATCGGTCGCCCGCTCACACCGTTATAATCGATACACCATCTTTCCTTCCTCGGTAATGACCTTCTTGCATTGTCTGCTAGTAGTGGTGACTGCCTTCCTCTTCTTCTCTCTAGAAGCCTCGACCATTCTTTCTCCTGAGAACCGGCTCAGCACGCTTTTTTATTAAACCTCAGGCTCCATTGGGTCCGCTCTGGGCCTCATCCTGTCTATGAGCTTCTTCGAGATTATTTAGGGTCGAGGGACCACCTGGTGAGCCTTTTTGGCTATTACCCTTGTGATGCTTGCAACCTCTTTATCATGCTCATTCACGGGTCCCATCCTCTCTCTGATCGAGGGAACCCATGCTCCCTCCATTCTTCTCGTTAGGACCCGAACATCCTCTTATAAGTCTGTGTAAAATATTGTGTCCACTAAGTGATCTTCCTCGACAGCGAAGGCGAAGGGCCTCTTTGTAGCCCTAATGGTGACCTCCGTCCCCTTGATGTTCTCCTTAGCGCATTGGTGGTACGCGGAAGGAACTATCCCTTGGTTGTGCATCCACACTCTTCTTATTAGCGGATGATAGGAAGTTGCACTTTCTATTACATGGAACTTGATATGGGAACTCAGATTTCCCATTACAATCCCAACATTAACATACCCATTGGATTTGGAAGATTGGTTATCATACCCTGAAATCACCAAGGGCATGGGGACCAACCTTTCTTCTGGGATTTTATTTGCGTGGAAGGAGTTGATTGGCATGATATTGATGGAAGTCCCCCATCTATAAGAGTCCTTCCAAAGCTAACTCCATTGACACAGGCAGTCACATACAATGGCCTATTGTGAGGGAACCTTATAGCCCTATCTGCATCACTAAAGGTTACTTCTCATAGAAACCTTCTTACAATCCTAGACATTGGTGCCTTCCATCTCAGCGAAGGAACTGCATTCTTCCTCGAAATATCGAGTATTGCCTGGGTTATCTTCAACTTATTCTCCTTCGGTATACCCACTTGGTCGAAGAACCAAGTGAACTTTGGGGATTTTAAAACTGTGCAGTATTCTAGGACTGGGTCTACTTCCTAACCTTCAACACCATATACATCCTCCATATCATTGGCGCTTGCTTAATTATAAGCCAACACTACGTTATCCATTCCCCTCGTATAATCTTCCAAAGCCTCTTCGTACTCTTCTTGCTTCGTTGTTGACTCTCTTTCCCCTCTCTCAGCCTCTTCATCATAGGCCACCACGTGATTGGCCCCATGTACTGGCAAGGGGTTGTTGTTGACGTTTTGGGGAGGGATTTTCAACGTCCCTGCCTTCACGTACTTATCAATGATTCTTCTCAGTGTAAAGGATCTCTTAGTTGGATGTTGGATCCTTCGATGAACCTGGCAGTACTTTTAATCCGCCTTCGTTGCTGCATCGGGCTTCACAACAGGAATGTCCTTTGGCTCATAGATCGTTACCCCTTTGACTATTGCGTTATAACAGCTGACAGCTTCTTCCACTGTGCAAGGCAATGGTGGTGGGTCCTCCTTGTCTCTTACAAACTTCCTCTTATTATCCTTCTTTAGTGCTTAGCCCCTATCTCCCCCCACGGTGTACCCCACCGTGGGGGCTGACACCTCCCCCCCGTGGGTTGCATGCATCGACTGCCTAAACATGAAGGGCACCACCAGCGGATTGGGCCACACCACCAAAGAGATATTCCTCGTCGCTTTTAAGAATTCTCAAAAGTCCCCTCACGCGTCTCATTGATAAGATGGTAGATGCACTCAGGAAGCAGCCCCTCAGCGCAGATTTGCAATAACTTGGATTCTTTGTCCTCCTCCCTCACATCAAGGGATCTTTCCCTGAACCTTCAAACATAGGACACCACTTCTTCTCCAGTCTTTGCTTCTCCCTACCCAGTTGGGTTAAAGTAAACTCATCTTCTCCTGGAAAGAACTTCTGGACAAACAATACATGCATCTCCTCCCATATAGAAATGTTGTTAGGAGCCAAATGGGAGTAACCGGTATATGATTTATCGACTAAGAATTTGGAAAACTCCCTCAACCTAAGTTTCTTATTATTGTAATGCGCCCCCAAGTGTTCAACAAATCGCTTAATACGCTCCTTCGGGTTCCCACCTTTCTCTGTGTATTTTTCAAAGATAAGAGGAATATAGTCATTTGGATAGGGATCATCATTGGATTCCTGTGGATAAGGTGTTCAAAAGTCATCTTAAACCGAAGTTACCTCGCCAGCAGATTATGAGGAAGACTTCATGAACTTCAGCATCTCTTTCTGCATTTCCTTCCTCATTTGCTCCATGGGTGATGCTACTGGGGCAACAACCAACGGGACTGTGGGCTGAGTGCCCGTTGCAGCTGGAGCAGTTGTCATAGTTGGGCCGTTGAAACTCCAGAGGTTCCTGCGACTGGATTCACAACATTGGGTATGCTTGCTGGGACCGTTCCCGTAATACCTTCACCTGGTGGGGTCGTTGGGAGTGCCCCTGGTGTAACGAAATCATTGGCTTCCAATCCTCCCAGCATCGTGGAAGCTACCGGAGTTTCCAAAAACTCATAAAACTTACTCATGAGGGGTGCCACCTGAGTGGGTCCCAACCCTGCACTCGTGGAAGCTTGTGTCACCCCTGGTGCACTTGTCATCGCTTGAACTGGAGGTACCTCTATTCGAGGAACCCCATCCCGTAGAGCCTCCAGCTCTCTCGTAGCTTGTTCTTCATTGTATTGGACATCATCAAAGTTGAGCCTTTGATTAGCATTATCTTGCGCCATACTCCCTACTTAGAAGAATGCATCCCTAGTGGAGTCGCCAAATATAAGAGGGTAATTTAGATGAGATGGAGTTGTAACCCCTTTGAAGTATAGTAATGATAAGTTAATCAGTCAAAACCTTGGATTACTGATAGAACATGCAAACACAAACTTAATGAAGATAAGACTCAGTTTGAACTCACAAATCTCTCATGTATAACTCAGAGGATAGTAATGAATTTAGAAGTAACTTAGTTAGAGGGAGAGAGAAGTAAGCACCATAAATACACCTTGGTAGGCTGGAAAACACACCAAACACTCTCAAGAATCTCTGTCACTTATTAAAAGCTTCGTAATAAATGACAATGGCGAGTGAATAAGACCTCTGGTTTGTAATAACCCTCTCCGATGTTTATTCTCTCTAGTAATAACTTCTTAAACTCTCAAAAGATCATCCTCTCCTCAAGGGTGTTTGGGGTCCTTAAATAGCCCCCACACCATCCTCGAGGCAACTCAGTCCTTAAAGACTATGAAAGACATCCCTCATACTTTATGTCACAACATTAAATGCCTGATGAACTAGTTGTCTCCACATCATAAACATTAAATGCCAAGACATTCCTTTTTCCTAACCACTGTGTGTCAATGTGGCTATTATCGCAGATGTGGCTCACCAACTGCCTGACAGTCCCAAATACCATGGTGGTTTACTCAAGTGTAAGTCTGACATTGTTTAGCTAGGTAGTGACATGACCTACAATAGATGTGACATTAAGAAGAGGGTTGTTTGGTTCACAACTCAACGCCCGATGGAACTCCAAGTTTCTCCGCTCAAGGTACCACGGTCAGGGTCCTTCGGTGTTTTACCAGGTGTATCTAAGATGGTCAGGACAAGCCCCAATGGTGCCTTACTTCTCAATCCTCCAAACCAGGTCCGTCTAAAGTTCTCACGGTGAGGTCATTCGATAGAGCATGAAGTCTCTCCCAGGCCCTGACCAGCCTGGTCTCTTGCGAGTACCGTTTGAACTCACACTAAAACTATTTATTATTCTCGTTACATAATTACAACCGTTATATCTTATAGTCAGTATAAACAAAGATACAATATGACTAATAGAACAAGCTAAAATACAAGTTGTCACGCTGAGCTGCCTCGCTTGAGCTGCCACGCTGAGCTGCCACCGTGCCTTAATCCCAAAACACTGTTTCTAATGTTGAATTACTTCTAATCTCAAAATTACCGTCAAGCCCCCTCTATAATTTTAAACATCCAGAGATTGTGGAAAGGTACATATTATGGACCGAGGGCCTTATGTATCTCAATGACCAACTATGTTAGGTAGTAGTGTATCGGGAGGGTTCCTTATTTGGATTTCGCTTTGCGAGGCATCCCACACATGAAACTAGTAAACATCGGGAGTTGGAGAGAAGTTTGGTCAATAGTACAAAGGTTTTGTACATAAGACATTATACATATACAAGAATATAATTGAGAGCTGATAATGTTATTACGACTTAAGGTCGACAGAGACGCCTAATCCTGGTATCATTATGAATAGAACAATGATGACACTGAAAGAGTGATTAAGTTATGATTAGTGGGGTGGGTGAGTGTACTCTTACCCTATCAGCATGTCTAGTGCGCGAAAATCGATTTACTAGCGGTACATATTATTGGGATAGTAATACGAGAGACATAGGGTGTATGGGCACCCTAGGTGATTGAATTAGGAGGTGGATTATGATTTTTGTTTGAACTTGACAACATTTAGCTAGGGAAGCGAAGATTATTCCATAAGATTTGTCAGAAGCTTACGTTTCACAGGAAATTGATTTTTAGAGCAGGAAAATGACTTCTAACATGCTGTGAGGCAAAGTCGTGGTTCACGGTTAGAGGTACATTTGAGAGAATATAAGATATATTAAGTTATAAATGACAATGATGATGGGCTGCAATGAAGAGAAATATTTCTCAATTCATTTGCAATGGGTCACATGTCTGCTGGTAAATCGTGGACCCTCCCAAACTAGTAGGGATTTCTCAACCAGTAGAAGGGAAAAGCATTCTAAGATTTTTATTGCCAAGTTAACTACTTCCTATAGGGGTTGTGATCCTATATGGGCGATAGTGGATCGGTTGATCGAAGTAGCTCACGTTATAGCAGTTAGGACTGATCATACTACGAGACAGTATGTGCCAATCTTTATAATCGAGATAGTGAGGTTACATGGGGTATCGCTTGATCTCGTGTCCTATTGGGACAAAATCTTTATCATTCGGTTTTAGGAGAGTGTTCATGAGGCCATATGTACCGAGTTTTGATTGAGTATGACCTATCATCCGCAAATGAATGGGTAGAATAAGCGAACTAATCAGATGGTAAGAACTAAATTATATGTCTACCCTTGGATTTTAGGGGAGGATGAGCGTAGTCCCTTCCACTCGTGGAGTTTGTGTACAATAACTCATATAAGTTCCCTTTTGGGCATGTCGCCAGTTGAGGTATGGAATAGGAAGCCTTGTTGCCTTCCTACTTGTAAGTTAAATATGGAAGACCAGGTACTATTGCGAAGATTAAAGATGAGTTAGTATTTTGTATATCATGTGCGTGAAATATATACTACTCAAATAACCTGCTTATGTGCCATCGTCACGAGACGAGATCGTATGTATCTAAAAAACTATTAGTCTACTAAGGTGCGAATAGTAGAAGGCTAGATAGCAAATATCTAAAATAAATTTTAAGTAGTGAAACTTAAATGATGCGTCTTGGTCAAGAACCTACGTGACAGGGTAACCTGGAATTTAAAACAAACATACGTGAGCTGTTCATTAATAAGGGTATTTGATAGCATACTGTATTGTCGGTACGGAGTAGTTTACATGTAACTGCGAGGATATGGGGTGCAACATATAGTGAAAGTTGTTCTTATCTCGTATATGTTTTCTAAATTTTGAGACAAAATTCCGTTGTAAGAGGGGAAGTATGTAATACCCCGTAATTTTAATGACTTTTAAAATAGGATTAATTAAAGGTAAAATGGGGATTAATTGAAATTAATTATGAATATTAATTAAAATTAACCCGGATTGAATATTACTAGAGAATAAAGTAATATGTGATTGATATTGAATATTACTTAGTGATTAAAAGTATTATATGATTATATGGTCGCGAGTGAATAATACGCAAATTATTGAAATTAAGTCGGGATGCGCGTGCGAGTCTTATCGCGACTAAATTAAAAGGATAAAAAGGGAAATTATTTTTAAGTCATCCATATGGTCATTTCGACTACGCCAATGAGTCCAGAAGGGTCATACTAGGTAGAAAAGTCAACCCGGGAGTCTGATTTGGGTCTAGGGTAAATTGGGAACCAAAAGGACACCCCAGAGGGGAATTTTGGTCATTTTTTGGGGGAGGTGAATAGTACCTATGGGATTTAAGTTTTATTATTTAAGATTATAGTGTGTTAAACCAAGAGATTATTTTCCAAAATACTAAGGAGAGGAAGGGAGAGAACTCTAGGAAGAGGAAGAGTTTTGAGAGAAAATCAAGGGTTGCATCACCTTGCCCCCACCATCGAAAAAGTGATTGGAATGGAGGAGGAAGCACCCTACATACATCTTCACCAGAGGATCATACCTACACATTAAGGCAAATGTAATTCTTGTTCCAATTAGTGAGTATAATATTCATGTTAAATTAGAAGGGATATACATCCCTGAAAACTATAAATCAAAGATGAAAATTTGATGATTTTGATGTAATTCTTGAAATGGAAATTATTTAAGATTATTCCTTTGATGAAATTAGAATTAACACCATGAAATTTTGGGTTTAATTGATGAGGAAATTTGGGGTTTATATGTGTTCTTGAGAAAGAATTCTATCATGTAGATTTTCTTGAATTTAAAATAAGATTAGTATGATTCATCTGAATTTCGTGATGATTTTTATATGATTTGATGTTATATATCATGTATAAAAGGATGAACATTGTATGATAATTTTATGACTGTTTTAAGTTGAATTTGGTAGTGTTCACGCGAGGTTTTTCTATAAAATCATGTTCAGTACGACTTTGTAGTTTTAAGTCTTTTCAAAATCGGAGTAGAAAAGCCTCAAAATTATAATTTTTTATTTCTGGGCTGATTGTAACATTATCCAAAAAAGGATTATTGGGAATTAAAATAAAATCTGGACTTGTTATAATAAGTCTGGGTTTTGGAACAATAAGTATGAGTTGAAGGTAGCTACTAGAATAATTAATTAAATCCTATCGGTTAATAAAAGATGTTAGGAGTGATGGGAGATGTGAATAAAATGTGAATTATTAGTTTACGGGATAAACTTAAAATATATTAGATGTGGGATTTGTATATGGGATTAGAGTATACCCATTTTTTGATATTTACACATGGGTGGAGCGAATACCTATAATCTAATTGAGGTTTGAAATACCATGATATGTAGGATATTCAAGATATAAGTATACTACGTATGAGACTTGTAATATGGGATGTGGCTATGCCCTATTGATGATATATATATATATGAGTGTATACATATATGATGATTTGTGTGTATGACATACCTAGACTACTTGCTATCGGCGGGAGGTTTGCGCGTTGAGAATAGTCATATCCTAATGAGCCTTTAGGAGGATTTTTGACTTGTGGCTCAGAATATAAAACCTAGGTACGGGCTATCTGTGATGATGATAGTGATGACGGTCATATGGGTGAGTAGTGTGACACCCCGCCTAATTAAATACCGGGCGATCAATCCTTTATTAAATTAAAATCAAGGTGAACGGTTGGTTCATTCTTAGCATCACTGTCCCAGAATAAATAATTCCAACTTAAACACCCTAAACAATTAAGCTGAGTGTCAAAACAATTTAAAGTGTTATTCCAATTTTAAATTTCAACGTGAAAACATTTTTCAATAATCACCAGTTTAAAAATCACATAAATGCTAAGGATGGAAATCAACACAAGATAATTAAGCCATCTAGATTAACCAAACCAAGTTAAAGAACCATAAATGAAATCATCCTGACAAGAGTTAACTCCCAATGAGTACAGAATACTGGAAAAATAAATAAATACAAATCTTTGAAAAATCCAAACGAAATAGGAAATCGGGCGACACATGCCCTAACTATAAAGAACTAAAACAAAAACTGAAGAAATGAAGAGGTCGCTTAAAATAAGGGCCTATCCAAAAAACCTATGCCTGACGCCCCTATGGCTGGGCACCTGTAATATATACATATATATACAAGAGACAGAAAAATGACAGAAGACGGGCCAGATCCCGAGTTTAAAACTGTTTTAAAATAGTTTATCAAGTATTTAAAATGCTTACCAGCTAATGTGAAAACCATCTTAGTTTGTGACACTCTCTTGAGAATTCTCATCTCCTATCTAGTGTGCATGCCTACCGTACTACTAAATTTCATAAGTCCATCTAAATTATCGCCCATAAGTTTTATTTTGAGAAATAATAAGGTTATGATATTTAGTTTAGAGGCCCATCTCTTTAAGAGTACCGACGTTACTTAGAACAACTCAGTACGGTTACAAAGTTCCTGAACACTTATTATAAAGTTGGAGCATTTATTCATTACTTAACTACTTAAACGCACAATAGAAGATTTCAATATATACGTATATATATTAATCACTCATATAATGTATATACTATCACCACCCCACATAAAATCTATGGTGATGGCATACTCTGCTATCAAGTCATCGTATCTCTCGTACTAAGGGAAATACTAGTTCGGAATCACTCTCGAACTCTATTAACACATTACACACAAAATGCAGGCGAAGCATAGTTCCAAGTCACTAAGAGGTCAACACATTCCCCTCACATCTCTTAAGACCATCTAACTATCATTGTCAGATAGCCTGTACCAAGTAATCTTTTATTCTAGGGTACAAGTCAATATCCCTCGTAAAGGTTCCATCGAGATAAGGCTGTCCCGGCGTGGCAACCTCCGTGATAGCAAGTAGCACGGGTATGATTATTCACAAATATAGTATAAAATACATGTACACAGTCACACGGCCATATATACATATATTTACATTTTCCAATTAGGTTCGCCCAGGACCAATAATTATTATTATATACATACTTAGTACAATTTTACCCAATTATCTCGTGTAAAGGATTCATCTCTTTTATTCTCAGTTATAATCATTTCATACTGACTTCTCATCTCTTGAAGTATTCTCTCTTACTAAGCATAATTTCAGTAGGCACACCCGCCCTAACCTTCTGGTCTAAGTCTTTCACAAGTTTCTTAATTCTTTAGTGAACGTACGTACAATTTCCAATGTGTGACGAAATCCCTCGTTAACACACAATTTCATCCCATATAAAATTTCACTCAACGGAGTCTACTTAGATCCTACTGGTTCTCTTCATGGCCCATTATCTTCTTTAAATGATATTCAAGGGTTCCTACGTATTTTATCCGGATTAAACAAAAAGGGGAAAAATAAACGATTTTCCAGGAGGGGTCGATCGATCGAGGAAAGGGGTCAATCGATCGATCAGTCGATTGATAGACACTCTTGGGTCGATCGATCGATCAAGAAGTTCTTGCCCAGAAACTAAATATTCGATATACGGGTTTCATCCAATAATTTTTTCCAAAATGCCATTAATGATCCCCAAACTCCCAAACAAGTTTACAACTGATTACATATACCTATATAGATGATTTCCTACGTGAAGCATGTACAAATTCTTCCAAGGTATTGAATTAAGTGGATAATTCATCTAAATTACCAAGAACCCTAATTTCACATTCAATTTCCAATCTTCAATTCTTTTTCCAGATTTGTCACTTCTAAGCCCATACAATTTCGTGGCTAATCCTCTACATATGTTGAGATTTTCAGAATATATTTATTTCCTCTAAAGCATGTGATTTAAACTCTCTAAACCATCAAATTCTTTCATGAAATATATAATTAACAATCCTATTCTAATATGGTTGAAACATTAACTAAAAAAGGAGTAAGATAGTTACTTGCCTGGGATTCGAAAGTCTGATTTGTTGGTGATAAGCATATCGTTGCGTTCCTCATCCTACGATCTATGTTTTGGTGGTGGTGGTGGTGCAATTGAATTGGTTCTTGGCCTTGTATTTCTTGGAAATATTTTCCTTCCTTCCTCTCAATGCCATTCTATCTTTTTGAGAGTGTTAACCCTAGAAGACTCTTTTAATATCTGATAATAATGTCCCAATTTTCGTCATTAATTTAAGGCCTAATTTGGAAATGACTAAATTGCCCCTTTGGGGTGCCGGTTAAGCCTAAAAATGTCCCAAGACCCAAACTAAACCCCCGGGTACACTTTTCTGACTATCTGGACCCTTCTGGACACGTTGGTGCACTCGAAATGACCATACGAGCGACTTATAATTTATTCACTTTTTATAATAATAATTTAGTCTCGACACGACACAGGCGCATCCCGACTAAATTTTCATAATTGTCATATTATTCACTCATGACAATTTTAAGAAATACAATTATACAAATTAATTAACCCATTAATTAATATTCAACAAATTCTCAATAATTACTAACTCTCATCACGCTAGTAAATATTTAAAATAAATTTTCGGATTAATATTAACTTAATAACTCAATTTAAATTTAATAAATCCCCAAATTTAAAAGGCATAAAAATAAGGGATATTACATACTTCCCCCCTAATAACAGAATTTTGTCCCGAAATTCGGAAAATAAGGCATACCTGGTAAAAATAAATCTGAATATCTTTCGCGCATATCTGCCTCGCGCTCCAAAGTGGACTCCTCCAGATTATGATGCTCCTATTGGACCCCTACAAGTGGAACTACCTTCGACCTCAATTTCCCCTCGATATGGTCTAGGATAGACACTGGTCTCTCTTCATAAGAACTATTGGGCTATAAGTCAATCTCCTCTATCGCGATGTGGGTGTGGGCCATATCATCCAAAAGATATTGTCCCAACGATGTTATATGGAATACATCGTGAATATGGTGCAAGAGCCCTGGAAACCCCAATCTGTATGCCACCAGCCCTATCCTCTCAATAATGGGAAATGGTCCTATGTACCTTGGATCCAATTTCCCCTTCCTAGATTTTCTACCGGTCCTGGGATACCCGAATGCGACTCCTGATAAGCTCAATCCTAGCTGAAGTCTCCTAAATTACCGCTGGTCCGGGAAATTTTTTCTCCCCCACCTCTAGGCAAAAAGTGGGAGAACGATAAGGTCTGCCATACGATGCCTCAAATGGGTTCATGCCGATTGTGAGCTGATAGGAAACCTCCTCCAAAATCAAGGACACACATGCGTAGCATATCCTCCAACATCTGATTGGTATGCTCTGTCTGCCCATCCGTCTGTGGGTGATAAGATGAAATCAACCTCAACTTTGTACCCATGGCCTCATGAAAGCTCTCCCAGAAGCGCGACATGAAAATCTTGTCTCTATCAGACACAATATCAAGGGGCACCCCGTGTAGCCTAACTATCTCGGCAATAAATAGCTATGCATACTGGACCGTGGTGTAGTCTGTCTGTACTGGCAGAAAATGAGCTACCTTGGTCAACCAATCCACTATAACCCATATGGAATCGTGACCCCACTGTGAGGTAGGCAACCCAGTAATGAAGTCCATGGAAATACTTTAACTTTTCCACGTAGGTATCTCCAACGGCTAAAGTAACCCTGGAGGTCTATGGTTGTCCACCTTTACCATCTGAAGGGTAGAACATCTGGACACGAACTCTGCAATATCCTTCTTCATCCCGCTCCATTAGTACTACCGCCACATATCCTAGTACATCTCATCCCCTCCAGGATGCACTGCAAATCTAGACCCGTGCGACTGTGTCATGACTACATGACATAAGTATTTTCCCTCCGATAATTCCAATCTCCCATTAAACCTCAAAACCCCATCAAAACTTACTGAATAGGATTTAGTACCCTCAGCTAAAACCCGTACAATCTGCTCCTGGAAAAACGTATCCGCTGCTTGTGCATGTATCACCCTCGTAACAATCTCGGGTGTGACTGACATAACTGATATAAAGGAATGGGCTACCGCATCCTGGTGTCCCAACTCTTTCCACTTAGCTTTCTATACTTCCGCTATGTCACCTACCAGTCTACGGCTTAACGCATCAGTAATTGCGTTAGCCTTCCCCGGATGGTACTGTATCTCGAATTGGTAGTCTTTCCCAAATTCCATCCACCTGCATTGATGCATGTTCAACTCCCGCTGAGTGAAGAAGTATTGTAGTAACTTATGGTTTGTGAATAAGAGAAACTTCACCCGCAACAAGCAATTTCTCCAAATCAGCAATGCAAACACGACCGCTGCTAGCTCCAGGTCGTGGGTGGGGTAATTTCTTGCGCGAGGCTTAATCTTGAGGGAGGTAAAAGCTATACCCTGATCCTCTTATTGAAGTACTCCCCCTAGTCTTGATAAGGAGGCATCCGTGTACACCAGGTACTCTACTCACAGCCTGGGAAAGATAAGGACTAGCGCTGAAGTCAACTTATCTTTCAACTCATCAAAAGCCAACTGACAAGCATTATCCCATACATATGGTACTCCCTTACGTGTCATATTTGTTAGTGGACCCGCTATCTTTGAAAAACCTCTAATGAACTTCCTGTAGTAATCGGCTAACTCCAAGAAACTATGCACCTCTGTCGGTGTTGTGGGTTATCCCCACTCCCTCACATCCGACACTTTGATCGGGTCAATTGATATCCCTAATTTCGACATAATATGCCCTAAAAAATGTACCTCCCGTAACCAAAATCCGCACTTCTCATACTTAGCAAACAGCTGATTCTCTCGTAGAGTCTGAAGAACCTATCTCAAGTGCTCACCATGCTCCTCCTCAGTCTGTGAGTAAATCATGATCTCATCTATGAAGATGATGACAAACTGATACAAGAACTCTTTAAACACTCGGTTTATCAAATCCATGAAAACGGTTGGAGCATTTGTCAGCCCAAATGACATGACTCTGAACTCATAAGACCCATATCCTGTTAAGAAAGCAGTCTTCGACACGTCCTGCTCCCTAATCCGCAGCTGATGGTATTCTGATCTCAAATCTATCTTCGAAAAGAAGGTTGCTCCTCTCAGCTGGTCGAACAGGTCACCGATTCGAGGCAACATATATTTATTTTGTATCATGACCTTTTTCAACTCCTAGTAATCCACGCACAATCTCACTGAACCATCTATCTTCTTTACAAACAACTTCGGAGCGCCCCAAGGTGAGGTGCTCCTACAAATTAAGCCCTGGCCCAACAACTACTCTATCTGATCCTGTAACTTCCTCATCTCTTCTAGAGACATATGGTATGGTTCAGGTGCTAGCGGTCGAGTGCCCAACATTAATTCGATGACAAAATCTATCTCTCGACTGGGGAGTAGGCCCGGATTGGAATACATTTGAAAACTCATGAATGACTGGAATCGAATCCAGGGGAATCACAATATCCTTAGAGTTATCCTCCTATATGTAATACAAATGGGTGGAAGATCCTTCCTCTGGGAGAGGCATCATCACCAAAAAAATCTCTTGCCCCGAAATGGCAAAAATAATACCCCTACTAAGACAATCTATCATGGCTCTATACGTGGCGAGCCAATCCATGCCAATAATGGCATCGTCTCATGCATATCTAAAACTAACATGTCTACAGGTAAAATCAAGCTACCAATCTCTATACCTACACCTCGGCATATAAAGAAAATCAAGGACCCATTCACCAGTGGTGAGTCTACGGATGTCACTGTACTCTCTGTCGTGTCTAATAACCCTAAGGCTCGTGCAAAGTGAGTAGTTATAAAATAGTGTCACACCCCAGTATTAAATAAAACTCGACCCATAGTGCCATGGATAGGAAAGGTACCCTCAATCGGGGGTGGCGCTTGAGGTACTGTGGCCTAGTGGACGTTATACACACGTCCATACTGCAATTGCCCCTAGTGGATGGGGGCTGCTGGGATGGCTGGTAGTGCTGGCATCTGAGCTGGCACTGGGAGGGCGGCTGTAAGGAGCGACCTTTATGGCTCATTACGGGCATCTCGCTTTTGTGGGGCCCTATCCCCCTCTGGTCAATCCTAATGCCTATGCCCATTCTTGACACAACCAAAACACTTTCCCCTGAAGTTTCCTCCCCTCTTTCCCTGCTAACCACGACCCTGTTCGCCGGTACCACCCCATCACTGGCCTTGCTAAAAATAATGTTGTCCCTATGGCCCTGCTGCTGACCCTACTACCGGCGGTGGTGGACCTGATGGCCAAGCTGATTAGACTAGCCTTGTTGGCCCTATCTATAGCCCCTAAATACTAGCCTGGAATCACCTGATCGAAATTGCTTGGCAGGGTCCCCCTGATGGGAACTCTGCTCAATATGACGGGTCTACCCTTGGGCAGCTGGTGTCCCACTAGTACTAGTACCACATGTTCTTCCCTACTGCCTGGACTCCCCTACTCATTTACTCCCCTGTTTATGGAAGCAGTGATCCTCGCAGTGTAATTGAGCGGCATTCAGTACATTAGTGTAAGTACCCAACGATAGATTAGCTATGACGTGCTGACGAATCCTCCATGCCAATCCATCTAGAAACAACAATATCTTCTTCTCCTTAGTGGGTGCCTCATCTAGCACTATAGTGAGAAGTCTCGTGAACTCCTCCTCATACTCATCAACGGTCATACTCTCCTTTTTAAGATTCAATGACCTCCACCTCATCTTAGTCTTCACGGGGGATGGGAAATACTTGCGGTCAAACCACGCCCAAAATGATTGAATCGATATGCTATCCCTCTCCTCCAAGGTGGTGGTGGACTCCCACCATTTCAAAGCGCCCCCACTATCTTGAAGGAATCTAGTAACTATCTTTGCACGTCAGTGCACTCATACATGCGCAAATACCTTTGGATATCCTTCTTCCATTGGCTGGGGATCACAATGTCTGAATTACCCGAGAACTCCGGGGGATGGGCCTTCTGAAAGGCATCCCTGACCCGCTCCCATGTAGTGGGAAGCTGTGGTGGTAGTGGCACTACTGCCTGAACCTGGGGTGGAGCCAGCTGCCCAACCTCTAATGCGGCATTCACCGCCTGAGCAACAATGGAGGCTATTTTAGTTGCATTCATCATTCCCTGAGCTGGAGCTGCTGGCTGCTCAGACTGGGCATTACTATCTCGGGGTGCGCGTCTTGAAGGCAATTAAAATGAGAAGGAATTTTGTTAGTCTACAGTTATATTAAATCTCAAATAGCTGAAGACGTAAGAATAAACACAAGAATACAACAGTCCTAAAAAAAAGGGCTCTATATGAAAGATGCTAATCTGTAATGAAATAAGTCGTACAAATCCTAAAGGACACTAGAACCTGCTGCTCTGATACCACCTGTGACACCCCGCCTAATTAAATACCGAGTAATCAGTCCTTTATTAAATTAAAATCAAGGTGAACGATTTGTTCATTCTTATCATCACTGTCTGAAAATAAATAATTCCAATTTAAACACCCTAAACAATTAAGCTAAGTGTCAAAATAATTTAAAGTCTAATTCCAATTTTAAATTCCAACGTGAAAACCTTTTTAAATAATCACCAGTTTAAAAATCACATAAATGCTAAGGATGGCGATCAACACAAGATAATTAAGCCGTCTAGATTAACCAAACCAAGTTAAAGAACCATAAATGAAATCATCCTGACAATAGTTAACTCCCAGTGAGTACTAAATACTAGAAATATAAATAAATACGAATCTCTGACAAATCCAAATGGAATAGGAAATTGGGTGACATAGCCCCTAACTATAAAAACAAAAATAAGAACTGAGTAAATGAAGAGGTCGCCTAAAGCAAGGGCTTTCAACTCCCACATAAGCTGCAGCACGTCCAATCCAAAAAACCTATGCCTGACACCCCCGTGGTTGGGCACCTCTAACACATACATACATACATATATATATATATATACATATATATATATATATATATATATATATATATATATATATATATATATATATATATATATATATATATATACAAGAGAGAGAAAAATGACAGAAGATGGGTCAGAGCCCGAGTGTAAAACAATTTTAAAATAGTTTAGCAAGTATTTAAAATGCTTAACGGCTAATGTGACAACCATGTAAGTATGCGACACTCTTTTGACGATTCTCACCTCTTATCTAGTGTGCACGCCTACCATACTACTAAATTTCATAAGCCCATCTAACTTATCGCCCATAAGTTTTATTTTGAGAAATAATAAGATTATGATATTTAGTTTAGAGGTGCATCTCTTCAAGATTACTTACGTTACTTAGAACAACTCAGTACTGTTACAAAGTTCCTGAACACTTATTATAAAGTTGGAGCATTTATTCATTATATATATATATATATATATATATTATCGGCACCCCACATAAAATCTATGGTGCTGGCATACTCTGCTATCAAGTCCCCATATCTCTCGTACTAAGGGAAATACTAGTTCAAAATCACTCTCAAACTGTATTAACACATTGCACACAAAATGGAGGAGAAGCATAATTCCAAGTCACTAAGAGGTCGGCACATACCCCTCACATCTCTTAGGACCGTCTGACTATCATTCTCAGATAGCCTGTACCAAGGAATCCTATGTTGTAGGGTACAAGTCAATATCCCCCATAAAGGTCTCATCAAGATAAGACTGTCCCGGCGTGGTAACTTTCGTGATAGCAAGTAGCGCGAGTATGATTATTCTTAAATATAGTATATAATATATGTACACAGTCACACGACCATATATATAGATATTTACATTTTCCAATTAGGTTCGCCCACGACCCATAATTAATATTAACTTACTTTGTAATATTTTACCCAATTATCTCGCGTAAAGGATTCATCTCTTTTATTCTCAATTATAATCATTTCATACTTACTTCTCATCTCTCGAACTATTCTCTCTTATTAAGCATAATTTCAGTAAGTACACCCTCCCTAACCTTCTGGTCTAAGGCTTTCACTCGTCTCTCAATTCTTTAGTGAACGTACTCACAATTTCCGATGTGTGACAAAATCTTCCATTAACCCATAATTTCATCGCATATAAAATTTCACTCAACGGAGTCTACTTAGACCCTACTGGTCCTCTTCATGACCCATTATCTTCTTTAAATGATATTCAAGGGTTCCTACGAATTTTATCCGGATTAAACAAAAAGGGGAAAAATAAGGATTTTTCCAGGAGGGATCGATCGATCTAGGAAAGGGGTCGATTGATCGATTAGTCGATCGATCGACACTCTTGGGTCGATTAATCGATCAAGCAGTTCTTTCCCAGAAACTGCAAATTCGACCTACGAGTTTCAACCAATAATATTCTCCAAAACTCCATTAATGATCCCCAAACTCCCAAAAAAGTTTACTACTGATTACATATACCTATATACAAGATTTCCTACATGAAGCATGTACAAAATCGTCAAATGTATTGAATTAAAGGGATAATTCATCTAAATTACCAATAACCCTAATTTCACATTCAATTTCCAATCTTCAATTCTTTTTCCAGATTTTTCACTTCTAAACTGATACAATTTCGTGGGTAATCCTTTACATATGTTAAGATTTCCAGAATATATTTATTTCCTCTAAAGCATGTTATTTAGACTCTGTAAATCATCAAATTATTTCATGAAATATATAATTAACCATCCTATTCTAACATGGGTGAAACATTAACTAGAAAAGGAGCCAGATAGATACTTGCCTGGGATTCGAAAGTCTTATTTGTTGGTGATAAGAATATGGCTGCATTCCTCATCTTACGATCTATGTTTTGGTGGTGGTGGTGGTACAATTGAATTGGTTCTTGGCCTTGGATTTCTTGGAAAGATTTTCCTTCCTTCCTCTCACTATTGTTCTATCTTTTTTAGAGTGTTAACCCTAGAAGACTCTTTTAATATCTGATAATAATGTCCCAATTTTTGTCATTAATTTAAGCCCTAATTAAGATGTGACTAGATTTCCCCTCTGGGGTGTCGGTTAGGCCTAAAAACGTCCCGAGACCCAAACTAAACCCCCGGTTACACTTTCCTGACTATCTCAACCCTTCTAAACACGTCGGCACACTCAAAATGACCATACGTGTGACTTATAATTTATTCACTTTTTATAATAATAATTTAGTCCTGACACGACACAGGCGCGTCCCGACTTAATTTCCATAATTGTCATATTATTCACTCATGACAATTTTATTAAATACAATTATACATGTTACTTTACCCATTAAGTAATATTCAACAATTTCCCAATAATTACTAACTCTCGTCACGCTAGTAAATATTAAAAATAAATTTTCAGATTAATATTAAATTAATAACTCAATTTAAATTTAATAAATCCCCAAATTTAAAATCCATAAATATACGGGGTATTACACGTAGGTATGTGCATAGCCCATAGGCTTAGACCTATATTCGCCTCCAATATGTGTGATTTGTGATGATGGTTCGAGTGAGATACTGAACCAACAATCCTTTTATACAATGAAGAGATGTAGTGGGACTAGATACGGAGTAGTGCTTGCACCGCAACTGTGTCTCGGGGTCCAGTATTGTATATATATAATAGAGTGAATGTATATATATACATGTGATATTATCTACTGTGTGATTTACTTAGATGTGCAAGATAAAGAAATATGAAATTAATTAAGTATGAGAACACTTAATTATATTGAGATTTGAATTAATATATTTATTTATTACATGTATTGTGAAGAAAATACGTGGGGAAAGATAAGGGCTATGGTTAGTTAATACAATGCGATATGCTAGTGAAAGTGGGAATGGAAACTAGAATAAATTGAGAATATGTTAGGCATCCACATTAGTTGGGAGGTAAGGACCTCAAGTGAGAATCCGAAGATCTAACATGTATATAATAATTGTTAATTGTAGCATTTATTCACTTGTTTTTTTTAAATCGTTTACAATCGGGTTCTGACCCATTTTCTCGTGCATATTCTCTTCCCTCTTGTGTATTCTATATCAGGTGTCTAGCCACTAGGATCCCAACTTAGAGGATCGCATATTTATTCACTATGGATACTATTGAGTTTTTGACCTTGGCATTAGACGCATCATTTTATTGATTCCTGTACTCTGTAGTCATTTTCTTCTATGGCATGTTGCCAACGGATCCTTGTCATTGTCATTATGTCTCAGTTATTAGTTTTAGTTATGTTGGTTTTGGATACATTTGGTTTGATTTGGTTTATTATATTGAGATGTTTTAAACTAGAAAGTTTATTCCAGTTATATTATGTAAGTTGTGATGGTTATTATTTATTATTCATTATTGTGGGTTGGGTTATATGATAAATGATTGTTATTGCTAAAAAGGAATTTTATTTAAAATTAAAAGTCTTAACACTAGCTTAATTGATTACTAGGCGGTTAATAATGAAAGAAAAAAATTTATTTTCCAACAATGATGCTAAGAATGAGCCAACTGAGTAATTCGAATTATTTTGATAAAGGATTGGCCACCCGGTATTTAATTAAGAGGGTTGTTACATTTGACTAGCAATAATTTTTTTTATCAAAAAAATACTTAGTTCTGCAAATATTAATTACAAAACACAAACACCTGGAGTTTCAACTGACAAAATCTGCAAGACATAAAAAAATAAAGTTCATATCCAAGAAGAAAAAGCAGAGTTCAAAATGTCCATGATGCAAAACAAAACAAAAAAATCTCATAAACTAATTAAAATCATTGAGAAAACAAAACAGAAAGATGACACTTCACAGAGTTTATAAGATGGAATGGGAAACAAAGAAAATTACTTAGTTGTCTGGAAATATATGCTTCGAGAGGGAAAAAAGTATCTGAGTGGAAAATATATTTCAAATGTAATATTGTGCATTTTGATTGTATATTATACAATAACTGTTGTTGCATATAAAGCATGAAAGATCAAGTTGTATGTACACCAAAACCAGTTTAGACAATAACTTAAATAATTAGAACAATACAGCAACATTATACTTGGAAACAAATACAAAATACTCTTTCTATTCCAATTTGATGTCCTAAATTGACAGTTTTGTTTCTAAAAATAGTATATAAAACAGCGTGAAATTGCAGCAACACCTTGGGCATGGAAGTTCAACATCAACGAATGTTGATCTTGATCCAATGTGATAATAAACTGGGAGGATAAGATTGAAAAAACATCGTTCTTTATAATTTGGACATGGTTGGAATTATCTTGGTGTCTATTTTCTATTTTTTATAAGCATCCAAGCATAAGCCTCATAGGACAGGCGACTTGCCTCGAGACACAAGCTTCATGTAAACAAACAACAGACCAAATACCTGATATAAAAAATTTGCCAAATAAAAAACATCTGAAACCGCATTTTTTGATCTGAAAATGCATCACTGAGACGAAATGTTGATAGGGATGATACTGCTGCTATACGTGAGTTCTTCCTAAATTATAAAGTAGAATAAATACATAAAAAACATAAGAATTAAAGTAAGATTAACCATATACCATGATCCATGATAATGTAGAAATTCAAGATACAACTTAATTTCATATGCATTTAGTCTATGTGCAAAACACAAATATAAATATAGTGTAGAACTCAGTACATAGCCCTAGATAAATAAAATGGATAGAAATAAACATTGAGAGAGGTTGATGACCACCAACTTTTAATCTGAATTTTGTCACTTCAACCTCGAATCTCAACAGTGCATATTAAAATAATATTTAAAAATACAAACCAAAAAGCTAAATTAGAACAACCAAATTGTAGGGAAAAAAGCAATAGAACCCTACATTTATCATTATATGAAGCTTTTCATTAGGCAACAGAGCGAATATCAAACAACGGCACGAAGATTAGAGGACGTTATATAATTCTTCTCATTACCAACCTAACTTTATGCCCATTAGTAATAACATCATGCTATGTTAACCCTATGCAAAGATAACTCAAAATCATAAGAAACCAGACATAATTTTTAACATCATACCTGAAATATAATTGAAGATCTTACCTTAAAAATGAATCAGCATAATTTATACCATCCCTGATAGTATTAAAAAAAATAAACCACCTTCGAAATAATCGATCGTATAGTATGAACAAAACCTTTAAAAGAAACACAAATTATATTTGTTAAATTTAAAAGCCTCAGGTAACTCAAAACCCCACACAACAAATTTATAATAGAGACGAAACCCAAATTTCCAAAAAACAAAATATATCGTACAGTGATGTAAAATGAGAGAGAGACCTTAATATATATGGGTTGTGCTCAGTGCAATATAGGTTGTCTGAAGGAAAGAGTTGGCTTGGAGACAGAATTCGTAAGATGGAGAGGGATAGAGTGTCTCCATATATGTTATTCATATTAAAGTGTAAATTGATTAGGGTGTAAAATGATATTTGGCCAAAATCACAAACTCTACTTGTTATAATACTAAGACACTATTGTAAAATGATATGATGCTAAATGGAGGGTCGATAATTCAACGGTTTCCTTCAGCAATGAACTTTGTTTGACATAAGTGAGAGTGTAAGGCAGTTTTCACGAACTAAAATAGACCAAGTATATCCATTATAGGAAGAAGATATGATGGAAGTAAGTATTTTTGAGACTCCAACGCTATATATCTTAGATAAATACTACATTAAAACCAAAAAAGATATAATTTTGTGGTCGTTGGGGTGATTTGTGAGAAGAAAACTTACATTCTCTAGCTATCTACTATTGGTGGCTTTGCCTGTAATCAAATAGGGGTTTAATGATAGAAGAATATGGAAGTCGTTTTAAATTCTTAAAATCAATAAAACAACAGTTCATTTTTCTGTCTATGGATATAAATCAACTCAGTTGGGTGATCTTTTCAATGTATTCTCACATTGGGCCTATGATATATGTAATAACATACCTGATCAAATGTAGTTGAAGAAGGAGAATATAATAAAATTTTTAAAAAATTCATAGTCCAAACCCTTCATGTTTCCAAATCTAACAAAGACAATATCTAATTAATAATGCAAGAGAAAAAAAGAGCTAATCCCAAAATAAAAGAGAAAAAATATATCATAAACTCAAAAATAAACCACCATAAAATAAATTATAGCAATTTCTTCAATCTTCCATTCAGAGCATTTCTCACACTTATAATACACCTCGGACATCTCAGTTTCCAAACAAAATAGCAAAAACATTATCAATCGACTTCAGAAAATATTTGTTTACGAATTAAAACTCAATAAGCAAATCTGATCCGAACACATTAGTTGTTAATGCGTAACAAAAATCTTGTAGGAAATGTATGTGTTAGAATACTTTACCCTTTGGCGCAACACCATCACCAAAAACTCCTCCTTGTTGAATTAGTCCACCCAAATGAAAAAAATAAACTAAAAGCAAAATATCTTTGAAAACTAACGTAATATATTAAAACATAAGAACATAACATCTAAGTCTGAATACACAAGTGTATTTCTCCTCATGGGAAAACAAACATTAAAAAGAACTACACAAAGTCAGATGATGAAAATTTACTTTAAAAATCAATAGCTCAAAATCTTATCCACTTCTTGCAAGTAAGAATCATATTCCAACTCTGCGCCACTTGATATCTAGAATAATCCCTGAAAGCACAAAAAGGGATTAGAAAAACACCTTAAAATAATTTCAACCTCACCCCATACATCAAACCAAATTAAGCCAAACTCAAATATAACAGGTATAACTCCTTAAATAAAGGTTATTTTTCATGACTAAACATGTGAGTTTCATTCAATTATAAAAGTTGAGATAAAGAATAAAAATTTACTAAAACCAGATAATACAAAATTCTACAATTACCTAGATGAGATAATCTAACGAAGACCTAGTTTAGAAATTCAAACAATTACCAAAGTGACATCCCGAAACACTCAAGAATTCAGTACAAACTTGTATACAAAACTTACATGTTCGATCTTAATTATATATGATTGTTATGTTGATATAAAAATTCAAAAATGACAAAATCGCTCCAGAAAGGTTTCGTAGCTCAACCTTTGATCTTAGATATATTTTACTTTCTTTAAAATCCAAATGTATGAGATGTATTTCCATGCACCATGTAAACTTATGTTTATCACGAAATGGACCATCTAAGCAAATGTAAAACAATTTAGATAAATAGATTTATAATATAAAAATGGAAATGAATAAGTTCACAGTTAAAATACTCACATGCCAATTTTGTCGAACGCTTGGGGTTCATGTTACCTGAAATAACCAAAAATAGTATAAGAGTGTTGTTAAGACTAAAAATTAATTTGGTATATAACAACTATAAAATCACTATAAAATAGTTTCAAACCCACATTTACAAATAGTTTCAAAACCAAATATTATAATCCACGAAGTCTGGCAGTCTCCATTCTGCGTAAGATAAAATGCAAATGAACCATGTGTCAAATTACCATCTTTATTGACATATTCACAAATTAATTTCGGAACCACAATGATATATCTATATATAAGCAACAAAGAACCCAAAATCAGAAGAAAAAACCTAATTTTAAATAAATTAATCACATTTTGAACCATCAAAAATAAAAAAATGCCCAGTCAGGCCCAAATCGTAAATATGAGCATACATGTAAACAAATCTGAAACAAAATCAATAGAACTAAAAAAAATAACAAAACACAAAAAATAAAATCCCTAAATCTGAGCATACATGTAAGAAGAGATATCTAACCTTAGGACTTCAAATATAATCAGGTCACCAGTAAAAAAAATCAAAATAAAATGACCAAAAATAGCTCGTGCGTGCCCTAAATCGCCTGTACATGTGAGTGCCCTAAAATCCCTAAATTGATTGTGTGTGTGTTTATGTGTGTGTGTGTGTGTGTTTTATGTGCATGTGTGTTCATTGTGTGTTAGAGAAGATTACATGTATTGTGCATTAGAGAGAAGGAGGGGGCATTAGAGAGAGGTGGGGGAAGATGCATGAGAGAGGAACAAAATGAGGGCGGGGGCATCAGGTGAAGTTAGGGTTTGGGTTAGGAGCCTCACGCATGTTTTCTCTTCATTTCTCATGTCACAATGCTTAAATTGTGACATGGCACAATGTAAGACCCTTAGATTGATCCCAATAATTCAATCTCAACCGGTGATATTTTGGAACATTAAAACACCCTCCTCTCATATATATATATATATATGCATACTTAATTCATGAAACCGTTTTCTTTCGAAAACATGATTTATCAATATTAATTAACATTAATATCACAAAAGAAGTCCTTCCTTCTTAACTTGACATTTATCCCTTTATTTAACACACGTGGTTAACTATTCAAATGATACACCTCATTTAATCGAAAACCATTTCTTTACTGAAATCGCCTTTTCTCCTTAAACCAATCCACATTAGTATTTTCGTTGAAAATTACCCTTTCAACACATGTGAACACCGTCTTAGAAAATACTTATTTAGACTTAAAACATTTCACCACACACCCTTGTGTTAATTATGGGTTAAACCTTCTTAGTTTGCCTAACCTACCAATTTAACCATTATACTTTACCTTTTCCACACTTTATGGACATAAATCAATTCAGATGTCCCTTGTCGACTTTAACCATTATCGGAACATGTGTTAATTCATTCAAGATAATTTTTCTTAAAAAATTTTCACCACACAACCCATTTCTTCACATGTTACTTATTGCTTTATCTCTTTCTCAAAATTTTCCAATAACTACGTACTTTAACGGGCTCCACACAGCTGGCAACGCTACCATATGCTCTAGTAAGTTATTTTGGGTCCTTCACCTCTGGGATCTAGGCCCTCCTTAATTATCCTAGTGTCATAAGAGTCCATTTTTTATGTGTTTTAACATTTTGAGAATGTCCACATTATTCAACTTTTTCATTTTTACCCCGTCGAAACTAAAACCCAGGGTCTCACCCTAACTTGTGTTACACTTTGAAAATTATCATTTTATATCCTTTACACTTTAACTTTGATTTTATTCCAAAATCATGTTCATTTGGGAACGATTTGTGTAACACCTTTACCAGCATTTTTATTTCATAAAAATGTTCCACTTTACTTAAAATTTCCATTTTACCTTTTTGTTTCCAAACTCCTATTTTACTCCATTTTCACAAGTGTTAGTTTCCCAAACACTATTAGGTTACCTTTTTGTGTATCATTCATTCAAGTTGAAAAATATCTTTATTCCATTATTTCGTTTACCATTTCATAAGTGTTATTCTTATAAAACATTTCGTAAGTTACACACACCACTTCCTAATGCTTTAACCATAAACACTTATTCAACACTTTTACTAACTACTTTTTCAAGTTAGATATTCCTTCACTTTCTTTATCCAAGAAATACAATTACACTTAAAGACTATTTTTATAAGAAAAGTACCCTTTTCTTGATTAATACATGTAGTTGTAGACTTATGGCCTTACTCTTATCACACTTTGAACCCCTTTTTCACACACTTTGAAGACTAAAATTTCCATTTTCTCTTATTTCATGTTCAAACCCAATAAACCTTCGTAAACTTGTTTTATGTTCCTGATCAAAATACTACAAGATTACATGCATGAGAAGATGAATTTCAATTCCAAAAATCCTATTTAGTGAGTTAAACATGCCATTAATTCTAGAAAATTCACAACACTTATAATAATATACTTTTCAAGACTAAAAGACATTTTATTTCATAGGACTCAAAACAATGTTCCATTTTATAGAATCTCCCTTTTGTAAGAAATCAAACTTAATTTACAAAATATCTTTAGCAAGATAAAAATGTAAATTTAATACATTTTTATTCCACGAAAATTTTTAGCACCCAACTTCTTAAAACATACCATTTACATGAAAATCGCAAGTATTTCAAGTAAACTTTGAAGTATTTACTCATCATTTATTTCTAATAAAATAACATTTTTTCCATCATTTTTATTCCCTAAAAATGTCCAATACCAAACTTATTAGAAACCCATCACTTACTCATATGCATTATACTCTTAAACTCTAGTATCAAGACTACGAATACATAAAATAGAGTCTTAAATGAAAAGTAGATTTTTCCCACCTCAAATAAAGCTCCAATAATGTAAGGCACGAAAGGTATAAGAATATTGCAACCTCCCACCACCTAAGGTGGCCATAGAGAGGTTGCCTAGTTTCACTAAGCTTATCTCCATGAAAACTCCATCACAACCCTCTCCAGGCTCCCTAAATCAACCATCATCATATTCTCTAAAGACCCCTAACATCAGTTCAAAATTTGTAGCTCTACTCAATAATGGTGGAAATGGGTATATATGCGTTATATATGGTTCAAATATTGAGGAATACATAGCAAACGTGGTGATGTAAGGTGGAAGGATGGTGGTGGCATTGTGGTTTGTGGTTGAGAGAGGTCGAGAAATGCATAGAAATAGTTGAAGACCCCCCCCCCCTCCCTCTCTTCTTCTAACTCAAATAAACCTTAAATCAACCAAAACAAGCCTTATAAAACACCCCCAAACCTTAATAATCCCATTTTTTCCCATCCGAGGTTACCAAATTTTGATAACTCAACAATCCAAGGGCCAAAAAGGTGACAGCGTATACGGGAAACTCGATTTAAAAATTCTTCGTAACCTCGTTCGAACGAGAATTGCCTCTCATTCAAACGAGAATGTATTCTCATTCGATATGTACTTCGAACGACCTGGACCTGTTATTCAGTGGGTTCTCCTTCGAACCTCATCTGATCCTCTACTTCAAATGACCTTGGTTTCTCGTTGGAATGATCACTCTTCACTTTTCTCTAAATTTTACAATTTTAACCCACAAACTTCAAAAACTTAAAATCACAACCCCAAATAGTAAATTGAAACAATAAAATATTAGGGCGGGGTATTACATTCTTCCTTCCTAAGGAAATTTTATCCTCGAAATAATCAACCCGTCAATCATGATGCTTATGGGTTTTACTAATTTCTACTTCAAGTCATAAGAATCCTCTAAGACTAAATTATGAATGCCCTCGAATGCCAAGATAACATCATACACTTATTCATGGATTTGTCAGCACAAGGTTTATCATACAACATGACCTAATGCTCACCCTCAAGATTGTCATCAAATTCACCTCAGTCTTCGAGTCTCCACTTCTCGATAATCATGCTTAATCAAGTTCTAGGACTACCTTAGATAAAAACCAAAGAATATTGGTTCCCCTACCGGTAACACCCTCTCATGATTTATACTTACCTATAAGTAAACAACAATATAACCAATACCCGATTCATCATCAAGAATTTTCTCAAATACTAGGATTACACACCCTGGTTGTTGACAATTTCCAGATCATTCAAGCAACATAACTTCTCTTGAGTTTGATATTCACCTCGAATTTCTAATTTCTTGTATCAAGGGTTAACCCACCACTAATCCTCAAATCAAGCATCTGACTAATACCCTTTCACAGGATCCTCGCGTGAATCTAAGATCACTTAAGGGGTCAACCAAGGAACACACACCTGAGCATTACATAATCCACATACCGTGATAAAGAACACTTAACACTAATTTTCCTTGAGTTTTAAGATTATACGATGTCCTGAAGTTATCATCTTGCTCTTCTCAACTAGATCCCTTAATCACCATGTTGACAATAATCCCAGGTCGCTACTTCTAAGGAAAGCAAATATTATGAATGGCCGTGCGGGTGAAAGCACAGCCACTCGCACATGGATCTTTATACAATAACAAGGATACCTTAGACAAGGGCGCACCCAGTTACCGAGATGCATTGACCATACCAGTCCAATTGCACTCCACTAGTCTAAACTACGCCTCACCATATTATGGCACAAGTCCGGGTTATCATAGCTGCGAGGGATATAATTTCCTATCCCCAAATCTAAATGAAAATATGTGAATAAAAAACGATAAAAAATATATCCGATAGGACCCTACTCATATATAACCGTGATGGTTTACGAAGATGAACCTACACCACGCATTCGGAGTCTAAGTCTCATCCTGGACAAACTTGATGGATCCTAGCCTAGCCATGCGCCCTGGATTGAGTCACCGATCGTTAGGAGTCTAATCAAGAACCACCCATTTCCTTGAGAAGGAAGTAACGTATGAACCTAAAATTCCTTAAGAAGTTAAACTCTAGAATTCTCTCCTCAAGGATAAGGCCACCCCCTTACATATTTGGCAAACATGAACCACCCGATCGACAAATGTTATCGTCCTTATAGAAACCAACCTTATCCATCTCATCAGCAATGCCATCACCAATCTAATACACCTAGACTACTATCTTACTTTATCATAAGATAGTTCTACCTAACGTCTTCTTAGGCAATACCCAATTCATCGAGACACTTACCCTTCACGAATATTACCATCACAAGGTTATTATTTCCTATCCAAAAGCTCAATTCAATTGACTCCACGTGATGACAACCGCTCATCATTTACACCATAAGGGTAGTAATCACCACTCGACTATACACCCTCGAGTCCACATGATTCTAACAATAAGACCCAATGTTTACATGTTTGCCTACTAGTGTCATCCTAACACACACTGATAATGCCTTAACACCCCATTAAAATTGCTATATGTACGGCCTTAATCATAACATCGTTGGTCTAAATTTATAATGAATTCTTAGTACTTATCAAATCTTACATGACCCACTTTACATCGATCTCCATAAGACAACGAATATTATACCTAATCATGATATGAACCTCTAATTTCACCTCGAAAGATCACGCTACCAATTATACATTAAACTTTGGAAGCCTTACGCAAGGCTACATGAAGAGAATCCTTTGAACTTACCCGACAGCACAATGTCATCATCAAATTTTTCCACATCCTATCACTGAAAACAACACATTCTACAATATCTGACCTGACTTGTTCCCTAAGGACACTAAGTATATCCGAGCATTTGTCACTAAAGATTAGATAAGACTTCATCGATAATAATTCCAACAAAGTGATTATGCCCTAAGACTTATTGATATTCATTTCATCGATTGCCAACTGCTCACCCAAATATTAATCTATGATTCTCTAACATGGTTGGTCATAGACATCGAACACCTCGAGGTGTCAGAAGAAGTTAACCTTTCATACCAAGAATAATTCAAAGACCTTCATACCACAACTAATGATATGCGTCACATGTTGAACCATAATCTAACACTTAGGATTTTTATAGGATACATGGCACTGTGTATAACCAATACATCCCTAGGTCTACACTACCGATGTCGCTATAATTCATGTTCATCAATCATTGCATCATTCTTTTCAACACTACCCTAATAGGGATACCAAAGGATCACTCACACACAAGGCTAAAATCTTATCAACCAAGAGTGAGTGTACACATCCTCAAATATTGACTCACATAATTTTAGTTGCTCATTAAAATCTCCAGCAATCATGATATTACCCTAAGGATCAGATTTTCCTAATGACATCATCGATATAGACTATTCATAAATGCCGCAGGCAGGGACTATATGCATTTTAATCCCAAATCATTATTACTTAGTCACGGCACCCTATTTATCAATCTCCAAAGTTAACTATACCTAATTTTTGAAACTTTCCAAATGGACATAATCACTCTCAATTAATATCTCCAAAGAATCCACATGACCAAAGGCTAGAATACAAGCACCTTACAGTAAAAAAAACCATGGTGTAACTTATATTTGCTTCTATAGACACCCATAAATTACTAACATATCTAATCAAAAGTACGGAAGAGATTAATAACTATTAATTTGATCATGTGCCACTTGGAACTAACTCACTTGTCGTGCTAACCTCTTCGACTTCATCGTTAAGGACACGAACTAAACCGTCATGAGAATAAGCATGACCGACCCTAACAAACACCGATGTCGAAAGATCCGCTATCGACCTCACCATGTCACTCCCAAAAGAAACCTTCAACCTAGATATTTGATATCATTTGTTACGCCTCGTCCAGATTTATGGATTAACTGTAGTCAACCTCCGACCTGAGCGTTAGGTGTGAAGTGTAATGAAATAACCTACATAATGTAGCTAATCTATTTTGATTTTAATTAATGTTTCACTTGCTTAACATATGATTCCAATTTCAAATTAGCCTACGTGAGGGACTCATGGGAAGCATCCCCAGAGTCCAAGCATTCAGAGATACTAATGTAAAATAAAGGAGAGTACTTGCACGTGTAACGCTCTAAAAATACGAACTCGCACCCAATATGGCATAACAAAGACGAGGGTGTGAGGAGAATTCTTAGTGCGAAATATACAACAATTTAATATAGAATCGAACGGTGGAATGAATACTCTAACACGTTATACCTATGTGCACATGCAACTGCCTTATATATACACATATGTATATATGCATACTTAATGCATGAAACTGTTTTACTTTTGAAAACGTGGTTTATCCCCATTAAAACCTTAATCTCATAAAAGAATTCCTTCATTCTTAACTTGACATTTATACCTTTATTTAACACATATGGTTAAATACTAATATGAATACACTTCATTTAATTGAAAAGCATTTCTTTACCGAAATCGCGCTTTTCCTTAAACCAATCCAGATTAGTATTTTTCATTGAAAATCACCCTTTCAACACACGCGAACACGGTATTAGAAAATACTTATTTAACTTAAAAACCTTTCACCACACACCCTCATGTTAATTATGGGTTAAACTTTCTTAGGTTGCGTAACCTACCCATTTAACCACTATACTTTACCTTTTCCTACTTTATGGATTTTAATCAATTCACACGATTCTTGTACACTATAACCTTTACCAGAACATTTATTAATTCATTAAAGTTAGGTTGTCTTAGCACATTTTCAACATAAAACACGTTTCTTGACATGTTCCTTCTTCCTTTATCTTTTTTCTCAAAATTTTCCAATAATTGTGTACTTTAACGGGCTCCACACCGTGGGCTACACCACTATATGCTTTGGTCGGTGATTTTGGGTCTTTCCCCCCAGTGCTTCGGGACCTCCTTAATTATCCTAGTGTCATTCGAGTTCCTTTTTAATGTGTTCTAACATTTTCCAAATGTTCACATTATTCAACTTTTCCCTTTTTATCTGGCCGAAGACAAAATCCGAGGTTTCACCGTAACTTGTGTTACACTTTAAAAATTATCTTTTTATGTCCTTTACACTCTAACTTTGATTGTATTCTAAAATCATGTTCATTTAGGACCAATTTTTATAACACATTTCTTGAAGCAAACTATATAGTTAACTCACTTGAGTCTGTACTATATATGAACCTCAACTAGTTTGAAAATGTACACAAAATTAAGACCTTCCTTCAAGTACATCATAACTTCCTCATGTTCTACATTAGCAACAACAAAAATCAAAGTCATACAGGTATAAATCCATTACACTCAACACCTAGGATTGCATTTCATCTCATATTTGATTGGGGTGCATTGATTGGAATTAAAATAAATTTTCTATATTTTTTGAATTTTAAAATAATTAAAACAAGGTTTAAATTATTTTGGGGTTAAAATCTATATTTTAAAATTTCCTAAAAAGTGACATGGGTAGAATCCAAAACTAGCACAAAGTATTATTGTTCAAGTTTCAATTTTTAATAATCTAAAAAACACACATTTTTATCCGTTATTATCTCTACACGTATTTTCCTAAGATTGGTTCGAGTTGTGTTTGTTTACACTCTCTTTTGATGCAACTAATGTTAACGGTTTGATCTTATTAATCGATGGCATGCATGTGTTATTAGTAAATCCTTGTGCATCCTATTTTAACCAATCAACGTGGGTTGATGTTAGGTTACTAATGATATGAGAAATCGGGCACACCTCGTTCTCATACCAACAAGTCAAGTGTAAAAAAGATATAAGCAAGTAAGAGAGACAAAACAAAAGATATAGAGTGGTTCAGCTATAAAAATGAGCCTACGTCCACTTTGTTTCCCCACTATCATTATATACACATTGTAGAACAAGTTAACATAGCCTTGATAGGCGTGCAATAGAGTTAAGACAAGAGAATATATGATTGTAGAGATTCTGGGTAGGTCGGGGAGAGATCTACCAGGTAAGTGTATAGCCCCCAAACTTTATTTGGGGTTTTATAGAGAGTTTAACAGGGATTCTCCAAGGGTGGTTGTCTTGGATATGGATCCCTTTTCCTGAGGTGAAGACCTCTTATTTATGGGAGGCATATAAGTTGTGTGGTGTTCCCTAAGCAAGTGACATGTGAATAAGTCTGAAGAGCAATCCCTATAAATAGGAAAAAGCTATGAGCAATGGTTGTGGCCTGCTTGAACCTAGGTAGCAGCAGGTCTGAAGGTGATGTGGCCTAAGGCAGGCTAATCTATTAGTTCCACAACATGTCTAGGATGAGACAACGACCGATGGGTGAAGAAGTATAGTCAAATAGGTATGAGGTCGCGGCCTCTCTATTCAAAGGAAGCAACTCGTTGCCTATATATTCTGCGACATGAGGGATCATTCTAGTCATATCACTTACTTATGAACCCTTAGATTTGAATTCTAAACGTTTCATTAATCTCAATCATTTATTCTCTTCGATCTTCCAAACCCTTCCATGCTTAGTATATATACATACCTTTAGGTTCCTATTTGAATACTTTGGCATTTTCGTCAGTTGAGAGAGAAGAGAGAGAATAGAGAGAAGAGAGAAAATAAAAAAGAGAAAAAAAGAATTTCGTACAAAAATATTTTCAGGAAATCGTTTGAGACTTACGGTTTTATATTTCTCATTGTTTTAATCTCTGTCTCGACAACCTCACACAATTTTAGATCTCATTTCTTCTTAGAAATTTTTAAATCTAAAATCAAGTGATACAGTTCAGGTTTTAGGTCTTAGGCGGTTCTGATTTCTTATTTTGAGAAATCATTTCTTGTTAGATTCTCTTTGTATCTTGTTTTAGAAACATTTTTAATCCAACATCTCTCATTTTTTCAAAACTAAAATCATGACTTGCATGTTTTAGATCTGAGAAATTTTTCACTTAAAAAACTTTTGTGCATATATAAGTTCTAGGGATCTAGGTTTTAAAGATCTTAAAAGCATTCTGATCTTGAAATATTTTACAAAAAATAATGAGTCTAAATTTCAGAAGTGTAAAAGTCAATCTCATATATAGATCGTTTGAAATTTATAGGATCCGCCTATATTTAAGTGTGTGTGAGTACATGCATGGAATTTTAGTTACTTCACTCAGTATAATAACCCACAAACACTAAGGTGTGTTGTGATTGAGAGATTTTGACTATTTAGTTTACATCGCGAAACAAGGAGAAAAGGAGAAAAGCAAGGAACAAAAAAAGGACCATCCAATTTCTTAAAGAAGTTAGAAAGGATACCCAGAAGGAGTGAAATATAGATTAGGTATATTTCTGGATTTTTCGTAGGAATTGATTGTATGATTTGTTGTATGCTTGTAACCTAAAATTGTTTACAGTGGATTTAGTTTTTGTGGCGTAGAGGTCACCATAGATGTTTCCTCAATTGGTTAGGGTTTTACCACGTAAAAAAAATATTGTCTCTTGTGTGTGCTTTTTAGTTCTTCATTACTACATTCTTCAACTCAGACTTAGGTTTATTCTAAAAACTACTTCAAAGAGACTTAAAGAAACCATTCATTAAAACTGTTTTACACGTCTTGTGTACATATAAAGATTTTTGTAATAGTTTCTTCAAAAAATATTTTCAGAACTCATTAAACCTTTTTAACATCTGTTAAAATAACATAGTGAGTTTTTTCAATTGGTATCAGAGCTGAGTACTTTTCAGAACTTTTTGGTTTTATGCTTTGAAATTTTTCTAAAAATCTATTATGGACGAAAAGTTTGAGCGTCTTGAAAATTTATTTGGACCTCCCCTATTTGATGGAACCAATTTCCCTTATTGGAAAGTAAGGATGATTGATTTCATCCAACGGACATTGGGAGACAATGTCTGGGAAGAAATTGAAAATGGATATTCTCATCCAACTAAGCCTGCTAAAGTAATAACAAAGGAAAAAATTCTATATTTATGTCAGTTAATGAGCAGGAATTTAAATGTATATCTATTTGCTCTAAATCTAAGGAAGCCTCGGACACATAAGTCACTGCTCATAAAGGTGATGAACGTGTTAAGGCAGTCAAAACACAGATGTTAATACAACATTAAAACACCCTACTTATGAATGAGACTGAGAACTTTGACGAATTCTGTATTAGGTTTATTGACATAATTACAAAAGTGCATGCAATTGGAATCATGTACAATAGGAAATAAATAGTGTAAAAAATACTTATATCCCTTCCCCCCAAGTTTGATAACAAAAAGTATGGAATTGAGGAAATAAATGATCCATACTTGACCCCTGAACTCCTCAGTACTAAGATTAAGACCGTAGAAATGGAACTTGAGTTTAAGTAGAACCTTTACTATAATGGAAAAAGACAGTCTATTTCTAATGTAGTTTTTTAATCTAAAATGACCTCAGCTCAATTAGACTTGCCCAATATAGACTTAGACTCTAATGAGTACTTTAATTTAAAGGTTTTGGATAAACAGATAACCCTTGTGTAAAATTTGTTCAAGAAATTATAAACTTTATAAACATTGTTTCTTCTAAACAAGGGAAAGTTGGATATCAAAACAACTCTAATAACACGCCTCGTGAGAGAAACCATGACAAACAAAACACTGAGAATAATAGCAGACCTGAAAGAGACTTTATAAACACCCAATGCTATAGATGTTGCAAAAAGGGTCACATAGATACTAATTGTAGGGTTAAACTGAATAACTCTGCTAAAGCTAACATCAGTAAGACTTGGGATGACTCAAGTGACTTTGAAGAAGATGAACCTAAGTCTTTCAACTCTTTTGATCGTTGTATGTCTTTCTTTGTAAAAAAATGTGTATTCTAATGATATGTCTGTTAACAATGTTGAACATGATGCTATCATGACTAGTACTATTATGTTGGATGATGTCGTGTCTATTTTTAGTTTATCTACTCTTTGCTTAGACAATAGACATACTATAAATATTGCTTGTAATAGTTTTTTGACGATGTGTGTGAGTCAAAGTGTTTGTACTGATGATAGATTGAATGGGTGTGTGAGTTCGACAAATAAAATGCTTGGAGAAAACTTACACACTTCACATAATGAGTTTGATAACGATGATCACTCTGACATTCACACACTCTACACTAAGAATATTAGGAAGATCACTAAACTAGAAAAGACAATCAAGCACTTAACTGAAAAGATAGAATCCTTAAGCCTATTGTTGGAACATAATGCATAGGACTATACAAATCAGTGTTTGGCCTATGAAATGAAAATAAAATCATTTGTTGAAAAAATTAAAGAACTTTCGAATAAAATGAGGTTTTGGAAAAGAAATATAAGGCAACTTCGATAGAATTGGAGGAAACTAAACAAAATGTTTCAACTGCCTTTAAGAAATTCTCTAAATTTGAAAACAATTCCGACTGTTTTGAAGACTGTCTTACATCAAGTAAAACCATTTATGAAGATAAATATGGTTTAGGTTTTAATCAAAAAACTAAGGTACAAACTAAAACTTTTCAACATGTGTAATTTATTTCTTCTAGAAAAAGGACAGATGACCTATGTCCTGATTTTCAAACCTTAAAGAAATATTTTGAAAATAAGAAAAAATGGCTAGATAATTAGATGGAAAATCATCCTAAGAAAACTATTGAACCTAAGGATAAGTAAGTTTGCCCCCTTGTTAGATATGGTGATCCCACAATTAAAATTGTTGCAGTTGGACCTAAGGCCAATTTCCAGCAAATGGATAAACCTCTTTTCAAAGGTTTTCAAAATATGAAAAAAACCATCTAGCCATGAATAATGTTCTCATTGAGACCTTTATAGACACTGTCTAGCTGAATGTTTTCAAAAACGACTGTATAAGCCTTTCTATACTTAACCGATTTATACAAACTTTAACTATTCTAGGAGGAATAGGAGTAATTATGTACTTACTAAACAACCCAATAAAATCTCTAACTATAAAATTAGAAAGACTCATGCTAAGAATAAATCTTAGAGAAAGATTCTTGGATCTGCTTCCAAACCTAAATCTCATAAACATGTCAAAAGTAGAGTTATTTGGGTTATAAAGGATGATCTAATATCCCAATTGAAGTGTAACATTATTGTTAGTGCTTTAAAAGCTAAAAACCTAGCATCTAGTTGGTATTTAGACTCTAGATGCTCCAATCATATGATCGGAGACAATACTAAATTCTTAGGAGGGAATGTTTTGTTTGGACACGAAGTATCAACTCAGATAATAGGCAACAGAAAACTTTAGGAAAAAGGACTCCCTCTTCTCAAAGATGTCATATTAGTAAAAGGTCTTAAAGATAATTTGTTAATCATATTTCCATTTTATGACTCCAACCACACGGTCACATTCTCAAAAACAAATAGAATTTTTTTTAAAGAAGAATGGTGACTGTATCCTTATAGGTCACAGGACCCGATATAACTATTACACAATAAATCCTGGAAATCAGACTTATTGGATAACCAGACTTGATGATAATGAAATCTGGCATAATCGTTTGGGTCAGATTAATTACGATAATCTTGGCAAACTAAGGTCTCAAGATATACTTATAGGTTTACTAAAAATAAAACAAAATTTTAAATGTTATTTGTGGGTCGTGTCAGGAAGGAAAAATAATTGAATTTGCTCAAAAGAAAGTTAAAGACATTTTAACATCAAAACCTCTAGAGCTAATCCACATGGATTATAATGGGTCCTTCATGAATTGTGAGCCTTTGTGGTAATAGTTATACTTTAGTCATTGTGGATGACATTACTCGATTCACTTTGGTTGCCTTTTTAAAATGAAAATATAATACATTCTGAGAATTTTTAAAATCCTTTAAGGAATCGAGAATGACAAAGATACGCAGGTTAATGGAATACACAGCGGTAGAGGAGGTGAATTTAAGGACTCAGGTGTAACAAATTAATGTAGTGGTAATGGTTATCATCATGAGTACAGTGCTCCTAAAATAACTCAGCATAATGGTGTTGTCGAGCATAAGAATCGGACAATCCAAGAATTGCCCAGGGTAATGATACATGTTAAGAACTTGCCACAATACTTTTGGGTTGAGATAGCTAAAATAACTTGTCGTATCATCGACTGGGTCTATCTTCGTAAAAACACTAAACAAACCTCTTATGAACTTTGGTATGGTAAAAAGCCTAATCAAAAATAATTTTGAACTTTTGTGAGTATTTTTTATATCTACAAAGATAGAGAACACCTGCCTAAGTTTGCAACCTGAGGTGACAAAGGCATATTTTTGGGTTATTCTATAAATAGTAGGGCATATCGCATTTATAATTTGAATACCAAAGTAATCATGGAATCGATAAATATGATAGCGAGTGACACTAATGTCGAGATAAAAGATCAAGAATCAATTATCATAAAAGAGTCTGAAAATGGTTTTCCATATGATTCTCTAGAGATAGTTGAGCCTTCACCAACTGAGACCCCCGAAGTACCTAATTGGGTTTCTAAATATCATCCCATTTATAATGTTGTTGGTATCCTTGATGATCCAGTGTGTACAAGATCCCAATTACGTAACATTGCCCATTTTTCGTGCTTTGTTTCACTAGTAGAACCAAAGAATGTAAATGAGCCACTTAGTGACTCTTTTTGGATAGGTTCTATGCAGGAAGAGCTCATCTAATTCAAAAGTCATGACATGTGGTATCTTGTCCCTAGGACAAAAAATAAAAAGGTTATTGCAACTCATTGGATCATTAAAAATAAAATTGACGAAGCTAAATTAGTTGTCCATGTCTACTCTGAAGTTGAAGGAATAGATTTTACGGATACCTTTGCCTTGGTAACTCGCCTCGAGTCTGTTCGCTTACTCTTGGCCATAGCCTGTCACTTACAACTTAGCCTTTATCAAATGGATGTTAAATTCGCCGTTTTAAATGGTATTTTTGATAGAGGAGATCTACGTTGAATAGTCCAAAGGCTTTATTTATACTCATTATCCAAACCATGTCCATAGGCTGAAAAAGGCATTATACGGTTTAAAGCAAGCCCCTAGGGCCTAGTACGAATGCTTGTTGACCTTTTTAATCAATAATGGTTTTTGACGTGGTGGAAATGACCAAACAATATTTGTCAAACATTGTAACACCCCACGTAATGGGACAAGCGAGGTGGCCAACTGCCGCTGTCAAACTACATCGAGCATCACCAAATAAGTTATCATTCTTTACATTGGACACATATATGAGACATTTAAAATTTATTCCACAAGAGAATAATTAAACTCATCCAATAAATAGAACCATTCATGAAATTTTAAATTGCATCACCATGCTAATCTCCAAAATAAATCCAAATCCAAATAATTAGGAACTTAAATAAATGATTCAATTGTAAATATATGAGAGAAAATTGTAAAGAACTTTGGAACTGATTGGCCCACCAAATCCTTAGTGAAAGACTCATGATAAATGCGATAGAATGGAAAATAACTCTAAACTACTAAAGTATCTAAAATAAAACTCCAGTTGCACCTTTCAAAATCTCCAATCACTCCTATGCAACTACTCCAGCGCTGTTTCTAAAATGTTAGTCAACACAATGGGTCAGATCCAACCATAAGAATACAACCTACTCTCCCCAATTAGGGTATGTGAACAAAGAAAGTAGCATTATACATGAGAAACACCACAATAGAGTATTTTAATTTAATCAAGATATAATTTAACATGCGAGTAAAATAAACTACTACCATTTTCCACGTAAGTAAGCCACCTCAGAGTGTAAGTCCAATTATTCCATGTGGGTATAATTTAACATCGCTATAGCCAGTCCTTCCGTATTATGCCATCCCTACGCATAATCGCGCCGTAAATCCATTTTAATACACATTTATTATCTTAGGTATTAATTCTCAATTTCTTAATTTTCCATGATTTGTCATTTTAGTCCCACCCTATTACAGAAAATAAATCCTCAAACCTACCCCTAGTCCCATACCTAGAGGTCTCCAAAATACAAGTATGTACTACCCTATTATATAAGATGTATTTGGATCACTAATCTCTTTACAGTCTCACGTTGAGGCCATCGAATCAACAAAACAACACAAAAATCAGCCCCACCCCGAAATATCTCGTCCATAAAAAATTGCACTAACTATTCTTGTACCTATAAAGTGTTAACCACAACTAAGGCATACCAACTAGTCCCATACCTAGAAAGTACTCCTAAGTTTAAAGTGAGAGCATACTACTGAAAATCTCGTTGTCCCCACGATGATAAATATAATCAAACCAATGATTTACATAATGCATTTTATCGATGCTTCTACCAATTTCTCATACGGTCATAAATTAATCCAATTTAATTCATTAAATCAATCTCCATAATTAAAATAATTTATGTTATGCAACTAATACAATTTTTCACATCATACAAGTTTATGGTTCACACAACAAAATTACTTTTTCCATATCAACATAGTTTTTATGTGATTTCACAAGTCCCTTTTTAATTTAATAAAGCTACTATAATTTTCTACATGCAAATCAACATCCATATTAATCAAAAAGTGAACCTGTACCCCAGGCACATAAGGTTTTTAAGTCTTAAGTCATATTAACATTTTTCATAAAAACACTCCCAATATAGTTTTCACTTACCTTAATTAAGGTGTTAATTTATTTTAAGAAAAACATGTAAAGTAAGGTTTATGCGACTTTTAGAATGCATAACTCTAAAGAGAGAATAGAAGAATTCATGCCTGAAGAAAAATTGGCTGAAAATTCTGATTAGATGATTGCATCCCTCTCGATATATTAATAAAGACTCGTTCTTAAACAATCTTGAGAAAACACCGTTTGAGCATTCAAGACTTGGGTTAAACCTTGATTTAATTTTGGGCTAGGGTTTGGTAATGATGTGGAAGACTTCAGGTTTAAACATTTGGGAAAAAGTGTTTAGAAAATTTTAGCCCCGTGTTAATTTTATACGGAAAAATGGTTAAGAGTTTTAATTAACTCAAACTCTCAGGAATCCCACTCACTTTCAACATTGACCAGGGTGAATCGATTCGCCCTCCAGGACGAATCGATTCGGTCCGGGTCTGGTGCCAAGGATGCCCAAAAAATTATATATTTAAATAAAAACCATATTTCTCCTCTAACTTCAATTCCGATTAAAATCATATTTTTCATAGATAAAATCCAACATATTAAATTCCGAAAAATTATTAAATGCAACATCTTTTATTTTTTGAATTCCAAATTAAATTAAATTAAATTATTATCGATTTAAAGTTATGGGGTGTTACATACTCTGTCACTAGCACATGAATTTCATCCTCAAAATTTGACAAATCGTAAATGCGCAAAATAAAATAAAGCTCACATATGTCAACCCGTAGAATGCCATGATCTGGCATCCATACACCCAATTCTACACGCACCTACCCCATGATAAAAAATACAATATATACATCACCTATATATATATACATATATATATATATATATATGTATATATATATATATATATATATATATACATATATATATATATACATATATATATATACACATATGTATCTAAGAAAATAATACGTATCGTGCTACTCCACTAGCCATGTCGTGGCTCCTGCCCTACCAAGGGTTCTCAAGTTAGAAGCATATAACACCTACCCACTACGGTTACTACTGGTGCTGCTGGATCTCCCTGTACACCGAGTGTTGTCGGTGGTGGAGGCCCTTAGCCCTGTAGGCCCTGTGCGCCTTGACCCTGCTGGTCCTGCACCTTCGTACACCTAGAAGCTCGGTTCCCTACTTCCCCACAACTGAAACATGCACCCATAAAAGGTCCATACTTCCTATTCGGTGCTCGCGCACCCGACTGTCCTTACCCCTTCTCTTGAGGGACTTGCAGGACACCATTGCCTTACTGCTCCTTACATTTTCACTATCTCTTCCATGCCTGCTCATTGCGACCCTTGTTCTCTCCTCCTTGAACATTTGACTCCTTTTTCTTTCCCAAATTATTTTGGAAGTTTACTTTCTCTTGCCACAATAACTGTGCGATGTCCACCACTTGGGTATACATAGTGTACATCGGATTCCCCAACATTATCTTCTTAATTAACCAAGACAAACCCTTAATAAAGAATTCCATCTTCTTCGCCTCTGTATTTACCTCCTCTAGTACAAACATCGACGTATTTATGAATTCCTTCTCATACTCTGTAACTGATTTCGAACCCTACTATAACTCTAAAAATTCTCGCTTCTTCGCGCACCTAATCTCATACGGGAAATACTTATCATGAAACTTTACTAGAAAATCTCCATAGTTCAGGAGATCCCTATTATCCGATGTGGTGACACTCTCTAACCACTATAATGCATCACCTATCATCTTGAACGTAGTAAATATCTTCTTTTGCACATCTGTGCAGTCCACCATCCTCAAGTGCCTCTCAATATCTCTCCTCCATTAGTGAGTAACCATTGTGTCAGATCCCCCTGTGAAGGTGGGAGTATTTCCCTTATGAAAAATGACGCTCACCCTATCCCAAGTTGAAGCGGGTGTACCCTCTTGCTCTACCTATAAAGTAACCCACCTCTGTCTCTCTACATCAATACCGGACATTGGGGTGTCATGCACAGTAGTTGTTAACTCCTCGAAACCCAAAATAATATGCCTCACCTCTTCTAAATTGTGGAAACAGAAACTGAACCCTCTCTCCTATCTCCAGCTCTCATAGTGTTCACCATTTGAAAAGATAGGAACAATCAACATCGGACTCAGAATAACTAAGAGTAGAAATCATTAAAAAGAATCAAAGCTAAGAAATGCAAAAGCTATAATGGACTCACAACCTACGAGACCTAAGACCATACTCTGATACCATCTGTAAAACAACGCGCATTCTGACAAGAGAGGTGGTTCATCACTAAATAGTTATCATTCTTAGCATGTGATAGATATATGAGACATTTAAAATTTATTACACAAGATAATAATTAAATTAATCCATTAAATGTAACCAATTATGCAATATTAAATTCCATCACCATGCTAATATAAAAAATAAATCGAACTCCAAATAATTATGAACTTAAATAAATGATTCAACTGTAAATATTTGAGAGCAAACTCTAAATAACTGTGGAACCGATTGGCCCACCAAATCCATAATGAAAGTCTCATCATAAATGAAACATAATGGAAAATAACTCTAAACTACAAAAGTATCTAAAATAAAAATCCAGCTCCACCTAAAAAATATCTCGAATCACTACTATGCAACTATTCCAGCGCTGTACTTGAAATGGTAGTCAATGCAATGGGTAAGAACACACCCCATGAATACAAGATACTCTTCCCCATTAGGGTTTGTGAACCCATATAGTAGCATTATACATGATAAACACCACAATAGAGTATTTTAATTTAATTGAGATATAAATTAACATGTGAGTAAAATAAACTACTACCATTTACCCACTTAACTAAGCCACCGCAAAGTGTAAGTCCAATTATTCCATTAGCACTATTTTTTTTTTTTTAAATCTTATCCATACTTAATTTAATTTATTCAGGCGACACCAATATGGTATGTCGACCGCTTATTGGTCCTCCGTACACTCTTAGCATGCTTCAAGATCTACACATCACACCCATTTCCTTTACTACAGCCAGTTAACCCGATTTCTGTCAGGTCTGCACATACTCGTGAGGTTTCATGCACGACACGTCACTATAGCCAATCGGCCCACATTCTATTAAAACCAGACATACTCGTGTAGCCAACACACCCCCATGTCGCTATAGCCAATCGACCCGTATTATGTCAGACCTTCACATACTCGCGCCGCAAATCCATTTAATACCCGTTTATTATCATAGGTATTAATTCTCAATTTCTTAATTTCCCATTAATTATTATTTTTAGTTAAGAAATTGAGAATTAATACCTATGATAAATCCTCAAACCTACAACTAGTATCATACCTAGAGGTCTCCAAAACACATGTACGTCCTACCCTATTATATAGGATGAATTTATTTCAGTAATCTCTTCCTAGTCTCGCATCTACGCTATCGAATGGACTGAATGATACCAAAATCATCCCCACCCTAGAATATCTCGTTCGTAAAAATCTACACTAACTAGTCCCATACCTAAAAAGTGTTAACTAGGCATACCCACTACTCCCATACCTAGCAAGTACTCATAAGTTTAAGGTGAAAGAATACTACCCAAAGTCACGTGTACGTCCCCACGATGAAAATATAATCGAACCAATGGTTTACATGATGCATTTTATCCATGATTCTACCAATTTCTCTTACGGTCACAAATTAATCCAATTTAATTTGTTCAATCAATCTCCATAATTAAAAAAAAAATATGTTATTCAACTAATATAATTTTCCACATCATACAATTTTATGGCGCACACAACAAAATTACATTTTTCATATCAACATAGTTTTTATGTGATTTCACAAGTCACTTTTTAATTTAATAAATATATTATAATTTTCTACATGAAAATCAAGATCCATATTAACCAAAAAGCCAAACTTTACCCTAGGCACAGAAGGGTGATAAGTCTTAATTCATATTAAGATTTTTCATAAAAACAGTCCCAATATAGCTTTCACTTCTCAAAATAAGGTTGCTAATTTATTTTAAGAAAAACATGTGAATTAAGGTTTAGGAAATTTTTAAAATGCATAATATTAAAGAGAGAGAATAGAAGTATTGATGCCTGAAAAAATTTGGTTGAAATTTTTTATTAGATGGCTGAGTTCTTCTCGAAAAATTGATCCAGACTCGTTCTTGAACAATCTTGAAAAAACACTGTTTGAGCCTTCAAAACTTGGGTTAAATCTTGATTTAATTTAGGGCTAGGCTTTGTAGATGATAGGTGGTAAAGATGTGGAAGACTTCTAGTTTAAAAGTTTATGAGAAGGTGTCTAGAAAAGTCTAACCCCAAATTAATTTTATATGGAAAAAGGATTAAGAGTTTTAATTAACTCAAACTCTCACAAATCCCACTCACTGGAATCGATTCGCCCTCTAGTCCGAATCGATTCGGTCTTGGTCAAGTGCCGAGGACGTCCAAAAATTTATATATATAAATAAAAAGCCAATTTCTCCCCCGATTTCAATTCCGATTTAAATCCTATTTTCCATAAAAAATCAACAAATTAAATTGTTAAAAATAATTAAATCCCAAAATTTCTATTTTTTTACTTTTGAATTAAATTAAATTATTACCGATTTAAAATCATGAGAAGCTACAAACATTTTAACTAATAGGTCTTAATTTCTCAGGTATATATTTACAACATTATTTTTTGATCTACTTATCCACCTAAAGTTAAAGAGTTTTCTAAAATCATGCACGGAGAATTCCAAATGTCTCTTATGGGGGAGCTTCAATATTTTTCAAGACTTCAAGTTAGGCAAAAGGATGATGAGTTATTCATATCTCTGTCTAAATATGCAATATAATTAGTGAAAATTCAGTTTAGATAATGCTAAAGTTGCTAGGACTCCCATGAGCACCTCTACAAAGCTATTCGAAGATGAGAATGGGAAACCTATTGATCCTAGGCTTTATAGAAGTATGATAGGCAGTTTATAGTATCTAACAACTTCACTCCCAAAGTACACCTAAGGGAAGTCACCTTATATGTGTTAAATGAATAATCAAATATGTTAAGGAAATGATTAACCTAGATATATGGTACACAAAATACACCACAAGTACAATTGTAGGGTACACCGATGTTGACTCTGTCGTTGCTCAGTTGATAGAAAAATCACTTATGGTGATTGTTATTACATCGATAATAACTTAGTATGATGGAGTAGTGAAAATAATAACTGCATATCGCTTTCCATAGCCGAATCAGAATATATAGGGGTAGGAAGTTGTTGCTCTCAATTGTTATGGATAAAGCAAAAGCTTAGTGACTATGGCATCATTAAAGAAAAGATGAATCTATATTGTGATAATAAAAGTTCGATTAATATTTCTAAAAACCCTGTTCAACACTCACGTACTAAACATATTAAAATTAGACATCATTTTATATGTGAACTCGTTGAGTCTAAAGAATTAGAGATTAATTATTTACCCACTGAACATCAACTAGATGACTTGTTTACCAAACCTTGGGATAATTGATATTTTTAATCAATAAGTAAATCCATCGGTATGATTATGATTGACTAGATATAAATCTCCTATCATATCCTCCATTTACTATCAGGCTTATAATTGGTCTTTAAGGATAGAGGGCACGGTCATTTGATAAATGACAAAAGACGCCTCATATCTCTATTTTATGTAGGAGATCCTTAAGATGGCCCGTTGTGTGATTTAGGTTGATAAAATGATGTTAACATTGTATATTATGTTCATTATATTTTTTACCCTTTGTCCAATTGAGACAAAATGGGGGAGTGATATTTGAGTTCGTCAGGACAATTATTGCAAAAATTTGACTAATTCTTGATCTTTGTCATTAATTGTTATATTCTTTTCAGTAACTTTAACCATCAGATCGAATTAGGGTATTGGTCTGTTCATAGTTGAGTTATGTACTTTTTTCTTTCTAAGAAATGGGGTAGTTAGAATTTTTGTATAGGAATTACTTTTTCTTATTTTTTATCCCTATGAGTCCTAGACGACCCAAAGGAGATTTTGTCTCTCATTTCCAAAGGGGGAGATTAAATCACACTATATAGTTGACTCACTTGAGTCTTTACTATATAGGAGACCCAACTAGTTTGGAAATATAGACAAATTGACTCCCTCCTTCAAGTACATCATAGCTTCTTCCTTTTCTACATCATCATCAGCAAAAATCAAAGTCATACAAGTAGAAAACAAACACACTCAACACCTAGAATTGCATTTCATCTCATATTTGATTGGCGTGTGTCAATTGGAATCAAAATAAAGTTTCTATAATTTTTAGGGTTTTTAAAACAATTAAAAACTAATTCTAAAATAATTAAAATTTGTTTTGTGATTAAAATATATATTTTAAAAGTTCCTAAAAAATGACTTGGTAGAATAAAAAACTAGCACAAAGTATTGTGGTTCAAAGTTGAAATTATAATAATATAACAACAAGCATTTTTCATCCGTTATTATCTCTACCCGCGTTTTCTTGAGATTGGTTCAAGTTGTGTTTGTTTACACTCTGCTTTCATGCACCTAATCTTAACCGTTAGATCTTATTAATCGATGGCCTGCATGTGTTATTTGTTAATCCTTGTGCATCCTATTTTAACCAATCAGCGTGGGTTGTTGTGCAATTAATTATAAGATCTTAAATTTGAATTCAAACGTTCCATTAATTTGAACCGTTCATTCCCTTCGATCTTCCAGACCATTCCATGCTTAGTATAAATACATCCCTTTGGGTCCCCATTTGAAGACTTTGACATTTTTATCGATTGAGAGAAAAAGATAGAAGAAAGAGAAGAGAGAAAAATATTTTCGTACAAAAACTCTAGAAAAATATTTTCAGAAAATCATTTTGAGAGTTAGGGTGTTATACTCCTTTTTTTTTAATCTCTCTCTCTCAACAGCCTCACACAATTTTGGATCTCATTTCTTTTTAAAAATTTATAGATATACAATCAAGTTATACAATTCACGTTTTAGGTGTTAGGATGTTTTGATTTCTTATTTTTAGAATTCATCTCTTGTTGGATTCTATTTTTATCTTGTTTTAACAGCCCTTATAATCCAACATCTCTCATTTTTGTAAAAGTGAAATCATGACTTACATGTTTCAGATCCGAGAAATTTTTTACTTCAAAAAATTGTGTGTATAAATAGATTCTAAGGATATGACTTTTAAAGATCCTAAAAACATTCAGATCTTGAAATATTTTACAAAAGAGAACGAGTCTAAATTTTAGAAGTGTAAAAGTCAATCTCATATTTAGATCGTTTGTAATTCATAGGATCCGTCTGTAATTAAGTGTGTGTGAGTACATGCATGGAATTTTAAGCTCATCACTCACTACACAATCACCCACAAACACTAAGGTGTGTTGTTGGTTGAGCGATTTTGACTACTGAGTCGACATCACAAAACAAGGAGAAAGGGAGCAAAGGAAGGAAAAAAAGAAAGGACAATCCAATTATTTAAAGAAGTCAGAAAGGATATCTAGAAGGAGTGGAATCTTGGTTAGGTATATTTCTAGACTTAGAATTGGAATTGGTTGTATGATTTGTTGTATGCTTATAACCTAAAATTATGTATAGTTGATTTTGTTTTGGGGGTGTAGAGGTGTCCGTGGATGTTTTGCAAATTGAGTGGCGTTTTACCGCATAAAAAAATGTTGTCTTTGTGTGTGCTTCTTAGTTCTTCATTACAACATTCTAAAACTCAAACTTAGATTTATTCTAAAACCTATTTCCAATAGACTTAAGGAAATCGTTCATTAAAATTGTTTTATACATGTTATGTACTTATAGAGATTTCTATAATAGTTTCTTCAAAAAGTATTTTCGGAAGTCATTAAACCTTTTTAAATTTTGGTAAAATAACATAGTGAGGTTTTTCAGAACTCATAATGCTCCGCCAACATCGGTTAAAGAGAAAGATAGAAAGTGACAAGACTATTTTAACGGATTCTTTGAACGGAAGATTTGTTAAAGAGGGTGAAAAATTTCCCTTTTGTGGCTTTCTCGAACTATGGTATGATCATGTGGACAAGAAGATGAAGAGAGGAATGTAGATCTTCTTCCCAGACATTTATTCATGGTCCAAACGTTCCCACCATCATTTCCAACCTCTTGTTAAGAGGACTACAAGTGTTAGTGAGGATTTTGAGCGAAGTGACTCTGAGTATTCATTCAATCTACAGACACTGGGTATGACACTCTGAATGATCCAGTCAGACGTTACATCATCAGATCCATCCATCCTGAATAAGACTACTGATGCACCCCTCCTCAATTGGAATGCTACACTAGTTCCACCAACTGAGATGCAACTCAACCCAGATGTTTATCCTATTTTTTCTTCTTTTGTTCCTCCTTATTTAGATCACAATGTAATCAAGACCTCCTTTGACGAGGTTCTCATTGTTGTTTTTTCCGAGAATGAAATAAATGAGGATTTTGAGTATCTTGTTATACCTTACATTAATTGTCTTAATTGTAATAAAACTCTTGATGATGAGGAGTTTTCAAATGAACAATCCTTGGCCGATCTAATTAAGGTTAATAACAAACAACATAAGCGTGTTCATATTAATGAAGATGAAACCGTTGTTATTAATCTCAGTTCTAGTAGCCAACTGTCCAAGATTAGGATAGAGGGCAAACTTGATGGGCATGAGTGCGCGCAACTTGAAGAACTGCTAAAGGAATTTATAGATGTCTTCGCATGGTCCTATTATGACATAATCAACATTGATCCCGAGATCGCTCAGCACGAGATACCAACTCTCCCAAAATATAAACCGATCAAAAAGAGATTGCAAAAGATTTGCACTGAATGGTCGTTCAAGTTTAAGGAAAAGTTGGCCAAGCCATTGAACGTAGGATTCACCCGGGTGATCAAATATTCCACATGGTTAGCTAACATTGTACCCCTGTCTAAATTTGGAGGAAAGGTTCACATGTGCATTGATTATCGATATTTGAAGAAAGCCTCTTTAAAAGACAATTACCCATTACCTAACATCGATATGGTCATGGAGAATACGTCCAATCACATTCTCAAGTCATTCGTTGATGAGTTTTTTGAATACAATCAGATTAATATGCACCATGATCATCAAGAAAAAACCGTATTCATTATCCCCTGGTGATCCTTTTGTTACATAGTTATGCCATTTGGTCTCAAACACGCAGGATCTACCTACTAAAGGGATGTCATAACCATCTTGCTTGATTTGATACACAAAAAGTTGAGTTCTATGTGGATGATATGATTATCAAGCCTAAGACTCGGGATGGTCATGATATCGCACTTCGAAAGTTCTTCAAAAGACTGTGGCGATACCAAATGCGACTTAACCCAGAAAATGTGTTTTTGGCATTAACAAAGGAAAAATATTAGGATTCATGATTAGTGAAAAGGGTATTGAAGAAAATCATGCCAAACTAAAAGCTATACTCCAAATGACACCACCCTGGACAGAAAAGGAAGTCTAGCTATTCTTGGGAAAATTACAATATATCAGCCGATTCATAAGCCAGTTGACTTTAATTTATGAACCCAACTTCAAACTACTCTGAAAAGATTCTACCAAAGTCTGGAACAAAGTTTGTTAAGAAGACTTTGACTGAATCAAGAAGTATCTAATTCGGCCTTCGGTACTCATGCCACCACATCCTAATCTCCCTCTACTCATATACTTGATTATAACCGATGTCGCAGTTGAGGATTTTCTATCCCAATACCTTAAAGAACCCAACAAAGAATGGGCCACAAACTATGCCAGTTGCAAATTGGTCGGATAAAAATTCAACTACACTATCCTAGAGAACTCATGTGTCTCCCTTATTTGGGTCACTAACAAATTGTAGCACTACAGCCTTACCCATCAGTCTTGTGTCTGAAATGGATCCTATCAAATACCTCCTTAAGAAACCTGCCTTTTCTAGTCGGATGACCTGATGGTTAATGCTACTAGCCGAGTCTGATATTGTGTATATCGTACAGAAAGCCATGAAAGGAAAATCCATCTCTGACTACCTAGCCGACTACCCCATGGAAGAAGCCGAAGTTTAGGCTTTCGAGTTCCCATATGAAGATATCCTTTACACCACTCATGAAGACCTCCCGTGGAAAATATTCTAGGATGGCACCGACAAAAAAAAAGATACGATATTAGGATACTCCTTATCATCCCTAATGATTCTCACACTCCCATTTCAATCAAGGTAGATATCCCCTACACTAACCACATGGCCAAATTCGAGGCATGGATTGTAGGCCTCAATGTATCACTCAAAAAAGTAATCTAATGCCTAGATGTATGCGGGAATTCATCCCTCATCATCGACTAGGTCCTTAGAAGATGGAAACTCAAGGACGAGAAACTTCGATCCTTCCATGCCCACCTAGAAGATCTGGCCTCCTAATTCTGAGATATCACATTACATTACTTACCCCGAACAAGAAATAACCTAGAAAATGCCCTTTCTACTTTAACTTCCATGGTTGAATGCCTGAGGGAATAGAGATGGCCCATTTTTTAGTCCAAAAACAAGCTAACCCAACCACTAATACCAAATTGAGCTCATCACAGAAAAGGAACCCGATATGACCGAGTGCTTGCATTATGACAATTGGTGCCTCCTCAAGCACGGTAGGTACCCCTAGGATTTCAACAAGAAAGATTGAGAAACCCTCTACAAGATGGTTGTCCAGACATTTTCTGTGATAAAGTAATGTTTAAGAGAAATTTTGATGCAACCCACTTACACTGCATTGCAGGGGCTATCATTAAAAAGATGATGCATAAAATCCACAGTGGGGAATGAGGACCTCACATGAATGGCCATATGCTCACCAAGAAGATTATCCGATAGGGTTATAATAGTACTACCATGGTTCAATATTGTACTGCCTATGTTCAGAGATGCCTTAAATGCCAATAATTTTCAAATCTCCAGCACTTGCTTCCATGGAAATTATATAACATGACCTATCCATGGTTTTTATCCACATGGGACATCGATATCATAGGGAAAATTACACCCATGGCCTCGAATGGGCATGAGTTCATCTTGGTTTCCATTGATTACTTCACCAAATGGGTCGAAGCCAAGTCATACGCATTCTTTAATGCCAAAAAGGTAGTCAAGTCCATCCTAAAGAACACGATCTGTCGATCTGGGCTCCCACACGAGCTAGTGTCAGACAACGGGTTACATTTTAAGGCATAAGTCATAAAATTGGTCGACGAGTATAGGATACAGAGAAATAAAGTCTTCTCTCTACCGACCACAAACCAAATAGTGAAGTTCAAACCACTAATAAGGACCTCAAAGCAATCATCAACATTATGATCGAGAGTTATCGAAACTGGGCCAATCGGATCCCTTATGCCCTTTGGGTATACCTTACTTCAGTTCGAGCATATATTAGGGCTACCCCTTACTCTTCGGTATATAGAACGGAAGAAGTCTAGCCCGTTGAACTAGAAATACCTTTAATATGCATCATTCTTTAAATCAAAGTCACCGAAGAAGACTAGCATCAGAGCCATCTTGATGAATTGTCAATCTTGGACGTAAGGAGTCTAAAGGGTTTATATCATAAACATGGATACCATCATTGGATAGCATGATCATTAAACAGGATAGTTAAGGATCGTGGTGTCCAAAAAGGCAACTTAGACCTTAAAGAAATCGTAGAACTCGCCTGGGACCCCAGAGGGAAATTCAAGCCAAACTGGAGTGGCACCTACATCATCGAACATATCTTGTTCGGTGGCGCAGCTATGCTCACCGACCTTGACGGAGAAGATATGGAGCGCCTAGTCAACCCTGATCATCACAAGAAATTGTACCCCTAATCCGAAATCTCAGCGCTACGACTCCTCTCATCTCCCTTCTATTCATAAAAAAAACTCTTCATTTCCCTTTACTCAGAACTACGTGGGGCCCGATCCTCTAACAAATATTTTGCTTTTAAAAAAAGAAACTCAAATTTTTTTCAAACCCCCAGAGGTATGTAGGCATCTCATACGCTTTACATGGGCACGACCCCCTTATTTTTCACAAAATACTATTCTTTTCTTACCTCTGAGAACGATAGTTAATTTTATCATTTACATGAACAAAATTTTTATATATGCCATAGCAATTGGTATAGATAATTCAAATATAAAACTCATCAAGAGGCGCGATAATATAATTAAATTCCTTTCTTGTTCCACTATCGAAAATTTTGGCACAATTATAGGAAAGATCAACGTATGGAGTCAAGTAACCACCCTCACCAACCTAACTGTCCTAAAAACAAACCAAAACTAAATACTCCTAAAACAAACTAAGCAAAGTTTCCCCAACACTTAAAAGCTTGATACATAACCTGCTTCACAAATATCACGATCTTCATAAAAGACCCTACCCGCATCTATTAGAAGATCCAATCCTTCATCATCTACATCTTGAGGCCCCCAAACTTCTCCTGTACTGATAGTATATCAAAGGATCTCCATGGAACGGTAATCCTGGACCGGCCTAGAGAAACACACTACACCCCTTTCATAGTGTCAAACATGGAAAACCATCTCTTCCCAATTTTCTCAGCCAAGATCTTAGATGCTACCCTCCTCCACGGCCATTTCATATAGTCCCGAGAAACATGCCAAACTCTGCCAATAGATTGGGAAAGGTCGACGACCGACGATTCTCCCATGGAGAGCCCAACCACATGTGCATGCCTTCTCTCAAATCTTCCACAGGAAAGAAGTCCAAGGTACGAGAAGGCACAATCATCTCCCATCCAACTTAACGTTGGAGCCTCCAGGGAAAATAAAAGGAGGTATACTAGAGGCCAACTAAACGAACATACTAGTATTCCCCTAGTTCCAGAATGGACAACAACTCATTCCAATAGGGCACTGATCAACAAACCCATTTACCCAGTTCTCGATATTCGAGCCAAAATTGATAAAATAGTGGGTGAAGAAATTCGGCACAGCTTCTAAGGTATATTCAGGGGGCGCCAAATGAAATATCTCAGAATATACTTCTATCCAAGTATCCAAACCTTTTAGGGTCTCTGCCAGAATCACCGCAACAAGATTGCGATGATATGAAACTTACGTTATAATAGCAAGCCATTGAGGGTCCACCATCAAGCCCCCAGTCACAAGAAAAAGCTTCAAATTTAGGAACAAGGCAACAATTCCAACCTGAGTGCACTCTCTTCAACACACTAGATTCAACACAATCTAATGAAGGTGATAAACCCCACTTTACAACCCAACTTTCTATCTGCTCATCCATATACTAACCAAGCCACCAAGGCCTTCCTCTATTCAAAATTTCCAAAAAAAAACTCATTCTTCCTACTCAAAATAAATCCCTTGAAAAGGGAAGCCTTTTCCAACCAAGCCTCCAGGGCCACCTTATACTCAAACATATTCAAAAAACACTTTTCCTAATCTTTCTCAAAATAAAAACTCAATAACAAATTAAAGTGCATGTAGAGTAAGCCACTAAATCAAGATAATCAAACAAAATACGCATATCTTGTTTACCTTTTTGTACTTGTAAGAAAATCCGAAAGGAAAGAACTAGAATTGGATGCCACCTCATCTACCCCAACACCCTATCTCCTAAGTATAAAATGTATCCACACTCAAGCTTCATCAACCGCCACTTCTGTGCATGATGACTTGTCAACCCTGTATCCAGTGGATCCATCCTTCAAAGGTAAAACATCACGTATAACCCCAATAGAGAATTAGAAATCCTACCCAACATTGCCTACCTTGCCTCAGGTGTCACCCTTAGAGATAAGTTCACCTCTATCTGCGTTCCCTTACAATACATCCTTAGCATCCCCTAACACTCGTCGAAAGGCACTGTCCCTTCCCCTTCCCTAGGCAGTCCAAACGGCTGGGTCACTGTAATTTGTCAACCCATACAACCTATCGGTCAACAACCCTCTCAAATTTCATACAAAATAATCCCACAAAATTCTAGAAATTTCCAAACATTTCTAAAAAAAAATCCTAAAATTTCCCAATGAATATTGGAACATTTCTCCACCAAGAAAATCACATTTAAAGATCTCAAATACCCAGCCAAATTAATACCACATTTTATCCCAAGCTTAAAACCCTAAAAATCAGCGCACCCAAGTCCCTAAAACTCACTACCACTCCCCAACGTAATCCCGAAACCTCATCTTCTGTAGAAATTAAATGCCTCCTAAGCAGAAATCAAATGCCTCCCCAGTAGGGCTATATAATATCCTATCTGTTTTCCTAAAAGGCATTCCCGAATACAAATCTTTCCCAGAAGAATTCTAATTCCCCTAACGCTGAGTTAGAGGCCCTAACCGGACAACTCTCCCCAGCAACACATTCTCCAGCGAAATCCCAAAACCTCAAGTCATTCAAGTGTTTTCCTAAAATGGTATTTGTTCTCTTATCAAAAGACATAATCCCAAGAAAGATGTCCCAACCCCAGTGGCATCTCAAACAAAAAATTTCCCAACTTAAGGTCCTCAGAATTGAGCTCGACTCTCAGAATTAGTCGTTCCCTACTTCAGGTCCTTATAATTAACCTCGACCCTTAGAATTTGTGGTTGACACTTAAGGTCCTCAGAATTTACATTGACCATCATAATTGGTCTCCCCCACTTAAGGTCCTTAGAATTGACCTCGACCCTCAGAATTGGTCGCTCCCTACTTAAGGTCCTCAAAATTAACCTCAACCCTCAAAATTGGTCGCTCCCACTTAAGTTCCTCATAATTGAGCTCGACCCTCAGAATTGGACGTTCCTTACTTAAGGTCCTCAAAATTGACCTCAACCCTCAGAATTGGTCGTACCCACTTAAGGTAAGGTCCTCAGAATTGGTCTCTCCCACTTAAGGTCCTCAGAATTGACCTCGACCCTCAGAATTAACCTCTCCACTTAAGCTCCTCAAAATTTACATGTGAAAAGACGGAATAACGGCGGTGTGATAATTGATTAAATTTAATTTGCAAGTTTCCAACTAACCCTTATTTAATTAGAGTCCCTAAACATGCATCTAAGGTGCGTGTGTCAACCCACAAATAAATAAAGCATGTGACACAAAAATATGCCGAGACACAGATTTCAGGAAAAAAAACCTTTTGGGTAAAACCTTTATTTCACTATGAACATATAAATCGCAACTTACAATTACATAGATAAATCTACAATGGATTAACACGCAGCCAACCCACAAAGACATGCAGTCTTGAACTCATCAAGAGAATACACGCAACACCCTCCAAGGACTCGCAACCCAAACAATAAAGGAAGAACCGCAACTCTCCTCAATGACACGCATCCATAACACTTTGTAGAGACTCCCTCAGCAATGACACACAACCCTCGGTTGAAAAGATCTCCCCACAAAGGTTGAACAATAACAAAGCTTTTGTTCTAGGGTTCCAAAAGATTCACAAAAATAATTGGGATTTTTGTGTGTGAATCAAAAAGATGTTTAGCACATCAAAAATCGAAGTTTTGTTGTGTTTGTACTCTTAGAAACGTTTTCTCACAAACTTGAAAAATACACCACCGAAATAGGTATATTTATAGGAAATATAAGATGGTGGATAAAAAACTCATGGATCTGTTCGAATTTATCCCAGGCGGACCGGTCCAGTATGGAGGTGGATCGGTCCGACCTCGGATCGGTTCATTTTTCAAAAGGGCCTCTTCGGTTTTGCCTGCGATCCGGGGTATTCTGGAGCAGAGCGGATCGGTCCAGTAGGGAGGCGGACCGGTCCAAAGGCAGATCGGTTCGTTTAAAATACGGGCGGACCGGTCCGGTATTCCAGAAAAATTAAAATCTTTTAAAAGACTTTTTTTGCTTGAAAAAACTTACTTCTTATTTTTATAAAAAACATTTATAAAAATTTCCCAATACTAAGTATGAAGCATAAGGAACTTAAAAACAAAACTTTACCAAGTTCATTCTCGCAGAGGTTATGATGTTGAAGAAGCTTTGATATTCGGATCCGTTGTTGTAGATGCGATCTTGAATTTCTTCAACGGTGTAACGGTGTACGACATACAAATTGATAATGGACAAAAATGTCCTTACAACCTCAACCCTAAGAATTGGTCACCCCTACCTAAGGTCCTTATAATTGACCTAGACCCTCAGAATTGGTCATTATAATTTAGATGTTCTCAAAATTAACCTTGACCCTCAGATTTGGTTGCTCCCTACATAAGGTCCTCATAATTGACCTTGACCCTCATAATTGGTTTCTCCCTACTTATGTCCTCAAAATTGACCCCGACCATCAAAATTGGTTGCTCCCACTTAAGGTCCTTAGAATTGACCTTGACGCTTAGAATTGGTCGCTCCCTACTTAAGTTCCTCAAAATTAACCTCAACCTTCAAAATTGGTCGCTCCCACTTAAGTTCCTCATAATTGAGCTCGACCCTCCGAATTGGACGTTCCTTACTTAAGGTCCTCAAAATTGACCTCAACCCTCAGAATTGGTCGTACCCAACATACGGTCCATAAAATTGACATTGAACTTAAAAATTGGACTCTCCCACTTAAGTTCCTCAGAATTGCCATCGACCCTCAAAATTGATCGCTCCCTACTTAAGGTCCTCATAATTAACTTCAACCCTAAGAATCGATCGCTCCCACTTAAGGTTCTCCGAATTGACCTCGACCCTAAGAATTGGTGGGTCATTACATAAGGTCTGCAAAATTGACCTTAACCCTCAGAATTGGTCACTCCCTACTTAAGGTCCTGAGAATTGACCTCGACCCTCAGAATTGTTCACTCCCACTTAAGGTCTTTAGAATTGACTTCGATTCTTAGAATTGGTTGTTCCCTACTCAAGGTCGTCAAAATTGACTCCGACCCTCAAAATTGGTCGCTCCCAACTAAGGTTCACATAATTAACCTCGACCCTCAGAATTGGTCACTCCCTACTTAGGGTCATTAGAATTGACCTCAGCCCTTATAATTGGTCCCACTTAAGGTCCTCAAAATTGATCTCGACCCTCAAAATTGATTACACTAACTTTAGGTCCTCAGAATTGACCTCGACCCGCAAAATCTTCCATCCCCAACGTTACCTTAGATCCTCAGAAATGACCTCGACCCTCTGAATTGGTCATCCACATCCCTTTGGTCCTCATAATGGACCTTTTTCCCAAAAAATCATGTGGTGTCTATTTGACGAATTTCACTTGTTCCAAACTCACTTGTTGAGGGGCTCTATAGGCACCACATTCTCCCTAAGTCTCTCCTTAGGTCCCAAGAACCTCCCCATTCACTATAAAACCTTAGGTCATACTCCTAAGAGTGATATAGAGTCCATCGAACACTTTCGGGTCCCGTTTGACTCCGGTCAGCTATATCATCCTAGATAAAACTCATAAATCTTCAAATGGAACTGAATCCCCTTTCCAACGGTCTTCCCCGTGCATAGATTGGCATAAAGATTCGTACGGGCGGTCCATTTTACAACAGAAAATCAATTTGAGACCACCAGGTAATCGTATACACTAATTTGACCCCAATCAACTTAATTATTAGGGAAAAATCTCAATGGATTTTCAAATGGCATTGAAACCCATTTCCATTGGTCCACCCTGTGCACAAAATGGCATAATTATTAAGACGAATGATCTATTTTCCGTTAAAAACTGATCCAGAGGCCACCGGACACTCTCGGGATCCATTTGACCAGTGTAAACTCTTCATCTCGAATGAGACTAAATGAATCATTTAAGTTCACTTAATACCCTTTACAACGGTCCACCCCCGTACACGAATTAGCCTTACGGTATAGAAAAACGACCCATTTTACTCTGAAAGGTTAACAGGAAACTTTCGGTCCCTGTTTGACCAAAGTTGACTCTCCAAACCAATCAAAGGTATTTGGAACATAGAATTATCTCGCATAACCTTTATAATGGTCTACCCCGCATATGATTATAACTTACAGTTTGGATGAACGATGTCCTATCCAAAGGACTAATGGGCGCTTCTGAGCCTCGTCTGACCTAAAGTCAACTCCTGAACCTAGGAGAGGCCCAAACGACTCTTAAAGGTCTCTGAATTACCCATCTAAAGGTATGTCGCATGCACAATTTGGATTAATGAATTTCATTCTACAACCATTTTTCCAAAAAAAATCTATACGAGATAATCGATTAGTAAGTCCATTTTATTACCTATTGGTAGTGTGTTTAGGGCCACCTGCCGATTAGCAGGGTTAGGGATATGCCGATCAACATCTCCCCTACCCTATATAAGATGGTCATGATCTCACCTATAGTAGACCTCAAATCCATCAATATCAGTGATCTCAACAACATTCTTCTATAATCAGCGAAGTTTTCTCATGTGAAATTCCTTTCGACCTTATATTCCTATCATATCATTTTCATACCCAATTTTGAAAAAATATTGTTCTCTCTCATCCAACGTTCATTCCACTTCCCAGAAAGCTCATTAAGGGCCAAGACTAAAACTCAAGTCTACAAAGAAGGTCCAAACACCATTCTCTCACTCTAAATTTGCTTATTTGCCCATTAGTTATATAAATTCTCAACTTAGCCTTTTATTTACTTTAGATCATATAAATTAACATTTCATCCTTTATTAGTTACATTTCACATACTTTTTTTTCTTTAAAAATAAGAAAAAGAAAAAGAGGGTTACACCTATAAATTCCGATGGGATTATTATCCACATTCTCACAAAACTAAAAATATCATTTCTACAGACACACATATAATAAAATCCCGCTTGAATCTATAGGATAAATCCTACCCTTGTGATTCATAAGAGATACGTGGACTTTGATGCCTTTATAGACTACGTAGGCATTTTGGGCTAAAACCGGAGACTTGAATCCAATTTTTCAATGTTCCAATTTTTTTATTTCCTTTTTTTATCTTTTTCTTATTTTATCCATACATTACTGATATATACCATACTTGTGATTCATATTTGCGTTTTATTTGACAAATATTATCGTTCCATTATGACAATCAATATCTCTATAAGTGCACACATCATATTTTCTAATTATTATTTTGGGAACATTCCTTTGGATGACCTCACTCTATCTTTTACAATATATGAGTCGAACGATTCCGATCTCCATTTATATATACACACGCACACACTTCATGGAGAAATTTAGAAAAATATTCACATAAGCCCATGAGAGACCGAAAGGGTGGGATAGGTTCCTAACAACTTCCCATTCCGTAACTTAGCCCCCGAACCTATGAACGATTCATATTTGATGCCATTCTCTCTCTCTCTCGAGGTGGCGATATGTTCTTTTCCTTTTTTTGTGCAAAAAAGTTCGGTGACTCCATCTCTTTACATCACCCCACATCGATGACGGTCGAAGTGCTCCTAGAAAAGGGCGAGAGGCATTCTCTCCCTCTCCAACTGCACGCACGCCAGTGCCGAACCCTGAGATGGAGGAAAACTGGAGGAATGGACACATAGGGGTTTTGTTATACCATTAATATGGTATGACTCATGGATTAATCAGAAGAGAAAACTTGGGCTCGTCAACTATAGAAATGTGGTCGGCTTACCTATTGATCAGGTCGGCCTAGGAAATCTGGTCGGTCCCAATATTCCAGACATTTTTTATACTTATTTCTCTTATAATAGTCTAAAACCAATAAGTAATCTATCAAAAGAAAGTTGATATTGTGTGATATTATACCCGTGTGCCGATAACTAACATTGTGATTATTCTCTTAATATCATGTAAAGTGTGTACCTGCCAAACCTATGAAGACATTACTGAAAAGATGTTACTTAAGTCGTTTAATTCAAGATTAAACTGTCTAAGTAACTCTGAATTGTTTTTTGGGGAAACTCTTTTCTTTAAATCGAACAGATTAACCACAAGATGTGTTTAATAAAAAATGTACGAGATATGTTCATGATCATGTAACAAGTTTTGAAAAACAAAACAAAGACGGTTTAAATTAGTTAAATCAACACACCAATAAGAATGAGATGAGGAGATGTAGAGAGATTAAGTACACACAGTTTTTAACGTGGTAAAACCTCACCCAACTGAGGAAACATCCACGGTGACTTCTAAGTCACAAACCAAAAATTCACTAAAACAAAATATACAAGTTACAAGCTATTTAACACACATGCAAATAAAACAGACTTATACAAGTTTAGAATATGTACCCATTGGTTTGATTCTAACTTCTCTGCAGTTCTGATGTTGATGTGAATTTCTCAGCTTGCTAACTTCTCCACACTTTCGTTCCAGCTTTACGTTGACTCTTGACGTTTCAAGATCTTGCAGCCAACACTTCTTGTGTTGTAGTGTGGCAAGTGTTTGTGACAGTGTTCTAACACATGCATGGACACATGCACACTTATTTATGCAAATAAATCCTCTCAAATTATGAAAAGATATAAATGATTAAGGTTTTCAGTTTCTCTCTTCTTTAGAAACAATAGACTTGTTTGATATTTCACATTAACCCAGAACCAAGGTTACCTTGCTCGAAAGACTGTCAAGGTCTTAAATGATTTCAGAGGAATTTGAAAATGTTTTTGAAATTATAAACCACCGATTGCGATTCCAACTAGATCAGAAGTCTTGTTTCATAAGAACTAGAAACAGAAAAGGAATTTGTTGATTCTTAAGTTGTGAAAAACATTTACAAAAAAATGATCAACAAATATAATTTCTCAAGATGAGAAACGAAATAATGCAGATCTAAGTATAATATGACATAAAATAGCAAGATCTACAGTTTCTATGAAAAATAAATAGAGATCAAATCGAAATATCTAAGTTGGTTACAAGATCTCAAACTCAGAGGATTTAAACCACAAACAACCTTCAAAACATCTCCAAAATAACTCTAAAGCACTCAGGTTTGGGTTTGGATCTAAAATGAGTTTAGGGTTTGAAAGAAAATTAGGGTTTGTTTTCTCACTCTGGTTTCTCTCTCTCTCTTTCTCTCTCTTCTCTCTATCTTCCCTCTCTCTCAGTAAGACGAACTGGCAAAAGTTTTTGAAATGTAGAGGCTCAACCTCCGTTTATACTAAGCATGGAAGTTTCGAGAATATCAGATTAAATCTAATGGATGAGATTTGGTCTTGAGCATTTGACTTTCATCCAACGATTTAACATCAGCGGTGGATTAAACACTTTCTGATTGGTCTAAAGAGGTTTCACATGGATTGGGATAAGACGCATGCAGAACATTGATAAAAACGTTCCAAGGGTGGAGATTGCATATAGGTTCTGAGTCTAACAATAAACACAAATCAAGCCGTCATACCGTTGACAGGTGTAAGGCTCAGATGAACTAAAAAATGCGTGTGAAAACTTAATTACAAACACACCTTCAAGTCTCAAGTGCTGTCGGATTATACCCAACCAAACATTCAGGTGAGAAATGATATAATAAGTAATCACACAATGACCCTGTAATACCCCGTAATTTTAAATGACTTTTAAAATGGGTTATATTTTAAATTAATGGATTAATTAGATTTTATTATTAATTAATTCATTCGAGTTTTATCCGGACTGTGGAGATGGATATGGATGATTCTGAATATTACTTAAAGATATTTAGGTAATATATGAAATGTGATGTCATTGATATGACTGTATGATATAAATTCGGTAATTTATATTTTTTTAGTCAGACGTGGTATGGGACGTGTCGGGACTAGTTTATTAAATTAAAAAGGAAATTTATTTTCTATCGATCTAATAGTCATTTCGACTGCGTCGTTGCTTCCGAAAGGTCCGAAATAGTCAGAAAAGTCTATTTGGATGTCAATTTTGAGTCTTGGGTCATTTGGGAATGAATAGACAACCCGAAAGGGCATTTTGAACATTTTTCTAAGGGGGATGAATAGTGTTTCGGATTTGGCACTATTATAAGAATAGGTAGATTAAGTGAATGGGAGTTATTCATCTCCTTTTCACTAATAAGAGCAGCCATCTTCCTAGAGAGAGTGTGAGAGTGCTTGGGAAGGGAAAAGTCACTTGGGAAGGAGAAGAACAAGAACCAAGGTTCACCACCACCAACCACCACCGGAGTTTGACCGGAGAAGGGACAACCAACTGAGATAAACTACACCAAAGGATCAGACCTACACTAAAGGCAAGTGTTTAATAATAGCAATTTAAGTTTGTATATTGGCCATGTTAGAATAGTATAAAAAGAGAAGATTATTCATGTTTGGAAGAGATAATGGATCATTAAATGGATTTCTGGAAAACTGAAATGATATAGGAATTTAACTCATGTGTTAGGATATTAATAATCCACGAATTAGTCATGAATCTGTTGAAGAAATGATGGAAACCATTGATGTGTTCTTGAAGAGGTTATGTTAATAAATTTCTGGAAATAAGGAGATAAACATGCTTTTTAATCCAATCCTTTGATGATTCTAGGATGTTTAGAGTATTGGAAATCGTTCATATATGTTGATATATCATGTAGTAAAGGTTATAAGTCATTTGGGATGTTTAGATGAAGGTTTAAATGATCAAAAGTTGTTAAACCCGTAGTTGCAGAAAATGCAGAAAATCAGGCCTGGACCTGAGGGATCGATCGATCGACCCCTACCTTCGATCGATCGACCTCCCCTGATTAAGTAAAGTTGTTTCTTTTTAAATGTTGATTCTCATCCCGAAACTTTTATGGATCTTTGGTGATTATTATTTGAATATTTTGGGACTTGGAAAATATCAGTAAACCCTTGTTAAGATTTGAATTAATTGGATTTAGATTCAAATGATTTAAATGATGAAAATTATATCGAATGGAATTTCGGTTTCTAGATTCATTTGTTAATTTCCGAATGGTGATGTATGAGGATTTAAGATAGGGCCAGTAGGGGTGATTTTATATAATACCTGGGTATCCTTAAGTTTACAAGAGGGTTTAATCCTAAGTGAAAAATACGTGTTTATAAGAGATTTGAAACTATCGGTTTTAACCGTAATTAAAAGGAGAATTAAATTCGTAGTAGTTCGGGAGAAATAAAGGTTATGGACCAGTAGGAAATTAGTGACTTATTACTGATTATAAGATGAGAGAAATCCTAATTAAATCTTGTGAGATGGGAGTTTAGAACTCTTTTGGTTGAAAGAGGGTATGAGGTTATCCCGATCGCATAGTTGAAGTTTTCGGTCCTCCTCGATCGACAAAGTTAAGTAGTAGTGTATTGGAGGGGTTCCTTGTTTGGATTTAGCTTTGCGAGACGCTCCGCGCATGAACCTTAACGACGTCGGGAGTGGAGGGATGTCATAGGATGCGGGGATAATTAAATATGTTATATTAATACATGGAATTTAAAAGAGATATAATACTACGTATGAGAAATATCTTACGGAAATGATAATTACCTTATTGATATTATATTATAGGTATGATAATACCAATTTGATTGATTAATGATTTATGTGTATGACATACCTAGCTTACTTGCTATCGGTGGGAGGTTTACGCATGAGGGCAGTCATATCCTGGTGAATCCATGGGATCTTTGATTTGTCGCTCGAGAACATAAGTCTATGAAAGACTTATCGGGGAGTTGATAAGTCCGCTGACTGTGGGTGCGTAGGTATGTGCGTGACCCATGGATACGAGAACTATGTTCGCCTCCAATTTGTTTGTTGTTGTTTGTGGTTCGTGGAATCTTACCGAACCTTTAGTCCCCTATTCGGCGACCTGCGATGATGGGACATGATAGCAGAGTAATGCATTGCACCGCAGCTGTGACTCGGGGTGTCGTATTATATATGATTATATATATAATAAATTAAATGATTAAATGGATATATTGTGGTTAGATCTATCTACGATGATAATTGTAGATAACGGTGAATAAAATATGTTAATGGAATTTAGTTAATAAATGTTTATGCTTTTAGAATTGAAAAGCTTAACTCATATTAATGAGTAACGATTCATATTAATGAGAAATAATGAGTTATGATTCATATTAATGAGAAACTAATCATAAAGGAGAAATGTAAATGCATAATAAGGTGACGTATGGTATGGGACATACGGGGATTTTGATATGGAAATGGAATTTTAATATGGAGACTAGAAAGAGGAACCTTTAAATAGGAGGTTAATAGGAAACGTTAAGTGTGCACTCTAGTTGAGAGGTGAGTATTGCAAGTGAGAGTTGGATCTAACATGTACATAATAAATGATTTATTGCACTTGTTAAATACTTGCTGTTTTAAAAATACTCTACACATTCGGGCTCTGACCCGTTTCCTTGCATATTTTCTCTTCTATTGTATCTCTATATCAGGTGTCCAGCATCAGGGACGCCAACCATAGTTGATTTTGACGAGCTATGGAGCTATGGAAGTTTTTCTTAGACGCTTATCATCTTTTTTATTCACAGTATTCTTAGTTAGGGCATGTCGCCCAAAAGGATTCAGTTATCATTTTTTATTGGAGTAAAATATTGTTGTATTCGGAACTTTTTAATACATATAACATTGTTGGGATTATTGTAAAGGATTTATATTATTTGGGAATGTTTATTCCATTCGCATTTAAATTTTTTTGAGTTATTTATTTAGTGATCTGTGTTGTAGAAAATAAATGTGTTGTGTTATTCTTAAAAATGGAAAAAGGTTTTGTTGAAATTTAAATTGGAAAGTTTTTAACACCAGCTTATTTGAGTATTGGGTGAGTTGTAAATGTTTTCGACAGTGATGCTAAGAATGAGCCAACTGTATATTCGATTTTAATTTGGTATGGGACTAGCCACCCGTTATTTAATTAGGCGGGGTGTTACAGGTGGTATCAGAGCATCAGGTTCTAGTGTCCTTTAGGATCTGTACGGCTTATTGTGTCTTCAGCTTAGCGTTCTTTGATGTAGAGCCCTATGAGTAGGATTATTGCTTTTCTATTTACGCCTACAAAGGTACGATGACTGGGGCCGAAGTTGCTGAAATTGTCACCCAGGCAGTCAATGCGGCTTTAGCTGCTTTTCAGTAGGCTCCAGCACCGGCACCGGTTGTGCCACTCGCGCAAGGACAAGTGTTTCCTACTGCATGGGAACGAGAGAGGGATGCCTTTCAGAAAGCGCACCCACCTGAGTTTTAGGGAGGATCAGATGTTGTGACTACTAGCCAATGGAAGAAAGATATCCAACGGCACTTGAGAATGATCGAATGCACCGAGGTTCAACGTCAGATACTAGTTCAAGCTTGTAGGTGCAGTTTTGCAATGGTGGGAAGCTACGACCACTATGGAGGAGAGGAACATAATGACTATCCAAGACTTTTGGATACGGTTTGATGGGAAGTATTTGCCTTCCGCCATCCAAACAGAGATGAGGAGGAAGCTACTTGATTTGAAACAGGGAGAGAAAACTGTGGTGGAACATGAGGAAGAGTTTACGAGATTTACTAATTTGGTGCCAGCTGAAGTACCTACTGAGGAGAGGAGAGTCCTAATGTTCACTGATGGGTGGAACTATAAAATGCGATAACATTTATTGGGGAATCTTTCATTAAGTACGTATGGCAGATGAGGGCCATTGGATGAATAGCGGAGATCATACTTAGGAGGTTATGATGTATGTTCGAGTATGATGACCACAGTCGAGGTCACCCTATTATGGAAAAAAAATTGAGGAGAGCCATCAGTAGAAGTTCTTGAAATGTGTGAATTGTGTATGTTCCCTAATGAAGGCAATATATTGAAAGGCTTGAGTATATAGCGGAATGTGATTAACTAGAACTGAATATTTGGGGTAAAATTTTCTTGACTCATCGGAGAAAAGTTATAATATTGGGATTCAACAACCATCACCCGCAAATGAGGGTATGTTTCCTATCTAAGTAAGTATGAGGCGTATTGATTTTTGTAGTGATTGATGTTGTGTGGGCAAAAGGGTTGCTAAACTTAGCCTATAGCACCGTTATTTATGTAGACTCACTGAGGGGTGTGGGACACCTTTATATTACATGTTATCACGTGGGTTTGATTTGTATCATGGGATTACTTACCTTGAGCATGTCCGAGTGTGATTTGACTATCGGCGTGCATTGACTTGTGGTATATGAGAGCATATGTCTGCATCTTGTCTTCTATAAAAGAGTAGATGCCTAGACCCAATTTGAAATCGATAAAAACCAAAATTTTCTTTTAAAATCGATAAACCTGATATTATTTTTTAAATCAAAATTTTTTATATATATATTATTGACTAAGGACCTTAGGAGTTTCGATGACCGACTACTTTAGGAAGTAGTGTATCGGGGTGGTTCCTTGTTTGGATTTCGCTTGCGAGACACCCAACGCATGAAACTAATAACCGTTGGGAGTCGAAATAAGTTAGGTCTGTAGTATACGAGTTTATAACCTTTGCGAAACTTTTAATATTGAAAGTGGTACGACAGGGTGTATGGGCGCCCTGGATGAGTGTATGGCACTAATTTTCATAATTGTAAAAGGTAAGTAGTTGGAACTTCAGGATTTATTTGTTCAATGTGTGAGGCTTAGTTTTTCCCAAAGTTTGTCATGAGGACGGTATAAGGAAGATTGGGTAAAGTTTAAATTTGATTCAGTTGAAACTATATGGCGAGGCTTGGCGTATAACCATCGATAGGGACTTTGTTAATGTACTGTATGGGCGGTACATCTTGGATTTCTTGCGATGTGAGATTTATACTCGGAGTTGACCTTACCTGTATGACTTATATTCCTGAATTTCGGGACGAAATTCTGTTATAAGGGGGGAAGTATGTAATACCCCGTAATTTTAAATGACTTTTAAAATGGGTTATATTTTAAATTAATGGATTAATTAGATTTTATTATTAATTAATTCATTCGAGTTTTATCCGGACTGTGGAGATGGATATGGATGATTCTGAATATTACTTAAAGATATTTAGGTAATATATGAAATGTGATGTCATTGGTATGACTGTATGATATAAATTCGGTAATTTATATTTTTTAGTCAGACGCGGTATGGGACGTGTCAGGACTAGTTTATTAAATTAAAAAGGAAATTTATTTTCTATCGATCTAATAGTCATTTCGACTGCGTCGTTGCGTCCGGAAGGTTCAAAATAGTCAGAAAAGTCTATTTGGATGTCAATTTTGAGTCTCGGGTCATTTGGGAATGAATAGACAACCCGAAAGGGCATTTTGGTCATTTTTCTAGGGGGGATGAATAGTGTTTCGGATTTGGCACTATTATAAGAATAGGTAGATTAAGTGAATGGGAGTTATTCATCTCCTCTTCACAAATAAGAGCAGCCATCTTCCTAGAGAGAGTGTGAGAGTGCTTGGGAAGGGAAAAGTCACTTGGGAAGGAGAAGAAAGAACCAAGGTTCACCACCACCAACCACCACCGGAGTTTGACCGGAGAAGGGACAACCAACAGAGATAAACTACACCAAAGGATCAGACCTACACTAAAGGCAAGTGTTTAATAATAGCAATTTAAGTTTGTATATTGGCCATGTTAGAATAGTATAAAAAGAGAAGATTATTCATGTTTGGAATAGATAATGGATCATTAAATGGATTTCTGGAAAACTGAAATGATATAGGAATTTAACTCATGTGTTAGGATATTAATAATCCACGAATTAGTCATGAATCTGTTGAAGAAATGATGGAAACCATTGATGTGTTCTTGAAGAGGTTATGTTAATAAATTTCTGGGAATAAGGAGATAAACATGATTTTTAATCCAATCCTTTGATGATTCTAGGATGTTTAGAGTATTGGAAATCGTTCATATATGTTGAGATATCATGTAGTAAAGTTTATAAGTCAATTGGGATGTTTAGATGAAGGTTTAAATGATCAAAAGTTGTTAAACCCATAGTTGCAGAAAATGCAGAAAATCAGGCCTGGACCTGAGGGATCGATCGATCGACCCCTACCTTCGATCGATCGACCTCCCCTGATTAAGTAAAGTTGTTTCTTTTTAAATGTTGATTCTCATCCCGAAACTTTTATGGATCTTTTGTGATTATTATTTGAATATTTTTGGACTTGAAAAATATCAGTAAACCATTGTTAAGATTTGAATTAATTGGATTTAGATTCAAATGATTTAAATGATGAAAATTATATCGAATGGAATTTCGGTTTCTAGATTCGTTTGTTAATTTCCGAATGGTGATGTATGAGGATTTAAGATAGGACCAGTAGGGGTGATTTTATATAATACCTGGGTATCCTTAAGTTTACAAGAGGGTTTAATCCTAAGTGAAAAATTCGTATTTATAAAAGATTTGAAACTATCGGTTTTAACCGTAATTAAAAGGAGAATTAAATTCGTAGTAGTTCGGGAGAAATAAAGGTTATGGACCAGTAGGAAATTAGTGACTTATTACTGATTATAAGATGAGAGAAATCCTAATTAAATCTTGTGAGATGGGAGTTTAGAACTCTTTTGGTTGAAAGAGGGTATGAGGTTATCCCGATCGCATAGTTGAAGTTTTCGGACCTCCTCGATCGACAAAGTTAAGTAGTAGTGTACTGGAGGGGTTCCTTGTTTGGATTTCGCTTTGCGAGACGCTCCGCGCATGAACCTTAACGACGTCGAGAGTGGAGGGATGTCATAGGATGCGGGGATAATTAAATATGTTATATTAATACATGGAATTTAAAAGAGATATAATACTACGTATGGGAGATATCTTAGGGAAATGATAATTACCTTATTGATATTATATTATAGGAATGATAATACCTATTTTATTGATTAATGATTTATGTGTATGACATACCTAGCTTACTTGCTATCGGTGGGAGGTTTACGCATGAGGGCAGTCATATCCTGATGAATCCATGGGATCTTTGATTTGTCGCTCGAGAACATAGGTCTATGAAAGATTTATCGGGGAGATGATAAGTCCGCTGACTGTGGGTGCGTAGGTATGTGCGTGACCCATGGATACGAGAACTATGTTCGCCTCCAATTTGTTTGTTGTTGTTTGTGGTTCGTGGAATCTTACCGAACCTTTAGTCCCCTATTCGGCGACCTGCGATGATGGGACATGATAGCAGAGTAATGCATTGCACCGCAGCTGTGACTCGGGGTGTCGTATTATATATGATTATATATATAATAAATTAAATGATTAAATGGATATATTGTGGTTAGATCTATCTACGGTGATAATTGTAGATAACGGTGAATAAAATATGTTAATGGAATTTAGTTAATAAATGTTTATGCTTTTAGAATTGAAAAGCTTAACTCATATTAATGAGTAACGATTCATATTAATGAGAAATAATGAGTTATGATTCATATTAATGAGAAACTAATCATAAAGGAGAAATGTAAATGCATAATAAGGTGACGTATGGTATGGGACATACGGGGATTTTGATATGGAAATGGAATTTTAATATGGAGACTAGAAAGAGGAACCTTTAAATAGGAGGTTAATAGGAAACGTTAAGTGTGCACTCTAGTTGAAAGGTGGGTATTGCAAGTGAGAGTTGGATCTAACATGTACATAATAAATGCTTTATTGCACTTGTTAAATACTTGCTATTTTAAAAATACTCTACACATTCGGACTCTGACCCGTTTCCTTGCATATTTTCTCTTCTATTGTATCTCTATATCAGGCGTCCAGCAACAGGGACGCCAACCATAGTTGATTTTGACGAGCTATGGAGCTATGGAAGTTTTGCTTAGACGCTTATCATCTTTTTTATTCACAGTATTCTTAGTTAGGGCATGTCGCCCAAAAGGATTCAGTTATCATTTTTTATTGGAGTAAAATATTGTTGTATTCGGGACTTTTTAATACATTTAACATTGTTGGGATTATTGTAAAGGATTTATATTATTTGGGAATGTTTATTCCATTCGCATTTAAATTCTTTTGAGTTATTTATTTAGTGATCTGTGTTGTAGAAAATAAATGTGTTGTGTTATTCTTAAAAATGGAAAAAGGTTTTGTTGAAATTTAAATTGGAATGTTTTTAATACCAGCTTATTTGAGTATTGGGTGAGTTGTAAATGTTTTCGACAATTATGCTAAGAATGAGCCAACTGTATATTCTGTTTTAATTTGGTATGGGACTGGCCACCCGGTATTTAATTAGGCGGGGTGTTACAGACCCCAAATGTTTTAAAACCCAACTTTTAATTTTTTTAAAAATTATTTAAATTTTTTTTAAAAATCCTAAAATTATTAAAAACTTATTTTAAAAGTGAATTAACTCACACACAAGCAAATGATGCAAGATATAATATGTATGCAATCCTAGTGTGTGTGTGTGTGTGTGTTTGATAATTTATCTTTAAATGAATCAATTAAGATATCATGAGAAGAATCTGAGGTTCTTTGGTATATAGGGGATGGGACTCAAATTTTGTCACAATTTCTAAACTATATGAGCACTTTTACAATGTAGACTCAAGTAAGTTAAGAGTATAAGGTGCTTCAATCTCCCCCTTTGGAAATATGAGACAAAATCTCCTTTGAGTCAACTAAGACTCGTAGGGATACGAAAAAAATAAGAAAACCTATTCCTTTACAAAATTCTATCTACCTATATCCTAGAAAAAGAAAATTACATAACTCAACTAATTACGAACCAATACCCCAATAACATCTATTGTAGAAAACGGTATAGGTTCCTGCAAATAAGACTAAGATCAAGCTTTTTAATCATATGTACAAGAAAAAATGAACTCATAAGACTCAAATTTATCCCCCATTTTATCTCAAATGGACAAAGGGAAAAAAAATACATAAGTCACACGGGTTTATTCAACTCAAACCATTCCTATTGATTTTCGCAAAGAATGAAATCTATTGTAATCCAAAGGTTTCGTGAACATATCTGCGAGCTGTAAATCAGTAGGAAGAAAATTAATTTTTAATTCCTTAGTCTCAACTTATTCGTGTCTAAAATGATGTATAATATTTATATGTTTTAGTCGCGAGTGTTGAACAGGATTTTTAGAGATATTGATCGTGCTTTGATTATCACAATAGAGATGCAGCTAGTCTTCTTGAATGACATAATCATTTAGCATTTGCTTAAACCAAAGTAATTGGGCATAGCAGCTACCAGCAACTATGTATTTAGATTCAACTATAGATAATGAAGTGCAGTTTTGTTTCTTACTACTCCATCCTACCAAATTGTTACCGATATATTAAGACGCTCCTGATGTGCTCTTACTATCATCAGTACACCCTGCCCAGTCGGCATTAGTGTATCCTATTATAGTACTATGAGTATCATAGGAGTACCATAGTCCTAGATTTAGAGTGCCTTTTATGTATTTAATGATTCTTTTACAAATACTAAGTGGCTCTCTTTATGATTATTTTGATAACGGGCACACACGCAAACTGCGTACATAATATCATGATGCGAGGCAGTAAGGTATAGTAAGCTTCCTATCATACTATGATATAGAGTAGGATCTATGGATTTTCCACTCTCATCTTTAGATAATTTGACCGTAGTACTCATGGGAGTTCTAGCTTATTTGGCACTTTGAAGCCCGAATTTTTTAACAATCTTTGAAGCATATTTTGATTCCGAAACAACTAAACATTCTGAATTATGTTTGACTTGAAGACCTAGGAAAAATTACAACTTCCTCATAAGAGAGATTTGAAATTCTTTATGCATAATTTCATGAAATGATTTAACGTCGGAAGGAGAATTTGATCCAAAAATGATATCGTCGACATATACTTGAGCTATAATAATATCTTTGTCCAAATGTTTGACAAATAGAGTTTGATCATTTCCGCCTCTCCTAAAACCTTTATCTAAGAGAAAGTTTGAAATAAGTTCATACCAGGCTCTTGGCACTTATTTCAGACCATACAATGCCTTTTTAAGACGATAAACATGATTTGGGTACTCAGAGTCGATAAACCCTTTGGTTTGTTCAACATAGGTCTCTTCATTCAAGATTCCTTTAAGAAAGGCTGATTTTACATCCATTTGGAAAAGCGTAAAGTACAAGTAACAAGCTATGGAAAAGAGAAGATGAACAGATTCTAAGCGAGTAGCAGGAGCAAACGTCTCATTAAAATCTATTCCTTCAATTTGAGAATATCCTTGAGCCACTAATCTGGCTTTGTTTCTATGATTATCCCACTTTCATTAGTTTTATTTTTAAATGGCCAACATGTGCTAATAACCTTTTTATGATCAGGCCTAGGTATAAGATACCAAACATCATGAATGAAAAATTAAAGAAGTTCTTCCTGCATGGAAAAAATCCATTGTGGGTCATTCAATGCTTCATTTACATTCTTTGGTTCCACAAGGGAAACAAAACATGCATAATGAGAATAAATTATTAATTGAGATCTTGTACGTACAGGTTCACAATGGTTACCAACAACGTTATCTATGGGATGATCTTTAGAAACCCAATTAGGTACTTTACGTGTCTCAATGGGTAAAGAATCATCTATTTCGGGATAGTCATTTTCTAAAACATTTTCAGACTCTTCCACAATAGTTTGTTCTCCACTCTTACTCTCTACAGTAGTTTCACTTACAATAACGTTTATGGATTCCATTAAAGTCTTTATGCGAAGATTGTAGACATGGTATGCTCTATTGTCAGGAGAATATCCTAGGAAGATAGCTTTACTTCCATGAGTCTCAAACTCTGATAAGTGTTCTCTATCTTTACAGATGTAACATGTACTACCTAAAGTTCTAAGGTATTTAAGACTGGGTTTCTTCCCATACCATAGTTCGTAAGGAGTTTGTTTAGAATTATTCCTAAGATAGACCCTATTAATAATTTGACACGCAGTACGAATTGATTCTACCCAAAAATATTTAGGTAAACACTTGGCATGAATCATAGCACGTGCCATCTCTTGAAAGGTACGATTCTTTCGCTCAACAATTCCATTTTGTTAAGGAATCTCAGAAGCACTAAATTCATGTTTGTAACCATTATAGTCACATTACTCTATAACACCTGTATCTATGAATTCTCCTCCTTTATTACTACGAATTCTATTTACTTAAGTGTCCTTCTAATTTTCAATACAAAGTAAGATTTTCAAAAAGGTTCTGAAAGTGTCTGACTTTTGTTTTAAGAAGTCCACCAAAGTAAACCTGGTGAAGTCATCTACCATAAATAGAATGTAACTATGTCCACATAGACTAACAGTACGAGAAGGACCCATTAGGTCCATATGGATGAGTTCCAAGGGTTTAGAGGTAAGGATATCTTGAACTTTCTTAATAAACGCCTTAATAATTTTTCCTTCCAAACATGATCCACAGACAATGTTAGAGATAGGTTTGATCTTTGGAATTCCTCTAACTATTTCTTGTGAAGACAATCTACTAAGTCTATCATAATTTATGTGACCCGTCTTATTATGCCATATTTCATTGTCATCCATTCTACCAATGTTACAGACTTCAGCACTATTCTGGACAGTATAACAATTGTCGGGAGTCCTGAGTCTTGTAATTATGCACTCACAGTTTTCATTTAAAATCTTGCAATTATTCTTTGAAAAGGTGACAGTATGATTTGAGTCACAAAATTGCGAGATACTAAGTAGATTAACCTTAAGACCTTTTACTAGAAGAACATTTTCAAGCACAGGCATTCCTTCTTCTTGGAGTGTTCCTTTACCAATGATTTGAGATGATACACCATCATCAAAATTAACTTTTCCTCTAGCAAACCTGGTTTTGTTTAAAAAAATTATCATCCCCAGTCATATGTTTTGAACACCCAGAGTCTAAATACCCACCAGAAGGAGTGTGTTAAGCTTTTAAAGCAGTAATCACAATGTTACACGTCATTTGGGGCAATATCTTATATTTGCTAACCCAAATAGCTCTTGTTTTTGTTTTGTGCATATTTTCTCTCATTTGATAAAGCTTGCGAGCATTACATTTTTGTTGAAAAATATTTTACGCATGCATTTGAGTTTTATGGAGGATATGAGCAATTGGTTTAGAAAAGTGCCTAGGAATTCCTCTTGTAAATGATCTTTTAGGTATGGTCTTTCTCTTTCTATAGTTAGAGTTTTTATCTGATTGTCTAGGCAAAACATAATTGTTACGGCTTCTCCTAGGGTATTTAAATTTTTGGAATAAAGGAGTATTACAGACAGGATTAACCAAACATCTAGAGTAGCATCCATCGAAAGAATGTTTGTATATGTCAAACTAAGAGCGATATAAATTTCTTGAAGGGGGTATCTCCTTAGGAAAATCTCTAAACATAGGTTTCATGGGATTTTGACGTTGAACCTTATTCCTAGGGAGTATAGTTTGAAATGCAGAATCAGTCTTCCCAAATAAGGGTCAGACGTAATTAGCCGTAGGTAGACTATCTCACTTAGAGTGACTTGATTCCCCAATATTCAACTTTTGTTATTTTTTATCAAACTCAATCACTTAGAGATTAAAAATATGGAAAAGTTTCCATAGGTCTGTTTCCACCCGACACAAACTTGATTGATTCAAAGTTTTTAATTTGTGTCTTTGAATTTGGGAAAAATCCTATTCTAGTTCGATCATCAGAATTGGTTTTTAAATCAACAACAAAATCATTAAAACAATTGGAATTATTTTCAAACTTAGATTTTTTTATGAAAACGGTTGTTGTCTTTTCTTTCGCTTGTTCCAATTCTAATAATGTCCCTTTATATTTTTTTTATCCAAAGTTTCATTTGTTTCAATCAAATTTTTTAATTTTTGATCAAAAATTTTGACTTCATTTTCATGAGTTAGACATTGGGTAGTATACTCTTGATCGTTAAGTTTAACCATTAGACTTGGGTCTTCTAGTTTCTTAGTGAGGTATTTCACTATCTTCTCTAGTCAAGAGCTTTTCTTGAGAGTTTTGGCATAAAGTGTGTGAATATTAGGGAGGTCTTCAATGTCTGAATCACTAAGTTTAGTGTGTGAGGAGACCCCTAAGGATTCAATTCTTGAACTCACACACACATTGACATCTTCATTATCGCTTTCCCTTTGACTCACATACCCCGCTGTAGAACTTGCAATGTTCTCAGAAATTAAAGCATCTAAATCTGTAGGAGCATGATTCATAACGACAGAAGTAGAGCTACTAGCATCATTCTCGTACATAGGGACGGGCATATCATCATTATAGATTAGATAGGCAAAGAACGACATGCAAGGATAAAAACATCAGATGATTGAGGTTCCTCATTATCAAAGTCACTTAAATCATCCCATGTCTTGCAAATGTTGGCCCTAGTATGTTTATTGGTCGTGTTCAAGTTAACTCTACAATCTTGTGCTATATAACCCAATTTTCCACATCTAAAACATTCAATATTATTAAAATATTTGTTAGGTCTCGTATGAATGTCCATGTGATGTTTGTCTTGACCTTTCTCATGAGGTTTGTGATTAGACTGAGTTAGATAATTTGGCTTGCCTTGTCTGGTTGCCATTTTATTCCTAAATTTCACAATCTTCTTAAACTTCTTTGACATCAAGGCAATCTGATTATCCAAACTATTTATATCACATTCCTCATTAGAATCATTATTGAGAATACTAAGCTCAGGTTTTATTAGCGTAGAAGAAAAACTCAAGTTGTAACTAGTCTGTTTCCTATTGAACTGGGTTAATTGTTTCTTGAATTCAAGTTCCATTTCCACAGCTCCCAGCTTACTACTGAGTAATTCAGGAGTGAGATTTTGATCACTCATTTCCTCAATAACATATATTTTGTTATCAAATTTCTGTGGCAATGACCGCAGAATTTTTGAGACAATTTCATGTCTATCATAGGTTATCCCATTAGAATGTAATTTGGTCACAATGTCAGTCAAATTCATGTAAAAGTCATCAAATGATTCAGAGTCTGACATAATTAAATAGTTATACTACTGGATAAGCATCTGTGTTTTAGTAGCCTTAACTCTAGTGTCACCTTCATGTGCAGTAACCAGTGTATTCCAAGATTCCTTAGAAGTGGTACAAGATGAGATCATTTTGAACTCATGTTCATTTATAGAAATAAAAATGGCATTCTTGCCTTTGTTATTATTCAGAGAGGCTTGTTTCTCTTCTCGAGTGAATTCACTTAATACTTTCTTAATCCTCTCATTACTTCCTTCAGTGGCTGGTTTAGTAGGATAAGTATATCCATTTTCAATAATGTCCCAGACATCATCTCCCAAGGTTCCTTGTATGAAAGCAACCATCCTTACTTTCCAGTAAGGAAAGTTGTTTTCATCAAAGAGAGGGGGTCTAGAAAAGTTATCAAATCTTTCATATTTCTCGTCCATTGTTTGATTTTAAGAAAACAATTTCAGAAACACAAGACCTTCAAAGAGAATTTCCCATGCTCTGTTACCAATTGAAAAGTTGTTACTTAAGTCGTTTAATTCAAGATTAAACTATCTAAGTAACTCCGAATTTTTTTTGGAGGAAAATCTTTTCTTTAAATCAAACAGATTAACTACAAGATGTGTTTATTAAAAAATGTATGAGATATGTTCAAGATTATGTAACTAGTTTTGAAAAACAAAACTAAAGAGTTTAAATCAGTTAAATCAACACACCAACAATAATGCGATGATGAGATGTAGAAAGATTAAGTACACATGGGTTTTAACGTGGTAAAACCTCACCTAACTGAGGAAACATCCACGATGACTTCTAAGTCACAAAATAAAAATCCACTAAAACAAAATATACAAGTTACAAGCTATTTAATACACATGCAAACAAAACATACCTATACAAGTTTAGAATATGTACCCACTGGTTTGATTATAACTTCTCTGCAGTTCTGATGTTGATGAGGCTTTCTCAGCTTGCTAACTTCTCCGCACTTTGTTCCATCTTTATGTCGACTCTTGACGTTTCAAGATCTTACAGCCAACACTTCTTGTGTTGTAGTGTGACAAGTGTTTGTGATAGTGTTCTAACACATGCATGCACACACGCACACTTATTTATAGAAACAAGTCCTATCAAATTACAGAAAGATCTAAATGATTAAGGTTTTCAGTTTCTCTCTTATTTAGAAACAACAGACTTTCTTGATCTTTCAAATTAACCCAGAATCCAAGGTTACCTTGCTTGGAAGACTGTCAAGGTCTTAAACAATTTCAGAGGGTTTTGAAAATGTTTTTGAAATTATAAACCACCGATTACGATTCCATCTAGATCAGAAGTCTTGTTTCATAAGAACTAGAAACAGAAAACAAATTTGTTGATTCTTGAGTTGTGAAAAATATTTACAAAAAAGTGATCAACAAATAAAATTTCTCAAAATAAGAAATGAAATAATGCAGATCAAAGTGTAATATGACATAAAATATCAAGATCTACAGTTTCTGTGAAAAAGAAATAGAGATCAAAGAGAAATATCGAAGTTGGTTACAAGATCTCAAACTCAGAGAATTTAAACCACGAACAACCTTCAAACCATCTCCAAAACAACTCTCAAACACTCAGGTTTGGTTTTATATCTAAAATGAGTTTCGGGTTTGAAACAAAATTAGGGTTTATTTTCTCTCTCTGGTTTCTCTGTCTTCTCTCTCTCTCTCAGTTAGACGAACTGGCAAAAGTTTTGAAATGCAGAGGCTCAACCTCCTTTTATACTAAACAAGGAAGGTTCGAGAATATCAGCTCAAATCTAATGGCTGAGATTTGGTCTTGAGAATTTTACTTTCATCCAACGGTTTAACATCAGCGGTGGATTAAACGCCTTCTGATTGGTCTAAAGAGGTTTCACATGGATTGGGATAAGATGTAATACCCCGCATTTTTGATTGAATTGAAATTAAAAAAAAAAAACTATTCCAGTGTATATATTCGAAATGTTTGGAAATGAAACTATGTCAGTATATATATTCAAAATGATTGGAAATGAAAAGTTAAAATGAATTCATTGAGATACGAATGTGTGACTTGGATATTAGAAGCGAATTAACGCGTAAAAGAATCGAGAGAGTTAAATTTGGGGCAATGGCATTTTTGTAAATAAACTAACCCTAGGTATAAATAGAAAAGAAGAGAAGAAGTCTTCATTTTATCATTTCACAATGGGGGCTAGGGTTTGGTAGAGAGAGAGAAAGTAAGAAGAGAAGAAAGCTAAGAGGATTTCAAGAAGATTCAACTTCTCCATACAATCCAAGACAAGTTAATAACGTACATGTGTATATTATGTATCTATAATGAAATTTCACATGAACATGTATTTGGATCCCTAAATTAATATGAAATTGATGTTAAAAATGATATGCAATGTATTAGGATCATCATCCATGTAGATTCAAATGCAATAACATCATTATAGGGATTAAGATGTAGAACAACCTCTTGAATTTTAGAAATCTATGAAATTAAGTAAATCGTCATATTAAAAACTGTTTTAAGCTATTTTAGTTCCGACAATGGATGTTTCATCCGCGATGTCCGGTAGAAAATCATATTCTGAACAACTTTGTAGTTTTAAGTTTTTCCGAAAATGGATCAGAAAAGCCTCAAATCGGCGTTTTAAAATTCAGCGCAGAAAGTTGTCATGAACAGGTCCGAACTGTATATGTTAGTTTCGGGTCTGTTTTAAGCAGGCTATGGTAGCGTGCCCTGGTGTCCTTGTAGAAAATTACGTTCCGAACAACTTTGTAGTTTTAATTTTTTCCAAAAACGGATCGGAAAAGCCTCAAATCGGCGTTTTAAAATTATGGACAGAAAGTTGTCGAAAACAGGGGAGAATATTATATATTAGTTTCAGGTCTGTTTTATGCAGGCTATGGAAACCTGCACGAGTGTCCTTATAGAAAAGATCGGAAGAGCCTCGAATCTTCATTTTAAATTCTGGGCAGCATGTTGTTGAAATAAGAGTGATAATATTTTTCATGTTGTTAGTAAGATAATTGTGGTGTTGTGCCTAATATCCTAAATTGATCACATAGTTAAGGTTAGTAGGGATATATAACCTTGAAATGATTTGATGTTGAATTAGTAAATTAATGATGTAAATTATGTTATATTATAAATAATGAATATTGTATAACTCGAGTACGAGATTTGACACGATTGTATATATACATAAGCGTGAAATTGTTTTACATGTATATTGTCGAGTATACACTAGACTAGTCCTCCGGTCGACGTAGGCACATGTTGAATGCGATTTTTTGTGATTGATCCGGTTAGGTTCCGCTCGAGTGCCGTGTCGGAGATAAACCACCGGAACCGGACACATGGTTGTAATGCAGGTCGGATAGAAAGACCTTGAAATACCATGTGATTTAGGACTTAGTACGATTGCGTTGCCACGTAATATTGTGGAGTATTAGTGTGTAGGCCTAGTATTACGACTTGTTCCCCCGGGTAACGATAGTGACCCGATATGACTTGTTGTGTGAGATATTATGCTTGTGTCTTAAATTAATATCCCAAATCGATGCATTTGATATTATAGTTGAAGGAACTATTTTGATACGTTAAATACTGAAATGAGATTAATAATGATTAATCATGATACGATATGAGACTACACGTTACTCGAGTTTGGGTTGGATAGTCACGACATAGGATCATTGGTTGGGTAATTGAACAACTTAATTACTGGAGACGAGTAATGACTAGTGTGCTTTCATTATAAGTACATCTTATAATCTTATAGCTTGTTTTTTTGCTTTGACGTTCGTCTATCTTTCTTCTTGCTCCTCTCCTATATATAAAATATATGACAGGTCCTCATCTCGATGGACAATAGACCATGGAGCTTGATGAGATAATATCAATCTTAGGATTCCTGTAGCTGTGGAGTTATTCTATTTTAAATTTATGTCGCTTGTTTCCCTTTTCTTGAGGGTGGTATCAGAGATTAATATCACGTTGTTTATACTTGGTATTTGAGAGAATTTTTGTATTATTCTTTCCCGTTTTGTGTTGGGCTGCATGTATTGGCATTTTATATTTTCAGTTTGAGATTATTGATGGATTATTGCAGTTAATTGTTATGAGTCGGTTTCACTTGTTATAGTTGTTATTATATGATTTGGTTACACATATGAGAGTGTAGATGTTTACTTTACTGCATTTATTTAAATTTTGTTTCTAATGCCAACATATTGACGCTTCGCTTTAATTTAATTGGGCATAGCTAACCGATTTAGATATAAAAAGCAGGGTTGTCACAATTGATATCAGAGCAAGATTTTAGAGCCTTTAGGGATACGAGGGCGTCCGTTACGTTTTCCGTACATCGTTTCCTTGATACGTAGAGCCTTACGATTAGATGTTGTATTCGATGACTTACAAGATCTTCACGCTACTATTTTGACGGGAGATTCGGAGCTAGCCTTGTGTATAGGGAGGGTTCCTTGTTTGGATTTCATTTGTGAGACGTCCCACGCATGAGGTGAATCTTCGATCGATCACAGGATAGTATGCGTGAGGTCCATGTGTGAGTCTTGTTGTAATTATGACTAGTGCTCCACTTGATTAATTTTTTGAGGATACATGTTAACTTACTATCTTTTAAGATGGTGATTTGATGAGACGTGGACTGTAGGAGGGCATAGGGTCCAAGAATTTTAAGAGACCGCAATTCGCGTGCAACTATCATAGTTTCATCGCCCACCAGTAGGCGAGAAAACCGATGTTAAACTCAATGATTGAGTTGACTTTTGGTGCTTTGGGGGGAGGAAACACCCATATATTTGCTGTGCATTATCAACTTTGAATATCGTCGCTCTTATGGCTGTAAAGAAGTTGGTATAAGTTATTTCCCACCTTGTAGTACCACTGAGTTGTTGGTACCACTTGCGTGTGTAGTTGTCTGAAGTTGTGTCCAATGTGGAAGGGTAGAGCTTTAGATATGGCACACCTCTAAATGATGTGGTCTAGTTGTTGTTGTGACATTTTCCTGAGAAGAAATTATCATGCTCCACCCGTAATGGACAGATTGTTGAGGCATTCGATGATGTATTAATAAGTGAATGGCTAACGAAGTAAGTCTTGTGATAATAAGAGTATATTATTACTCATGAACATGTAAACGAAGGGTTGTGAATTGAGAGAGGACTAATCCAAATCGGTGTATGTCCCACACTATCAAAGGATGACCTGAGGGGTCCAATTTTGGTGTACGCAAGAGTGTTATCATACTTGTGAAAATCATGAACTGGATTCATCCATTTGATGATGTTCAATGGGAGATTCATGAGCCTAATCTGGAATGGATAAGTGATTATCCTTGAAATATTGTGTTGGTATCAGGGAAGTTTGGTAGGCATATAAACCTATATGTTGTCCACACAAGTGATAGATGTCGTATTGGGGTGACACAGTTGTTCCATAGTGTTTTGATCTGATAAAATTCTCAATGGAATCAACTTAAGGACGATTAGGTGTGTGTTCGGTCATGTACAAAATATGTTAGTGGGTTGGGTACTCACATGTTCAGAGTGGAATGTTTCGGTGAGTTATCATGAACAAGCTCGTTAGAACGTACCAGTAATGATGCGATGTCTTGGCCATGGAACTAGGGATGAGGAAGTCCATATCGCAAGGTCATACGAGGATTGACATTGGAGAAGTCCAGAATTATCGATGGAGTCTTCTTTCCATATTTGGTAATGATTGGAGTTAAGTATTTTTCGTAAAGCCCTAGATTAGAATGGGTGTTCGATAAGATGTGGTTATCTTGTTTTGTAACATCGGTATATTTGTTAAAAGTTATCGAGATAGGGACGTGAATATGGGTGTGCTAAGGGATGAACTTAAGCTGGAGTTACCATTTGTGAACCCTATGGTGAGTAGAGAATCTCGAGGGACGAGTTGTCGAGTGAGAACATCACGAGGGAGTGTTTAATAGGCGTTTCATTTGATGCGAGTGTGATCGCTTGAGTTGGTGATATATCCATGAGTTTAATTTTATGTCATCACCCGATGATTGGGGGTACTAATTTGTTTCACCATGATAATGGTGGTGCTTGATTTTGAATCCATCAGATATGGGAATGTGGCTATGTTTTGGCCCTCGTTATGTATTAATGTGAATTAGAGCACGAGTGAGTAGTTAGTGACATGATGTTTGCTTAGACCGTGTGTGATTAAAGATGCGTTCCAAAACCAAGTGTGAGATGTTCGATTATGGTGATGTCTATACTAGTGAATAGCCACACCATGATGGTCTTTTGATAATGGTAGATTCGCATGTAGCTCAGTCAATTTTTGGTTGACTGATGATAGTGTTACCAACTGAGTGTAGTCATTAATGGCAAGGATTGAGATAGTTTGAGATTCCAAATGTCGGACCATTCATTGAAATGGTTTTCATAACCTCCACTGTAGGGGAACAACAAGAGAGTGTTTTGACCGTTGTTGTGAAGTTTTGTAAGGAGGGTGTGTACTCTTGGGCAAACACCCGCGAATGGGTTCATAAGATATTTAATTTTTACTTTTGTTATGTGCGGATTACTAAGTGTTAATTGGGGTCACGGTACGTGAAGTTACCCGCTACCTTATATTTACTACCTTTGACATGTTGGATAGCACACCGTTCTTAATAAATATCAGGTAGCGTTGGTGTACGGGAAGATGAGTATTCGGATGGTGAGTGTTCCAAATCCTATATTCTGATTTGGTAAGATAAGTGGTAATTTTTTGTCTTACCTCATTGCTTGGAAAATGTACAAGCCTTATTCGTGGTTTGAAGAACCAAGTTCATTTCTTGTTTGGTGAGAAAATTCTAATATACTCTCAGTCCAAGGAAAATCATGTCAGATAGGTTGAATTCCTTACGTCTTTTTAACAAAAGAGCGGTAAGTCGAATCTAGCGAGGGTTTGTCTCCTTTGGTTATAGCGACCAAACTATGAGAAGTTAGGCAAGGGGCACATTGCATCTTCGGTTAGTTCGAAACCTTTGGGTGAGGGATCGTTGACCGCCCAGAATGTAACTTTGTCGGTGTTATCTTGTTCGAGAGAGTTTGAACCTTGCTGATATTATTTACCTAAGTCCAGACTTGGAAAGATGGAATAATATTTGTAAGTGCAGAGAAATCGTATGATTATGCACATGTATAACATTAGTGGATAATAAGGGTTTCCATATCGGTTGACTCACCATCAATTTAAGTGCAAGGCAAGTGTTATTGACAACTTGGAGTAGAATTGTCCTTTGAGCTTTCAGTATCATCTCTTAGTCGATTTCGAGTTGAGTATCGAGACATGATTGATGAATAGTGACATCTGTATTGAATAGGTGAAGTTGGATTATTTGTTGTGTGATGAACCGTTGAGTCTAGAGATAAGTTGTTTTTGGAGTTAGATGATTCTTGTATCACTAGGGGTCTTCATTTGACAAATTCCTTATCTCGACAAGCTGACAGTAGTGTATCGGAGGGGTTCCTTGTTTGGATTTCAGTTGTGAGACACTCAACGCACGAAATTTAGCGAGTCGGGACTTGGGGGTATTGATTTCTGGATCTGCTTAGTAGTTCAGTTATGTTAGGCGTCATGGTGAGAGTTCGGTTTTACAATTAGAAATGGGAAAGTATGTCCACGTATTTCATTGTTCAGCGCGGTCAAGATTTGATTTGGGTCATCGTCGATAGAATAACAAAGGTGGATCATTTCCTTTCAGTGAGGATGGATTATATGGTAGCATAGTACGCCATGGTGTTCATTAATGAGATTATGAAGTTGCATGGGGTACCGCATGATATCTTTTCCGACCATGGTAGTGCCTTCATCTCTCACTTTTGGGGCGATCTTCAGGAGGCGATGGGAGTTCAGTTGAGTTTGAGTATTGCGTTCCACCCTCAGTTTGATGGTTAGACGGAGCGGGTAAACCAAATTTTGGAGGACATGCTATGATTTTGTGTGTTGGACTTCAAAGGTGGTTGGGATACACATTTACCACTGGCGGAGTTCGTATACAAGAATAGTTATCAAAAAAACTATTGTCATAAAAGCATATGAGGATTTTTACGACAGGCCTTGTCGATCCCCTACATATTGGTTGGAGTTCGGAGAGCACCGGATGCTAGGTCCGAATATTATTAGGGAGACCTTGGAGAAGGTTGACTTGATTCGTGCACGGATGAAGACCGCGCAAGATCCTCAAAAGACTTATGTTAACATAAGGCAGAGGAAGTTAGAGTTCGCTGTTGGGGACCAAGTACTGTTGAGGGTCTCACCCATGAGAGGCGTTTTTTGTTTTGGTACCAAAAGGAACCTTTCAACACGATACGTGGGTTCATTTACAGTGTTGGGTAGGGTGGGATCAGTTGCCTACCGTTTAGCCCTACCCTACCAGCTCCAGCGGGTATACGATATTTTTTATGTATCCATGTTGAGGAAGTTCTTATGTCCCGAGGACTCACACCTACACATAGAGTTAGATGGGGTTGAGATCCATCCCAATGGGAGCTATGAGGAGAGGCCAGTAGGGATCCGAGATCGTCGTGAGCAGCAGTTGAGTTCAAAAGTTATTCGTCTTGTTCGTGTTATGTGGAGTAATCATGATGAGTCTGAGGCCACTTGGGAGAGAGAGGATGACTTGCGAACTAGTCACCCATATCTCTTCATGAAAGATACGTGCGAAACTACCTTACTTGACTTGAATTAATTTGTTTTCATTTGGATTTCGGGGACAAAATCCCGTTCGTAGAGGGGGAGAATGTAATACCCCGCGTTTTTGATTGAATTGAAATTGAAAAAAAAAAACTATTCCAGTGTATATATTCGAAATGTTTGGAAATGAAACTATGTCAGTATATATATTCAAAATGATTGGAAATGAAAAGTTAAAATGAATTCATTGAGATACGAATGTGTGACTTAAATATTAGAAGCGAATTAACGCGTAAAAGAATCGAGAGAGTTAAATTTGGGCAATGGCATTTTTGTAAATAAACTAACCAGGTATAAATAGAAAAGAAGAGAAGAAGTCTTCATTTTATCATTTCACAATGGGGTCTAGGGTTTGGTAGAGAGAGAGAGTAAGAAGAGAAGAAAGTTAAGAGGATTTCAAGAAGATTCAACTTCTCCATACAATCCAAGGCAAGTTAATAACCTATATGTGTATATTATGTATCTATAATGAAATTTCACATGAACATGTATTTGGATCCCTAAATTAATATGAAATTAATGTTAAAAATGATATGCAATGTATTAGGATCATCATCCATGTAGATTCAAATGCAATAACATCATAATAGGGATTGAGATGTAGAACAACCTCTTGAATTTTATAAATCAATGAAATTAAGTAAATCGTCATATTAAAAACTGTTTTGAGCTGTTTTGGTTATGAAAATGGATGTTTTGTCCGCATAGTCCGGTATAAAATCATATTCTGAACAACTTTGTAGTTTTAAGTTTTTTCGAAAACGGATCGGAAAAGTCTCAAATCGGCGTTTTAAAATTCTGCGCAGAAAGTTGTCGTGAATAGGTCCGAACTGTATATGTTAGTTTCGGGTCTGTTTTAAGCAGGCTATGGTAGCGCGCGTGTGTGTCCTTGTAGAAAATCATGTTCCGAACAACTTTGTAGTTTTAAGTTTTTCCAAAAACGGATCGAAAAATCCTCAAATCGGCATTTTAAAATTCTGGGCAGAAAGTTGTCGAAAACAGGGGCGAATATTATATATTAGTTTCGGATCTGTTTTATGCAGGCTATGGAAACCTGCCCACGTGTCCTTATAGAAAATCACGTTCCGAACAACTTTTTAGTTTTAAGTTTTTACAAAAACGGATCGGAAGAGCCTCGAATCTTCATTTTAAATTCTGGGCAACATGTTGTTGAAATAAGAGTGATAATATTTTTCATGTTGTTAGCAAGATAATTGTGGTGTTGTGCCTAATATCCTAACTTGATCACATACTTAAGGTTAGTAGGGATATATAACCTTGAAATGATTCGATGTTGAATTAGTAAATTAATGATGTAAATTATGTTATATTATAAATAATGACTATTGTATAACTCGAGTAAGAGACTTAACACGATTGTATATATACATAAGCGTGAAATTATTTTACATGTATATTGTCGAGTATACACTAGACTAGTCCTCCGGTCGACGTAGGCACATGTTGAATGCGATTGTTTGTGATTGATCCTGGTAGGTTCCGCTCGAGTGCCGTGTCGGAGATAAACCACCGGAATCGGACACATGGTTGTAATGCATGTCGGATAGAAAGACCTTGAAATACCATGTGATTTAGGACTTAGTAAGATTGCCTTGCCACGTAATATTGGGGAGTATTCGTGTGTAGGCCTAATGTTACAACTTGTTCCCCCGGGTAATGATAGTGACCCGATATGACTTGTTGTGTGAGATATTATGCTTGTATCTTAAATTAATATCCCAAATCGATGCATTTGATATTATAGTTGAAGGAAATATTTTGATACGTTAAATACTGAAATGAGATTAATAATGATTAATCATGATACGATATGAGACTACACGTTACTCGAGTTTGGGTTGGGTAGTCACGACATAGGAACATTGGTTGGGTAATTGAACAACTTAATTACTGGAGACGAGTAATGACTAGTGTGCTTTCATTATAAGTACATCTTATAATCTTGTAGCTTGTTTTTTTGCTTTGACGTTCGTCTATCTTTCTTCTTGCTCCTCTCATATATATATAATATATGAAAGGTCCTCATCTCGATGGACAATAGACCATGGAGCTTGATGAGATAATATCAATCTTAGGATTCCTGTAGCTGTGGAGTTATTCTATTTTAAATTTATGTCGCTTGTTTCCCTTTTCTTGAGGGTGGTATCAGAGATTAATATCACGTTGTTTATACTTGCTATTTGAGAGAATTTTTGTATTATTCTTTCTCGTTTTGTGTTGGGCTGCATGTATTGGCATTTTATATTTTCAGTTTGAGATTACTGATGGATTATTGCAGTTAATAGTTATGAGTCAGTTTTACTTGTTATAGTTGTTATTATATGATTTGGTTACACATATGAGAGTGTACATGTTTACTTTACTGCATTTATTTAAATTTTGTTTCTAATGCCAACATATTGACGCTCCACTTTAATTTAATTGGTCTTAGCTATTCGAATTAGATATAAAAAGCAGAGTTGTCACATAAGACGCATGTAGAACATTGATAAAAAAGTTCCAAGGGCTGAGATTGCGTACAGGTTCTGAGTCTAACAACAAACACAAATCAAGTCGTCATAACGTTGACAGGTGTAAAGCTCAAATGAACTAAAAAATTCATGTTCAAACTTAATTACAAACACACCTTCAAGTATCAAGCACTTTCAGATTCTACCCAACCAAACATTCAGGTAAGAAATGATATAATCAGTAGTCACATAATGACCCCAAATGTTTTAAAACCTAACTTTTAATTTCCTAAAAAATCATTTAAAAATTATTTAAAAATTCCAAAATTATTAAATACTTATTTTAAAAGGGAATTAGCTCGCAGACAAGAAAATGATTCAAGATATAACATGTATGCAATCCTAGTGTGTGTGTGTGTGTGTGTGTGTGTGTGTGTGTGTGTGTGTGTGTGTTTGAGAATTTACCTTTAAATGAATCAGTTGAGGTATCATGAGAAGAATCTGAGGTTCTTTGGTATCTAGGGGATGGGACTCAAATTTTGTCACAATTTCCAAACTAGATGAGCACTTATACAATGTAGACTCAGGTAAGTCAAGAGTATAAGGTGCTTCAATGAGATATGTCCCTCTTTTTTCACTTTCTTCCAACAACCTATAAATAGCACACACTCCCACATTAAAAGGATTCAAGATATTTTTATATCATTATGATATCAAACTCTACATAGAACTTGGGAGGTTATATATTGTATTCATCTGTGGAGTTTTCCTAGGAATTAATACACCAAAAAAATGTACTTGGGGATGTAGGACTGCATCTGATCTTATTTCTCTTTCTTTCTTTTTTTTTTTTTTTTTTTTTTTTAAACTTTATAATATTTATTTGCAATATTTAGAAGACCTTGCCTCTTCTAAATGGCTTACATCCAAAGAACACCGAAAACTTTATAAGGAAACATAAATGAGGATCTTTATAGACTAGATCCCTTACATAGCCATATAATAATGAGCAAATTAGATATAGACTAATCCCACCTACTAACAAAATAGAACACCAATGACCACTATACATGTCGGATGGATGGGAGTCTCCATTTATCCACTACTATAAGACCTTTGAGATGCTTTGGGAAGTCACTAAGAACTAAAGAGAAGCAGTCCTTTTTCTCAGATGCTCCTAGCTTTGCGAGAAAATCAGCCACTTTATTCGCCTCTCTATATACATGAACAAGTTTTATCTTCATCATATCCATTAAACTCCTGATTTTATGAATAACCCAACTTATTTTCCAAGGAGGCTTTCTTTGACAATTGATGATGTTCACAAGAGCCTCTGAATCACTTTCTACCAATAGATCATAACCAATAAAGTCTAAAAGGAATTCAAGGCCTTTTAGTAAAGCCATAGCTTCAGCTTCCATATTAGACACCACACCAAAATGCGCATGATACGCCCAAACCATATCTCCTGATTGATTCCTAAGCACGCCACCTCCTCCACCTTGCCCAGGATTCCCTATAGCACTCCCATCCACATTTAACTTCAAAGAGCCATATATAGGAGGATTCCATTTTATAAACATTATATCTTTTTTACCATGCTCCATACTCGTAACAGCCCTTCGAGTAATTTCATTTTTAATAAGAACCAAAATTGAAGCCACACTTGGAGAGCAGTCATCATACCGACATTTGTTTCTATAGCACCATAAGAACCAACAAACAATTGATGGCACCACTTTGCTTACAATATGGTTTATCTTAACCCCATGAATCCACCATTGAAATAGCTGATTTCGCACACCTCCACCTCTTATTCTAGTAATCCCATATTCTCTAGTAACTTGATCCCATATAGCAGAAGGAAAATCTCCAGCCTCTAATATATGATCAACATCTTCTTCTCTAGGCTTTTGACAACAACAACATTTTGAAGGCCCTCTAAAACCAATAGCTTTTATCTTATCATCAGTAGGAAGAAGATTATTCAACATCTTCCACATAAAAACTGACATTTTTATGGGAAGATGTTTATTCCAGATAAACTTCGAACTCATACATGAAGGACTTGACTTCCTACAAATGTTCCAAGCAGAGGTTATATTGAAGAGACCTGTGCTAGAAGGTTTCCAAATCAGAGAATCAGAAGAATTAGGCATAATTTCTTCAAAATTTAACACTTTAAGAGTGATCTCATAGTTGAAGACCTGCTCTAACTTCTCTTTTTCCCATATTTTGCTTTGGTTCCAGTATTCTTTCATCTGCCCCGCTTCTACCACATTTGATAATTTACATTCAGGAACACCCCAGTTGTCCTTTGCTATATTAATATTTCCTTCTCCAATAATCCACATCATTTGCTCTTCAGCTTTGTCCCTCACATTGCACATACGATTCCATGTCTGAGCTGACCCTCTCTTTGAAGCTGAGCAAGGGTGCTGACCCCTACAATAAGCTGCCATCATGAATTTTGCTCAAATAGATTTTTGCTGTCTAAAATTCCACCATAATTTCATACTCAGAGCCGAATGAACATCATATAAATTTCTGATACCCAACCCACCCTCAGATATGGGTTTAGCTATTTTCTCCCAGCCACACCAGTGATGCCGAGACTCCCCAAAGCAGTTACTCCAAAAAAAATTAGCAATACTAGCAGTAATTTTATTGAGAATTACTTTTGGAGGATTCATAGCAGATAAATTGTATAGATACATGGAAGAGAGCACTGAGTTTATGAGAACAACCTTACCTCCAAGACTCAAACATTTAGACTTCCAACATTGAATTCTATTCTTTATATTCTGCATCATCTCTATAAAATAAATACTTTTTTTCCTTCCACTGAAAATAGGACAGCCTAAGTACTTTATAGGATCTGACTTTAGCTGCATACCAGAAACTTCCTTGATTTTACTGAGGGCTTTGAGATTAATCTGCTTCGAAGCCATGACATTGCTCTTACTAGTATTGATTAGTTGACCCGAAACCTGCTCATAGAGTCTTAGCACTCTCATAAGCTGCTTCACTTCCCTCACATTGCCTGAGCTAAAAATGATAATGTCATCTGCAAAAGACAAATGATTAAATCGAGGGCTACCAATTGGCATTTTATACCCCACATAATTTGAGTTAGTAAGCAAGAATTCAAGGTTTTTGGATAGGACATCTGCCATCATAATGAATAGACTAGGGGATAAAGGGTCCCCTTGCCTTAATCCTCTAGAAGATTTGAAAAATCCAGAAGTCTCTCCATTAATTATAATAGTGAACCATGCATTAGAAATAATCCTCCATATATAATCCAACCATATCTCACAAAACCCCATTCTGCGCATAGTCTTTATAAGAAACATCGAAGAGACCCTATCATATGCCTTAGCCATGTCCAATTTAAATATGATATTCCCTCCAAAATTCTTATGATGAAGACGAGAAATACATTCTTGAGCCAACAAAACATTTTCTGTAATGGACCTGCCTTTGATGAAGCCTGATTGAACTGGAGAAATTATTTGATTCAAGAACTTTGAAAGCCTGTCATTCAAAATCTTTGTCATTCAAAATCTTTGAGAAGATTTTATTGATAAAATTTTGCATGCTTATAGGTCTGAACTCATTAAACGATTGAGGGTTTAGAGTCTTTGGGATCAAAGCAATTTTGGTAGTAGTTGAAATTTTTGGAAGAATAGAGCCTGCAAAGAAACTATGGACTGCCTGCAACACATCAGCTTTTATAATATCCCAAAAAAATTTAAAAAAGTACCCAGGGAAGCCATCAACACCTGGACTGCTAGAAGAACTTAAACCTTTTATAGCTTGTTCCACCTCCTCCATATCTGGCCACACAATCAGAGCTTTGTTCATATCTTCAGTAATGGTTTTTGGAATATGCCTTAGCAGATCTTGTTCCCCTTCTGGATACACATTCTCATCTGATCGAAAAACTGCAGAAAAATGATCAATTGCTTCAGCTTTTATCTCCTCTTTTGTATGAATCCACGTACCATCATCCTTCTTTATCTTATCAATGGCTAATCGTCGCTGCTTATTTTTAACACACTTATGAAAATAGGCAGTGTTCCTATCCCCATCTTGACCCCATCTCTCATTTGCTTTTTGCGCCCAGAATTCATATTCTATTTTGAGACATTGATTATGGGAAGCAGTTACCTGGGAAAGCACCTCTCTATTAAATTCAGAGGGATCATTTTCGTAAGAAATTTCAGCTTGCAAGAGTAAGTCTTCAGCATGCCTAGCCGCCTGAAAAATATCCCCATAATATGATCTACTCCACCTGCTAAGTTTACCTCTGATAGCTTTAAGTTTTAGGGAGATAGCTACTATAGGATTAGAGCACTCCACTTCCTTCCAGGTTTCTTCCACAATTTTGATGCAGGCCTCTTTCTCAGTCCAAAATTTAAGGAAAACAAAGGCTTTAGAAGTCTGATGACTAGTTAAGTTACCAGATAGTAATAGAGGATTGTGATCAGACATACTGCGATTGAGATGATTAACTTCCCATTTAATTCCACAGTCTAAGCACTGTTGATTCATTAGAATTCTATCAAGCCTACACCATATACTGCTCCCTCCACTTCTCTTATTGTGCCAAGTGAATTTCGATCCTTTATACCCCAAATCTACTAGCCCATTACCTTCAATGCACTCAATGAATTCAAACATAGCACCAATATTAATATTATTACCTCCAGCCTTCTCGTCCTGATTCATTATAATGTTGAAGTCCCCACATATCATCCAAGCTGAGTCTATACATATATCTGACAAATGCTCCCACAAAACTCTTCTTTCCAATCTGATGCAGCTAGCATAAACAAAGCTACACTGTACAGACTGAGCTACACCATTAAGCTTAACTTTCATGGTTATACACTGCGACATATCAGAAATGAGCTCCCATTCCACCCCTTCCTTAAAAAAGCACCAGATTTTACTATTTAAATTAGATTTGCAAGATGCAAAGCCTAATTTAATCATAAAGCTTTGAATTTTCCCCAATTCCTGTTTAGGCTCTAAAATGACCATAACTTGCAGCCTATGGATTCTGTTAAGTCTACTCATTCTCCTCATTGCCCCTTTCTTAGAAATTCCCCGAACATTCCAAATCATAGCTTCAATCATATGGACTTATTAGAATTTTTTGAGTTTGAGTTGGACCTTAATATTCTAATATTTTTGAGTCCCTTCAAAATAGGAGATTTCCTCTTCCTTACAACTATTATAAATCCATCCATTTGCTCTCTATCATCAGATGAACAACCTCCCCCAAAATTGTTTTGAATGGCATCTTCCTGATATTCTTGGACAATATCCTCATCATTGCAGGACTTTTCTCTTACACCATCCATAGACTCAAAACAATTATCCACTTCAACCTCTACTAGATCTGAAACAGGCATACATACTGTATCACCTGTAGCACAAATTGCTCCTACATCTGGAACATTTTTAAGGAGCTCCTTTCTAAGAGTTTGCACATTACATTGATCTTCTACAATAGGCCTCAACGCCACCACCATATCCTGTTTTTTGAAAAAAATTGAAATCAAAGTTTGTCTTACTTGTCTGGGGCTGGACTGATTCTTCTCCAAAATCTCTCCATCTTCTTTCTCCAATACTATTTCACTAACAATTTGATCTTCTACTGGATTTGTCTCAAACGATCTAGCTACCCATTCTTTTGTAGACACTTTCTGGTTTTGCTTTTCTCTCTGAATAACCTTGTTGCTCATCCTATTCTTTTCAGCGTCCGAAACCTTCTTGAAATGACATTGACCTTGATCATGACCTTTCTTACCACAAAAATAACAAAATGGTGGTAAATCTTCATATACTATAGGTTGCCAGAAACCAGAATCTTTATCCTTATTGCCAATCCAGACCCTTGAAGGCAAAGTTTGTTTTAAATCAACTTCGACACACAACCTAGCAACACTTGGTCTAGCAATTGAACCAGTCGCACCATCAATCTTGAGAGGCCTCCCTACTACTTGTCCAATAGATAACATAGCACTCATATTATACAAATGAATAGGGAGGAGAGGAAGTAAAATCCAAGCAGGAACAATTGATGATTCCTTATTTGGATGAAAATCTGTATCCCATTTGAAGGATCGCATAGGGAAACCATGAATGAACCAAGAGTCTTTAAGACAAATACGATGAAAGTCTTCTTCATGATCAAGACGGATCAAAACATGTTTGTTGTCAATTAATCCAATATGAGCAGAGGCTTTAAGGTTGATAGAACAGAAAAACTTACGAATATCGTCCACCGAGGGTCGACCATGTGAGAACTTTCCAACCAAGGTGTACTTGAATGGTGCAGCCATTTCTTGAATACTGGAATCCTCATACATAATAGCAGGTTCACCTTTGTAGGAAGATATGGGTTGAAGAATGGTTTGAGGCATGTTTTTGGAACACACAACATCAGCAAAAGATTTGTGTTTTGGATCAAGATGGACGTGGTTTTGGAGGTTAGGAGAGGCTTTTGAAAGGGAAGAAGAAGAAGAAGCATTCTGATGGAAGGGTTGCATGCCTTCTCCTACGATAGGAGAAGGTAGAAAAGCCATGTAAACCCTATCTAGGGTTAGGTTTATCTAGAGAGAAGATTCATTTCTTATTATTATTTTCTCTATATTAGAATTTCATCAGTGATTCGCTTATAATTTTTTTTCTATAGCTAAGAAAAATTAGTATACTAGTTTTAAGAAATAATAGATTGGCTCCATCAATGGGAAAGGCTGGCCATTGTCACTTTCCACCATTATTAATTTATGAAACATGAGAATAACCAGTTCTAAAAAACTAATTAATCACACTTTGATTCATATGTGTTTCACTAGGTTAAACTCTGTGAATCTAAAATTTATTTTCCATTCCCTTTAGTTCATTTAATCCACCATTAGATTATTATTTTCTTGCTTTCGATTCACTTTTTTTGCAATTTCTATCATTACTCTATTTTTTCCTATTACGGTACTTTATTTTTCTATAATTTTTATAAAATGGATGAAAACCTAGAGAGCAGATGGAACAGAGGGAGTTTCCACCGTCCATGCCAGTAGGCATGGACAACCTATAAGATATCTTATGGAGACTCGCTAGACGCCTGGAAGTTATATATTAGAGGATGAAGTAGTTGACATAAAGTATTTTGTCCGGGAAAAATATGCTCAAGATGAGCTGGATTACCTAAAAAGTTGGGAAAACTCTAACATGAGGCATGAGATGCCACCTCAAGCCCCATACAGGAACTAGAGGCATGCTCATAATGATAGATTAATTGATGTCCCAAAAATGTTGGATTTGATCTTGTGAGGTGATTTCAGTAGGTCCAAATACTCTGGATCTAGGCATGATGATACATATTATATGCCTCGAGAAACATCCATTGTTAGATCAACAGGATATGACGATGATTAAACGTACTCCATGGAGGGAATAAGTTCTTTTATAAAGGCCTAGCAGAGGGTATTGCTTTGATCGACTTGACCTACGAACTGGATGATCCCAACAGCACCAGGACCCTGGGGAGCCAAGGGAATATAGATAAGAATCAAGAAGAAATGGGTTCAGGAGGGTAGAGTGATCGACTAGGTCAAGGAAAATCCTATGAGGATTGGCTAAGGCCGAGATAACTTCTAAGGAAGAAATCTCATCCAAAACCCAAGCCCTAGCAGAAAAGTCATTGATAGTTAGGATCGAGTTGGAGGAGAAACCCTAGAAGGGGTCTATCCAATGCAGAGAAGATCGGCTATGTGAGATTATATATATAAAAAAATCATGATACAGGGTTTATCTCCATGGTTCACCATTCCTAACTGCAATAGTGGTTTATCTAAATCCCGTAAAATTTAAGCTACTAGTAATCACTCCCAGATAAAATGGGAAATCTAATCCAGTGTTGCAAATAGAATAATACCAAGCAATTATCGATATCTATTCAATCCCTAACAAGATGCTCTATAGGGAATTTTCTATTACTATCAATGGACCACCCTAAACATGGTACAACCGCCTCCCTAAGGGTAGTTTTTTATGCTCAAGCAGTCGATCAATCTCTTTGTTAGCAACTTTTGCTTTGGTGCTTAGCCTAGAAGGAGGCTGGCTCACTTATTAAGTATCCTGCAAAAGGTGGATGAAGCAACAAGGGATTTCATCACTCATTTCAACACATAAAAGATGGAGGTAGTGGTTGTCGTTATCGCTATTATGAGTGGTCTGGTACGTGCAAAACTAAATCGGGAATTGGATGAAGAATCCTTAACCACGATGATCGATATCCTGCCTATGGCTGGCATGATTACCAATGTTGATGAAGAAATGGAAGCAAAGGAGTTAATCCATGCTATGTATGATACTGGAAAGATACAAAAAATAAGGGAAGTTCTAAGTACACAAATAAATCTAACAAGTTCAGGAAGTATGATTAGTATACCTCACTTACTGTGGGCATCCACAACATCCTCGACGAGATCTTTGGAAGCAGTGACCTCAGGTGGCCTGAGAAATTGAATTCTCCTCCAAAAAAAGGGATAAGGGAAAGTTTTTTTTAGTTCCAAGAGGATCTCTTCCATACCACTGACATTTTTTTGCATTGATGAATGTGATATAGGATTTGATGTGGAGAGGAAAGCTGGAAAACTATGTGGATAATAATGGACAAGCAGATAAGAGGGACAAGTAGAATCCCGAGAGATAATCTAAGTCTTCATGAAAAAATGATGATGACAAGAAATGTGGATGAGATGAGGACTCTTATGATGGGTAAGATCCATATTTTTCCAAGAAGCCAAAGGATCCAGTGAACTAGGTTGCCGTGATCTCTTTTTAATGTTACTTTATAATGAGAGGAGAAGCTAGTGGCATTGATGAACCAACAGAGAGGAAAGATTACCTCAACGAGGAAAAATATTTCACTCGTATCACATAAAAATACTTGTTCGATGAAGTGACAAGTCGTCCCTCAAAGGTAAACAGGGACCATTTGATTATTAGCTTTTCTAAATATAATTTATCTACTATGTTGTATCCACATGGCGATCCTTTAGTTATCATCATGATAGTCCACAGATGTAGAGTAGCAAGAATTCTGGTGGATAATAGTAGTTCCATAGATGTTTTATTATTTGACAATTTCATGAAGTTGAGGTTGAAATACAAAAAGGTGGAGGCGTATCACATGCCTCTAATTAGGTTTTCAAGAGAAGGTGTACCTTTCGGAACAATCGAGTTGGAGGTCATAATTGGCATGTGGTCAACCTTCCGAACTGAGATGAATTATTTATTTGTCCTTGATGATAACATCTTTTCAGACTATAATATTATATTCGATCGAGTTGGCTAGAAGTAGTTTAAGGTTGTTCCATCCATTATTCATTGATATTGAAAGTTCCCTCTAAGATATGGAGTTGATGTAGTTAAAGAAAATAAACTGGAAGCACATGAATAGTACTATAAGTTGGTAGAGAATCGGGAATATAAGAACTTTACCATCACGTATCGACAAATTAAATCCTCGAGATGAAGATAAATTGGTCACATGAGAGTTCTTGAGTCGATTGAGCCAATAATCCTCGATGAAAAGCATCTATAAAGGACAATCCATATAGTCTCATCATTGGATCCTTCTCACAAGAAGGAATTAGATGATTTTCTAAGGCACATAATGAACGTATTTTCCTAAGTAATGAGTACATGCTGAAGATAGATCCATAAGTTATTTTTCATAAGTTTAATATTATGAAGGAAATTAATTTCATCAAATAAAAATGTCGTGTGTTCAACCAGGAGAAGATCATGGCTATTCATGAGATGGTTGGAAAATTGAAGAAGGAAGAGTTTATTATCGATGTTAGTATACAAAATGGTTCTCGAACGTCATTATAGTTTAGAAGAATAATGATAAGTGGAGCATGTGCGTCGACTTTACAAACCTTAACAGGGATTACCCTAAGGACCATTATCCAATGCCTCAAAATGACCAATTGGTCGATACCACTGCCCGAAAAGATATGCTTGGTTTCATGGATTCTTATTCAAGGTAACATCAGATCAAGATGAAACATGAAAGTAGGGAGAAGAGCTATTCATAACTAGTCGAGGTACATACTGCTAAAACATTATGCCCTCTGGGCTAAATCCACTGGAAAAATGTACAAAAGACTATTGAAAAAGGTATTTAAGGATCAGATAAAAAATACTATAGAAGTATATATAAATGATATGCCGACATAGAGCAGGAAGGACACCAACCACATTAGTGACCTCAACCGAACATTTGATTTGTTGGAAAAGTATAAAATGAAGCTATATATAGCAAAATGTGTTTTCGGAGTTCAAGAGGTAAAGTTCCCCAACTTCATACTGAACCAGGGGGAATAATCGAGGACAAGAAGCTATAAAGGATAACATATATAGTCTTATCACTCGACCCTTCTCTCAAGAAGGAATTGGATGATTTTTTAAGGCAAATAAGGAACGTATTTTCCTGGAATTGCGATGACACACCAAAGATAGATCCATAAGTTCTTTTCCATGAGTTTGGTATTATAAAGGAAGTGAATTTAATCAAAAAGAAATATCGTGTGTTCAACCAGGAGAAGATCATGGCTATTCATGAGGAGGTTGAAAAATAAAATGAGGAAGACTATTACTTATGTTAAGTATAAAAAATGGTTCTTGAACGTCATTATGGTTTAGAAGAATAATGGTAAGTGGTTCACGTGCATCGAATTTACCAACCTTAGCAGGGCTTACCCCAAGGACCACTATCCAATGCCTTAAAATGACCAATTGGTCAATGCCACTGCCCCAAAAAAGATGCTCAGTTCATGGATTCTTATTCAGGGTAACATCAGATCAAGATCAAACCTGAAAGCAGGGAGAAGACCCATTCATCTCCAATTGAGGTAAATATTAATACAACATTATGCCCTTTGGGCTAAAATCACTGGGAAAACGTGCAAAAGACTGGTGACTAAGGTCTTTGAGGATTTGATCGAAAAGAGTATAAAAGTATATGTAGATGATATGCTGACATAGATTAATAAGGACAACAACCACATCAATGGACTTAACCGAACATTTTATTAGTTGGAAAATTATAAAATGAAGCTATATATAGCAAAATGTGTTTTCAGAGTTCGAGAGGGAAAGTTCCACGGCATCATACTGAACTAGAGGAGAATAATCCTCGATGACAATCATCTATAAAGGTCAACCCATATACTCTCCTCATTGGATCCTTCTTTTAAGAAGGAATTGGATGATTTTCTAAGGTATATAAGGAACGTATTTTCATAGAGTCATGAGGACACACCGAAGATAGATCCATAATTTCTTTTCCATGAGTTTGGTATTATAAAGGAAGTGAATTTCATCAAATAGAAACGTCGTGTGTTTAATTTGGAGAAGAACATGGATATTCATGAGAAGGTTGACAAATTGAAGAAGGAAGACTTAATGACCAATGTTAAGTATACCAAATGGTTCTCGAACGTCATTATGGTTTAGAAGAATAATAATAAGTGGTGCATATACGTCGATTTTACCAACTGTGATAGGGCTTTACCCAAGGACCACTATCCAACGCCTGAAAATGACCAATTGGTTGATGCCACTACCCAAAAAGTGATGCTCAGTTTCATGGATTCTTATTCAGGGTAACATCTGATCAAGATCCAACCTGAAAGTAGGGAGAAGATCCATTCATCACCTGTTGAGTTATGTACCGCTACAATATTATGCACTTTGGGCTAAAAACACTAGATAAACATACAAAAGACTGGTGACTAAGGTCTTTAAGGATCAGATCAAAAATACTATAGAAGTATATATAGATGATATGATGACATAGAGTAGGAAGGAAACCAACAACATCAGTGACCTCGACCGAACATTTGATTAGTTGGAAATGTATTAAATGAAGCGATATATAGCAAAATGAGTTTTCGGATTTCGAAGGGGAAAGATCCTCAGACTGAAGTAGAGGGGAATGATCCTCGATGACAAGCATCTATAGAGGTCAACCCAGATAGTCTCCTCACTGGATCCTTATTTTAAGAATGAATTGGATGGTTTTCTAATGTATATAAGGAACATATTTTCCTAGAGTCACGAGGACACACCGAAGATAGATCCATAAGTTCGTTTCCATGAGTTTACTATTATGAAGGAAGTGAACTTCATCAAATAGAAATGTCATGTGTTCAATCAGGAGAAGATCATGGTTATTCACGAGGAGGTTGACAAATTGAAGAAGGAAGACTTTAGTACTGATGTTAAGTATAAAAAATGGTTCCCGAACATCATTATGGTTTAGAAGAATAATGCTAAGTCGTGTATGTGATTCGACTTTACCAACTTTAATAGGGCTTACCCCAAGGACCACTATCCAATGCCTGAAAATAACCAATTGGTCAATGCCCTGCCCAAAAAGTGATGCTCAGTTTCATGGATTATTATTGAGGGAAACATCAGATCAAGATGAAACCTGAAAGTAGGGAGAAGACCCATTCATCACCAGTTGAGGTACGTACTGCTACAATATTATGCCTTTTGGGCTAAAAATACTAGAACAACGTACAAAAGATTGGTGCATAAGGTCTTTAAGGATCAGATCAAAAATACAATAGAAGTATGTATATATGATATGCTGACATAGAGTAAGAATGACACTAACCACATCAATGTCCTCGACCGAACATTTGATTAGCTGGGAAAGTATCAAATGAAGCTATTTATAGCAAAATGTATTTTTCAAGTTCGAGAGGGAAAGTTCCTCAGTTTCATACTGAACTAAACAGGAATAATCCTCAATGACAAGCATCTATAAAGGTCAACCCATATAGTCTCCTCACTGGATCCTTCTTTTAAGTAGGAATTTGATGATTTTCTAAGGTATGTAAGGAACTTATTTTCCTAGAGTCACGGGGACACACGAAAGATAGATCTATAAGTTCGTTTCCATGAGTTTAGTATTATGAAGGAAATGAACTTCATCAAATTGAAGTGTCAGGTGTTCAATCAGGAGAAGATCATGGTTATTCACGAGGAGGTTGACAAATTGAATAAGGACGACTTTAATACCGATGTTAAGTATACAAAATGGTTTTCGAATGTCATTATGGTTAAAAAGAATAATGACAAGTGGTGAATGTGAGTTGACTTTACCAACCTTAATAGGGCTTAGCCCAAGGACCTCTCTCCAATGACTGAAAATAACCAATTTGTCGACACCATTGCCCAAAACGTGATGCTCAGTTTAATGGATTCTTATTCAAGGTAAGGTCAGATCAAGATGAAATCTGAAAGCAGGGAGAAGACCCTTTCATCACAAGTTGAGGTACGTACTGCTACAATATTATGCCTTTTGGGTTAAAAACACTAAAAAATGTATAAAAGATTGGTGAATAAGATCTTTAAGTATTAGATCAAAAAATACTAAAGAAGTATATATAGATGATATGCTGATATAGAGTAAGAAGGACACCAACCACATTAGTGGCCTCGACCAAACATTTGATTAGTTGGGAAAGTATCAAATGAAGATAAATATTGAAAAATGTGTTTTCAGAGTTAGAGAGGGAAAGTTCCTCACATTCATACTGAATGAGAGGGGAATAATCTTGGATGATAAACATCTATAAAGGTCAACCCATAAAGTTTCCTCCTTGGATCCTTCTTTTAAGAAGGAATTGGATGATTTGCTAAGGTATATACGGAACATAATTTCCTAGAGTCATGAGCACACAACGAAGATAGATCCATAAGTTTGTTTCCATGAGTTTAGCATTCTGAAGGAAGTGAACTTCATCAAATAGAAATGCCATGTGTTCAATCAGGAGAAGATCATGGTTATTCACGAGGAGGTTGACAAATTGAAGAAGGAAGACTTTATTATTGAAGTTCAGTATACAAAATGGTTCTTGAACGTCATTATGGTTTAGAAGAATAATGCTAAGTCGTTCATGTGAGTCGACTTTACCAACCTTAATAGGCCTTACCCCAAGGACCACTATCCAATGCCTGAAAATAATAAATTAGGCGACGCCACTACCCAAAACAGTGACGCTCAGTTTTATGGATTCTTATTCAGGTTAACACCATATCAAGATGAAACCTGAAAGTAGGGAAAAGACCCATTCGTCACCAGTTGAGGTACGTACTACTATATTATTACACCATTTGGGATAAAAACACTACAAAAACGTACAAAACATTGGTGAATAAGGTCTTTAAGGATCAAATAAAAAATACTATAGAAGTATATATAGATAATATGCTGACATAGAGTAAGAAGGACCCAAACCACATCAGTGTCCTCGACTGAACATTTGATTAGGTGGGAAAGTATCAAATGAAGCAATATATAGCAAAATGTGTTTTTGGAGTTCAAGAGGGAAAGTTCCTCAGCTTCACACTGAACAAGAGGGGAATAATCTTCGATGACAAGCATCTATAAAGGTCAACCCATATAGTCTCCTCACTAGAACTTTATTTTAAGAAGGAATTGGATGATTTTCTAAGGTATATAAGGAATATATTTTTCTAGAGTCACGAGCACACACCGTAGATAGATCCATAAGTTCATTTCCATGAATTTAGTATTATAAAGGAAGTGAACTTCATTAAATATAAATGTCATATGTTCAATCAGGAGAAGATCATTGTTATTTACGAGGAGGTTGGCAAATTGAAGAAGGAAGACTTTATTACCGATGTTATGTATACAAAATGGCCTCGAACGTCATTATTGTTTAGAAGAATAATGATAAGTGGTGCATGTGAGTCAACTTTACCAGCCTTAATAGGGCTTACCCTAAGGACCACTATCCAATGCCTGAAAATGACAAATTGGTTGACACCAGTGCCCGAAAACTGATTCTCAGTATCATGGATTCTGATTCAGGGTAACATTAGATTAAGATGAAACCTGAATGCAGGGAGAATAACCATTCATCACTAGTTGAGGTACGTACTGCGACAATATTATGCCTTTTGGGATAAAAACACTGGAAAAACATACAAAAGATTGGTGAATAAGGTCTCTAAGGATCAGAACGAAAATACTATTGAAGTATATATAGATGATATGCTGACATGGAGTAGGAAGGAAACCAACCACATCAATGGCCTCGATTGAAAATTTGTATAGTTGGGAAAGTATAAAAGGAACCTATATATAGCAAAATGTGTTTTCGGAGATTGAGAGGGAAAGCTCCTCAGCTTCATACTGAACTAAAGGGGAATAATCCTCGATGAAAAGCGTTTGTAAAGGTCAACCCATATAGTCTCTTCACTCGATCCTTCTTTTAAGAAGGAATTGGATAATTTTATAAGGTATATAAGGAACGTATTTTCCTAGAGTCACGAGGACACACGAAAGATAGATCCATAAGTTTGTTTCCATAAGTTTAGTATTATGAAGGAAATGAACTTCATCAAATAGAAATGTCATATGTTCAATCAGGAGAAGATCATGGTTACTCACGAGGAGGTTGACAAATTGATGAAGGAAGACTTTATTTTTTATGTTAAGTATACAAAATGGTTCTTGAACTCCATTATGGTTTAGAAGAATAATGATAAGTGGTGCATGTGAGTTGACTTTACCAACCTTAATAGGGCTAACCCCAAGGACCACTATCTAATGCCTGAAAATGATCGATTAATCGATGCCACTGCCCAAAAAGTGATGCTCAGTTTCATGGATTCTTATTCAGGGTAACATCAGATCAAGATGAAACCTAAAATCAGGGAGAAGACCCATTCATCAGCATTTAAGGTACGTACGGCAACAATATTATCCCTTTTGGGCTAAAAACACTAGAAAAACGTATAAAAGATTGGTGAATAAGGTCTTTAAGGATCAGACCAAAAATACAATATAAGTATATATAGAAGATATGCTGACATAGAGTAAGAAGGACGCTAACCACATCAGTGGCCTCGACCGAACATTTGATTAGTTAGGAAAGTATCAAATGAAGCTGTATATAGAAAAATGTGTTTTTGGAGTTCGAAAAGGAAAGTTCCTCACCCTCATACTGAACTAGAGGGGAATAATCCTTGTGACAAGAATCTATAACGGTTAACCCATATAGTCTCCTCACTGGATCCTTCTTTTAAGAAGGAATTAGATGATTTTATAAGGTATATAAGGAACGTATTTTCCTAGAGTCACGAGCACACACCGAAGATAGATCCATAAGTTCGTTTACACGAGTTTAGTACTATGAGGGAAGTGAACTTCATCAAATAGAAATGCCATGCGTTCAATCAGGAGAAGATCATGGTTATTCACGGGGAGGTTGACAAATTGAAGAAGGAAGACTTTATTACCGATTTTAATTATACAAAATGGTTCTTGAATGACATTATAGTTCAATAGAATAATGCTAAGTCGTGCATATGAGTCGAATTTACCAACCTTAATAGGGCTTACCCCAAGGACCACTATCCAATGCCTGAAAATAACTAATTGGTCGACGCCACTGACCAAAAAGTGATGCTCAGTTTCATGGATTCTTATTCACGGTAACATATGATCAAGATGAAACCTGAATGCATGGAGAAGTCCCATTCATCACCAGTTGAGGTATGAACTGCTACAATATTATACCTTTTGGGCTAAAAACACTAGAAAAACGTACAAAAGATTTATGAATAAGGTCTTTAAGGATCAGATTAAAATACTATAGAAGTAGATATAGATTATATGATGACATAGAGTAAGAAGGACACCAACCACATCAGTGGCCTCAACCGAACATTTGATTAGTTTGGAAAGTATCAAATGAACCTTTATATAAAAAAATGTATTTTCGGAGTTCGAGAGGAAAAGTTCCACAGCTTCATACTGAACTAGAGTGGAATAATATTCGATGACTAGCATCTATAAAGGTCAACCCATATAGTCTCCTCACTGGATCCTTATTTTAAGAAGGAATTGGATGATTTTCTAAGGTATATAAGGAACGTATTTTCCTGTAGTCACGAGCACACACCAAAGATAGATCCATAAGTTCATTGCCATGAGTTATGTATTATGAAGAAATTAACTTCATCAAATAGAAGTGTCATGTGTTCAATCAGGAGAAGATCATGGTTATTCATAAGGAGGTTGAAAAATCCAAGAAGGAAGACTTTATTACCGATGTTAAGTATACAAAATGGTTCTCGAACGTCTTCATAGTTTAAAAGAATAATGATAAGTGGTGCATGTGAGTCGACTTTACTAACCTTAATAGGGTTTACCCCAAGGACCACTATCCAATGCCTCAAAATGACCAATTGGACGACTCCACAGCCCAAAAAGTGATGCTTAGTTTCATGGATTCTTATTCAGGGTAAGATCTGATCAAGATGAAACCTGAAAGGAGGGAGAAGACCCATTCATCACCAGTTGAGGTACGTACTGCTGCCTTTTGGGATAAAAATAGTAGAAAAATGTATAAAAGTTTGGTGAGTAAGGTCTTTAAGGATCAGTTCGAAAATACTATAGAAGTATATATAGATGATATGCTGATAAAGAGTAAGAAGGACACCAACCACATCAGTGGCCTCGATTGAACATTTGATTAGTTGGGAAAGTATCAAATGAATCTATATATAGCAAAATGTGTTTTCGGAGTTCGACAGGGAAAGTTCCTCATCTTCATACTAAACTAAAGCGGAATAGTCTTCGATGACAAGCATCTACAAAGGTCAACCCATATACTCTCCTCACTGGATCCTTCTTTTCAGAAGGAATTGGATGATTTTCTATGGTGTATAAGGAAAGTATTTTCCAAGAGTCACGAGCACAAACCGAAGATAGTTCCATAAGTTCATTTACATGAGTTTAGTATTATGAGGGAAGTGAACTTCATCAAATAGAAATGTTATGTGTTCAATGACGCGACTAAGAATCTGTCTCAGAAGGGCGTTCTCTTTAGGCTCAAGTGCAAGCCTGTCACGTTAGTAATAATCCAACAATTTGGGATCGTCTCCACAGGGATCAGAAATTAGAAATTGTGAATAACGTAGGAAAAGTTTATTTAATCTTCAAATGGTTACTCAAAAGAAAAGAAAAGATGATTGATGGGTTGAAATTTGAAATTGGTGATGAAATAAAAATAAACTACGTGCACAAAAACACTAAGAATTGTAAAGAAAATAGCTATGAGTATGAGAGAAAATAGGTTGGAATACAATCCCCCAAACTTTAGTAGGTTACCGTATAGAATACTAGAATTGTAAATTAAAATTTTAACTGAATCCAGTCTTTATAGATCCTAAGAATTACATATATGAGGGAACTAGCCCGCATCATATGAAATCAAAGATAAATACAAAGTGGTGTAGAACAATTACACTTGCATAGTATTCTTAAACATAACAAGTACCTAGGGCAAGAGAGATTAAAACATCTACTATGTTCGTAAAATTTCCATACACGATTCGGTCAATATTTAATTTAGACTATATTTTACATAAGGGTAATTTACCTCAGGATGGGTTCATGTATCCCAACCCTTGAAAATTTAGCTAGACATGGTTTTATGAGAAAACAAATTCATAACAATGCATGGAATTATGTATCTAAGAAACATTGTCTGAAAAGAAAATTGCAAAGCAATTGAAAATTGAATTGAAAATAAAATTGAGACTAAGTAAGAGAATGGAGGTTGACACTTGGATTTAAAAATTGAAACTTGTAATCAGCACTAGGGAAAAGAGATGAACTTGAATCCAGAATACTCCTTCTTTCTCAAGCTTACAAACTAGGTTTTTTTTTTCTGAATATGAAAATTGTCTACTAAAGAAAAATAACTAAAAAGGCACTTTAAAATTCGACTCACTTGGAAGGATGTTGGGTTTGGCCTTTTATAACACTAACTAGCATGATTTGACAGCTAATAGCGATGAGATGTACAAGATATTCCCATACTTTCACCTCTTCAGCTCCATAATAAATGCCAGAATTTCGAACAGTCGGACTGGTCTGAATCCCATCAGATCGGTTCTTTTTTCAATAATCGGATCGATTTTTTTTTATTTCTATCGGACCAGTCCGAATATCATCGGATAAGTTTGGTTTTCATCGATTCTGCATCAATTCGGGGGCTACTGCAATGGTGACATTTTAGATCGGTCCGAGATAAATTGGATCGGTCCGGATATCTTCAATTTTTACTTTTCTTTCCAACTTTGACTTGTCATAATTTTTTATCTCGAGCTCCGATTTGATTGTCGTTTCTTCTGACGCTCTTGTGAAATAATGATCTTCAACTTTACTTAGGCTTCAAATCCGAACTCTGGGTGTAAATTTATGCTTTTGCCCTTTGACTTTACTTCCTTTCTTCCCTTCCTTTCTTTCAATTTCTTTCTTTCTTTTCTTGAACTAAATACCTGTAAAATCAATAAGAAATTCACGAAACTCGGAGTACTCATTAGAAATAGTCAATAACAATGATATGGGCTAAAAGCGATTCAATTAATTTGTTCGAGATATTAAAATTACTAAATTAAGGGGCTAAATTTAGAAGAATTTATGCTTGGTCAAATCCCCCTAACTTAGAACTTTTCACGTCCCGGGCAATGTAAATGAAGCTAACCAAAGTTCCATTCCTGAGATTTCCTTTATTCAACTGAAATTCCACTTTCGCAGGAATGCGATAGCATTTTTCATATGCAATAAGCCTTTAAACCCCTCAGTTACCCTAGTAGGATGAGTTTTATCTCGTGAGGATTTTCAGTGAATACACCCACAAAATTCTTTATTGACTCAAATAAATATCAAAATACTTAAAAATTGTACAATTTAAACTTTTCGAGAAATAATCATCATAAATTCATATTCAAATGTCTCAAACCATAGTGTGTGTGTGTAAAGCCAGAAATCAAACCTCAAATTTCCACCGATTAAGCATTACGTTACTTTTCGAAAATTCGTTTTGATTCAAATTCTTACGAAAGAACTCACAAACGAATCACTCGGATTGTGGTTGTTTTCTCTCGGTATGCATGATATAAAGAGTAAATATAATGGACACAAATTCACGCATACAAAATTGAAAAGAAGGAAATATATGGTGAAGAGATCTCATCATCGGAATACAGTTATTAAGAAATGGGAAACATCATCTCTTAATAACACCCTTTTAATCTCTTTTATTAACTTTTCATGTCTTAGCTCTCCATGCAGTAATTAATTTCTCCATTCGGACTCGATTAGGAATTTTCAGGTTAAAAAGTGTAAAGGGTAAAAATGGGAATGGACAGAATGTTCGGAATTGAAAAATGTCCTTATGACGTCCATTAGTGCTTTTTCGGGAATTTGATCATTTTTCTCTTTCTTTTTCTATTTTCATTTTTTTCTTCTTCTTTTTTTTCTTGTTATTTTTCTTTTCTTGCCCCCTTTTTTACACACTTTGGACTTACTTGATGAATTTCCAAATTTTCACAATTCCGGTCTATTTGGGCTTTTCGGATTATCAAACCAAAGAGAAATATTTTATTAGGCTCAAAGTGGGTTGAAAAGGGACAATTTTTTCACAACTTTGTAATGGCTAATATTTTTGGGTTAAACAAAAGAAGGCCTACTTCATTGCTCAAATTGCTAATCACATTACCATATGCATATCAAGATTAATTAAGTTTAGAGATATATTTAGCACGAATTTTGAGATAACATTTCACATATTTCCCATAACCGATCAAAATAAAGGATTGATATCATCAACGGCTTATTAAAAAGCTAAAAAGAACTTTGAGTTAATCATAAACTTGAATTGCTTAAAAAACTCATAAAAAATTGAAAGGCTCGAAATCTCACCGGGTTTGATCAATCTCCACACTTATTTGTTAAGTCGTCAATTTTCTTTCAATTTCCATCTTCGGTCAATTTTGGCTTAGTGCATTTTGATTGTTAACAATTTGAGACTTTAAATAGAATAAAGGTGACATTTTTGAAAAAAATAAATTCCAATTTTTATTTATTTTGAAGAAAAATATTTTTGGCTTTTTCAAAAAAATTTCAAGTTTTTTTAATAAATGCGAAGTTTCATGAATATGCACTTATCATCCCCCCTAACTTAGTCTTTTGCATTGTCCACAATCGAAAGGACGATAAAGCTAAATAAGACAAAATAAGGAGTGCGATAAATAAAACAAGCAAATAACTACAATAGAAAATGTTCAGTACAACACAACTATGGAAACAAAAGATAAAAACATGACAACGTAAGATAAAACCACATGGGGATTGTGAAAGGTTCCAACGGGGCTACCTATGGGGCTGGTGGGTGGTGGGAACTACCAGGTGCATTAGGGTCATAAGGATCATAAAAATAAGCAGGAAGTGGGTCATCGAGACCCAACTGGAGGCGATAAAGATCTTCCTGAATGCATAGCATCATACTCGTGTCGCGACGATATGAGGACATAAACCCGTCGAAACGTATCTCAAGAGAAACAATGCCCTCGGTGAGGCCCGTATCGTCTGGAACATAATCAGGATCAACATCTTCATCATAGTCTTCCTCATCACCTTCTTCCATCTCAACATCTTCTTCACCAACAGCCTCTTCCTTATCGGCAGACTCATCATCTGAGGCATCATTATCACCCCGTTGTGCTCGAATCAGCTGTATTTGTTTGTCACCTCGAGTGCGGGATTCTTGAGCAAGTGGCTTGGGTAGGAGAATAAGATATTGCGGGGGAACAATACCTGCATCCTTAAGAAATGAGGTAATGAGATGACCATAAGGAAGAGGTGCGTTGTCCTTCTTGTCCGGCACCGCGCAAATGATATCATTTAAAATGCACGGGCCAAATTGATAATAGCTTCATGGGCAAACAAATGATACACCATAGTACCCTGATGCGAGCTCATAGCCGAATTATTTAAAGTTTGCAAAATGTTGGCACAAACGATGTGAAAAGTGATTCGGGCCTTGTCGGGTAACCGACCGACATGAAAAGTCTCAGTATTCCAAACCGAACCCGGAGCGATTCGAGACATGCAAACATCTTTGGAAACAGCTGGATCATGACTGGGATAGGAAAATTGGGCTGGAATGATCACACCCTTAGACTCGAGTTTCTGGGCCAGAAGTCCAAGCGAGAACGGTATCGATGTCGAGTCGACAAGGGTTTGTAATTCGAAATCTGTAGTATGGACGAGCGAACCATAAAACGAACGCACTTTATTCTCCCACACCGCCTCGTACGTTTCATTGAAAAATCTACACCAGCCTTGGGACATGAACAGGTTGGTGACAAAATTTGGAAACTGATCCCAAATCACCTGACACTTAATGTGCATTTTTCGCGTAGGACCGAAGAAACGGTGGCACCAATTTCCCTCTCAGAGGGAACGATATTCTCCATTGCCATTGGGAAGAACTTCAATGGAATTATATTTCTGGGGAGTAGCCATAGAATTGAAGATCTAGACAGAAAGAGAGAGAAGAAAATGGAGATGGAGGTGTGAAGAAAAATGGAAAGGGTAGGATTATATTTATAGGTTGGATTGGTGATAGGGGGGAGAATGGGTGTGGGGGTTGTACGAAATTTTTAGGGAGAGGAAAGGATTGGGGAATGAATTGGGGTGTGGATGTTGAAGAGGTTTTAACCTTGGGAAAGGGAACAACCTATAGATAATCGGACCGATCCAGATTCAGACCGAACCAATCTGGTCTTTTATTATTTTATTCCTTTTTGAGACCGAATCGGTTCCTCTTTTCAGGGCCGGACCGATCCGGTTTGTAAAAATACCAGCTTTTCCCTCTTTAGTTCAATGGTCCATGTTGATACCAAAATTAGTATGCTGATGTGGACGAATAATAAGAAGACACGTGTCAATCTACGTGGCACAATAGCAACGAGGAAGATTGTTTCCCCGACCAACATACTCACTCCGAGCAACAAGTATACTCCGAGGAACGCCAGTCTTTCGAGGAACTCCAATGCTCCGAGGAACTCTTGGACGACGAGCAACTAAGGCGGTTCGAGCTGCATCTCGACCACAACATTAATTGCCAGATAATTAACAATTCAACTATTCATTGAATGCTTATCATCTTGACGCGCACGTTTGAAGAACATTAAATGAATTACCCTTTCATATGTGTATCATTTATTATAACACCCTTTCATGTACAGCCTAAGGGCTATAAATACCTTGTATCACCCTCATTCAAAGGGACCGGAATTTCTTGATAGCACTTGTAATCGAGAATTCCCAAACACTCAGCAATAACAGAACAGTGGACGTAGGCCATTCATATAAGGCTGAACCACTTTAAAATCTTTTGTCTTATTTATTTATCTGTGATTAAATAATTAGAGTAATCTAGTTTTTTACATCAACAGATTGGCGCCATCTGTGGGGAACGATTGTTATTATCATTTTTCATCAAAAATCATTCATCATCAATGGCGGATAATCCAGAATCTAGCAATCCAAAGGCTGGAAATGCTGGAAATCCTCCAAATCCCTCTACACCTCCAGATCTAGCCGGGATTATGACGAATTTGGCTCAAGGACAAACCGCCATGCAAGAAACAATGAGGCAACTCATACAAACCCTTCATGGCGGTGCACCTGCACGTTCAGGACAACGAAGTGGTCAGAGGCAAACTTATTTACTTTCTTCACGATCCAGGCGTACTGAGTCATATCGTAATGAGGAGTCTGATGATTTCTCTTATCAACCTGGGCGAACTTCGTCAATAAGGGCTACAGATACTGATCAACGTATTACTCTCTCTCCAGAAAGACCCAGTGCCTTAGAAAGACTGAGTAGAGTGTCTCCTTTCAGTCGATTAGGCCCTAGGAGGAATAGGAGTCCACCTAAGACCATGTCGAGGAGTTTTCGACAACCATCAGATCTAAGAGAAGGATCAGCACAATCACGACCAGTTGCTCGTCAAGATAGATCTCAAGAGGCTACTTCAGAACGATCTATTTCTCAAACCAATAGGCCCGAGGAAGGAAATGAATAGTGGAAAGGGTCCCTTCAGCGATTGGAGGATAAATTGGGAGAAATGGCTAAGGCGAAGAATCCCCTACAACGAACTTTTGTTCAAGGGACACCTTTTGTCCAGGCCATTGTTAATTTTCCTACACCGTCAAAGTTTAAAGCACCAGTAGTGACCCCCAAATATGATGGAAAGACAGATCCTGTTCTTCATATAGAGCAATATCAAGCTGCTGCCGATATCTATGCTGTACCCGACGAGATGAGATGCAGAGCGTTCTCAGGAACTCTTACTAGAGCTGCCCAGATATGGTACAACAATCTTCCTCAGGGTAAGATTTCAACTTTCTTTCAGTTGGCCGAGTTGTTTATCGGCAATTTCTGTTTTGGAGCAAAGCCAGTAAAACGAGTAGCACACTTGTTAAGTGTTAGACAAAAATCTGGTGAGAGTACTAGAGATTACATAACTCGTTTTAATAACGAGAAGCTGGAAGTCATAGATTACGAGGAGAAGACAGCAATCACCGCCTTGATGAGTGGGTTGTTGCCTAATAAGTTGTATTACACCTTGGTGAAAGATCCACCTAAAACTATGTCAGAGTTGATGGAAAAAGCGGCCAAAATCATGAATGCCGAGGAAGTTATGGCTGCAAAGAAGAATACGGATAAAGACACCAAGTGGGACGTCGACAAATCTAAAAATAAAAAGCATAAGGGCAATGGCGGTGACAAGCGTTCTAGAAATAATAAGTCATCATGGGAAGTCCTGAAGAAATTCGATAATTATACTCCCTTGAAAATGGGTATTAATCATGTCTTGGAAGAAATCAAGAATAGCGAGGAAGTAAAGTGGCCGAAGAAATTGAGATCAGATCCTGAGGCGAGGAACAGGGATAAATATTGCGAGTTCCACAAAGATCATGGCCATATGACTAAAAATTGCATAGCTCTTCAGAACGAGATTGAAACACTCATCCGAAGAGGAAAGCTAGCAAAGTATGTTGATCGGGGAGGCAAAAGAAGAAATAATGACCGAACTAGAGAAAGGTCTAGATCTCCTCGTCGAGCAGAGGAGAAAAAGAAAAGGGATCATGAAGATGATACCGAGGATGACCCCGATATTCCCAAGAAACCGAGGCAGCCAGAACGAGAGGTATTTTCCATACGTTTTGGTTCATTTGATTGTAATGTTATTACAGTAGGAGATGCAGGAGGAGGAGATCTTACTGCAGAAAGAAAATCTTACCTCGGAGAGACACAAGCTTGCTCGTACATTCAACGAATAAATTTGGCCGAGGAGGATTGTCCGAGGAAGGTAAACAAAGAGAAGCTAGTTATTGACTTTTCAAAAAATGACCTGGCAGGTGTTCTTTACCCTCACGACGACCCTTTGGTGATCAAAATGAGGATGAAAGAAGTAGTGATTTCAAGGGTGCTGGTAGACAATGGCAGTTCGGCAGACATCATGTACTATTTATGCTTTGACAGTTTAAATTTGAAATTATCTCAATTGGAGCCTTATCACAGACCTCTTCTGGGTTTCGCTGGCGAGAAAGTTTTTCCACTTGGGACGATCAAGTTGGATATATTCATTGGAACTTGGCCTGCTTGTCGAACAGAAAGAATACGCTTCTTTGTGATGGATAAAAATGTGCAATCCGCTTACAACATCATCATGGGAAGAGTTGGTTTGAAGAAGTTCGAAGCAGTCCCATCTACAGTACATCAGTGCTTAAAATTCCCTACAAATTTTGGAGTAGGAGTTGTGAAAGGTGATCAGAAAGTAGCTCGGGAATGCTATTATTCGATGCCGAGCAGGAGGGGCTTGAAAAATCAAGGAAAAAGACTACTACCTTTTAGGTGGATAAAGGTACATAAATTGAAACACTCGATCCTAGAGATGAATTCCAACTTGTGAAAGGACAGGTGGTAGAATCTACAGAAAATATTATTCTGGACGACGAGCATCCTGAACGAATAACCCAGATAGGTTCGTCGTTAGATGATTCAATAAAACAGGAGTTGATAGCTTTCTTGAGAAACAGGAAGAAAATTTTTGTGTGGAGTCATGAAGACATGCCAGGAATAGATCCAAATTTCTTATGTCACGAGCTCAATGCGAATAAGGAGATCAAACCTGTAAAGCAAAGAAGAAGAGTATTTAGTCCCGAGAAGAATCAAGCCATACAAGAGGAAGTCGAGAAGCTCCAGAAAGCCCAATTCATTGAAGATGTGAAGTATCCAGACTGGTTGGCAAATGTGGTGATGGTGAAGAAGAAAAATAATAAATGGAGAATGTGTGTTGATTTCACTGATCTCAACAAGGCATACCCAAAGGATCATTTTCCACTGCCCAGAATTGATCAACTAGTGGATGCTACCTCGGGACACGAGCTACTCAGCTTCATGGATGCTTACTCTGGATATAACCAGATCAAAATGAAACCTGAAGACAGGGAAAACACTTCTTTCATTACCCTTAGGGGAACTTATTGTTATAATGTTATGCCTTTTGGTTTGAAAAATGCAGGAGCGACATACCAGCGACTGATGAACAAGGTTTTTGCCGAACAAATCAGTTGCAATATGGAAGTCTATGTCGACGATATGCTGACAAAGAGCAAGAAAGCTGCGAGTCATCTAGTTGACTTAGGTCAAACCTTTGATCAACTGGATAAATACCAGATGAAGCTCAACTCGACGAAGTGCACCTTTGGAGTACGAGAAGGAATGTTCCTCGGGTACATCGTCAACCAGCGAGGCATTGAGGCAAATCCAACAAAGATCAAAGCTCTTTTAGAGTTGCGATCTCCAACGACGAAGAAGGAGGTGCAGAGTCTTACAGGACGAGTTGCAGCGCTCAATAGATTTGTATCTCGGGCAACTGTTAGGTGCCTTCCATTCTTCAAAACACTCCGAAAAACTTTCGAGTGGAATGATGAATGTGAAAAAGCCTTTCAAGACTTGAAGAAATATCTGGGAACACCTCCATTGCTGTCCAGACCAGTGATGGGAGAAAAGTTGTACTTATACCTGGCAGTATCAGAAAATGCGGTCAGCTCGGCATTAATCAGATTGGAGAATGGAGTCCAGAAGCCAATTTATTACACAAGTAAGGCTTTTCGAGGTGCAGAGATCAGGTACCCAAAGTTAGAAAAATTGGCATTGGCATTAATTGAGGCAAGTAGAAGAATGAGGCCATATTTCTAGGCCCATACCATCATCGTGTATACCGACATGCCATTAAGACAAGCCCTTCATAAGCCAGAAAAGTCAGGGAGACTGATGTACTGGGCAATAGAGCTCGGTGAATATGATATTGTGTATGAACCTAGATCATCCTTAAAAGGGCAAGCTGTAGCAGACTTTATAGCAGATTTTACATATCCTAATACCCCCGAGGAACAAAAGTTGCTCGTTGACAAACCTGTGGATGTTACAGGATCAACAGACATAAGTCTAGACCAACTCCGGTTGGTAAAAGGGCTTGTGGATGTAGAAAGATCATCAAATTCAAACCCAGACCAACTACGGTTGGTAAAAGGGCGAGAAGAGATGGCTGACGAAGAGCGAAAGATACCAGGGGAGGATGAAACAAAACAGCAAATATTTCACCGAGGAACGCTGTCAGATAAGAATTTTGAAGACGAGTTACCCACGTGGAGATTGTATGTAGATGGGTCATCTTGTACAACAGGTTGTGGAGCAGGGATTGTTTTGAACACCCCGGACGAGATTGACGTGGAATATGCCTTACGATTCCAATTCAAAGCTTCCAATAATGAGGCCGAGTATGAAGCCTTGATAGAAGGTCTTAATTTAGCAAAGATTATGGAAGCACAACAAGTGATGGTATTCAGTGATTCTCAATTAATTGTGAATCAGATGATGGGAACGTATGCAGTTAAAGGAGAATTAATGGTCAAGTATCATGCAAAGGCGATGGAGTTGTTGGCAGAATTTGATGCCATTTAGTTGATCAGAATACCAAGAATGGAGAATGCACAAGCATATGCACTGGCCCTACTAGCATCAGCTACTCGTACCGAGTTGCGAAGAGCGATACCAATTGAGGTGTTAGAAAGTCGAAGCATAGATGAAGGCCTGACGATGAATGTTATTTCCCTTAATTTAGGACCATCTTGGATGGACCCCATCAGGGCATATGTCGAGGAAGGAGAATTACCGGAGGATAAGATCGCTGCCAAGAAATTGAAGTTTAAACCTGCTCGGTATGTACTAACTAATGGTGTTTTGTATAGACGAGGAATTATGGCAGGTTTGCAAAGATGTGTACATCCCTCCGAGGTGAAAGAATTGATTGAAGAAATCCATGAAGGGTCCTGTGGAGCCCATGTAACATGTCGAACACTTTTGCAAAGGGTGATGACTGAAGGATACTACTAGCTAACGATGAGAGCTGATTGTATAGCCTATGCTAAAAAATGTGATAAATGCCAACGTTTTTCTTCCATCCGACGTACTCCACAAGCATTATTGACACCCATAACTTCCCCTTGGCCATTTGCCATGTGGGGAATTGATCTGGTTGGACCACTGCCAACGACCCGAGTAAGATTCAAGTACCTCGTCCTCGCAGTGGATTATTTTACTAAATGGGTAGAAGCTGAGCCTCTGATTGATATGACGTACGAGAAGGTGTACCAATTCGTTTGAAAGAACATCATTTGCCGATATGGTCTCCCTCATGCCTTCATCACAAACTATGGAACACAATTCGATAACGAGGAGTTTTCCGCCTATTGTCATCAGTCAAACATTTTGAAGGTTCATTCAGCACCAGGCCATCCTCAAAGCAATGGACAGACTGAAGTGACGAACAGAACATTATTAAATGGTTTGAAGAAGAGGTTAAATGAGGCTAAAGCTAATTGGATTAATGAGCTACAATCAGTATTGTGGGCTTACCGCACAACTCCCCGAGAAGCAACTGGAGAATCACCATATATGCTGGCGTTTGGAAGTGAGGCTGTAATACCTGCTGAATTGGGTCTCCCAACACACAGAGTGCTGAATTTCAATTCCCCAGTCAGTGACTTGATGAGAAGATTAGATTTGGACATGCTCGAGGATGTTAGAGAAGAAGCAACCATTAGGAATGCTGTATATCAACAACGAACAGCTCTGTTCTACAACAAGAGGGTGAAGAAATGCGATTTAAAAGAAGGAGATTACGTGCTAAAGAAGGTCATTCAGAAGCACAATAAATTGGAAGAAAATTGGCATGGACCTTACCGAGTTACAGAAGTTGTTCGACCAGGAACTTACCGAATAGCAACTCTAGAAGGAGAGGAATTCAAGAATGCATGGAATGCTGAACCTACGCAAGTATTATCAGTAATGTAAAATGTAAAGCAGTTCTATCGATATGAATAAAACGATGATGTTTTCACCATTTTCTCTCCTTTTATTGAAAGTTTTTCGGGGAATACTAGTGTATAACACTACGTTGCTCGACAGCAAAAAGAAGACGATAGTTCAGACCCACGACCAACTCCGGTTGGTAAAAGGGCGAGAACAAACTATACTCCTTTGGTTAGGAGGCATACACTAGCGTGATTAACTCCGGTTGGTAAAATAACTAGTGGACACTGATAGTTCGAGCGTGATCAACTTCGGTTGGTAAAATAACGAGAACAAACTATACTCCTTTGGTTAGGAGGCATACACTAACGTGATCAACTCCGGTTGGTAAAATAACTAGTGGACATGATAGTTCGAGCGTGATCAACTTCGGTTGGTAAAATAGCGAGAACAAACTATACTCCTTTGGTTAGGAGGCATACACTAGCGTGATCAACTCCAGTTGGTAAAATAACTAGTGGACACTGATAGTTCGAGCATGATCAACTTTGGTTGGTAAAATAGAGAGAACAAACTATACTCCTTTGGTTAGGAGGCATACACTAGCGTGATCAACTCCGGTTGGTAAAATAACTAGTGGACATGATAGTTCAAACCCATGACCAACTCCGGTTGGTAAAAGGGCAAGAACAACATTCTTAAAAATGCCAATTTCGGCTGGTTAAGAAACAAAATATGCCAACTTATGTTGGTCGGAAGGTAAAACTATTCCAGAAAATACAAAATATTCCAAACTGAACCAAGTATGGTTGGCCGGGGATAAAAATCCACTAACTGTAGTTGGTCGACGAGGATAAAATTATCGGCCCTGGTTGTTCGGACACATTTTATGAAAAAAATTGACAAGTATGGTTAGTCGGGGATAAAAACTCTCACTAATTATAATTGGTCGACGAGCACAATTTAACAACCTTGGTTGGTTGGAAAAATTTTAAACATTTTTATACTCATTACTTTATTATTAAGTGATCGAGAAACATTTTTTATACTTCTAACCTTTTATTACTAGATTGGTCGATGAACCACAAAGTATTGTTATGCGATCACGAATATAAAAGTGTTAGACAAGTACAAAACAATAGCAATACAGATTGGCAAACTGAAAATGAAAGTCTTTCATTAAAATTCTAAAAGAATTACAAATTACATGTATACTAACTATTACATTGAAATCCCTATTCTATTGGTTTCTTTCCTTCAGCTTTTGAAATAGGTTCCTCGCCAGTAGGAGGATCGTTTAAGGTCTGAGGAGAATTGATAAAATTCAAGTCCTTCAACATTCTGACATTCATTACTGAAGGAGTGTCCAATAGATGCTCGGGACGAGATACCTCGATCTGAGAATGAATATTGTAATCACCGAGGTATTGTGCAATTAAGCTCCGAGGAATGGCACGAGCTGGGATCCATTCCTTGTCCAAATTAAATGGTGTCACAGGCAAATCGAGCACCCCGGGGTCATAATAGTCCCACAAGTAATGCCCCTGTTCAAGCTTCAACACGCATAAGGAATTCAACCAGCCTTGTTTATAGCCCTCATTAGTGGTATTCTGGATACGAGCATCTAAATGGAATAATGCCTCATTGTACCCAGCCATCCAAAATTCTCTGGGCTGCATATGGAATTGGAAGGTCAATCTCTCCAACTGCTCGTGAAGGCTTTTTGCAAAAATGTCCTTATTCTCTAAAGCAGACTTCGTCGCAGTAAGTTGATCCTCCAAAGTTAGGATTTTCTTGGACATTTCAGATAAAGCCCGATCTTTGGCATTCAGTTGGTACGCTTGGGTTTCCAATGTTGACAGAGTACGAGCTTCTTCAATACTACGAGGAGTTTTTGATCGACCCCGAGCAGCTGGAGTACTTCGTTCCTCGACAACATCCTGAGCAACTCTTCCTCGCCCACGAGAACCTCTTCCTCGTCCCCGAGTAGAAGTAGAAGTACCAGATCTTCGCAGGACATCCAACTCTTTCCTTAATTTGGCATTCTCAACTTCTAAGAAAGAAAATCCCTCATCGGTCACTGTGATCACCGCTGTTGAAGAAGAGGCTGCAGACTTGTATTGTGCTAGTTCTTTCTGCAAATTATTATTTTCTTACTCCAGCAGTTCAGCAATTTGTCTACAGGCTTCAACTTCTCCCTTTAGGGTCCTCTCCCTGACATCATACCCAGCAATGAGTTTGTCATAGCCCTTCTCGGCAGAAAGCTGTTGATATTTCTTTTCATACCCCTCATGTAACAAGGCATTCGACTCCTTGTACTGAATCTGAAGATCTTCTAGAGTATATTGGAGCTCCTCGATCATATCATAGTAAGCCACGTTATTGGCCACTGCTCGATCAAGTAAGCCCTTTAGATATTGATAAGCTTCTACTGCCTGCTCTGAAGCACCATGGCCAAGGATGTCGACAACTTCTGATGCACTGAGGTCTGTGTGACCAGCTTTATAATGCTCATGGCATTGCTGCATCAACTTTGTATCGTTAGCAGACAAAAGATCCATCCTGGCCAGAAACTAACAAAGAAAGAAAAAGAAGATCAAGACAGAGTGCAGATAAAGAAGATACAATCATATGGAAGAAAAGAACTCAAATTTTATTAGATCATAACGCAAAGTTACAAAGATCTGAGATACAAAGTACAAGTAAAAGAAAAATAGAAAGAGAATACCGAACAACTTCACACCTTTTCCTTGTCTCCCAAGACTTTCTCGGGAGGCTGGGACGAGGAGCTTGGTTGCTCGGTGGAAATAAGGAGTTGATCGGCGGGAGCTGGAACTTGTTCTGAAGGAGCTGGCAGAGACAAAAACTCCTCGTCAGCAGGCTGGGTAAGGATGATATCACCCACAACCAATGAAGATTCTTCTGAGGCAGCTTCGTCCTCTTCTTCATCCTCGATGGCTGGAGGAGGACCAGGGAGATGCTGTTGAAATAGCTCGGAGTCCTCGCTCACTTTCAATTCTTGCAAAGCTGCAACCCAGCCATCTCGGAAGTACTTCAAACTTCCATATTGCACTTGAGTCATCATAGAAGCTACTCCCTTGTTCCACCCTTTGTCCCAATCTGTGCTAAAAGACTTCTTTATTACCTTCTTTCTTTTCGTTTTCTCCGAGGAGAGCTTCTCGGATAGAAGGTCCTCGGAGGCTTTCAGTTTGGCCTCCAACTCCTCCTTCTGACGATTTGCTTCGCGCAGAAGGGTCAGCTCTTCCTCAGCTGATTTCAGCTTATTTTCAAGCTCCCCGAAAGTGGTGAGCTTCTCGGAGTATTTCTTATTTTCCCTCTCCAAGTCCTTCACTTTATTTCCCAACTGCACCTTCTCTGCTTCAGATGCAACCAGTTTCTTCTCCCATTCGCCTTTATCCTCGTCGTACTTCTGACGGGATTCCTTCAGAGATTGGGCCAAACCCTGGAATGCATCCTCTACTCCAGACGAGGAGCTTGAAGCCTTGAGTGCTTCATCTTTCTTCACAATGGTGTTAAAGCAACTCACCAGCTGAAAAAGAAGGTAGTGATGAGTTAGTGCCGAGATACATATATTGATAGAAGGAAATAAGAATTCAAGATAAGAAGAAACTTACTGAAGCGATGTGACGAGTAGCTAGGGATGTCAGCATATCCCTAGGCATGTTTTCCTCGATGCCTTGGACTTCAGGAATGATCCAAGTCTTTACCGAGCTCATTGCAGAGCTCGGGGGAATAATGGTTGGAACACCAGCTCCACTAGTTTGGAGCTGGGGAATGACTTCAGAAAAACTAACCGAGGAAGACTTCTTCAATCTCCTCGGTGTCTTCTCAACAACCTCAACCAAAGAAGAATTTTTGGTTGGAGAGATAGTGATTACTTCCACTGGTGCATTCTTTTGTACAGGAGCCAAAGGGGGCTTCTCGACGACCTTCTGAGGAGCAGCAGAAGGGGCAGCATCAACTTTCTTTGTCCCCTTTGGGACATCGGCCTTGCTTCTCTTTCCATCTCCAGCAGAGGAGGTCTCTTAAAAGAGAGCAGGAACTCTTCTCTTGCCCATCTTCTGACTCAGAGGAATGTGAGAGTCTGGTGAAGAATCTTCAGAAGCTGGCAATGGTTCGCTAATGCTAGCCACAGGACGAGCAGTGTAAGAGGATGTGTAGCTCCTGTATTGCAGCAAGTATGAAGCAGACCTACTGTGCTCGTCTGCAACCTTCTGATGCAAACTCCAGATATGTTTTAAATGCTTGATATTAACTTCTGTTTCTTTTGGAGTTTTTCTCTTGCTGTCAACTGCAAATAAAGACATAGTGAAATATTAGTCATACATTTTGTCAAACACAATGAAATCATAATTTCAAAAAACAAAATAAGATGAAAATAACCTATCCCATTGCCATACGGAGGGCATTTGGGACCCTAATACACTTCGTCTCCAACAAGAGGGGCATGTTGCCAATTGTTTACAACTACTCCATGTTCAAAATAATCCCTGTTGGCATCAGGGAGGTTGACTACTAGAGCCCTATTCAAAAATCTAGTTTTTAAATAATAAACATTGTCTAAAACAGCCCATCTATAACAGTACATAATCTCAGGAATTCCTATACGAGTTCCATGAGTTTGATTTAATCTATACACCCCATTAACTATTCTCCAGGTATTGGGGGCTATTTTTGCAAGGACAACGTCGAAATACTGACAGAACTCTAAGCATAAAGGGTTTGGTGGAAAAGAAAATCCACATTTAGCAATAAAGAGGCTAGGGAACCAATGTCCCTCAGCCAAATCAAAATAACTTGAAGTCTCAGAAAGAACCTCCAAATTTACCCAAGATGGAATAGAGAAATCAGAACGGAATTTCTCAAGAGACTCAATAATGTAAACCATGATGAATAAAAGAAGAAAGAATAAGAGCTTACAGGGAAAAAGGAGATCTGTTGACAAACAAACGAAGAAAAGGATGGACGCACAGGAGAGAGAAAAGCTATAGAAAACTCGAAAGCAGAAATTGAAAAGGTAGAAGACAATGGGATTGCCTCTGAAGCTTAAATACTTTGCCTTGGGAAACGGTGAAAGAAAGGATTACAAAAAGGAAACTATTACGCTACCGGCGGCTAAAAGGACAAAAAGGGCATGAAGATCGAAGCGCCTATAAAAATGCAAAAAGGCAGATTCTGCGAATTTGGAAGGAAATTCAAATATGAAGAAAAGGCTCCTAAAACCCAGGAAGGTCATTTAATATAGCCATATACCGAGAAAGAATGTTCCATAATCCTCAAAGTTCGAAATATGAAACATTGGGGGCTTCTGTTGATACCAAAATTAGTATGCTGATGTGGACGAATAATAAGAAGACACGTGTTAATCTACGTGGCACAATAGCAACGAGGAAGATTGTTTCCTCGACCAACATACTCACTCTGAGCAACAAGTATACTCCGTGGAACGCCTGTCTTCCGAGGAACTCCAATGCTCCGAGGAACTCTTGGACGACGAGCAACTAAGGCGGTTCGAGCTGCATATCGACCACAACATTAATTGCCAGATAATCAACAGTTCAACTATTCATTAAATGCTTATCATCTTGAAACGCACGTTTGAAGAACATTAAACGAATTACCCTTTCATATGTGTATCATTTATTATAACACCCTTTCATGTACAGCCTAAGGGCTATAAATACCTTGTATCACCCTCATTCAAAGGGACCGGAATTTCTTGATAGCACTTGTAATCGAGAATTCCCAAACACTCAGCAATAACATAACAATGGACGTAGGCCATTCATATAAGGCTGAACCACTTTAAAATCTTTTGTTTTATTTATTTATCTGTGATTAAATAATTAGAGTAATCTAGTTTTTTACATCAACAGTCCCTTTCCTATCAATTTTTCTAACCCGACACTCCTTCCAATGTAATGGGACTTCAAAACTCTTAGAACTCTCATCAAAACCCGAAACGCTCTCGAGACATGTGTATGATTCCCACCTTTGGTAGTGACACACAACTATGAATTCCTTACTAGCCTAACATCATATTACTACTATATACAACATTCACCCCATACACATCGAGGGTGCGACGACCTCACCTTTTGTGCTCAGTCAATCCCCATAAATGGGTTCCGACAACCAGATTGTGTCTGCTTCCATTTCAACCGCTTCTAGATACGGCTTGAGACGTTGTCCATTAATCGTGAATGTGTTTCCACCTTTTTGATCCTCTAATTCAACAGCTCCATGGGGGAATACTTCCTTCACAATGAATGGACCTGACCATCGTGACCACAATTTTTTAGGAAACAAGTGTAACCTCGAGTTGTAGAGAAGTACTTTTTGTCCTGAATGAAACTCCTTACGTCGGATGATTCTATCGTGAGCTCGTTTCATTCGTTCTTTTGAGATTTTAGCACTTTCATACGCATCATTGCGTATTTCTTCTAACTCATTCAACTGAAGTTTGCATGTTTCACCGGCTTTTTCCATGTTAAAGTTCACCCTTTTGATATCCCAATACGCCTTGTGTTCAATTTCAACAGGAAGATCACAAGGTTTGCCATATACAAAACGAAATGGGGGCATCCCAAGGAGATTCTTGTATACAGTTTGATAAGCCTAGAGCGCATCATTCAATCTGAGAGACCAATCTTTCATGTTAGGTTCGACTGTCTTTTCCAAGATATTCTTTATTTCCCGATTGGCTAGCTCGACCTGGACATTCTATTGGGGGTGATAAGTCGTTCCAACCTTATGGATGACCCCATACTTTCGCATTAACTTTTCCATCGGCCTATTGCAAAAATGAGTGCCATTATCACTGATGATATCCTTAGGAACTTTGAAGCGAGAAAGTATGTGTTCTTAAATGAATGTTATCACCACCTTATTGTCATTTATCCTTGTAGCTATGGCCTCTACCCATTTTGAGATGTATCTACTGCGACGAGGATGTATAGAAAGACAAAAAAGGGTGGAAAAGGCCCCATGAAGTCTATACCCCAGCAATAAAACAACTTAATGACAAGTATGGGGGTTAATGGCATCATGTCACGGCGAGTAATAACTTCCATTCTTTGGCATCCATCACATGATTTGCAAAAAGTGTTCACATCCTGGAATATTGTGGGCTAAAAGAGATCGCTTTGCAAGATTTTTGCAGCAGTTTTTTGTTTTTGGAAATGACCTCCACATGCTTCTGTATGACAAAATCGGATTACCCCTTGAATTTCTTCATCAGGTACACACTTTCGAATGATTTAATCAGGGCAATACTTAAACAAATATGGATCATCATAAAAGAACATGCGTGACCAAGTAATGAACTTATTTCTTTCTTACAGATTCCAATTGGAGGGAATGACTCCCGTGACAAGGTAATTCACTATAACCGAAAACCAGGGAAGAGAAGAAGTAACAAATAGATTCTCATCCAAAAAATACTCGTCTATGGGGATTGGATCAATTGGTACGTAGGACGAGAGTCGTGACATATGGTTAGCAATGACGTTTTCTACTCCTTTCTTATCTTGAATCGAGAGATTAAACTCTTATAGGAGTAGGATCCACCCACTTAGGCGCAATTTGGCATCTTTCTTGGTCAGAAGATATTTGAGTGCCGAGTGATCAGTGAAGCAAATGATGGGCGAGCCAATAATGTAAGAGCGGAATTTATCGAGAGCAAAAATGACCACTAGTAATTCTTTCTCCGTAGTGGAGTAGTTAAGTTGGCGGCCAGATAATGTCCTACTAGCATAGTAAATAACATGAGCTTTCTTGACCTTTCTTTGTCCAAGAATATCCCAAATCGCGTAATCACTTGCATTACACATAAGCTCAAATGGGAGTGACCAATCGAGAGCTTTCATGATAGGAGCAGAAATTAACATGCTTTTTAGTTTATCGAAAGCTTCTTGGCATGCGTTATTCCATTCAAACGGAGTGTCCTTCATGAGAAGATTACTCAAGGGTCTAGTGATGGCGCTAAAGTCTTTGATAAATCTCCTGTTGGCCTAGAAAGGACCTCATATCTTTAAGCGATTTTGGCGGGGGCAACTCAACTATTACTTAAATTTTTTCTCGATCAACCTCAATTCCCCTAGATGAGACTATGTGGCCTAGAACTACGCCCTCAGTGACCATAAAATGACACTTTTCCCAACTGAGGACTAAGTCTTTTTCCACACACCAGAATAAAAATCTTTCAAGATTAGCTAAACATTGGTTGAAAGATGGACCGAAAATGCTGAAATTGTCCATGAACACCTCAAGACCTTTTTCTATCATGTCTCTAAAGAGACTCAACATGCACCTTTGAAAAGTTGCTGGCGCATTACATAACCAAAACGAAAAACATTTGTAGGCAAACGTACCAAATGGACATGTAAAAGTCGTCTTTTCTTGATCAAGTATATCCACTTCAATTTGATTATAGCCAGAATACCCATCTAGAAAACAATAGTAAGGATGGCCCGCTACTTGTTCAATCACTTGGTCGATAAAAGGCAAGGGAAAATGGTCTTTTCTTGTTCCCGCATTGAGCTTTCAGTAATCAATGCAAACACGCCACTCGGTGGTGGTGCATTGAGGTATTAATTATCCCTTAGTGTTTTTAACCACGGTCATACCCGACTTCTTTGGAACGACCTGAATTGGGCTCAACCATTTACTATCGGAAATGTGATAGATAACCCCAGCATCTAATAATTTGATGATTTCTGCTCGAACTACATCTTTCATGGTTGGGTTCAGTCACCTTTGCATCTCTCTCGAGGGCTTCACCTCCTCCTCGAGGTGGATTTTATGGGTACAAATCAAAGGTCTTATACCTTTCAAATCTTCTATAGTCCAACTAAATGCACTTCTATGATTCCACAACACATTCAACAACTTGCCCTCCTGCTCTTTTTTTAAACTAGAAGAAATAACAACAGGAAATGTATCATCTTCTCCTAGAAAAGCATAGTTTACATGAGAGGGTAGTTTCTTTAACTCAAGACTAGGAAATCTATCTTCATAGGGTATCATGCGTGACTCCCGCAGGGGTAATTCCTCAAATCTAGAAATCCAGTCAACATCTCTCAACTTCTCAAAAATCACTTCCTCTTGCAACAAAGCTCCCAACTCCTCCACTTCATGCTCAAACTCAATATAAGAACTTTTATTCTCAACACCTTGCACTAAACAAATGTCTAGTGCATCCCCACATATGACCTTCTCAATGTGCACATCCACCACCTCTTAACTAAGATCAACCTCATGAATTTCATCCTCATCACCCATTTGGTTAGTAACATTGAAAATATTGGCCTCGAGGGTCATGTTTCCAAAAGTGAGTTGCATTTTGCCATTACATGTGTTAATCAAAGCATTATCAGTAGCTAAAAATGGATGGCCCAAAATTATGGGAACATGATTACTCGAATGGGGGGAAGACTCCGTGTCCCAAATGACAAAGTCTATATGGAAGTAGAATGTGTCCACTTAAACTATCACGTCCTCCACAATCCCACGAGGCACTTTCACTATCCGATCTTCCAACTGTAGACTGATTCGGGTAGGTTTAAGATCACCTAAATCAAGCTTCTTATAGATAGAGTATGGAAGTATGTTCACACTCGCACCTAAGTCTAGCAAAGCTTTTTCAATTCTACTTTCTCCTATAACACATGAAATTGTAGGTGCACCAGGATCCTTGAATTTTGGTGGAAGATCATTAAGAAGGACCGAGCTCACATTTTGTACCAAAAAGACGTTTTTCTTCACCTTAAGCCGTCGTTTGATAGTCAAAAGATCTTTGATGACTTTGGCATATGCTAGAATTTTTTGGATAGCATCCAGAAACGACAAGTTTAACTTCACTTGCTTCAGAACATCTAACACTTCAGTACGCGAAGCTCCCTTTTTGGGTGGTGCCAAGCGTTGAGGAAATGGAGCAGCAGTGGGAGGTTTTACGTTAACTACAGGTTCAACTCCTTCATCCTTATCATCCATATGCAATGGGGTCTCCTCAGATTCTGAAACTTCTTTAGCTTTATATTCCTTGGGTTTTGGTGGCGCTAGATAAATTACGCGACCACTACGTAGAGTCGTGACAGCTTGACATTGTTCTGGGAAATACGATGATGCAGAGCTAACCGTAGTTTTCCCTTGAGGAGGTCTTTGTCCTTGAGCTGGGAATTTACCATTCTCCTGAGTATTCAGTGCAGATTGCAACCTAGAGATGCTAGTATGAATTTCCGTGAACATTCGATCATTCTTAGCATTTCTCTCCTTTTGAGATTGGATGAATTGATTCAGATTATCCTCAAGAGATCGCCTAGGTGGAGTGACATACGGACCAGGAGATCGTACTTGCATAGGAGTTTGCATTGGAGGAGGCATTTGCTGAAATTGAGGAGGGGGTGGAGGCAAAGCAACATGTGAAATAGGATAAATCCCACTTTGTGGTTGTCCATAGTTGAAACCATGATGATTCCTCCAAGATTGATTGTATGCATTCCCCTGCGGTACTTTAAAATTTCCTCTAAACCCTCCTATCGCTTCTACTTTCTCAGTGTACATTTCCTTGTAGGCAGGTATGGTAGGACATCCTTTGGTAGAATGGCCAGTAGCACAAATGGGACACACTTTCTCCTTTCCTGCTTCAATGAGTCCAGCGACTTCTCTTAATCGAACCTCAAGTATGCCTCTGAAATTCTTTTCCAATTGGTCATATCAACGATCTAACAAAGTGTCCTTGTCCAAGTGATAAATACCGGACGCAGCAGGCGAGTTGGACACTTGTCGATTTTTAGTTTGACTATTGGGGTCAGAAACATCCCATGCTTGCGTAGTCTCCGCTATGTATTTCAGGTGAGACTCAGCATCGCTCGAGTCTAGCTCCCAGAATGGTCTTTCGCACATTGTCTGAATGATTTTTTAAGATGCTAAAGTAAGCCCTTGATGAAAAAATGAAATGAGATGATGTTTTTCGAACCCATGATGTGGGCAAGCACTAACTAACTCCTGAAAACATTCCCAACACTTGTCGAAAGCTTCATTCTCATTTTTTCAAAAATCTTGTATTTGAGCTTTGACAGAGTTGGTTTTGTGTTGTGGAAACAACTTGGAGAGAAACATAGTCTGCATATCTCTCCAGGATAAAATAGAATTCGGGGGTAGTGACCATATCCAAGTCTTAGCATTATCCTTTAAAGAAACAGGGAAAAGCTTTAACCGGATAACATCTTGTGGGAAGGTTTGATCACCAAACATCTCACATGCTTCTTAGAACTCTCTAATATGGAGATATGGTTTTTCCGAATCAATCCCATGAAATGTAGGAAGAATTTGAGTCATCCCATTACGAAAGTGGAACTGACCGGCATTATATGGGAGTAAAATGCAACCAGGGGTAACAATTCGCTTAGGAAATAAAAGATCTTTCTTGGGAAGATATGATAACTCTTCCTCTCCAGCTCAACATCAACACTACCGTTCACAGACATATTGCTACCAAACGATTCAAAACCCTCACTCAGTGTTTGACTCAAAGTGCGACTTTCGATTGAATTATTAGGGGAAGGAGGTAAACCCAAAAGTGTGGAGAGTCGGTGGTATGAGAATTTTCAGAATTAGCTTCGGCAGTAGGATTTTCGTGAACTTGGGTGAGAAAGGGATTTTGCATGTAATCGTACAAGAGATGAGATGAAAATTAGTATTTTTTTTAAAAATTATAAATTTTGGATTAAATTCACTTTCCCAGGTATCACCAATTTACGATCCCCGGAAACGGCGCCAAAAACTTGACGCGACTAAGAATTTATCTCAGAAGTGCATTCTCTCTAGGCTCAAGTGCAAGCCTGTCGCGTTAGTAATAATCCGACAAGTCGGGATCATCTCCGCAGGGATCAGAAATTGGCAATTGTGAATAACGCAGGAAAAGTTTATTTAAACTTCAAATGGTTAATCAAAAGAAAAGAAAAGATGATTGATGGGTTAAAATTTCAAATTGGTGATGAAATAAAAATAAACTACGTGCACAAAAACACTAAGAATTGTAAAGAAAATAGATATGACTATGAGAGAAAATAGGTTGGAATACAATCCCTCAAACCTTAGTAAGTTACCGTATAGAATACTAGAATTGTAAATTAAAATTTTGACTAAATCCAGTCTTTATAGATCCTAAGCATTACATATATGAGGGAACTAGGCCGCATCATATGAAATCAAAGGTAAATACAAAGCGGTGTAGAACAATTACATTTGCATATTATTCTTAAACATCCCAAGTACCTAGAACAAGAGAGATTAAAAGATCTACTATGTTCGTATAATTTCCATATACGATTCGGTCAATATTTAATTTACACTCTATTTTCTACATGGGTAATTTACCTCAGGATGGGTTCATGTATCCCAACCCTTGAAAACTTAGCTAGACATGGTTTTATGAGAAAACAAATTCATAACAATGCATGGAATTGTGTACCTAAGAAACATTGTTTCAAAAGAAAATTGCAAAATAATTGAGAATTAAATTGAAAATAAAATTGAGACTGAATAAGAGAATGGAAGTTGATACTTGGATTGAAAAATTGAAACTTGTGATCAGCAATAGGGAAAAGAGATGAACTTGAATCCAGAATACTCCTTCTTTCTCAAACTTAGAAACTAGTTTTTTTTCCAGAATATGAAAATTGTCTACTAAAGAAAAATAACTAAAAAGGCACTCTAAAATTCGACTCTCTTGGAAGGATGTAGGGTTTAGCCTTTTATAACACCAACTAGCATGATTTCACAGCTAATAGCGATGATCTATACAAGATATTCCCAAATTTTCACCTCTTCATCTCCATAATAAATACCCAAATTTTGAACAGTTGGACCTGTCCGGATCCCATCGGATGGATTCGTTTTTCAGTAACGAGATCGATTTTTTTTATTTTTATCGGACCGATCTGGATACCATCAGATCGGTTTGGTTTTCATCGATTTTGTATCAATCCGGGGGCTATTGGAATAGTTACATTTCGGATCGATCCGAGATAAACCGGATCGTTACGGATATATTCAATTTTGACTTTTTCTTTCCAACTTTGACTTGTCATAACTTTTTATCTCGAGCTCCGATTTGATTGTCGTTTCTTCCAACACTCTTGTGAAATAATGATCTTCAACTTTCCTTAGGCTTCAAATCCGAACTCCGGGTGTAAATTTACGTTTTTTGTCGTTTGAGCTTTCTTCCTTTCTTCCCTTCCTTTCTTATGGTTTCTTTCTTTCTTTTCATGCACTAAATACCTGTAAAATCAATAAGAAATTCACGAAACTTAGGGTACTCATTAGAAATAGTCAATAGCAATGATATGGGATAAAATCAATTCAATTACGTTGTTCGAGATATTAAATTACTAAATTAAGGGGCTAAATTTAGAAGAATTTAGGCTTGGTCATTCAATCAGGGGAAGATCATGGTTATTCACGATATGGTTAACAAACTGAAGAAGGAAGACTTTATTACCGATGTTTAGAAGAATAATGCTAAGCCGGAGAAGTGGTTATGATGTAGATAAGTAACCCTCAAGCTGTATGTTGAGGTTATGTGGAGAGAATATGTATTTCAGATTCAACCCTGGGCCTGTGGAATTGGTCCCCTCATTTAGAGGTGTGATCCTCTATTTATAGGAGATATTCCCACATGCTCTAAGCACGTGACGTATATAAAGTCTGGAGTTTCTATAAGAAAGAGGGATGCGACCTGTAAGGAAAGAAATGTGGGTGTCGTATCATGTAATTGGCTAGTGACAAAGGTGTCGCACCCTCTATTGGGTGGTTCCGTGGCGTGTTGAGGGGGGCCGCGATCTGTGATGCGAAGGGTCATGCCCCTTATTCGGTAAGGTTGCACATCAAGTTCAGTAGGAGGTCGCGCCCTATGTTGAGATGGGTCGCGGCATGTAAGCCTATGCAATGAAGAATACCATCCGTGGTAGAGTGTTATATTTATACTATCAATAAGCCCCCAAGCCGTACTGCCAAGAGAATTCGATTGTGGATGCGGCTTAGTTCAGTCTTCTTAGGTGCCGCAGTACTTACAATGAGATGATTCATCTTCTGCGCTCTTTTATATAAATTTTTCAGGCCATGGACTTCATTATGTTTTCCAAAACTTTGAGAGCAAATTGAAGGCTGGACTCTGTTCTTCCGTTCTCTTACATTTTTTGGCGATCTTTCCAGGCCGTGTGTGGTGGTTCTAAAGCAGTTCGAGGCTGAGAATCGTTGTTTTCTCCATTTCCAGGTACTTTTCCAACCAACAATATCTTTAATGGATTCTGAAATTCATATTTTGCCACTTGTTTTTTATTCATGCTCATAAAATGATCCATATGAACTCATATCTTACTGGTACTGAATCCACGTTTTAACATTATTTGAATCCATATCTGAACTACTAGGATTTCTTGTTAATCCACCTTAAACTGGATGTGTATTTAAGCCAATCTTCAATTAATGAAATAAACTTTTAATCTTCCATTGTTAATCAAGAGGGGGCAAATGGTATAACTATTTGTGTTACATGATATGAAACGTATAAATGTTCTTGATGCTCTTGAGCAAACTCTTCATCTTCTGGGTTTTCAATATTTTGAATGAATCAACCTCAGATACGAAAATGTTTGAGTGAGTGGCTGCGGTATGATAAATACCCCTTTAGTATTTTAGGGTTTCCCTTCGTCTATGCAACGATCATATATTAGTTTAAGCCTTAGCCGCGACCTGTATCCTCTTTTGATATGGCAATCACTTAGGCTCTTAGATTTAGGTTCCGCTGCACTTTAGAACATAGAATAAGTTGAGTGAATAGCCGCGGCAATATTTTTCATTTGGGGGTCAAAAACCCCCAACTTGCCCAATCAGCCTCGATGTTTCCCGTTCATCTTGATATTTCATTGAACCTACCGTGGTCTCTGAGAGGCTTCTCTACCATACTGGTTGTGGAACCTAACTGTGGCTTATGCTTTTTAGGTACTACTATAACCATATGAGCTTTAACCCAGATGAGTTCTTGAGAGGCTTTTGGGCAAAGAATTTTAGAGCCTCTCCTTCTGAACTCTCTTTTATGCCTCCTCTAAGATCAATAGGGCCTTGCCAACTAAGGGATTTCCCCAAATTCGTGATACTATACTCAAATTTTGCAGACTCTTTTTCTAGGAAGGATTCTGAGATAAAGCGGATTTAAGAGGAAGCCAATTCAAGTAACCAAACAATGGATGTGGAAGATGGTGCCACAACAAGGGGTACGGCTGCTGTTAGAGATGAACCAGCTGGCCCATCTTGGAGGGCTAAGAGACCTCTAGCTACGCTTGATATCCGCAGCATCATGACCCAAGAATGGGTCGACCAGGTAGATGAGGCCTTCGAATTTCTAAAAAATATAATATAATTAGCACCTGCCGCGAATTAAAGACCGTGCATGTCACTTTCAGACGATGGGGTTTGCTTTCCACTGCATGCTTTCGTTTATGGGCTGCGGTTGCCAGTTCCTGTTCCCATCAGATGAATTTTTCAAACCATGAAAATATCCCCAGCCAAGTTGGATCCCAATTGCTGGAGGGCCATCCTTATCGCGGTTGTGATTTGGGAGAATCAATTCAAAAGGGACATTACTCCCACGGAGTTTTTTCATTTCTATTGACCGAAGGAAAACTCTGTGAAGTTTATCGGGTACTACTATTTCTCCGTATGCGGTAGGGATGAGACCCTTTACACTAGGAGGCCGACCAGTGTAAAGAACTAGAAGGGGAAGTATTTCTACATCTCTGGAGAAGGGTGAGAGATTCACCCTCAGTATAACGAGAGGGAGAAATGGTTTCGAATGTCACGACAATGGGGGTCTCCCTCCAAACTAGGTAATTTGATAATAGTCGCGTCCTTTTTGTCTGATTGTTCATTCCTTGTGCTAACCCTTGAAATGTTTTCTACAGTTCTTGATAACTTGCAATTGAGCAAGCGACAAGAGAAGAGAGTTTTTGATGCCGCGACGGTTCCTTTCGAGCCTAAGAAGTTCAGCACACTTGTTACATCTGCAACTTTATTTGAAGAAGGGTTCTTTCCCAGAAAGTCAATTCCAAGAGATATGGCTACGGGAGGTAATAATCGGATCATCATTATTTGTCTGCGAAAATTTATGTTGACTTTGAATATTTACTGTTACTTTTCCATTTTTAGGTCAGGAAGTTGACAGGGAACTGTTGGCCGCGTAGCTGGCAGAGATGGATGGGAACGTAGTCATTCTAAATAACACTGCGAGGAGCAACAAAAGGAAGAGGTCCAAGACCAATGCACCAGTCGTGGCCCTTTCTAATGATCATAATCCTCCTACCGTGATCCTAAATCTGGACGAGGAAAAAACTAAACTTGCTGCCCCTGAACCCTAAATCGAGTTCGATAATGACATCAGAGCCAATTTGGCCACGGTGGGTTTGATGTCCACATCTCATGCTCCCCTCCATTCAGCTTCTCCTCTGTCGCCACTTGTCGTTCCAGTTAATGCAAACTTGGCACCTCCTCAGTGCTACGGCGGATCTGGCCCCGACGGTCGACCGTGGCCACAATTAAGATAGCCTGACCCTCGGTCCTCATGGGACACTACCACGAATTCTACATGAAGAATGAAGAGGTCCCTTGATGTCGCGGACCTTAATAGGTTAGTTGAAGAAGACCATGATGATCTGGAGGACTGCGGCCTCCATAGTCTTTTGAGGGTAATTGCTAGTGTTTTCTCAGTTTTGATTTTACATTCCATACTTTGCTCCTAACTTTCTCTTTTCAGGCCACGGACATGATAGTGGCTCAAAAGAGGAAGTACGAGGACCTCTACAAACTAAAACAGGCAGCGAAGAAGGTACAAGCTGCTGACTTAGAAGCTACACGAAATTCCTCTTTTGAAGCAGGGAAGCAATCTGCAGTCGCGGCTCTTTAGGCAGCCGAGATGAACTTGGGAGCTGCAATAAAAGCCAAAGAGGAGGTAGAGGAAAACTTTAAACAGGTCATGGAATCCCTTAAGGTCTCCCAGTCTCAGACCGCGAAAGCTGCACAAGCTGTAAAAACTTCCAGTGCTAAGCTCAGGCTACTTCAAAAGAAATATGAGGAGCTGGAGGCCAAGGCTGCGAATGATGTCAAGGCCCACGCTGCCGCCATGAAGAAAATAGAGGCAGATCATGGAGAAGCCCTTTAACTTGCCATTGACAATACTGTGGAGTCGTTCAAGGGCTCTAGGGACTTTTATCTCATCAATAACAGGGCCTACCTCTGCGGTTACTAGAATCATAAATAACTTCCCTGAGACTAAAGATAAGGTTCTTGAATGGGGACTTGTTGATGCTGAGCATCAAGAATGCATAGCTGAGCTCAAGGTCGTGGCTGAAGAGAAAGCTAGATTGAGCTGAGGCAGCGGCGGCTGATGAGGAAATTGAGACCGCCGTGGATGGCACTAAGGGAGAGGAGCGTGATGATGCAACTTCCTAAACTATTTGTAATTTTTGAACTCATTGATACAGGGTTGTGTCCCTTCTGTTATTTTGCTACTTGTAGTGGTTGTGACCTCTTTGTGTGTTAACTGATATTTTCAAGGCTGCGGCCACTTTTTATTGATTATTTTTGCCTCATTTTCTTCTAGCTTTTTCTGTACATCTTTGATTTCTTGAACACAACTTCTTTATATTTGAAAATGCTTTCTAGATTGAATGAACTTGTTGGACTAATAGATTAAGTCCGCGGCACCATAGTACACAGTTTATTCAGACTGCACACTAAATGAACATTCGCGGCACATTTGAGTGCGAACCGTCTAATCTATTAATATTCACGTCCACATAAATAATGCTACGGCACCCTCAAATGTATAGGTCATAGGCTGTTGCATCTGTACATGGGATGCGGCCCTTTCCCCCTTGAACAGGGTCGCGGTCAGTTACATAATGGCCCTAGCCATATTGAGAGGGATGTGTCACTTGAATATTTGAATTCCTTTTATTGTAGCGTTACTTAGATCTAAATCCAAATCATTACCGCATTAACTCTTAGTCACTTTGATGGCTTCAGCTGTATTGACATGGCTACTGCACTCTTTTAGCCCTTTCATCTTAACATGGCTTTTATAGATATACGGGATACTTTCAAGCCTCCCCGGGCTGGATTATGTTATTAAGCCACCCATAACTAACATATAGGATACTTTCAAGCCTCCACAGGCTAGGTTATGTTATTAAGCCAACCACAACTAACATATAGGATACTTTCAAGCCTCCTCAGGCTGGGTTATGTTATTAATCCACCCACAGCTAACATATAGGATACTTTCAAGCCTCCCTAGGTTAGGTTATGTTATTAAGCCACCCACATCTATGGATATATACAAAGCCATCCCTGGCTAGATATTATAAGTCTCTCAACTTAGTGACGCATCCCGAAAGCTAAGAATGGGTATTAGAAGCCCTTATGAGTGATGTTGTAGTCCAATTTGGATAACTGCTTTCAGTATTTTCTTTCACCGTTTTCAATTATCCTCAACTCTCAGACAATCAAGCGTCTTATCGGGGGTTGTGGCCCATTTAGATATTATCATTCCCGATATAACATGCTGTGTCGAATCGAGATCTGTTTGAGATAAAAATGGTATATATAAGATAACATTTCATGGAAATGAGAACTAAAATATGGCACTATAAAAGTGAACTTGATTCCATGCATCTATTCATATATATATGTATATGTATATGACTTAGGGAAGCCAATACAAAGTTTAATTTAAAACAGCATAACAAGAGTTGTCACTGTAAAGTAGAGACAGATGGAATATAAGAGATAAGCATGAAAAATGAGCATGCGGTCTGTAAGACTAGACTGCATCCCCTAAACATCTTTGAGGAGCCTCTGTAGGATCCCTTGCCAAATCAGCCTTTTAATTTCATCCTTCAGCGCATAGCATTGCTCAGTGTCATGGTCATGGTCCTGATGTAATCTGCACCAAGCAGCTTTGTTCCTCTTGTGGGGTGGAGCTCTCAGCTTTTCTGGCCACTACAATAGCTTGTCCTCTCTGATGCATTCAAAGATCTCTTCAATTGGGAAGGCCAACGGAGTTTAGGACTAAGATTTCTTCTCTGCCTTCTCCTTTCTCCTTTTCTGGCACTTGCTGACTGCTTTCGCGTTCGGGTCTTCTTGAACTGTCGTAGCATCAAAGGAAGTTAAAGCGATGCTCATGGGTGTCGTGCTCCCACAGGGTGAGGCCACTGCCTCTAGCATTAGGACCCTTTGATTCAAATAGTTAACCTGGGTCTGGAGTGAGGCATGACTGTCGTAGAGGTAGTTAAGGTGATTATATAGCTGCACAATCTCATCTTTGACTTCTGTGCTCTGGCTGGATTCTTCTTCCAGTTTTTGCTTTTGTTAGTCTTTAAAAAGTATATATAATGTGAGACAAAACTAACATAAGTGACTAATCTCATAAGTATTGGAGTAACCAAGTAGGAAATGGGTATGCAGCGTTTGCACTGCCATATGGTATTACTATTGAGGCCGCGACCGGTATGGCACATAGGTGCACAACCATGGCCTTTGTATGATATTCACTAAGGTAGAGCTGGAGAGCACCCGAGTTCGTTCCAAGATGTTATGAAGCTTCTGTAATACAACCGCCCAGTAGAGGTCGCTGCATGTAAGGTAGTTGAACTACCACGTCGCATCCCTACGCAGGCAGGGATGGGACAATCCCAAAATTGAATCTCAAAAACTTGATTTTTTCTCCCAGAACTCATGGAGAGCATACCTACTAGGGTTTATCCATGAGTGAATAACCTCTCGGTGCACAAAATGGCACAATTCTAATGATAAACTGTAGATCATAGGTAAAGACTCAACTAAAAAAGAGTAAATATAACTCTTCCCTAATCATCCACATTTGCGAGGCTATTGACCTTTGCACTTTTTAGAGTCATCTTCGTGAGGTAACATCATTGGGGTATGTAAAAATAGATCTAAGGTCATAAAAAAGGAGACATCGGGACAGATCTAAAAATACGCGATACCCATTTGAGGGTGTGTATACAAAATACGAGTTTAATAATCTAAATTCACCCATAAGATAATGATCCAAAGGATCCCCATGTGTATAATAAGGTGTTTAAGAACACAAAACATAGAAAAACAAGATTGAGACATCTTGTTTCCTGCAGACAGAGCCAGATTGATGATATGAGAAATCATCAACTTATCGTACTCGTATCAACAAATCATGAGTAAAGTGTATAATGAATAAACAAAGCAAGTAAATATAGAGAAAAAAAGATATATAGTGGTTCAGCCTCTAAAATAGGCCTATGTCCACTGTGTTTCTCTGTTCTCATTATATGCATTAGATTGTACAATATAATCATGCCTAAAGAGGCATACAATTATGAAAATAAAGGAGAGTACATGATGGTATTGAGGATTACAGTGTGCCGAAGAAGTGGATGTGATGTAGATAAGTACCCATCAAGCTGTATGTTGAGGTTGTCTAGAGAGAATCTATATTACAGAATCATCCCCGGGCCTGTGGAATCGATCCCCTCATTTTGAGATGTGGTCCTCTATTTATAGGAGATATGCCCACGTGCTCTAAGCACGTGACGTATATAAAGTCTGGAGTTGCTCTAATAGAGAAGGATGTGGCCTGTAAGGCAAGCAATGTGGGTGTCTTATCCTGTAATAGGCTAGAAACAAAGGTGCCGCACCCTGTATTGGGTGGTTTTGTGGTGTGTTGAGGGGGGCCGAGCCCTGTGATGCAGAGGTTCGTGCCCTTCATTCGGTAGGGCTGCACCTCGATTTCAGCAGGAGGTCGCGCCCTATGTTAATATGGTCCATGGCATGTAAGCATACGCAATGCAGAATACCATCCGCGGAAGAGTGCTATATTTTTACTATCAATATATATATGATATGCTGACATAGAGTAAGAATGACACCAACCACATCGGTGGCCTCGACCGAACATTTGTATAGTTGGGAAAGTATCAAATGAAGCTATATATAGCAAAATGTGTTTTCAAAGTTCGAGAGGGAAAGTTCCTCAACTTCATACTGAACTAGAGTGGAATAATCTTCGATGACAATCATCTATAAAGGTCAACCCATATAGTCTCCTCACTCGATCTTTCTTTTAAGAAGGAATTAGATCATTTCTAAGGTATATAAGGAACACGTTTTTCTAGAGTCACGAGCACTCATCGAAGATAGATCCATAAGTTCATTTCCATGAGTTTAGTATTATGAAGGAAGTGAACTTCATCAAATAGAACTATCATGTGTTCAATCAGGAGAAGATAATGCTTATTCACGAGGAGGTTGACAAATTGAAGAAGGAAGACTTTATTACCGATGTTAAGTATACAAAATGGTACTCAAACGTCATTATGGTTTAGAAGAATAATGTTAAGTCGTGCATGTGAGTCGACTTTACCAACGTTAATAGGGCTTACCCCATGGACCACTATCTAATGCCTGAAAATAACCAATTAATCGACGCCACTTCCCAAAAAGTGATGCTCAGTTTTAAGGATTCTTATTTAGGGTAACATCAGATCCAGATGAAACCTGAAAGGAGGGAGAAGACCCATTCCTTACCAGTTAAGGTACGTAATGCTATAATATTACGCCTTTTGGGCTATAAACACTACAAAAGCGTACAAAAGATTGGTGAATAAGGTATTTAAGGATCAGATCGAAAATATTATAAAAGTATATATAGATGTTATGCTGACATAGAGTAAGAAGGACACCAACCACATCAGTGGCCTCGATCGAACATTTGATTAGTTGGGAAAGTATCAAATGAAGCAATATATAGCAAAATGTGTTTTCAGAGTTTAAGAGGGAAAGTTCCTCAGCTTCATACTGAACAAGAGGGAAATAATCTTCAATGATAAGCATATATAAAGGTCAACCCATACAATCTCCTCACTGGATCCTTCTTTTAAGAAGGAATTGGATGATTTTCTACGGTATAGAAGGAACGTATTTTCCTAGAGTCACGAGCACACACCGAAGATAGATCCATAAGTTCATTTCCACGAGTTTAGTATTATGAAGGAAGTGAACTTCATTAAATAAAAATTTCATATGTTCAATCAGGAGAAGATCATGTTTATTCACGAGGAGGTTGACAAATTGAAGATATAAGACTTTATTACCGATGTTTTGTATACAAAATGTTTCTCGAAGGTCATTATGGTTTAGAAAAATAATGATAAGTGGTGCATGCGAGCTGACTTTACCAACATTAATAGAGCTTACCCCAAGGACCACTATCCAATGCTCAAAAATGACTAATTGTTCAAAGCCACTGCCCAAAATTTGATGCTCAGTTTCATGGATTCTTATTCAGGGTAACATCAAATCAAGATAAAACTTGAATGTTGGGAGAAGACTCATTCATCACCAGTTAAGGTACGTGCTGCTAAAATATTATGCCTTTTGGGCAAAAAATAGTAGAAGAACGTACCAAAGATTGGTGAATAAGGTCTTTAAGGATCAGATCGAAAATACTATATAAGTATATATAGATGATATGCCGACAATGAGTAGGAAGGACACTAACCACATCAGTGGCCTCGACCGAACGTTTAAATAGTTGGGAAAGTATCAAATGAAGCTATATATAGCAAAATTTGTTTTCGAAGTTCGAGAGGGAAAGTTCCTCAGCTTCATACTGAACTAGAGGGCAATAATCCTCGATGACAAGCATCTATAAAGGTCAACCCATATAGTCTCCTCATTGGATCATTCTTTTAAGAAGGAATTGGATGATTTTCTAAGGTATATAAGGAACGTATTTTCCTAGAGTGACGAGTACACACCGAAGATAGATCCATAAGTTCGTTTCATGAGTTTAGAATTATGAAATAAGTGAACTTCATCAAATAGAAATGTCATGTGTTCAATCGGGAGAAAATCATGGTTATTCACGATGTGGTTAAAAAATTGAAGTAGGAAGACTTTATTACCGATGTTAATTAAACAAAATGGTTCTCGAATGTCATTATGGTTTAGAAGAATAATGATAAGTGGTGCATGTGAGTCGAATTTACCAACCTTAATAGGGTTTACCCCAAGGACCACTATCGAATGCCTGAAAATGACCAATTAACATCAGATCAAGATGAAACCTTAAAGCAGGGGGAAGACCCATTCATCAGCAGTTGAGGTACGTACTGCTACAATATTATGCCTTTAGGGTTAAAAACACTAGAAAAATGTACAAAAGATTTGTGAATAAGGCCTTTAAGGATCAGATAAAAAATACTATAGAAGTATATATAAATGATATGCTGACATAGAGTAGGAAGGACATCAACCACATCAGTGGCCTCGACCGAACTTTTGATTAGTTGGGAAATTATCTAATGAAGCTATATATAGCAAAATGTGTTTTCAGAGTTTGAGAGGGAAAGTTAATTTACTTCATACTGAACCAGAGGGGAATAAAGTCCAACCTTGACATGATCTGGGGATTGAACAATATGAAACCTCCCTAAAATAAGAATAGCATTTAAAGCTTGACTCGAGGAGTAGCTACTTCAAAACGTTTTGTTAAAGAGAAACTAGTAGATGTATTCCATCAAGGTGCTCAGAAATACTTTCAAATATAACGAGGAGTGTTATAGAGCTTTTCTAGAGTTAAGAAATTAATTGTGATCCGCTCCATTATTCTCAAAACTAATCTTAAATGAAGAGATTCACTTATATTTGACAGTGTCGCATTTAGATATTAACTCGTCATTAGAATGAAAAGAATATGGAGTACAGAAGCCTGTATACTAAATTATGAAGGCGAACCATGGAGTTAAAATCTGATACCCTAGGATGGAGAAGTTGGTGTTGGCTTTGATCAAAGCTTCTTCGAGAATGAAGTCGTATTTTTAAGCATATACAAGTATCATTTATATAACCCTTCCTCTACAACACGCTTTTAATAAACCTAAAAATCTGGAAGAATAATAGCTTGGGCCATGGAAGCAGGTGAGTATGCCAAATTATATGATCCATTGACTTTAATTAATGGCCAATTTTATTACAGATTTTAATTATGAAGAGTTATCACTTGATAAGATAGCATAAAAGCCGATCGAGCAGCACAACAACAAACCATTGTCATCAGATCGACAAGAAGAAAGAACATACGACATGGATCAAATCAAAAAGATGTTTAAGGAAGAATGTTTAATTCATGGTAGTTTTTAAAAAAGATCCTCTTATGTGGCAATTTTTTATAGATGGTTCATCATGTGCCTATAATAGCAGAGCAGGCCTGATCATTACCCCACTTAATGGGGAAAATGTTGATTACACCCTCATGTTTAATTTTGAGGCCTCTAATAACGAGTTAGAGTGTGAAGCACTTGTAGCAGGCTTAGGATTAGCATTATCATCGAGCACCGAGAAGTTGTCAGCACATAGTGACTCTCAATTGGTTATGAACCAGGTCCTCAGAGTTTATGAGGATGGAGAAGATTCTATGAAGAAATATTAGAATAGGTAAAAATGTTATTGTTAATCTTCTCGACTATAAATATGGTAAAAATCCTTAGAGCTAAAACTTTTTGACCAAATGCACTTGCTCATTTAGCTTCAGCAACGAGAGATGATCTTGAAAGAATAGTTCATGTTAAGATCTTGTCGTAGCGTAGCATCAAAGAAAAGTGTGTGGTAATAATATTATTGAATGATGTTCCATCTTAGAAGGACCACATATAATAATATTTAGAAATTAGGGCAGTACCGAAAGGTCTAAAGGAGGCAAGAAGACTTCGTTATAAGGCAATAAGATATGTGCTTGAAGAAAGGATTATATTCAAAAGAGGATTTTTATTGTCTTTTCTCAGATGTGTCCATTATACTAAAGTAACCAACCTCATCATAGAGGTTCATAAAGGATCATGTTGAGCCAATTCAGCTGGCAGATCATTAGTGAAGTGGGTCTCCACCCCAAGGTTATTATAGGCTAACAATGAAGGAGGAATGTTCCAACTATGCCAAAAAGTGCAACAAGTGTCAATGGTATGCCACTATACATATAAGGCCTTGGGAAATACTGGAACCAATCACTTTTCCTTGGCCTTTCTCATATGGGGGATTGATCAGGTTGGCCCAGTTTCGAAGAGGAGGGTTCGATTTAAATACATAGTTGTTGTAGTAGATTAATTCATAAAATAGGTTGAAGCTCAGCCATTAGTCAAGAGGTCACACGATAAGGTATTCCATTTCATGTGTAAGAACATCACACGTAGTTATAGGATGTCGTATGCCTTCATTAAGGACCATACCATGGAATTTGGTAATAACATGTTTGAGGACATCTTCATTCGATCGGGGATCAAGAAGCTGCATTTTGTACCTCCCTAATGCAATCGGAGGACAAATATCACCAACATTACCCTTCGGGATGTAATAAAGATAAGATTGGATGATGCCAAAGGAAACTGGATTATTTAGGTGTATAGTGAACTCTGGTCCAACCAAACCACTACTAGGACAACAAGTAATGAGACTCCATTCATGTTGGTGTTTAGCACTAAGTTGATAGTGCCCATTGAGATCGACCCGTCGAGTCACAAAGTACTTAACTTAAACTCACCTAAGAGTGACTTAATGTGAAGAGTTGATCTAGATTTGGTAGAGGAAGTCAGGAGGTAAGAAAATTTTTTGGTGGATGCTTACGAATAATGAATAACTTGATTTTACAATAGAAGTGTAAAGTCAAGCATTCTGAAGAAGGGATATTATTTTTCGAAGAAGGTTATCTACAAAGTTAATAAGTTGGAACCTAATTGTCATGACTCGTAAAAAATTTCTACAGTTGTGCGACCTGGGAATTACTAGATTAAGACCTTAGAGTTTGAGAAATTCAAGAATCCTTAGAATGCAAGGATAGATCCTAGTACATTTGGTGGGCTCGACAAACCAATGCTGACAAATGGTTAGGATGATACGATCCGTCCATAAGACTAGTAAGATGTCACAAACAATGGTAGATCCGAACTCTTAGGTTAGCTGGTAATTTAGACTAGGTCAACAAGATCCAATACCTAAACCATATGACTAAACCACTGGAATGCACAATCTTTTAAATCTGGTTAATCGGATCAAGTTGAAAGATTCAGTTATATGACTATAAAACTTGGAAAGTTGACTAGCTCCGACCACTTTAACTTGTAAAAATATTTTGTTAAGACACTTTATTATAGGTGATGGTTAATAACATATCACTTACAGAAAATAAAATATATTGAACAAATACAAGCATTCAGACAGGAAGTTCAATAATATTTGGCTTCAAATTGTTTAAAAAATAGAAATGATTCGATGTTCGTCATATACATTGTTCAAAAATGAAAAATTAGAGCAATTCCAAGTCAAAAACCACTTAATAAAAATTAACAACATGAGAAGATCAAGAGGCAAGAGTATATTTTTCAGAAGGAGGAACATTCGAGAGGTTTCCATTAGTAGCCTCGACCATATGGGTGTCTTAGGGAACCTCGTTGACATTCACCTCAACAGCCTTTGGAGTAATGATAGTTGGATCAACATAAGTATCTTGATTAGTCTCACTAGTAGGCTAGTCTTCATCAACTGACTCATCCTCCTCCATTGCTTTGGCCTCAACTAGAAAGTCCTTAAACTCACCATAATATTCCTCCCACTTGGTGACAACATTTTCAATTTTGGGGTAATGTTTCATTATCCTATTTTTAACTCATTATAATCCTCCATGTATAAGGTCGCGATCTTAATGTTATGGTCAGCAAAGGCTTTATACTTTTTGGCTTTTTATGGGCCTCTTGAGGACTTTGTCTCTAAACTGCATCATTAGTAGATTTTTTTGTTGCCTTCTTGTTCTCTTCCTTTGCTGAGTTAAGGGCCAAAGTCTTCTCCACAATCTTGTATTATCTCTTCTGAAGCTCATTAACAGTGTTTTATAGCTCATCTACTGACTATTTAAGATATCACTTCATCTTGGGGTTTTGCTAAGAAATATCACCAATGGTCTCTTTTAGATCTTTATAGGCATGTTGATTGGTTATAACCTTTTCTCGATGATTAATACCAACCATTGTGCCATGAACGAGAGACAAAGAGGTCAACAAATAGTGAAATAACTCAATAAGGGAAATAAAAACAAGTCACATGAATAACTTAACATGTAATTCCTATGGTGAACAAGCATCAAGGCCCCATTATAACTCAATATTTGGACTCTGACTGCGATAGTAGAGCACATCCATATTTTTACCCATATGGTGAAAGAAAGAGTCCTTATCTCTTTTAGTCTGTTCGACAGTCATAACTAGCTCAAGATCGAATAAAAATGGATCCACCAAAGGGTGACAATTAGAAGACCCAACTTCCTTAGCCAACCTAAGAGAGGGATATCCATCAATCCAGACGTGATCTAAAATAGGACAAGTTGTCCTTCGCTTGTAACACCCCCTATTTTAAAATAATTACGAATTTAATCATTTCTAGTATTTTAAATTACAATTGTGCAGTAATTTAATTAAAATGAAATATTACCTATTCAATAAATATTAATTTGGTGAGATTAAGATTAATATTTATGTGGTAAATTTACTAAGTTTGTTTATGGTAAATAAAATACGATGAATTGTTAGTACCTCATAGTGAGTAATAGCGACGGGATTGTGACGATATCTTAACTGGAAATTATGAGTAGATTATATTAAGATTGAGAAGGGAAATTTATATAAAGTGACTCGAATGGTGATTTCAAGTGCATGGTTAATCCCGAATGGGTCTAAAAAGTAAAAAATAAGTACTCGAGATAGTAATTGGGTTCCGGGGGTTGTTTAGACTAGCCCGGACTCATGAAGGTCTATTTCAGTCATTTTGATGTATCCTAATAACCTAATTTATGGATTTGTGTCCCACAAGTGTTAGTTGGGTGAGGCAGCCATATCATTATCTCTAAGAGAGGAGGAAGTGAGGAGAAAGCTAGATAAGGCTAATCTGGGAGGAAATTCAAGGGATTCTACCATCATACCATCAGACACGAAGTAGCTCAGACTCTACAATCATCTCAAGGTAAGTATTTAAATTTCTTTAAATGGAATAGTGGTGAACCATGTTTATACCATGGTAGGTGTAGAAAAAAATTCTTTGCAAAGGGCTTTCACATGTAAATATGGGATTTGAGAAATTATCCTATAACTTGTAGAGTAAATGCATATTAGATGTTTTTGAATGATTTATACATGATGGAAATTTGATTGGGTTAGAGATCTATGGGTTAATCATGAATAATTGGATTTTTGAATCAAAACTAGGGCTAGTTGTGATGTTCAGTATCTAAACCTATCTTTATGGATTAGTTAGGTGACTGTAGAACGTTAGAATCATCTAATATTTATATCCTTATGTTCTATACATTTTATGGATATAAATTATCATGTAAAAGGTGTTTGTGTCAAAATGTGACAAGAAATCTAGGTTAAGGTTTTTTAAACTAGGTCAGCGAATTAGTTCGCATTCTAGGCTGAACCGATTTGGCTTTGTAGATAGAAAATGAATCGGTTCTCGTTCGGGCCAAATCGATTCGGAATTTTAGTGCTGTTAGTTTTGGGTTATTTAAGTTTCTTGGTTAGGGAAGGGTTTAAATGGAATTTGAACTCTAGTAAGATTTACAGAATAATTAATAGGAGTGACCTACGAAATTTATGTTACCTTAGGACAACAGGGTAATTGAACCTTGATTTGAAATTTTGAGTGAAACAATATATGATGATCCTTAAATAATGAATTTTGAGAGAAGAATTCAGAAACAATTGGTGTACGAGCTGGTTGGGTAAGTCTGAGTGTTTTTGCGGAGTAATGCTACTTGGTAAACTTAATTATGTTATATAACGGGATGGTTGGGCAAGTTTGGGCATTATAGCAGGGTGACACTACTCTACTATTTAATTAATGAGAACTAAAATAAATTAAGAGTCGAGGGAATAGACTCGGGATGAGTAGGCTAGTGCTTCGAGCAATAGGCACAAATTAGCCGTATATATATATATATATATATATATATATATATATATATATATATAGAGAGAGAGAGAGAGAGAGAGAGAGAGAGAGAGAGAGTATGTATATGAATGAGAATAGTATCTGTGTGTATGATATTTATGCGAAACATACCCATTCTAGCGGATATCCTATCAGGGGGAATGGACCTGGGATAAGTTGGCTAGTGCTTCGAGCGATAGGAACGGATTGGCCGAAATTATGACTATATATATATGAACGAGAATAATATCTTTATGTATGGTATTTGGTATTTATGTATGACATACCCACCCTAGCAGATATTCTATCAGGGAGGTTTCTCACCATGGGAGGTGAGTCTGGGGAATCTCAGTAGAGGTAGTACTGTTCCCTTGGGTCATAGGTTTTATGAATGACCATGTGATGTAAGGGTGGAGTCCTATAGAATAATATGGTATGGTTATGACCACGACTTAAGGCCATGACCTCCTATAATGTTTGTTTGACATTTGTAGGTTCAGTGGTGAGATCTCGACCCATCTGCCCAGAGTATGGGCGACATTCCTAGAGCAGGATAGCATGCTAGCGATCTTCTGTTCAAAATGTGTAGACATTCGTGAATGCAATTGCATATATAATGAGTGATGTATATTTGTATGTGTATATTTGTGACATTTCTATTAAACATATATAATAATGAAGTAAATCGTATACATGCATCTTACAATAAGTGTCCATGTTTAGTATATAACTAGAGAAAGTTATGATAATAATTAATGAAGAGATAATTAATTAAGCGGTTGGGCAAGCTAATTAGGAAATCAAAGATAAATAGCACTCGAGTCATGGTAGTTTAAAAGTGAGATTTGCAATAAGACTAGTTAGGCTGGTTAGTGTAACTAGGTGGGTTAAAATGATTATACTAGATGTGCACCATAGAAGAGAGGTGAGGAGTATATCCTGGGAGTGCGACATCGGCTTAAATATGGAAAGTTCTACTACATATTTATTTATTTCATTTTAATTACTTGCAAATCTTTTTCAAAGGTTTTGGGCTTTGACCCGTGTAAAATTATTTTCCAAAAACTTTTAGGTGTCAAACCACAGGTATGCCAAGGATGATTAATCTTTCCACAGATACGTATCTACCGTGGATATGGAGGCTTGCAGAGTTCTGAGAATCCATTTCCTTTATTGCACTCTAGACTAGGACCTAATTTTGTTATTAATTGGACGTGTTGCCTTTTTATTCTAGACTCAATTATTTTTAGTTATCTATTTGATTAAGATATTTAGATTGTATTTTGGTAACTAATGGTTTATTAGGTTCCAATTTTTTTATTATGCATATAAACTTCCTCATGGGGTGTGAATTTTTTTTTTAGTTTTATTTTCGTTGGATTATGATTGAATGGCATTATTTTTGCATGTTAATTAAAGATTAAAATTTGATACTGATTTTTAAACAAATAGGTGGTTAGTAATTAATTAAATTTTGATTATAATGCTGAGAATGAGCCCTATGAGACTAACATTTTATTTTTGTAATGGGATGGCCACCCATTATTTTAATAGGGAGAGTGTCACAAATTGTACCAGAGTATCATGCTCTAGTGTCCTTAGTATCTATGCGGACATACTGCATTTTCAGTGGTGCTTTTCTTTGATGTAAAGCCCTATGCTTAGGACACATAATTCTTAATGCAACTTACATTATCCTACTGTTGAGTATAATTGATGCGAATCGTATGCGAGTTCGCTTGGCTTCGTATTCAACGACCAATGAAAGCAATTAGGAGGACCTTAGGAGGTGAGGCTCACTCGGAGCAGCAAAATATTTAGGGGATGCTGACCATAGAAAAGGTCAGTGTATGATTGTATTAGTTAGCTAATGAAAGGAGGACATCCAATGGCATTTTGATTATGGTTAAGTTCAGTGATACTCAAAACAACATTTGTGAAGACTTTTAAGCTCATAGGAGCAACATTGGAGTGGTGGGAATCAGTCACCACATATGAGGAGAGAGATAATATAATATTTGAGAAATTTTGGTCCAAATTAACCATAAGTCCTTTCATTATTGTTCGAACATAGATGCGCTAGGTACGGAGGAGGAAAGAGTTCTTGTGTATGATGATGGGTCCACGAGTAGAAGGATAACCCAGATATGTTCAGAGGTGATAGAGATAGGGGATTGTACAAGAATGTTTCTAATATGTGGAAAGTATAACCACATGTGTCGATATTCTGCACAGCGTGTTAGGGTACAGGAATAGGGTGCCCAGCAGGGGAAATAGTTACAGTAGTTTTTGGTTTACTTTGGACGAGAGTATTATGTCCAAGAACCATATGAACAACTAGTTCTATTGGCGATGGAAAGTATGAGCTATATCCTAGAGCGAATGGGGTAAATTGTATGTGACATGGGCGACTCATAGTATTTTTTTAGCACTAAATTCGTGCGTGAGATTAGTTTATTTTATGTATTGTTAGTATTACTATTGTGTGTATACATGTACCATTGTGCAATGAGGCTTTCTTTAGTTCCATATGCATGGGAGACGGTGTGGACACTGAGAGGATATGTTGTAGTGGATTTGTTTATTTTGAGAGATATGACATTTGAGTATGATGTTATCCTAGGTGTGGACTGATTAGCGATGGCTTGATAGATGATGAACTCTTATAGCAAGGCTATCATATTTGCTACTCCAAGGTAGGATCTGTTGTTTTGTGATGTCTCTCCTGAAAGAGGGACGAGCTCCTGTTTACATTATATTGTAGAGGATACTTCAGAGAGTATATTTATCGCACTATATTTGATCTTGGTGCGTAGAGACTTTATTGATGTAATTCAGGGAATATCAGGTATACCGTCGAGCAAAACGATTGACCTTGTTATTGATTTTGTGTTGGGTACCTATTTATAGTGCGAGCGCTGGATTATGAAACTCCTTTAAAGATGTGGGAGTGGAGGATCAAAATTATATGAGCGCTGGATTACCAAACTTGATGACCAAAAATGTTAGATAATAGTGTGTTGGGGAAGTTTCTTATTTGAGTTTCATTTGCGAGACGTTCCA